>CP025656.1:14523168-14867270 GCA_003576665.1 Ipomoea trifida | reverse complement strand
AAAATGCAGATCTAAGTTTGTCTGATGATGAGAAGAAAAATCTAGCATTAATTGAGATTGAGCGATTGTTACAGAAGTACAATAAGTCCTTGAAAGATTTCCCTCATATGCCGATTCCAATTATTGAACAATCTTGGAACCACAACAATCGTTTGTTGTGTGATGAGCTAGGATACGATCGCGATGCTCTACTTATCGAGAGCCGGAAGTTAGAGTCGCAGTTAACTGATGAGCAATCTTTGGTCTACAACACCATACTTAATGATGTACAAGAACAAAAGGGTGGGTTTTTTTTTGTTTATGGATATGGCGGCACCGGGAAGACATTTGTTTGGAAAGCACTATCTGCAAAAATTAGGTCCCAAGGAAAAGTGGTTCTGAACGTTGCATCTAGCGGTATTGCTTCGTTGCTATTGCCAGGTGGTCGGACAGCTCACTCAAGGTTTGCTATTCCTATTGCCGTTACAGAAGACTCTACATGCAACATATCTCCAGGAAGCCATCTTGCTCAGCTCTTGATAACTGCAAAGCTTATAATATGGGATGAAGCTCCAATGATGCACAAACATTGCTTCGAATGTCTGGATAGAACTATGAGGGATATTATGAGGGTCCAAGATTGCAATAGTGGTAGTAAGACATTTGGTGGTAAAACAGTGGTTTTAGGAGGTGATTTTAGGCAGATACTACCTGTTGTTCCTAAAGGATCAAGGCAAGATATTGTTTCTGCAACAATTAACTCTTCGTATTTGTGGCCTTCATGTCAAGTCTTGAGGTTAACAAAGAATCTGCGCCTTAATACTGATCAACAAGGTGCTAATATTCAGGATATTAAAGAGTTTTCAGAGTGGTTGGCACAAATCGGCGATGGTATTTTGGGAGGCCCTAATGACGGTTATGCCAAGGTCAAAATTCCTCAACAAATGTTGTTGCCATCCACGGGGGACAACATAGCAACTATTGTGGATACTATTTTTCCAATGTTCAAAGAAGGGGGGTGTCACCAGGAGTACATGGAGAGTCGTGCAATATTAGCGCCAACCTTAGACGTTGTTAATTCGGTGAATGAATATATGACAGATCTGCATGTTGCTGAAAGCCGTACATACTTAAGTTGCGACACGGTGTGTAAGGCTGATTCAAATCATGGCATCCTATCAGATATGCACACTCCAGAATTCCTTAATGGATTGAAAGCATCTGGCATTCCTAATCATGCTTTAACTCTTAAAGTTGGATCTCCAGTAATGTTGTTGAGAAACATAGATCACGCAATGGGACTTTGTAATGGCACAAGGCTTATTATTACTAGATTATCAGAGCATGTTGTAGAGGCCAAAATTGTGGCTGGTCATAATGCTGGCCAAATTGTCTTGATACCACGGATGTCAATGACCCCAACAAATACAAGGCTTCCATTCAACTTCCAAAGGAGACAATTTCCGTTAGTGTTGGCATATGCAATGACCATTAACAAGAGCCAGGGTCAAACATTAAAGCAGGTTGGTTTGCTATTAAAGAAACCAGTTTTTGTTCATGGGCAATTATATGTAGCTGCTTCACGAGTTAGTCACCCAAAAGGGTTTAGAATCTTAATATCAAATGATGATGGAGAGAGTAACAATTGTACTACCAATGTTGTGTACCATGAGGTCTTCAATAATTTGTAGACATGGAGATGTATTCAATAATTTAATAATGTTGACAATCAAATTTCAGTTCAATATATGTTTCCCATTCATGTAGTACAAAGCAAAATAGTCTTGCAAATTTGGAAACAAAAAAACCGCCGTGCAACGCACGGGTACAATACTAGTAACAACAATAACAATAATAAATAAAAATGAAAAAAAAAAACAGATTACTGAAAAATCAAAATTAAAAACATAAATAGGTTCTTCGTTTTTCCTAGGAGCCTTTTGGCTTTACAAAGTTAGACTCTTTAGCTTATCCACTAACCTAATATATACTATGCTCTTGTAATATTTCCTATGGAATAGATCCATGGTTCTAAAAGTATTGCAAGATTTTTACATCTATGACCATGTTGCATCTTCATGATTACTTATTCACACAAAACCTACAGAAATTCACTCCCTAACTTTGACTTGTGGCCATATTTCTGTTTTGGACAATTCGCTAGAGCTAGCTGCTTTTGCAAAATAAATACTGCCGTTCTTACAAAATTTATCTTTTGGAAATTCTAAATCTCTGCTATATCAAAACATAAAGTGAACTAATTTGATGTTAATTCATTTATGCATATCTATTTGTTTTCACATGCAGGTTCATGTAAGAAAATTTTGAGTAAGATCAAACCATAGAACAAAAGGAGATAAAACCCTCAAAAAACTCTAAAGAAACATGGGGAAATGGACGTTGACATCGACTCTAACAGCCTGTTTGTTTTACAATAAAAACATAATGGAATAAGATTCTTGAAGGATAAAGGAATGAATATTCCATAGTTGGTTTGCTTAAGAATGGAAAAGGAATATATAAAATATGACCAAATATATGAGGAGTAATTTTGTCCATCTTGCCACTACGAAAGCCATTATCTTCTCTACCACTAATATACAAGCCCCAAAATTGGGTAAGAATTAATCAGTTACATCATATATAAATATTTTGCACTCCAAAGAATTTCAGAAAGTCCAAGAAAAAGGACAATGTAGTGACAAGGAAACATGAAATTCACTTTGTAATTAGTATTAGCATTCAGCCTTCAATGAATCAAGGGCCATGATTGCTTGATTTGCTTCTAACTTTTTAGGTGAAATTAGACAAAAAGAAAAAAATGAAGGATAACAAGCAAAAAATGTTAGAAACTTGGGATAGAACTTACCATGAAGGGTCTATATATGTGTCGTACGACATGAAGGTGATTGGAGCTTTTCTGACAATAGAACTGAGAGGCCTCAGTCATGGTTGATCTGTCACAAGGAAGAATCATGCATTATTTTTTGAAAATGAAGATTTAAGCAAAGAACAACTTATCTTTTCATACCCATGATCTTGATTTAATGGAGTCCCACACAGATGACAGCCAATACCAACTAAATCATCAATCAAGTTATTATCTTCAAGCATGTAAAGCCTCCTACTGATGAACAGGGTTTCAGTCTCAGATTCATGCAGATTTCTACAGGTGATTGGCAGAAAAATTTCACCGATAGAAGCATAGAAGCTTGCCTCACAGGAATCAAAAAGAAGGCATAATTCATTTAGGGAGAAGCAAGCATGACATTTTGGCTCTTTATTCACTTTCCAGTTCAGTTTCAGCTGTTTCGACTGCAGAGAATTATAAATGAAATTAAATATTTTTAAGCATTTGAAGCACAAACAACAAATGTACTTTTAAAGTTATGACAGACAAATAAAATGCTCAAGAAAAATTTTAATGCAATGAATCCATCTGGCCCCTCTAAATCAAACAAATACTGCTAGACGGACCTAAGATAGAATCATAATATGCATTTACAGTATATAATAAAGCCCATCTAGAATCATATCCAATGTAGGAATTCTACTCTCCCTTTGACTATTTTGAGCAACTTAATGAAACTTCCACATTATTCAGTATTTGGTATTTTATCTAGACTATGCATGTATCCCTCTGAGAATGCTGAATTTGAATTCAACATTTGCGTAGAAATGCACGTTATGAAAATCAAGAAAAAAATTTACTCCCTAAGTAAGAGCATACTTGATAGTGGTTTAGTTCATCATTGCCATGCACATTTTCACTTTTCTGTAACCATCTAATAACTCTTTGAAGCTTATTCTTTGCTGACGTACTAACTTGGCATCCCCCTGCCACATCATCCGCATCTATAAATATTCAAATAAAGAATATATTAGCTTCAATGACTGGTGCAAGTTGATTGCTTGCATTTCTAGTGGCTGAAAATGCTGTAATAATAACATGCAGAAATGCTTCAAGAAAAGAGATAGCTAATATACACACACAACTCAGGGATGGAATTTGTATGGTGACAAATGCTAACCCATTGGCCATTAGATTATCAGTTCAAGCGCTATAAATTTGATTATTTGTGTTTAATAAAGCTTTTTATGTAGTTTTTAAATAAATAATTTTTATTGCCTAATAAAAATCTAATTAATGTATTTTAAAAAAAAAAAGATTGATCAATCATCATTAACCAAGCATGCATGTCTATATACAAGTAAAATCCCTAACGTGTTTTTACATATTTACACAATGTAGGATAGACACACTACTTAGCAATTTGTAAGATGAGCATCAAAGAGCAAAGTTCATCCAAAAAAAATCAAAGAGCAAAATTAAAAATAGAACAAATGGACATATTCAACTCACATAAATGCATAGCCAGAAAGTTGCCTTCAATTTCCATAGAAAATAAAAGAAACTGTTACCTTCTTACTATGGCAGAAAAATGAGCAGCTTAAAATATATGAAAAAGTAAACTCCGCATGATCTCTATTGTAATTTCAATTACCAGAATATTACTTGCTTTGTCATTAGGCTGCAACAGACTTCTTGCCCATTTATAGAGTACCCTAAACTTTACAGGCACTTCATGTCAAATTGCTTAGGCCCCAAAGCTCAAGCATCTTTTTCTGCCAAGCCTTTTAAGATCTCAATAATCAACAGCCAAATTTATCACCATAAAGGCTCCAATGGCATTGTTTAAGCAATGTTTTTCCTTCTTTTTTAATTTCTCTTGACAAGTTGACAGTAGAGATCTAGTTGAAGTATTGAAGTTTATTCTTAACTTTGCTAAATCCACTGGTCCTGATCTCCCACATTAATCCACCAGAAAATTTGCAAAATGGATATAGAAGTCTGACTTTCACCTTATGAATACTAGGAGTGTTGGACAGTTCTAAGACATCAATAAATCTTGCAAAAGCATGAATGATACCTCAACAGCTTTCTTATCTTATGGAGATTCCATTCCAGGTGTAATACAAACAGAAAGAACATCAACAATGGATAATGATATACACATAAAAGCCTGACATATAATAAATAGAAAAACCCTGCAAATCAAGACTTCATCGTAGTTTATGTATAATTTCTCATTCTCGACGTCCATTAAAAGTTCAGGTTCATTAAAAAAAAAAAACACTATAAAATGAAGACAGATATCAAGATGGGGAAGCGAAATACACCCAAAAAAAATGCAAGCCACAGATGTAATTCTGCATGTGTCAGAAAGAATGGACCTTTAGAAAGTATCGATTCATATTTCTGGACTAGACATAGGATGGATGAACAGTGGAGAGTTTTGGCCTCCACTCTCTCTCCAAATCTTGTAATTTTAACATCTGAAGATGGCAAACAAAATAGAAATCCTAAATATGACTGCAAGAGAAGTTGAATACACATATTCTAGAGTAAAAAAAAATTGCAGAATCTACAATTTCACAATCAACATAAATGGAAAATTAAACTTGCAATTTCAAAAATGTTAAAAGGAAAAAAAGGAGCAATGCAAAATTCTTCTTTTTTTTCTTTCTTTTTTTTGCAAGGAAGGTTGGATAAAAGAAGAACAATTATGAGAAATCGTAAGAAGGGTCTGTTCTAGGAATCACTCAAATGAGTAAATGTCCAAACAGTAAAAAATATTGGAACCATCAATAAATCTCCATAGGCATTATGATACCAATACATTTTCTAGTACTCATTTTCATCAAACATCCCATCAAGTGAACGTTTATCATGTTTAAACTGAATATTCATTACTAATGTATCCATTGAGTTTGAACTAAAGGCTCATTATCAAAATGTATATTAAATTTGAATTAAATACTCATCCAGCCATCAGACTTCATCTAAATGTTCATTGGGGTCATGTAGTTACACAAGCCTTGACTGAAAGCACACCATTTCTCAACAAAGCATTCAAGTCCATAAGCATTTGAGATAATGTATATGTCTAATTTTTTTAATTTTTTTTTTACTTTTTGCAAATAAAGTTGCTATATTTCTTGTCTACATAATCCTTAAAAACAAATAATTGGATCGAGAGTCTCAAAGAAGCAAAAAGAAAGAAAGAAAGAATGTGAGCTGAGAAATGGTGGAGCGAAAATTCAAGTGTACAATGCGTACTCTGTAGCAAAACGACGCTGCCGGAAACAATCTGGGAGGCGATTTGCTTGTGCCATATGGACACAGGGAAATAGGTGCGCTTGTCATCACCCACCAGAATGTCCGTCCTTATCACTTCTCTTCCTCCACTTTTCGTCGAGATCTTGTACTGCACAGCACCGATAGCGATAGGAATGAATACAAAAATGTACACTTTTCCGTCTGAAATGAAGCAATTGGGGATTAGGGTAGAACCTGAATGGGAGTTGAGCGGTGAACGAAGACTAGGAGTTGCACGTAGGCGTCGATGTAAGCCGATGCGTCGGAGAGATCGATTATAGGGCCGTATTTCACGATTGCCGCCATGGCCACATCTGCGCAAGGGTTCTGTTAAATAAGTTAAGTTTCCGCGGGCGCGAAGAATTTTTCCCTGTATTTTTTTAGTCAAATGCTTACTAAGGATAAGGATAATAATAATAATAATAATAATAATATAAAATAAAAATTACACATAGCATTCTAATGAGCACAAACATGTTATTAACCTTCTAAAAGATTAATTACTTTTTCATTTTCAAGTTTAAGAATGAATTTAGAGCTTATTAACCTTCTAAAAGATTAATTACTTTTTCATTTTCAAGTTTAAAGTTTAAGAATGAATTTAGAGCTATTTGAGTATGACTTAATTATTATACCTAAATAATGCAGTGCCCTATTTGTACTTTTTTTTTTTCCTAATTCATCAGTTGTTCCAGGCTTCCAGCTTTAACGTAACATATATTCGGAGAGGAAGTGGTATAAGTCTTGTTAACGCACATGGCGATGAGGGGAGTAGGAGGCCCTTTGTTGTGCATAGGCGATCTGCTCAGCGACGTCGGCGAAGAAGGTAGCGCCTCCGACAACCACTCCTCAAGGGGCGCTGATCTCAAATCTTCTCATTTTCCGGAATCCGCTCCCACTCTTAAACCCTCCGATCTACCTAAGCTCTTTCAGGTGCCCTCCCTAATCCCTAATCCCTACCCTGCATAACTGGTGATTTTTTTAGAGCTAGTTTGTTGTTTTCCTTGGTATAAATGTTCTTGTGTAAATTCAATACACCACACAAGCATTGATTCCAATTTTCCAATTCCCTCAGCTGTAGTCTCTTTTCTAATTCCTTTATATGATATGGGAGATTCATGGTTCTCTTTAAAAATTTCACTGATTGATGTCATGATGTGGAAAGGAACAATCTCTGAAGTTCCTTGAAATGTGCTGCTACAATTTCCCAGTACAACAGATGTTCTTTGTAAACTCGGTGCATATTTATACAAATAGCTTTCTTAGTTGTGTAATGTATTTCTTAAATCCTTTATTCCTAAAAATTGGATAGGTGAAGTCATGAACTTCAAATCTTGAGGAAATTTTGGCAAAAAGTAAAAAATAACTAAAATTAAAAAGCTTGAAGGATTGTAATTCTATGTATTCATACATAAAGAAGTTTGTGGGTGAAAAATAAACATGGATATAGAAAGGGGTTTGAGTAGAATGGATTGTAGGATAGTTCAAAATTATGAACCTCATCTCTTTGATAATGGAACCAAATTTCTATACTTTGACATAGGACAAGCAGTGGGATTTATCCTTCTAGTAAGATAATTGGAGTGTAAAGTTGTTAGGGTATCAAGAGTGCAATTAAGAGAACAGATGAAAGCCTTGCTTGTCATGTCTCATTGTCTTGTGAGTTGTCACTACTTTAAACATGATTTAGAGCCTGTGTGAATTTGACTGAAAATTCACAATTTTCCTTAAGTTGTGCACTAGTTTATGAATTTACCGGATTTGCTCTCCATAGGAGGAAAATTAATTTACCATATTCTAACATGATCAAGCAGCATCACCAATATAATGAATCACAAGTTCTTAATTATACAAAAGAAAACGACCTTTTGATTTCTCTGTGTTACAGTCAAGTGAGAGAGGAACAATCTATAGTAGTATACAAAGGAGACCTAGGACAATTCCATAACTAGAAGCCTGTAAGAGAAAATACATATGGAGTAAAATGTGCTAATTTCTGTTCGCTAACTATCTGAAAGCTCAGTTGAAGATATCAGTGGTTGGTATCCTATACACCACATAAGTCACTCATCTTCTCCAGCCTTTACCAAATAGTCCAAATCCAAACTCCTTTGTCCTTTTGAGGGGTGTTGCTTCATTTTGTGGACACATATCATTCTCATACTACTTTAGATTTCAAATCATCAATAATTGGGGCCTTGCACCAGATTGCAGGTTCAACAATAACTTCATTGAAGAGTAAAGGTGAACTTCCTGCAACATAGCATGATTTCTTCTATTGTATGTAAACTTATCAAAAGCTTGTATGCTCCCTTTCCAGAGTGAGAGTGAATCATCTTTTGTATTTTTTTTTTCTCTCTCTACTGATCTACTCTTCCTTTTTACCTTTTTCTAATATTCCCTTCTATGTTCCTTCTTAAATTTTCTGTTTGTGTTTGCGCGCCGATAGTACTGGACTTCTCAGTGAAATGGTGAGAGCCAGTTGATAGTATACAATGAATGTTGATGACTTTAGTCTGAGAAATTAAAGAGGTCTATTACATTGTTAATTTTGGATCAAAGGTTAAAGATTAAAGGATCTGATATAATCAATTGCCCCTTTTACTATTTGATCGCAAGCATACAGGGCCGGTCTAGTAAATTCTTTTTAATCGTGACTCCTTTTCAATAAATTAAAACAGTGTCTAAATTAGTGACAAGCCTTTTTCATGCTCACACTCAACCTAACATAGACCCATTGAGTTTCTAACACCTAAAAATGCAACATGTTATGTAGGGCATAATTAAATCCACTACCCTATCATAGTTGTATTACAGACAGGTCACGAGTTATTATTATTGATGAATACAATTTCTATCCTTTTTTTTTGGTATTATCCATGTATTTTGTTGGCATGTAAACCTGACTTTAGTTAGGGGAATAAACCGTGAATCCTGATGTGTTTTGACTTGTCTCCTTCCACTTTGCACTGTGTCATTTATTAATTTAGATATGCAGCTAATTTCCTATGTCTTCTCTAGGAAAACTATGAGAAGCTGAATGATGCACTTGCTGGTACAGATCATTCATGGACCGAGCACACACTTGAAGTAAGGGCTAATTTGATTCCTACAAGAAATCTATATAATTCTAAGAAATGCTGCAATAATTGTTAGTTTTATGTATGGGGCTATGGACTGACTCTTTATTATTAATTGAAGCATCACTCAAGTATGTGTCTTGTGCGACTTTTGAGTTTTGACATCTATCTATCTATCTATTATTATTTGACAAAGTACTACCTATTATTTGAATTTGAATACAATCCTCGTTTTATACGATTTTGTCTCATAATATGTGCCTCGTATATTTTGTCGACTGAATAGAACCTTGTTGTCTCCATTTTGTTCCAGTTGTGCTATGCTTTGGAGACCACCAACAAATTGGTTCACTCTACAAATTGTAATGTTGGCATGCTGTCTGATAATGTTCAGAAGCTTCAGCAAATGATTAACCGGAGAGATTCAGATATAGCAGCAGCAAAAGCCATTCAAAGTTCACTGGAAGGAAGGGGAACAACTGGTGCTGAAAAGCATTTCCAAAATTGAAAGGTAAAGACTTGTCATTTTAGTTCACCCTTACCTTCTTCTTCTCTCTCCAGAATCGGCATTAACAGTGTACTAAAGGATGTAAAATCTTGGGATTTATTTGTATAATTTGACAGTTATTTTATCGTCCTTGAACTTTTTGCCCTTTTTGGCTGTTAAAATGTTGTACAGTACTAGGATGTATGATGCTATTTGTACAGTTCAAGCATTCACAAACAAAAATTCTTATATTGAAACAATAAAAATGTATTATTCTTTGAGTGATAGCATACTGAATAAACTTCTAGACTCAAGAAAAATTCCTCGATAGTACTAGGAGTTTTACAAATACCTTCCTAAAGATGTATATAAACCAAATAATACATAAAAATACAGTTCAATGTTGATAAATGATTCACAAGTGGGCCAGACCACAAGACTCTTTTTAGTTATGACATTTGAGAGAGAGAGAGAGAGAGCTCCATGTCTTTAAGGAGAACGAGGATATAATAAAGATAAGGGATGGCTAAACGCACTTCTCAACCTCTTCCCAATGGTCAAAGGCACAAACAAGATTAATACAAAAAATGTTAATTTGAATACATACATGTTCAAACCTTATAGCTCTTACCTTGAAATCTGATATATGAGGTAAATTATAAGAGGTACTTCAACTACACTAGTATTTTTTGGTCTTTAGTAGGATTCGAACCTTGCACCATGCGATTGCTAGCAAAGTAAAACTTATGAAACTATTTTAGATTGGTTGACTAGTTGACTTATGCCTTAGGGACACACATGCACACACACGTGTGATAATATTTGCTCTAGTGAGAAATGAGAATGAATCTCATTTATCCATCGCAAACACAAATGGCTAGAAATTTGTGCTTTTTAAAAATATGATAGTATTTTTTTAAATAAATAAAAATTTGAATGAATAAATCGTTGCATATTTATTCCAAAATGATGCATATTTAGGCTTTCTAAGAGCATCCTTATCAATGTGGTTTTTTTTTTTTTTTTTTTTTTTTGTTGTAATTTTTGAAGAGTTTTTGTAAGTATGATTAGGAAAGAGGAAATGAGAGGGAAAGAAAAAAATAATAAACAAATCTGATTTTAATAAATAAATAAATAAGATAGCTTATCAGAATTCCGTCACATAATATAATCATATAATAAAATTGAGGGAGTAAAATTTGTAGGTGCATACAATATAATTCAGAAAAAAAGAAAAAGAAAATGTTGAATATTAGGCCCACAAAAAACGTTTCAGAGGCAGGCAAGTTCCATGTAGAAAGTAGAATCTATGATGCAACGAATCTGAGTCTCCCCAATGTACCTGGACGCTCCACTCATCAAACCCCAACTCCAAAACTCTAAAATGCTCAGATTCAAACCATTCACTCTCTCCTCCTTCCCACTAATCAACTTCCACACTCCAAAAATAGCCGCCGCCGGTGGCCTGAGTAGGACTACAATACTCTCCGGCTCCCCATTTCCGATGGCCGCTAACTTGTCCACTGTTTCTACTCAGAACGAGGAAGCCGTTTCGGAGCCTACCCCAAAGCCCCCTCAGCCCTTGCAGGTATTCGTTGCTATTTACGTTGCTTGATTCATCGCTTTCTGTTCCAATTAGGTTCCGCTAAACTGCTAGCAACTTTGGTAATTGCTAATTCTATCTAGTTCCGTGGCTATTTTTTGGTTAATTTGGGTAATTCTGTTGCATTCATTCGCTATTTTGCCAACATTTCCGTTGCTTGATTCATCGTTTTCTGTTCCAATTTGGTTCTGCTAAACTGCTAGCAACTTTGGTAATTGCTAATTGTATCTAGTTCCGTGGCTATTTTTTGGTTAATCTGGGGAATTGTGTTGCATTCATTCGCTATTTTGCCAACACATAGCTTTCTGTTTGCTCTTAAGATTGGGAATCTCACAAGTTAGGTGCTCAAGTAGCCAAGATGGATTCTAATCATTCTATGGTTTTATTTTTTGGGTGTACTCAGGTTTTCCCCGTCGAACACAGTGATTAATCCCCTCGAATTGTAGGCTGCATTTATATGTCTTGCAGTAGGACTTTAGATCTCTCTATATTAGTATTTGCATGTGGTACTTGGAATCTTTAGATATCTCTACAAGGTAAATAGAAAAGAGGGGTTGGAGCACATATAAGTAATGGTAATAGTGATTATAAGTGAAGCTATATATGTTTTTGTATTTAGAGAATTTGAAAAATATTAAGTGCTTTCTAAATTTCTTTGTTAAGTTGGAAAAATGAAGAATTCTCATTGATTTTGAAAAGAAAACTTTTATATATATATATATATATATATATATATATATATAAAAGAAAACTGGAAAATTCTCCTGTTATTAAACAAGCCCCATGATCTCTTAAAGTGGATTTCAACCTTATAGAAATTACATAAATGGATAAATGATTTTTTCTAATTTTCTCCTTAATTGGTTTTTCTTTCCAGGTTGCAAAGCGCTTGGAGAAGTTCAAGACTACAATTTTCACCCAAATGAGTATGCTTGCCATCAAGTATGGAGCTATAAATCTTGGCCAAGGCTTCCCCAATTTTGATGGCCCTGAATTTGTAAAAGAAGCAGCTATTCAGGCAATCAGAGATGGTAAAAATCAATATGCTCGGGGATATGGTGTTCCTGACCTCAATGCTGCTGTAGCTGCACGATTCAAGAAAGATACTGACCTTGATGTTGACCCAGAGAAAGAAGTCACTGTAACCTCTGGTTGCACTGAAGCGATTGCCGCAACCATGTTAGGCTTGATAAATCCTGGTGATGAGGTCATACTTTTTGCTCCTTTCTACGACTCTTATGAAGCTACTTTGTCTATGGCCGGTGCAAAAGTAAAGTGCATTACTCTACGGCCCCCATATTTCTCTGTCCCCATTGATGAGCTGAAATCAGTTATATCAAAAAGTACTCGTGCAATCCTCCTAAACACCCCACATAACCCAACAGGAAAAATGTTTACCCAAGAAGAACTCAATGTGATTGCCTCACTGTGCATTGAAAATGATGTTCTGGTTTTCGCTGACGAAGTTTATGACAAGTTGGCATTTGAAATGGAGCACATTTCCATGGCTTCTCTTCCAGGAATGTATGAAAGGACAGTTACCATGAATTCATTGGGGAAGACATTTTCACTTACAGGCTGGAAAATAGGTTGGGCTATAGCTCCCCCACATTTGACCTGGGGAATAAGGCAGGCCCATTCATTCCTTACCTTTGCTACATCTACTCCGATGCAATATGCTGCTGCAACAGCCCTCAGAACACCGGATTCTTATTATGTGGAGCTTAAGAGGGATTACTTAGCAAAGAAGGCCATATTGGTGGATGGGTTGAAGGCTGCAGGCTTCACGGTGTATCCATCAAGTGGAACATACTTTGTGATAGTGGATCACACTCCTTTTGGGTTGGAAGATGATGTTGTGTTTTGTGAGTATCTCATAAAGGAGGTTGGAGTTGTAGCCATCCCAACCAGTGTTTTTTATCTAAATCCTGAAGATGGAAAGAATCTTGTAAGATTTACCTTCTGCAAAGACGAGCAGACACTCAGAAGTGCAGTTGAGAGGATGAAAGAAAAGTTACCAAAGATATGAAAAGAAGCCCCAACAGGTATTCTTTAGTTTACTGCTCCATAGGGAAAGTCTATGGTATCCACATTTATCATCCTTAATAATACATGGCATCGCAACAAAAAGGAACATGATACACTATATATAATACATAGCATCCCATTGAACTAAAGCTAAATATTAATGGTATATTGGTATCAAAACAATAACAACAGTCAACATGTTTGGTTCATGGAATAACATTTTTGGGAATAAACATATTTCAATGTTTGTTTGGGCTTTTTATTCCTAGGAATAACATTCCAGGGAATGAGCTATTCTCTTCGTAAGGGAAATAACTATTCCTAGGGAGAGTCTGGTATTAGCAAACATACTATACCATTATACATATATAACATATAATACACACACACACATAATTAAATATAATTACGTGTATATAAAATATAAATATAACTGTGTGTGTGGGAAAAATTACACTTTTGAAGTTTTGATCCCTCCTTTTTTTTCTCAAGTTATATATTTAGTCCCTATCTTTCAATACTTAAATGAAAAACATGGTGACAATTTTGTATAAATGGATTAAATGCAGAACTTTCATTGCATCATTTAGACGGGTAAAACAACAATCTTTTGCGAAAAACTTTCTAAAATATGCAGAGGTTTAAATGAAAAACACACTAACATATTTGTAAATACATAGAAGTTTTCACGCATCAATTTTGGGATAAACCACATCATTTTGGAGAAAATGGTCATTGTTTTGGCCTAATACGCATGGATAGATCAAGAAGTCTAAACACACAGTTTTGTGATAGATACGCGTGGTCTTTTACACCGATTGTTTTAGACTAAATGCACACCGTCCAAACACCTATCGCTTTAGTCAAAAGCCACATCATTTTGGTTTAAAATTAGGGAGCCTAAACATGTATCATTTTGGTATAAATAGCTAAATACATATAATTTATTCATTCAAACTTTTGCTTATTTATAGAAATAGCACAATGCTTCTTTTAAGCATAGATCTCTATCCTAACCTATTCCATTCCTTGTGGAATAGGATTCCTATTCCCCAAAAGTCATTCCATGAACTAAGCATGCTGTTAAGAGTTGAGAAAGGAGTGATTCAAAGAGTATTTAATTATGATATTGTGTAACTATGTGCTGCAAACTATGATACTGGTGCTTTTTGTTATGATACTACATGTCTTGAATGTTGATATAATTATGGGCCCATACCCATTTGGTACCATAGATTTCCTATTCTCCATATATTGTATCCTCAGGAGATGGGGAATGATACAGTTGCCTCATTTTAAACTAATCATAAAATTTTAGCAGGTTCAGGAGCAATAGAAGTGGTGGGTCCTAAAAATAATAGGTGACAAGTAGCTACTTGCACATCTGGGTTAGTTTTCACATTACAAGTGAAGAATTTACCAGCATCATCATTCTCATATTGTTGCTTCTATTAGCACTTTAGCATTTTCTATTCTCTCTTTAGTACATGGTTGCTGAAAGCCTCTTCTTGGGGTTTTCTCACAGATTGTACCAAATTGTTTTTTCCTAGAAATATGATTACACACTAGTTGGCTGCCAAAATATATGTTATTATATAAATCTGCCTACCCTTCTCTGATGCATAGAGCAGCATCACAGAGTATCAGAATAAGTGGGTAAACATTAATGCTTGAAGCAAAAAAGTCAAGAATAATTTAAAAGAAAATGATTTGTGGCATGCTATTTTATTGTAGAGTTAAATGTAGGCAGGGTGAAATTGGTTGTACCATGGACAACAATAAGGGACTAAGGGACAATTTTGTATAATATTATCAAATTTGATTCAAATTACATTATTCACTTATTTGTCTGCTTAACCTTGCTATTCTATTATCAGATTCAAATCTAATACTTACAGCCCGTTTGGTTCGCCGGAAAATATTTGAAGGAAATGGAATTCAAATTCCATGGAAAACAAATTACCAGGAAAATAGATTCCATTGTTTGGTTGGTGAAAAAGAAATTACTGAGAATATGAATTACATTGTTTGATTGGATTTGGAATGGTAAGGAATTATGAATATAAAGACCAATATGCCCTTAACAATTAATAGTGATAATATATTATATTATTATTGATGAGGGTAAAATAGTCTACTTGCTCAAACTTTCTTCCCAAACTCCATGGAAAACAAAATACCACCTTCCATCTAAGAATTTGTTTTCCTTAACTTTTGGGAACTCAAGTTCCAATGGAAAACATTTTCCATCCAACCAAACAATGGAAAAACACATTTTCCTCCACTTCATGAAAAATCTTTTCCATGGAAAAGATTTTCCATCCAACCAAACACCCCTTATAGTAATTGTTACTCCGTATTTCTTTCTTCCTTATTTTTGAACATCGAATTAAAAAATACAAAGAAAATAAGAAAAATTATACTTTTGATCCTTCAATTACTTAGTTATAGATGTAATCCTTATTTTAAAACATCTTTTAATTGTTTATTGAGTTGTAAATATAACGATCAAAGTACCTGTGAATTTCATGTATTATAGTACGAGAGGAATTTGAATGAAAGTCATACAGATTGTTTGGTTGACAATACAAGTAGAGGATTTGATTATTCTTATAATTACAAAACTCATTATCTATCCTTAGTTTGCAATTATCAAGTATTTGATGCTTAACATGATTATGTCATTCTTGATTGGAATGAGACTCAAACTTGTGACCTTTCGTTTGGAATAGTAATAGTGATGCTATCAAACCATA
The DNA here is from genome assembly GCA_003576665.1 of Ipomoea trifida. Classification (NCBI taxonomy): domain Eukaryota; kingdom Viridiplantae; phylum Streptophyta; class Magnoliopsida; order Solanales; family Convolvulaceae; genus Ipomoea; species Ipomoea trifida. The sequence continues at coordinate 14,851,177 of CP025656.1, read as the reverse complement.
AGGTATTTGGCACACACCCTTAATTTTAAATATTCATAAAATAATACGGAGTATATGAGTTGACATGTAAATATCATATTATAGCTATTGATGTTTGGAAGTAAGATTTTGTGAATGGATTTTTGCAACTTTTTAAACTTTTCTCAATTTGGAAGTTACATAAATACCCTTATAAAACTCTACGTCCAAATGGATTTGAATGACTCTATTAGATAATAAATTACATTTATAATTCGATAAGAAATTAAAAGATCAATTTTTTGTTTCAGGTAAGCAAAAAGGATTACATTTTAAAAAACTGAAAGTGAAAGACAATATTTATAACTTGAGAATGATTAAGGGACTAGGTGTAACCTTTTAAAATTAAAAAAAAAATAAAAAAATTATCCTCCATGTTTTGTATATGAAATTTGAATTTCTACACACACTAATTTTAGGAAAAGGTCAAGGTGTCCCCATTATTGGATTGTTGGTTAATCGTCACGGGAGTTGACGAGGAATAGGTTAGGTCATATATTCAATTAGGTCGTCCAAGTTAATTACCCTAATTAATTTATTAATTTCGCTTATTCATCAGATGGTCAACTAAGATTTGATTGAAATCAATTTATGTATTTAAACACATTAATTCAAATAAGGACAATAATTTGAATTTAAATATTTAGTTGTTGATAATTAATTTGTTTTATTAAATACTTTTTTGGGTGACGAGGGGAACCATAACCACTATCTGAGAGTCTACATTGAGTAAATTTCACTCATTGTTACGGACGGCAATTTCTGCAAACTACACATGAGAGGTGCAAGACTCCATGCTACATGCTCAACTAAGATGATATTAACATATATCAAACTCGTAACATTTAGGTAGGAGAATCATGCTTCACCTATTTGCTCTGGCCTTCGATAAAATATTTTGAACTTAAGCGTTGAGGACAATTTCAAGCATTAACATCTGGTTCGGTCCCACAAATTTTTAAAGCTTATTAATTTAGGAGTAAGGAATAATATCTTAAAACATGAGTTATTCCCATCGTTATTATTAGGAGATTAGTATTAGACTATTTTTAACCCAATGGGGTAGTTCAAGTAGCAAATGAGCTCTTTTCGTGGGGAAGAATTCCATGAGAACCTGAGTTCGATTCTCTTAGGCCAGCTTGAGAAAGACCCCGTGAATTTACCTAAAAAAAAAAAGTATTAGACCATTTTTGAAAATTTAAGAATTTCTTTTACTTTTAATATATAAACTGTCCACATTTAATTAAAATTTAAATAAATAAATAACAAATTTCACTTCTAGTAATCAATTTAAGGATATCACTGTATTTCAATATCGTAACTCTTATTTCGAACACATTAGAAATATCGTGTCCCTAAGTGTGTCAAAATCTGTCCACTTTTTTTTTTTACCCTTATTTTTCATGAATATATTAAATTCGTGAACATGAAAGTTGTAGGTCATCTTCATATATTTTCATGGACACTTGAATCACATCAATTGGATATTTTATAAAATACTCTTAGCATGTCACAAAAGTGCATATTTTGCCATTTTTTCTTCGAAATTTCTAAAAATCAAATATTAATGAATTAAGCTCCATATTCCACCAAACTAAATGAGACACAAACAAAATTAATATAAATAAGGTATTAGAAATAAGTGTAATTAATCACTTTTCACGACAATTTGTGGGAGGTAGGGTCCTTTATTAGTCTAGAGGATTGTTTGATCGGTTTGGAGGTAGTTGGTTAGCAATGGAAACAAAAGCTAATCGTGATGTCAAAAACATCTTCTAGGTCTTCCTCGTCCACCACAATCATTGGCGACGACTCGCCCCTTAGATTAGTCTCCAAACCTAGTACGTTTGGATTGGCCATACCATTTGACACTTAAAGGTTCGTTGCATAATTCAAGTAGTCATGGTCCATAGGAATATGTTGCTCACTTGACCCATGCTCAGAAGAGGGGATCTTGACAATCTCTTTTTCCCATTGGTGCAAAGTAGAGGTAGCTGGCAACTCGTTTATAGTGTAGGTGGGAAGTTTTTCATGCAGACCATATCTACTCGAAGATAAAATATGGTCATCTGTTCGGAGGGCTTCGTAGACCTTGACTTATATGTCTTGCGTACCAAGAGAATAGCCTTCTTTAACAATCTCCACTAGGTAGGTAGCACCCTCCCCAGTGGTCAACCATTCATTGGCCAGTTCAGGCACTCAACGTCGGGCCACCTTTAGTGCTTTAGCCTCGTAGTAGGGGATGTTCTTGTAATCAACTACGGTAGTTATGGAAGAGTGCTTAGTAGCTTTGCAAGCCTAATTTTCCTTAGCCAAGCTCTTGGCCAAAGACTTTTTCTCCTTGATTGTATTGTCACGAGTAGTCTCCAGCCAAATCTAGTTGGTGCATGTCTTCATCCTACTGTTTGTTCAACTTCGAGTAATCCACTTGTAGGTCTTCCCCCTCTGACTAGAATACCTTGATGTCATTCCAAAGTTCATGGTGGGCGACCAGTGGTTGGAGAACATTCCAAAAAATAAAAATAAAAAATAGAGCAAGTGAACACCATATATTAGAATGTCCTAAGATACAACTAAGTATGGAAAATAACCTTAAACATGACTAAGTTTGGGATGAGGGATAAACGAGTAGTCTTATCCTATTGGAGTGCTCAGGTGGTGCAGAGAAGTTGTTAATGGTGTCCTCGATTGGTAGAGGGAGGACTTGGGAGAGAGTTGCCTACTTACTACAATGACTTCTTTCATGGAGTCATCACCCAAGTCGTCATTACTTGCAAAAGAAAAAAAATGTGATTGGTTAATTAATGAAAAAAGAAGAAAAAAGAAAAGAAAAGGAAGACTGGTTAGGCGAGTGAAAGAATTGGCAAATGGAGAAGAAAATGGCTAATGGGTTCCCAAAGAGGAGACTTGTAGTGGCTATACTTGGAGGCAATAACTTAGGGTCCTTGAGCTTAAACTAATTGGTTGTTGGGATAGGCCCAATGTTCCTTAGAAAAGTCTTTAGATTGGTTAAATCCTTAAAAGATGGGGGGAAGTTTTTGGGGGCGGAAGTGAGACTGAAGCTAAGTAGAGTGGAAGCTGAATTGACCTTGGACTGGTTGGATGAAAGAGAATGTTTTTTCTTCCATCTCTTGAGAGAAGACTCTAGGCCATCAACAATCTTATAGCCACCCCTTTGTGAGATAGACACATACATGGGGATACTCGACTAACCCGGGTGACTTTTAAGACCTAAATGAAAAGACTGCCAAAGACCTTGTGATCTAGTGGCACCTGGTGTCCCGATTGACACTCCCACATGGATGATGGGAGTGGGTTCGAGCCTCAGTGGAGGCAACTGTTGACTCTTTGTGCTTTAGTAGGTTGAGAAAATACTAGAGAAAATACTACATTGTAACAGAGTCATTAGTATTAGTACTAAAAAAAAAAAAGACCTAAATGCGCTATACTTATGGAAAATGGTGAGAAAAGATAAAATGTGAAAGTGAAGATAATAAGGGATATTTATAGAGAAAAGGGGTGTGACTAGATGAAAATACGTGTCAATAATGATTGGATGTTTCAAAGATACATCAAACGTACTGAAGAAGACGTTTTGATTTTTGTGAGATACGAACTTGAATACGCTTTAATGGATGATGGTTATGAACTTGAATACGCTTTAATGGATGATGGTAAAAAAATAATCGACAATCAGACTACACAATGAAAAACTGAATATGAAGATCATACTACACTTTAATGGATAGGGTGTTCAATCTCTTAGAACATAGATTTGACCTAGGAGATAGCCAAACTGGTTGATCCATTAAAAAGGAATCGGCACCAAGATTCTTTTTATAACTCCTTAAAAAAGGAGTTAGTGAGAAACTTCCTTTTGCGACCCTTGCAAAAGTGATCGGCGTTGAGTTCTATTTCGAAATTCCGTATATAGGTGGTTGGAATGCCTGCAAAAGTAGTCGCTAAGAGGTGATAAAAAAGCCTACAAAAGTGTTATGTTTCATGGTTCCTTAAAGGGTTGGTCGGAATTCTTGCAAAATGGTCGCCCAACACTCATTTTACTTCTTTCTTGCACCATCGACTTCACGAGTCACAAGAAAGTGGGGACTAGATGATGAGTTGGATACATGAAATTTAATATTAGTCTTCGGTCCAAGCCCGATATAATATGGAATTTGAGGTACACAAAATCTCATTTATAGAAAGTGCAACTGCAAGATCCTACATCGATTTTAGGAAATCGTTTTTCTTATTATTTTGAAGATCACTTTCTTTATGTCTATGGAGATCAACTTGTAGTTAATACCCTTGATATGATATATTTACTTGCAATATTTAGTTCGGGTTCTTAATTGGCAGTTTGGGCTCTATAAATAACCTGAAAAAGGGTTTGTAATGGACACCCCATCTTTGTCACTCTAACAATATCCTATTTATTCCAAATTCCTTTCAAACATTTTCGCTTTATTTTCTGATCGGTTGTGTTGGCAGGCTGTCAATTGCTTAGGTCATAAAACCAACAATTGTTGTTATTATCTTTATTAGGAAAGACGTTCAAATTAGCCACTCAACTACACACGGAAATGCAATTGAGTCATCCAACTTTAAAAAAGTGCAATTGACCCTTCAAATAAGTCAAACTTATGCAATCAGACCAAATTAACCAAATTTGCAGTTAATTACTAATTACCCTAGGCACATGGATTTTCTTTTTAATTTTAATTAATTAATTTATTTTTAGAATTAATTTTAAACCTTTGTCGTTTTCTTTGCCTCTAGGTTGGAAGCGAGAGCTATATTCATCTTTGACAATAGAGACGAAAGCTCTCTTTGACTTGGGAGACGAAGAGATATTCGTCTCTGATGGAAGACGAAGAAAAACTCTTCATCTCCAGGTTGGAGACAAGAGCTCTTTTCGTCTTTGGCGCTAGAGATGAAGATCTTCATCTCTGGCTAGAGATGATGAGATAATAATTTTTTTAATTTTTGAAAAAAAAAAAAAAGCATTATCCAACAGTACAACTTAGACATGTTTAAAAAAAATTAAATGCCACAATATCATTTTTACTAGAATACTGGTCAATTTGGTTTGATTGCATGAGTTTCCCTTATTGGGGTGGGGGAAGCATTTTTTAATTAGATGACTTAGTTGTATTTTCATGTGTAGTTGACTGTCTAATTTGAATGATTTTCCTTATCATTATTATTATTATTATTGTTGTTGTTGTTGTTGTTGGATAAATTTATAATACATAACACAAATATGTAAAAATAAATTAGACATTTCAAAAATAAAATAAAAAAAATATTCTTGAGAGCTTAAGAAATAAGAATGATTTAATACTAGACCTTATTCAAATAACTATTCCTTTTGCGAGGAAAAAGCTCATTCCCATGACTAATATTTTCGAGAATAAGATGATTTATCAAACCATAAAATGTTTATTATTAAAAATACTATTTCAATCCCGTCTTATACAATGAACCAAATTTATTGCAAGTTATTATTGAAAAGGCATATTTGATCTTTAAAATTTTAACGGAACACTGATTTCAAGGATCATATTTGTCCCTTCACTAAAAATTTAAGATTAATTTTATAATAAAAAGTATAAATAATTAATAAATTAAAATTATTATATTTTTTGAATTTTCAATATATGTGACATATCAAGTAGGTTTGATGCATTGTATGATATTCTTGATAAAATATGAACTTCTTATTATAGTAGATTAGTAGATAAAGGTGACGAGGATGTCACGTGCCGGGGAGCCCAGGTAAAGTAAAGGAGAAAGGTGGAATCTAGATCCAACGGATCATATCTTCCCAAAACTATCGGGAACTTCAACAAAAGACCATCCAACGGGCAGGAAAATTTCAAAAAATCTCACCGCCTTTGATGATCGGACGGTGGCTATTAAATCAAGTGGCCCCACTACTCTCATAAGACCCGGCCCACTTTCGACCCACTCATTCTCCCTCTCTCTCTCTACTCTCTTTTGTTTCTCACTTTCTCTCAGTTTACTCTTTCAAACTGGTTCATCTGCTTATCCTGCGCACTATAACTATACATTTGCTTATCCTGCGCACTATACCGGCCTGAGAGAGATGAAGCCGGCGTTGGGGTTCACGGTGAGGATATCGAGATACAGGACAGCGTTATAGAGAGAGAGAGAGAGAGATAGAGAGAGATCCGAATTAGACGGCTGAGATTTTGTAGAGATGGAAGGTCAGAAAAGCCAGGCGAGGCTTACGAGGACTCAGTCTTCACTTCTCCGGTCATCTCCGACCGTCCGGTCATCCATCCACAGCATGTCGTTCGTGAACGAGATCGCACCTTCTGATGAACAAGAACCTGACCTGGAAGAACAGAAGCCGCACAAGAAGCCTTCCGGCGCGGCTCCGGTGAGTTTTGTATTCCGGCCATTCCGGTCCGGCTCGGCTCGGGAGGCTCCGGCGCTCGTCGCCTCCCTCTTCTCTCTGTACATCCTCTCCGTCTTCTTCAACTGGGAGGACGTTCGCACATCAGAGAATCTTCTCCTGGCGCTGAGCTTCGTGGCGGTTATTCTGTTCATGGTGCGGAGGAATAAGAAACCAATCCGGCTGGGCTACATTTTCCTGAAGCGACTATGCGAAGATTACGCCAAGAGAGTGGGGTTTACTCCCAAGAAATCCTCGAAGCCAGTGGAGTGGTTCATTGGAGAGGCGAAACCGGAGGATTTGGCGAAGGAGAAGGAGAGCGGAGTAGTAAAAGAAGGTGTGGAGTTTTACAGCAATGGAGACTTGTACGAAGGCGAGTTCCACAAGGGAAGATGCAATGGGAGCGGCGTGTATAGCTACATAGGAAATGGGAGGTACGAGGGGGACTGGGTGGATGGAAGGTATGATGGATTTGGGATAGAGAGCTGGGCCAAAGGGAGCAAGTACAAGGGGCAGTATAGGCTAGGTCTTAGACATGGCTATGGAATCTATCGATTCTACACCGGAGATACCTATGCCGGGGAGTGGTGTAATGGGCAGAGCCATGGCGTTGGGGTTCAGTCTTGCTCCGATGGAAGCTGCTATGTTGGCGAATTCAAATGCGGGGTCAAACACGGCCTTGGCTGCTACCATTTCAGGTATAAATCCTTCAAACCTTTTCTGGATTTAGGGTTTAAGGCCTGGATTCCACTTTTTGTGTTGACCTAAAATCTGAGTTGTGAGCATTTAATTTAACTCAAAGATGTGATTGGTAAACTCTAGGATCTATAGGAATGGTGATTTGATTGGATCTGATATTGAATTCTTGATGAATTTGTGATCTAGTTCACTTTATTGTGTTTGCTATAAAATTTGCCTTTTTTGGTAATTACTTGGCTTTTCTGCAGAGTCTTTTGACTATTATTATTGCTGCTGTATTTGGTAAACCATACTTGTCTTTCATTTGCTAGTATGATTTGCTATTGCTTTCATGCGTGGACTCTCTCTGATAGGGAGATTATTATATTAAGCCTACTTAACTCATCAGTTTGTCCAGTAATTTCCACACATGAAGCTTAATGGAATAGGAAATATTGATTGATTTTCCATGTTTCGATATGATTTAATTTTACTATTCTTTTCTGATTTTGGATTGGAGAAAAAAAATGTTTGAATCGTCTGAAGAAACAGGGTTTCTTGATTGCATTGCAGGAATGGAGATAGATATGCGGGGGAGTATTTTGGGGATAAAGTCCATGGTTTTGGTGTGTATCACTTTGCGAACGGGCACTGTTACGAAGGGTCATGGCACGAGGGGCGCAAACAAGGGTATGGGGCATACACATTTCGAAATGGGGAGACAAGAAGTGGTGAATGGCACAGTGGCAATCTCAAAACTTCATTACCCTCAGTAAATGACCCAGTACTGGGTGCGGTTCAGGTAAACAGACAGTTACACACCATTAAATTCTCCATTCAATAACCTCAACTTCCTCCTCGTCGTCCTAGTCCTAGTTATGTAAGCATGAAACACATGGAAACTTATGCCATTTGGCTTGTCGTTTTGCAGTCTTCTAGAAAAGCAGCGCAGAACGCCATTAACATTCGTCAGGTGGAAGATCACGTAAACAAGGTGGTCATGTCTGCGAACCGAGCTGCTACTGCTGCCCGAGTTGCTGCTGTTAAGGCAGTTCAGAACAGAATGGATGGGAAATTTTGTGATACTAACAGTTAAGTTTCTGAGTACTTGTAAATGTAAATTAACCCCCCCAAAACAAAAACAAAAAAAAAAAAAAAAAAAGAAGTTATCTGCAAGTATGGTGATGATAAGCCACCCTGGTAAGCACAAGCTCACCGGAGGTTGTTGAGAGTGTATTGAGGTTTTGGGTTTTTACCAAACTGTTAAGTTGTACATAGATCCAGTTGTATGAATGAAAAAGAAAAAATATCTTTTTCTTCCAATGATTATTGCTTGATCTAATGGCTGCTGATGTTTTCCTTCCTTGTAATCATTAAGGATTAAAATACAAGCTACCTAAGCTTCAATTATTAGATTATTTCCTCTTGTTGTAGTAGCATAGTCAATGCCATAGCTGTAAATGCAAGGATGCCTAACCTCTTCCATTTTTTTTTTGGGAATACTAACCTCTTCCATTTTATTACCCCAATTTGTGTGCTTCCTGTTTTATTTTATTAGTCCTATTTATGCATTTTTTTTTGGGTCCCATTTTATCATCTCTATTTTATACTCCCTAGTATTTTCAATCCATTTTATCATTTTCCTGTTTTATTTTATTTGATTTGTTTATTAGTCAGTGTTGCAAAAATCTCGCTTAGGAGTCGGCCTATTACCTAGCGTGTTGTCATAATTGGTGGTCTAGATGGCCGGTCGGCTAGGTGGCAACCGCTTAGGCCACTTAATCAATTGATTAGCTATTATTTTTTAATTATTTGTTTCATTCAAAACGACATTATTTTAAGCAAAAAACTCTAAATTGTTTAAACTCTAGGTGTTTTTAAAGTTAATATTTTAATATTAACTATTAAAGTATTAAAGTATTAAATAATTTATAATTATTAGTTTTAAAAAATTTAAAAATATTAAATGAATGTTTTCAACCATGCTCATTGGGCTCGAACCTACTCCCTTCCATGTAGGAGTGTAAACCAAGTGCCACTAAACCACAAAATCTTTGGCACATATAAGCTTATATCAATTATAAATGTCAACTTATAAAGGAGTTTCATATTCCCTTTAAAAAAAAAAGTTAGTAATGTCACTAATGTGTGATCCCACATTCAAAAAGAGTGACATAATACACCCAAGTGTCTTTCAAATTTACAAATATTATGAAAGATGCTAATGCGATAAATTTTTTAAATAGCAATTAACATGGTGTAATAGAGAGAAATTAATAATATTTATTATTCCTACAAATCAAATTCAGAAAAGATAAATTAAATAAGAACTAAAACAATTAAAATAACTTATAAAAACAATGAGCTTTTTAACTTATTACCTAACAAAATTTTAAAATAACTTATAAAAACAGTGAACTTTTTAATTTACTACCTAACAAATTTTTAATAATTATATCATCGTTGTTATTATAACCATTTAGGAGCGGATACCATTACAATTTGAAAGAAGATTCAAGCAATATAAAAATATTGTATAAATATTAATGATGCTAGATTTAGAGAATATTAGAAAGAAAAAATTTAAAAATTACAACTGTAAATGGATCTTTTGTTTTGGTAAAAGTGTTTTAATAAAAAGCTAGCGTATTTGAACATTTCATAGTTTTATCAATTCAAATTGCTAAAAAGTTAAGGTGAACACCAATTTTCATTAGTGTTTTCAATAAAAACAAAAATGCTTAACATAAAAATAACACTTAGAATAACATTTTGAATTGATGTTTCAAAAAAAAAAAAAAAAAAAAACTCCTCTGTTTTCAAAACCCTACTATTGTAAACATTACTAAACTATTAAATACGTAGTAAAAAAGTTATAATTAACTTGACACTTTCACAAAATGTGAGAGTAAATCTCTTTCCCATTCATAAAGAGGTGTGTAGTGCATGATTGACGTTATGCAAATGGGAGCAAGAAATCTCCTTTTTTAGAGAAATTCATACCTCCTTGGAAACTAAAATTAGAAAAGAGTGCGATACTCACATGTCTAGTTTTGTTTTATTTTTTCTTTCTTTCAAAATTTTGTAATTATATTAATAAATCTCAATAATATTTGAAAACATACTAATATAGAAATTTTACTTCTCATGCTTTATAAGTTTGAGATGATTTTATTTTCTTTCACATCATTTACTCCATCTGTCCCTAATTCATTGTCACATGTTTTCTGCACGATTTTTAATACAATAAAATAAATGTTACTAACTTTTCAATTTGTCATTCAAAAGTATATGTCATTTGAACAAAGTACAATTGTACTTATCTTATTAGTTGTCTAGAAATGTGAGAAAGTCAAAATGGTAAATTGAGAAATGCAGAATGATAGTTATATTCAATTTTAGAAAGAGGATAATATTTTAGAACAAACTACGTCAAGCTAACTCTGATGGAGCCATGAAAGCTTGTTCTCGCCTTGCAAGCGCGGGTGGCCTACTCTGAGATCACAGAGGGAATTGGGTGGTGGGCTACACGTGCAACATTGGAATCGCGAACAGTTTTCTAACTGAGCTTTGGGGTCTTTGGGAAGGTCTTCTCATTGCAAAAAACCGAGGATTCACCAAACTCATCGCCGAAATGGATTCTGAGGCCAACACTCTTGTCAGGCATTGCAAACTACTTCTGGATCACTTTCAAGCCTATAAGGTTGTCTACATCTTTCGTGAAGGCAATCAATGCGCGAATTTTTTGACTAACATGGGTCAAAACTCGTCTTGGGGAACGATTGTTCTGGATCACCCGCCGGAGGGGTTCATGGATTTACTCCATTGGGATGCCTCAGGTGTTGCTACTAGTAGGCATCACTAAATTTCGGGACATCTAGGTCCCTCTTGTTCACAAAAAAAAAAAAAAAAAAAAAAAAAAAAAAAAGATTCTAATGTTGCTTCTTTTCTTTTTCTTGTTTTTTTTTTTTTAAAAAAAAAGAAGAAGAATTGAAACAAACTAATAATATTAAAAACTCATAATTATATTGATTATAAAAAAATAACGGTTGTTATAATCAATGACTAAATTGAGTAAAGCCATTATACTGAATGACTAATTTGAATAAAACTACTATAGTCGATGGCTAAATTGAGTATTAATAGATGCAAAATTACCAAGTTATCTTAACATAGGACTCAATTGAGTAAAACCATTGAAGTCGAGGACCTAATTAAGCACAAAAAATTGTTTGGACTAAATATTAAAAAAAAAAAAAGCACTATAATCGAGGACTAAATTGAGTATTAAATCAATAAATAACTATCATTAGTTCCTCAAATTTTGGTCAATTTAGTCTATTTATTTTAAAATTTGTAAAATAAAACTCGTACGGAGTAACATGTATACCTGGGTGACACGTTAGTGCTTATTTTTGAACATTTTTGTGGTTTTGAGATTTAACATTTGGAAATTTATATTTATTGTGTACCCATATTTTAAGGATAGAATAGCAAATTGCATAATATATTGTATGCCCACAGTTTAATGGTTCTTTCTCACCTATCATGTTGTCTACCCCAAAGACTTTTTCTACCCAATTAAATTCATGAATTGTTCAAATCTTGACCTATCTAGGAAAGGGAAATGGAAATGGAAAAGTTTTTTTTGGACGAGGAAAATGTGGGTTGACTTTTTAAAAAAATATGGCTTTAGTTTAGAAAAAGTATAAGAAAGGGAATTAATGTTGTTAATAAATGTGAGCAAGAAATGGCTCCATCAATTAAGCATCATTCAACTTAATTAATGCATCCAATTTTAATCAACTATCTGGTTGGCTAGTATTCGAGAAGATTTCATAATTCAATAATGGCTCATTTTCTTTTCTTCCTTATAGGCTGAATCTTCAACCTTAACGTCGTCCACGATCAAGCCCGACCGAGCATGTGGAGGAGGTAAATCACGATAACTCAGTAACTCGCAGACAAGCTAGGCCAAATATCGATATACACAAGGGATATGATCTGTCCTTTTTGTGCATAATTCTTATATTGCCGTTGCTGAATTTCAAACCTTGATCTATTGTCCCAAACAGGGTCGGATTTTAGGGCGTGCAAGACGTGCTACCGCACAGGGCCCCAAAATTTTGGGGGCCCCTAGTCCAGCCCTAGCTTAATAGTTAGTATATGTATTTGTGATTATATTGGCTCAAAATTAGATTTTTTTGCGTTTTTCTCTTTGCAATTTTTCTTCAATTCGTAGTTTATTTATACTTTGATAGGGTCTCACTTAGTTATTAGCACAGGGCCCCGCAAATCAAAAAATCGACCCTGATCCCAAATACTGTCTACTGAAACATTGAGCTAAGTTCGTGCGGGCGACAAAGACTTATTGAGTTGAGGTGTTGGAGATAATAATATGCATGTGCTTGTGTTGAACATGGCATTGTAGTGCGCAAGGTGACTGGTACGTGCTGCGTTGTATAGAATGTTGCCCTGAGATGTACCCAAGTCAAGTTCCGTTTGATTTGGTATCAAAATTTTCCATATTGACTTGTTCGAATTTTGAATTACGCAATATTAAGATAATATAATGGATTTAATAAGTTATTCATGGTTGGAATTGTGGTTAAGATTCAACCAATTAATTTATTTATGGCTTAAATTTAAAGCTCATGTATCTATGAACAAAATTTCAAATCTTTAATGTAAAATTTATTTATTTTTTTTAAAACACGTTTTGGAGGTATAAAGAAAGTTCAAATATTATTACTACCAATTTAATTAATACCTAAATAGGGAGATTTAAATTATTTTTAGGAATGTATATAATAATATAATTGGATATAATTGTCATATGATACAGACATTTGGTATTGAATTATTAAATTTTATAGGTTTGAATATAATTGTCACAAGGTATAAATGTTTGAGTCTTTTTCAACAATAAGCCTAAATTCAAAGGAAAATAATTTCCACAGATCCAATTACTACTAACTATTAACCACTAATAGATTTTATTGTTTTCCTGAATGACGGGCCGGTGAATAAGTTGACTCAACTAAAGGGACGTTATCAATTTTGATTTATTTTATTTTTAGTCTTTGATTTTTTTTTTTAAATGTTGTACTTTTAGTCTTAAATGTCCAAAATGCTCACACTTTTTAAAAGTTTCACACACACACATATTTATGGCAAATTATACTGTGCACCACAGTGCACATAGCAATGTGCACCACATACCTAAACGACGTCGTTTTGAGCATTGTAAACTAATCATCCGTTTTTTTTGGAAATCACGTTTCCCGTTTCGGCCGGTCTGTATTTATGTTAATATTCTGTGTATTCCAGGCAATCATTCTGTGTATTCTAGGCAACCGTTCTGTGTATTATAGGCAACCGTTATGTGTATTCATGTTAGTAACACATGTTGTGATTTCATGTTAGTAACACATGTTGTGATGCGTTTGTGCATTCGAATGTTTAGGAGGATGAGTTCTGTGTATTTTGTGTAAATATTATGTGTATTCATGTTATTAACACAAGTTGTGATGTGTTTGTGCATTCAAATGTTAGGAGGATGAGTTCTCTGTATTATGAGCATCAATATTCTGTGTATTATGGGCAAACATTCTGTGTATTCTAGGCAAACCTTCTGTGTATTCTATATAATGATTATGTGTATTATAGATAATGAATTCCCTGGAGTCATTCGCGTCCACTAACATCTGTGTATTTTGTGTCAATATTCTGTGTATTCTGGGCAAACATTCTGTGTATTCTAGGCAAACGTTCTGTGTATTATAGATAATGATTATGTGTATTATAGATAATGAATTCCCTGAGTCATTCGCGTCCGCGTCTGCTAACACCGAAACGACGTCGTTTTACGTACGTGGTGCACATTGCTATGTGCACCGTGGTGCAGGGTATAACGATTGCATATTTATTGGACATTTTGCACTAAAAGTAAAATACTCCGCATCTTTTAAAATTCGATGATTAAAATTGGATAAATCAAAATAGAAATAAAAGATTGAAAATATTATTAGAGTTAAGTGACAAATTAAAATGGGAATAAATTCTTTGAAATAGCTACTATAATTTCCTTATCCATTCAATGTTGAATTGACATGACTTCTATATTTTGTGTATTTTGTGGTCTAGTGGCACCCGGTTGCACTCGCATAGGGAGGAGTGGGTTCGAGCCTCAATGGAGGCGATATTGAATCTTTGTGCTTCAGTAGGTTGAGAAAGTAGTTATGAACATAACTGCATTACAACAGAGTCAATAGTACTAAAAAGGAAAAGGAAAAAAAAAAAAAAAAAAAAGGAAAAACGTGTTTGGCATGATGACAAAAGACTTCATAATGTTATAGTAGAGCAATTCATAGAGCAGCAATTTATTGCAATATTCAACGTGTAACCCGTTGGCGCCTGACTGCCTGGTAGTTCTGATGATGATTCTTCTCTTGATGATCATACGTCTTACAGACAGTTGGTTGGTTCTTTAATCTATATGCTGGTTACTCGTCCTGATATATCTTTCATTTGTTGTGAATCGTCTCTGTCAGTTCATGCATAGCCCGACTCAACAACACTGGTCTGCTTTGAAACGGGTTCTACGTTATGTTAAGGGGTCTTTAGACCATGGTATGCGTTTGACAGGTTCGTTGGCCACCACTATTGGGCTGGTTGTCAGGTAGACAAGCGATCTACTGCTGGTTTTGTCATCTTTCTTGACTCTAGTCTGGTTTCTTGGGTGTCTAGGAAGCAGCGTACTATTGATTGTTCTTCGATCTACAGAAGCTGAGTACAAGGCCCTAGTTGATGTAGCTGCCGAAGTTGTCTGGATTCAGTCTTTGCTTCGTGAGCTCAGTTTATCTCTCACTTCTACTCTCGTGCTCTGGTGTGACAATGTCGGGACCACTTATATGTGTGTCAATTCAGTGTTCCATGTTCGGACGAAGCACGTTGAGATAGATTATCATTTTGTGCGTGAGCTTGTTGCTAATGGTGATCTCAAAGTAAACTTCCTCTCCACTAAGGATCAAGTGGCCGATATCTTCACTAAGCCTCTTCCTGAGCCACGTTTGCAGAGCTACGTGTCAAGCTAGGCGTTGTTCTTTGCCCACCGTCTGCTTAAGGAGGTGTATTAGAGTAGTGTTTACTTATGGACTCTAGTTAGTCTATTGTATTTGTAATAAGACTCTAATTGTACATAGTATTTATCTTCTCTGTATTTCTTGAGTGTATTACGTTATATTGAATATACACTTACAGTTCCTAAAACTCTCATCGTGATCAAATCAAATATAGAAACCAGATCTATTTGAACTAGAAGGGTGGCATTAGACCTGGCAATTATCAACACGACCCGTTAACACGACACGAAACCGGACACGAAAATAACGGGTTAGTGTTTAGCCTTAACATGTCCCGGGTCGTTAACGGGTTGACCCGTTAAGAACCCGTTATGTTTTCGTGTCTTAACGGGTCAACCTGTTAAACCTATTAAGAACCCGTTTAACCCGTTAATATTATCGTGTTAACCCGTTTACACGAACCCGTTTACACAGACACGTTTAGAACCCGCTAAGAACCATTGTCATTTAGGTAAGAACCATTGTCTTTACAAAATATATCATGAACATGATTAAGAATGGATTTACTACATTAGGCCAAGATCATACACCAATTATTGGTGTCCAACAATATGAAATTTGAATGTTTATTGTGTTCAATTTTATTCTAAAAACTAGTGTGAACTTCTTTAATTGTGATATTTGGATGTTATTTTATAATTTTATGAATGTTATAAATCGAATATTTTTTTAGTTTGTTTGATGGATTGGATTGTATGTTTTATTTCTTTTTTTATATAATTTAACTTTAAATTTTAGTTTTAATATATCAATAGATTTAGCGGGTTTAAACGGGTTTCGTGTCATATCGTGTCGACACGATCCGAAACCCGTTAACAAAATGTGTCTATCGTGTCAACCCGTTTAACCCGTTAACAAATCGTGTTCGTGTTCGTGTTACAATTTTGAACCCGTTAACCTTAACGTGTCGTGTTCGTGTTTAGCCTTATCGTGTTCGTGTCGTTATCGTGTCGACCCGTTAACGAACCCGTATACACGAATTGCCAGGTCTAGGTGGCATAGTGATATATTCTTTAAATTCAAATAAGTTAATATATTTTCTTTATTATTTTTGGTTTTGGGGTGATGCAGGCACATGGTATATATGGCAGTGGTAGGGTGAAAAAAATATAACTTTTAGCTTTCGGTGCATGCATGATGCATGCACCCTTGGTTTACACTCTAAATTATACAATCTTTCGATGGCTATTGATCTATCTCTGGTCTTTCTATTTAATATTTATTATAAAAGCTAGGGACCAACTTTTACTTCTTTTCATTATTTAATTATTTCACTTTTGTTCTTTTCCACACTCAAACATATGATTCAAACTTCAAACCATGCTCCCTCAGCTCCTTTTTTAGTTTTCTTTTCTAAGTTAGTTTAATACTTACTTGCAGCGGCTCCCATTTCATCACATGCATGCATGTTGCTACTCACAATGGTAACTAACCTCATATGATGAGTATATGCGTGTTTGTGTGTGTATATATATTTGTGAACATGCAAACGTGCAATTTGCATACTAAAGTGAATTTTCTAATCTATACAAATATATGCATGATCCGTGACTTTAAAAGCGTATCATATCAAAATTACGAATATATACATTTGATTATAGGTTGCGCTGGTAGATATTAAAGAATACACTTGATAGTGTTGCGGAGTGCACTCTAAGTTTGAGATAATATATTACATTATTTTTTCCTTGCTTCAAAGCTATTGATCTTCTTAAATCGAGGGATATGATTCATTCTTTGTTCTCTCGTGGGCGTTAGTTCTCACCTAAGTGGGTGGGACATGACTCTTATACCTAAAGCCCTGTAGAGGTGGCCACATGCAGGTTCAAACCAGCCTTGAACTGGCCCAAAAAATCAGGCATGGGCTTCACCTAGCCTAGCCTGAATCAGGACCGACTTCACCTGGCCTACCCGACACAAGGATTGACTTGTATGTATAAGGCCGGTCCAGGTCCTATTAAACAAAAACTTGGGCCCCAACTTGAAACTGGCCAAGTCCCAAAGTTTGGTTCGGATGAGTTTGAATTAAGAAATAAAGTGCTTTTAATTTCTTTAGATAATGATTCTTCCAACACTAGATATATAGATTTTTTTACTTGAAATCTTACATTTACCTATTAATGGTCAATTATTGCATATTAGATGTTGTGCCCATGTTCTAAATTTTTGTGTTTATTAAAGATTTTAAAGTTTGAATGATTTAGTTGAACCGATTAAAAAATGTGTTAAATTGCTTAGATATAATAGAAACAAAAAAAATGATTTTAAAATATTGTTTGCCAGCAGCTTTTTTAAAAAAAATACATTTTAGTTTATATACACTTATTCGGTAGAAGTTTACATATAAATTATTATGTGAAACTGCACCATGTCATGAGGTAATAACTACTTTGTATAATAGAATCAAACTAGTGATGCTAGCGTAATTACAACCATGACTGCTCCCACCTTCTGAAATTTAAAAAAAAAATTATAATTTTAAAAAATAATAATTAAATATTTATATATATATAATTTAAAATAATAACATCATATTTAAGAGAAACTTGGAAGTAACCTGTAAAAAATGTTATTTGCACAATTTTTGAATTTTTATTAGTCCAATTGCATACTTTTTTGTTCAATCGTTCAATTGCATAATGTGTAAAAGTTCAATGGCCTATTTGACACTTTTTCTTATAATATAAGCTCAACAAAAATTCTAGCTAGCTACCTAGGACACAAAGTAATTGTTATGCCAATCATTAATTTTTCCTCTAATATAAACAAAGTTCATGAGGAATGTGGTCAATCTGAATGTGCACTGAGCCGTATAAATGTAACTCTACTAGTAGAACTGCGACTGCTCCCACCTTGTTTTTAGCTTGAAATAGTTATGGTCCATCCATCTTGGAGATCATGTTAGCAGCATCAACTTCAAAATGGCAATTATGTAAGTTTAGAATGCATTAGTTTTTATGATATCCCACTAGTCAATATCATATGAATTTCAGTTGTCAGAAAGCAATAACAATCTATCATAACTAACTTTAATTTAGCCAACTGAAGTTTGATCCAACTGTTGCTAACAATAAAACAAAAACATATTCACTGGAAGATTGATGTTGGTTGGCAATTGGATACAGTACAAAAACAATGCCAGATGTCCATTTGTTTATCTGTTTGACAAAACACCTCAAACTTTTCGTCTTCGAGTCCTACGCTTCATCTGAAATATAACCAAAGTACAAGATTAGTGAGCATAAAAATCATTTCTCCACAGATTTTCAACTTGCTTTATATCTAGTATTATCCAAGTTGCAATTTTTCTGCATTTCGCGTTTTATAGTTACCAGCAAAAAATGCAAAATGTTTGCAGTTTATGCCTTTTACAGCAATTAAGAAATGCCTAACACAAGTGCATTTTGCCAACCAAAGAATATACAAGTAAGAAAATCTTACAGCATCTTTATTGCCACCAATGACTTCAGAAGATGATGAGTCAACAAGTAGTTGCTCTCTCTTCTTTAAGCTTGCTGCAGCAGAAATACCAGCTAGGCAGTTAGGAAGTGGAACCACAACTCCTTGATGTTACCAAAGAGAAAAATCTATCCAGCAATAACTTCAAAAACTAAGCTGAATAAAGTACTGCAATTGTATGATAAACTTTCAGGTCACTCTTAAGCTATTTCTAATTTGCGCTAACCCAATAATGCATAAGGTAATGTATAAACTAGTCTTCAAGTGCATTAAGGAAAAATATTATGTATCAAGCATGAGAAATCAATACCAGTCAGAGGAATCTTTCTGCCCTGAAATTTGCTCTTATCCACTGATGCGTTTTCTTGGCAGAAGGCACCTTCTCTGTTGTCACTGTAATAGATACAAGAGATTATTAGAGCTAATTGATTAGATATGAATAAAAACATGAAATGTAATTTGAAACACAAGAAAATCATGCATTTCACCCAGTTGATTGGTCTAAGGAACAATGTCCTTTACCTGTTAGCAGTGCACAACAATACCACTCTCATATGTGCCCAAAGTGACCATAACAATTAAGCACAGTTCATAGGCCAGTAATCAAGTTAATTTTATTTTAGTTGAACTGTTGGCTAATTCAAGCACTAGAAGGCAAACACACTGGTGACATGATTTGAGGTTAATGCATCAATCATTTTTAGAAAAGTATAGTCCAAGTTGCAGTAATAAGGAAAATCTGAGTTACTTTTTTAAATTAAAGTGACTTGCCAGAAATGAAAGGATCAAAAAGTGTGTATAATAAAAAGAGAAATCGCATTTGGCCCCTTAATTATTGGCCACTAATCAATGTGGGACCCCATAATTTCAAATGTGTTTATAAATGTCATGTCTCATTTTTTTCAAATTGTTGCCAAATCAATCCTGGAACAAAGAAGCTCCATTTGGGGTTTGCATGGATGTGCCTTAGGCATCATATAGATAATTACCCACATTCCCTTCTTTTGTCATGAAGGGTGACGAGTAAGAGAATAGCAAGCTTTTATTCTTTGGGAGCCCACTTATCATTTTCCAAATGAAAATGGCTACTTTGCTCTTTACATATAAGATTAAATACAGAAGACACATGGTATTTTACATAAATACCCTTGACAAATTTGGCAATGATTTGTTATAAATAAGGGATGACATTTGCCAAAGTTGACAATGAGTAATATATATCTCTTTTTGAACTTTCAAATATTAAGAAGCAAAAATTAAAAAGTGAAAAAAGAAAATTGAATTTTAGTATAATTATATGATTTACATAGTAAAGTACTAGTCAGTAAGACTACTATGGCAAAAAAATTGAATAATATCTAAGACCTTTATATGGAGTAGGAGTAGTATATATTTAAGTAGCAGGTTGATTGCAATCGTTATATCGTGGACCAGGCGAAACGACACTAGTCAGTAAGACTACTATGGCAAAAAAATTGAATAATATCTAAGACCTTTATACGGAGTAGGAGTAGTATATATTTAAGTAGCAGGTTGATTGCAATCGTTATATCGTGGACCAGGCGAAACGACACTAATCAGTAAGACTACTATGGCAAAAAAATTGAATAATATCTAAGACCTTTATACGGAGTAGGAGTAGTATATATTTAAGTAGCAGGTTGATTGCAATCGTTATATCGTGGACCAGGCGAAACGACGTCGTTTCGAATGCTAGTGAACGGTGGACACGAATGACTTCAGGGAATACACAGAATCTTTGTCTAGAATACACAGAATGACTTGAGGGAATACACAGAATATTGACACAACTACACAGAAATCATCCTCCTAATACAAATACACAAAACACGTCACAACCTATGTTTAAGTACCCTAACATGAATACACAAAATCGTAGTCTACAATACACAGAATGCATTCAAAGAATACACAAAAAATAAAAACACCAAATACACAAACACATCACCCCTGTGTTTAAGTACTACTAACATGAATACACAGAATCCTTGTCTAGAATACACAGAATGACTTGAGGGAATACACGGAATATTGACACAACTACACAGAAATCATTCTCCTAACATTCGAATACACAAAAGTGCAAAACACGTCACAACCTATGTTTAAGTACCCCTAACATGAATACACAGAATCGTAGTCTACAATACACAGAATGCCTTCAAAGAATACACAGAAAATGAAAACACCAAATACACAAACACATCACCCCTGTCTTTAAGTACTACTAACATGAATACAGAGAATCTTTGTCTAGAATACAAAGAATGACTTGAGGGAATACACAGAATATTGACACAACTACACAGAAATCATCCTCCTAACATTCGAATACACAAAACACGTCACAACCTATGTTTAAGTACCCCTAACATGAATACACAGAATCGTAGTCTACAATACACAGAATGCCTTCAAAGAATACACAGAATATTAACACAAATACACAGACCAGCCGAAACGAGAAATGTGATTTCCAAAAAAAACAAACCATAAATTGCCGGTTGATTGACATCAAATTGTAATTTTGTAAACAAAATGAAAATGGGTTTGTATTTTTTTTTCTGGTGCAATTATACCAAAATAAAAATTGTTATCATATTTATCAGAAATAGTAAGAGCGTACCAGAACCTTAATTGGCGTGCATCTGAATCCTGCAATATTACATTTTATGTTACTGAGCATATCTGATATGAAGTAAAATATAAGAATTTTGCAAATTGAATCAAATTCAAAAGACCAATGCAGCTCTGTTGAATACATTTCATAACTAAAGTCCTAATGATATATCTATTCAATACCAGCCTACATTAGCCATAAGCCCATAACAACATTATTGAAGACAAGTTCACTACAAGTACACCTTTAGCTGTAAATGCTAAAAGAAATAAACCTAGCCCATTTATAAAACTTGAATCCGGTAAGCCTCAGTCCTAATGGAACAAAAACCAGAGATCCAATGAATTCCAAAGCCTCACTGCATGTTTCAGGATCTTATGAAGAAGCAGATTATTGGTAAAGGACATGAGTCTGGTGGCCTCTATATTCTTGATTCCGATATTCCAAGAATTGTTGCCTGCTTCGGGATGAACTAACACAAAGCCCATTGTCGCTTGGGACACCCTTCTTTACCTCTATTAAAAAAAGATGTGTCTGCAATTTCATAAGGTGTCTTCTTTAAATTGTGAGTCTTGTCAGTTTGCTAAACATCATCAAGTTAGTTTAAGTCCTAAAGTCAATAAACGAGCAAATGCTCCATTTGAGTTAGTTCATTCTAATGTTTGGAGTCCATGTCGTGTTATATCTAAATCTGGGTTTCAATACTTTGTTACTTTTATTGACAATTGTTCTCACATGACTTTGGTATATTTCATGAGGAGTCGGTCTGAATTGTTTTCTCATTTTCGTGCTTTTTGTGCTGAGATAAAAACACAATTTCATATTCCTGTGCGTATTTTGCGAATTAATAATGCTAAAGAGCACTTTTCTTAACCTTTTTCCTCTTATATGTGTGAACATGGTCTTTTACACCAATCATCTTGTTAGAAACTGGTCGAGCTCTCCTATTCCAAATGCAGGTCTTCAAACACTTTTGGGTTGATGTAATTTCTACTGCATGTTTTTTGATTAACTGTATGCCATCTTTGGTATTACGTGGAACAACACCCTATTAGTGTCTTTTCCCACAAAAGTCTGTGTTTCCTATACCACCAAAAACGTTTGGATGTACTTGTTTTGTGAGAGATGTTAAGCCTCATATCACAAAGTTAGATCCAAAATCTCTTAAATGCATCTTTATGGGATATTCTCTTGTCCAAAAGGAGTGTAAGTGTTACTGTTCGTCCACGGGAAGATATCTAGTGTCAATTGATGTTACCTTTCATGAAGATGTTCCCTTTTCACTTCCTTCAACTTCTGAAAGCCACGGGGACGATGATGATGTTCTCATCTATACGGTAACCACCGCTTCCGCTTCTATCCCTACTTTACGACCACCAATCACTCATGTATATTCTCGTAAGCAACATTCTATCCCTCTAGAAATAGTTACTCCCAACCCGGAAACTTCTTTGGCTCCTAACATAATGCATGTCTCATATCCTGAGCCGGCTTCTTCGTCAGATGATCTAGAAATAGTTACTCCCAACCCGGATACTTCTTTGGCTCCTAACACAATGCATGTCTCATATACTGAGCCGGCTTCTTCGTCGAATGATCTAGATGACTTGCCAATAGCCCTTCGCAAAGGTAAAAGATCTTGTACTTATAATGTTTCATCTTTTGTCTCTTACACTCACTTACCTCCTATTTCCTGCTCTTTATTGCTTCTCTTGACTCCATACGAACTTCTAAAACTGTAAAACAAGCCTTGACCCACTTAGGTTGGCGTAACGCTATGATTGAGGAAATGAATGCCTTTAGATTTCAATGGTAGGAAATGGGTGTTTGCGGTGAATGTTAACCTTGATGGGTCAGTAGCTCGATTGAAGGCTCGTCTAGTTGCAAAAGGGTATGTTCAAACTTATGGTATTGATTACTCTGACACATTTTTCCCTATTGCGAAATTGACCACTGTTAGGTTGCTCATTTCTCTAGTTGTTGCGTATGATTGGCCCTTACATTAACTAGACATTAAGAATGTTTTTCTACATGGTGACCTTCACGAAGAAGTCTACATGGAACAACCACCTGGGTTTGTTGCTTAGGGGGAGTATGGTAAAGTTTGTCACAACCGCAAATCTCTATATGGCCTACAGCAGAGCCCTCGTGCATGGTTTGGGAAATTTAGTCAAGCGATTGAAATGTTTGGCATGTTGAAAGGGAAGTCTAATCACTCTATTTTTTATAAGCATTCTAAAACAGGTACCATATTGTTAGTGGTCTATGTTGATGACATTGTTGGTATGGTATCTCTTAAGACCTTTCTTCATAAGTCAATTTCAGACTAAAGATCTTAGTACATTAAAGTATTTTTTGGGTATCGAGGTAATACGGAGTAAAAAAAAAGTATATATCTCTCCCAAAAAAATATGTATTTGATTTATTGGCAGAAACAAGGAAACTAGGAGCTATGATCCCTAATTCACAGTTGACACCAGAGGAAGAGTCATTTGATGATCCAGAAAGATATAGACGATTGGTTGGTAAGCTAAACTACTTGATTGTAACCCGTCTTGATATTGCATACTCAGTCAGTTTATGGCTTCTCCAACTGTTGACCATTGGAGAGCTGTTGAACAAATCTTGAACTATTTAAAAGGGGCTCGAGGACGTGGAATTGTATATCAAAACCATGGACATATGAAGGTCAAGTGCTTTGCAGACGCATACTAGGCAGGATCTAAGGAAAATCGGAGATCTACAACCAGATTTTGTCTTCTTTGGTGGGATTTGATCTCATGGAAAAGCAAGAAGCAGAATGTTGTCTCACGATTAAGTGCAGAGTATAGAGCAATGGCACAAGCAATTTGTGAAATCTTGTGGATATATCACATTCTGAATGAAATAGGATTCAAGACTCCTATTCCTGCAAAGCTATGGCGTGACAATCAGGCGGCTCTCCATATTGCAGCCAATCCTGTCTTCCATGAACGAACCAAGCATATCAAAGTTGATTGTCACTTCATTCGTGAAAAGATACAACGAGGCTTAATTTCTACAAGGCTTGTGAAGACATGAGAACAATTAGGAGATCTGCTTACAAAAGCCATAAATGGGTCTTGAGTAGATTACTTATGTAACAAGTTGGGCATAATCCATATCTATGCTCCAACTTGAGGGGGAGTGTTAGACATTATAAATGATAGGAATATATTTAGCATGATATTAGGGATTAATGTGTATATTCTCAGGAATTGAGTTCCGATCCTTACCTTAGTGTATAGCTTCTTGTATAAATATGTATGCTCCTTAGTCTAAGAGATATGAAAAGCATGTATAGAGTTCTTCTGTTCACAGGTGGCATGAAAGATGTTGGGGACAATGGAGATTCTAGTGGCTATAGGTGGTTGAGCAGTAATCGCATCTCCATGGCACATTTTACTGTTGACTGTAGTTGCTAAAAGTTAGTGAGAACACTACAATAGAGTGCCACAAATTGTCAAAAAACCTTCAATCTAAACTAGTAGAGTAGTAGGGCTTAAAGTTGTCAAAAAACCTTCAATCTAAACTAGTAGAGTAGTAGGGCCGGAAAAGCGCAAGTAAGCTCTCTATAAAGTTTTGCAACAGAAGATTGTCAAAGGTGACATCATGGACCAGAGCACGATGGCACACAGAGCATATGGAACAGATACAACTGTCGATCATGATCAAATTTTTGGATTGCCTAGAAGAGAGGAATCCAATAGTGCTGACAATGACACAATTAGGTCATCAAAGAAAGAGAATGAGCAATAAGCCGAAGGTATTGCTCTTTGGACTGACAATGTGTGCAGGTGTATCACAACTTTCTGAGGTTGATTTTCACACCCTTGGACTTGTGGTGATGAAGAATGTAGGTCAGAAGAAGATTTACAAAGTGAGACCATTGGAATTATTCTTTAGTGATCTAAACAGTAACTTTTCTGGTGAGAAAAAGAAAAAGTATATGTAGCATCTTGGTTAAGATACAATGTTGAAAAGGGAAGGGATAAGTGTATCTCTATTCCATACTAAAGCAAACGAGTACAACACATAAATTACATGAAAATAAGACTGTTCAAACTAGCTAAGTTTGAAAATATCAATGGATGATTAGATGATAACCGTCCAACCATTAGTATTTCTCAACAGATTTAACCACCTAAAACATCAAATATTAAGTAGGATGTGGATTGCAGTAGATTACAGAATTTGAGAAGTATACAGGTAAAATAATAATTTTCTATTGCAATGAATCTTTGAACAATAGAATGCAGGCTTAGGGGCTGGGGAAGAATGGAAGTGAGTCCAATGACAGATGGAACTAACTCACCTTGTCTGCACTATTGCAGGAATCAAAACCTTCCACTAATCCTGAACAAGAACTGATGAATCAAAGATAATTGTGTTACATGGGAAGACACAAAGGTAATAAAATACATTATTGAAGTAGGTGCTCACCGTCTGTCAACAGAAGACAGTTCCATATGATGCCCAATTAATGTTTCACCTTGATTTTGGATATCCTACATATTTTAGGAGTTAGAGCAAAGGGATAAGTAACATTACAAGTACAAACTAAGCATTATGGTCATGGAGACAACCTGGGAGACATGATCATTTGACGTAGTCCGTTTTGATGATTTAGTTTGTTCAGCAGTACTGTTACATCTTGTGACTGTACCAATTTCTTTTAAGGAAAATAAATGCTCACCCTTCTGACTGCACATGGATCCTACCATAACATGATTGTTAGATGGAAGAAGTTCATTTCTGATCACTTCTCCAGAGATTCTCTGTTCACCCCTTTCAACAGGAGCAGAAATTGATAACATAGGTTCATTTTCCTTTCCTCTACCAGTGAGGTGGCGCAGGGTTTCATTTGGCTCGTTTTGATCTGAATGTGGATTATGACACTGCTCTCTAATTGTAGTGAGTGGGATATAGCCTTTCTTGCAAAATGCTGATTCTGATTTCAATCTTTTAGTTGCATGTGTACGCAATGAATCTGATTGACTTTTTGGGTAACTTTTACCAATATTTCTAGCTGTCTGAAAAAGATTGGATTAAAAATCAATACTAGGCTCCCAAAACAAACTACTGAGAATCAGCAATGAGAACAGTGTCACTACCCAAGATGCACTTATGATATGCTGAAGAAATTTATTGGTGAAGGATTTATCAAGTTGGCAGTGCTTCAAAGAATTACCACCTCCCTGTAAAAGAAGAAAGGACTAAAGAGAAAGATTTATATATAGCACACACTAGGCGCTGAAGGAAGAACTGAAACTTACCTGGCATTTGTAACCAGAACTAATTTTGTACAGTGATGATGGCAGTAGAATAAGTCCAGGAGTATGAGATGAAGAGAAACTGCTGTTACCCAATGAATTCAAAAAAGAAATTCCAATATCTGCTAAAATATGAAGTTTCTGCAATATGCCAAAATATTTACTGTTAAGAAGTACATGCAACATAGGACATTAATTTTAGAAAGCACCACTTACATGAGTCATATGGTCATCAATAGCATCCTCTGCCTTTTTGATTGCATGAAAAAGATTTCTTAAGTATGAAACATCATGAGTGATAGAATCCATATCCCGATCCAAGCAATTAACATCAACCAATGCCTTGAGTGTAAGAATAAGTGGCCTGGCCCAAATGGTGTAAGTTTTAAAAGAGTGGAGAAAGAGCAAATTGTTGTCTAATATCAAATTAGACACATTAATCAGTACGCATATTCGAAGCCACAACTAATCAAACAGAAATCACATTTACCTAAAAAACTGAGTGTAAACCTCTTCATCTTGACTTTCAATTGGGGGGAAACTTGTGTCATGGGCAAGAACATGGATCAAGAAAATGACAGTGTAAACAGGAGAATCTGTCACTTTTCTGGGCATTACTGAAGTTTGGTGCACTCTAGCTGTATCGCTATAGTCCTTTATAAATTCCTCCAAATTTTGCATCGACTAATTTAAAGACCAAATCAGCAGACAGCAGCAAATAAAATATAGCCACGTAGGTATACCTAAGAAAGCATAACTTACAATATCACTCAGATGTTCTGGAGAGTCTGACGCAGCAAATGACAAAGCACAAGCATATCTGCAAGGTATTTTATGCACCCTCAAAAGCTTTTGCACTTTATTTACAAAGTGTTCACGTATAAAAGGAGAATTATCCTAAAATAAGTAAAAAAAACATTAGAATTACTAGTTTGGACAGTTAAATAACAAGCAGAATGCAAAACCAAGAAACTCAAAAATAGCGAAACATGCATAGCGGTGAATCATCAATTTAGGCTGAATTAATATAAAAAGGAATCAATGAGGGGAAAATTCTAAAAAGCAAAGTAAACAGTGAAGCAAATGATCAACTAGACCTCAGACCACCTTAAATAGGCTTTTTCACAAATCACAAGAAGAGGAAACAGTTATCCAAATTGGGTTCCATACAAAGCTTAAATACTGAAACAAAGCAAACAAGCACAATCAACAAACAGTAATGAAAACCAAGCATTTGTAATTGTTAGAATTATGCATGCAATATGTTAGTTGAGTATTAGCTGTCAATTAGGCCATTATTGTAGCCCTAGGCTTAGCCCTGTATAATGTACATTACTACTACAAATTTCAATATAGAGAATCCGGACTCTCACAGCAAATTATCCTAAACTATGAATTTTCTCTTCCCTCAATAGCTTAACATGATGTCAAAGCCATGTTGGAGAAAACCCTAGCCTTTTCTCGCTTTACCCACTAGAACACTTCTCCTCTTCCACCACTACAGATCCGATCCACTCGGACCACTCTCTTCTCAATGTCTTTTGGGAAACCTACCACACCACCATGTCCAAATACTCCAAAACCTCACCACAACCCTGTGACTAGGACACCACAGCCAAAACCTACATCAATTGTCCCTACCCTCTTCCACTATGTGCTTTTCAGTGCACTTGCTTTGATCATGACATGAGTTACAGTAGTGCTAATCTATTTGATGAGTTCATCTAAAGCAATTGCTCTAGGAACTAAAATATGGCATAGTAACACAAGTTGATTTCTGATAATCTAGTAGCATTGCATATCACCTTGAATAAAGTATTTCATGAGAAGACCAAGCACATAGAAGTTGGTTGTCATTTGACTCATTTCATCAAAAGATAAGATCTGATCCAGATTCATTGCTATTAGGTTTGCCAACTCCATTTACCAACAAGCAGACATCAGTAAAATAGTAAATCCCTTAGAAGTCCTCACATCGGCTGTGTGTGTGTGTGTGTGTGTGTGTGTGCATACTTTGACAAAATATTTGCAGCATATTTATGCAAAGATTTTAAATTTTCAATCATTGATCAAAGTTGTTCATTTTATGTATTTTCTTGTAAGGGCACTATAAGACAGTGACACAACACTGTTTTGCTGCCACAACCAATGACTTGGTGGCTAACAAAACCATGAAACCTGTTAGAAAAGGAGAGGGAGAGATTTCTAGACAAGATATTGATTTTACTTGATTAACGAACTACACACACTGCCACATATGTATACATGCTAGGCTACTGTAATCTTGACTCTTCACATCCTCCTAAACCACCATTCCTATTCATGACTTACACACTACTCTGGAAATGGCACATTGCTCAAGACTACACATTACTCTAGGATACACACTGCTCTAGGAATATAATTCTAACACCCCCCCCCAAGCTGGAGCATAGATATCAATCATGCAGCAGCTTGTTACAAATATCTCACATGAGCCATAGCTCGGACTCTACATCTAGAACAATCTTCGGATCCTGCTCTAGTAGGGATTGCACCAACAAGGCTTCCACCGAACACAAAGAAAACCTGGCCAAACACTGCATAAAATTACTCATGACTTGTACCCAAGCCCAATATACGCCACCAAAGTTGATGCTACTCGCATAGACCAAACAAGCTTGGGATTTTACCATCCCTACAAGCAAAAACTTGAATGCCACTGACGTGGACCGAACAAGCAGGTGCTTGGACGCCACTAACGTGGACCAAAACAAGCTTGGGATATGCCACTCCCCTAAAACAAAAGCTTGAATGCTACCAATGCCTACAGATACCGCCTGTCACCAAAGTTGTCAATGTCTTTCTAGTTGACCACAAAGCCTTCTCGGCTTCTCCCATTTGGCCACTTTCTCCTATTTCTTTTCTTTGATGATGGAATACCCATCTACACCATCCTAGATTAAGCACCACAGCGCACCTCCCAAATTACAAATATATCGCATGAGCCATAGGACTTTACATCTAAAGTCATAACCTTCGAGACCAATACCCAAGTCTCGAACCACTTTTCATCCTTTCAGACAAACACCACAGTGCACCTATCACTCTCACCAGGCCAAACACTTATCAACGCTACCTAACTCCAGTGTTTTCCTGTTTTCCTGGTGCACACAAACTGGTTCATCCTGAACAATTCTTCTTCATCCGTCGGCATTCCATAACTGCCGCGGGCATATGCCAGGTCCGCACCCCTCCTAGCACCCATGTTGTCTATCACTGCAGCACCCCTAATTTACTCAAATTGAACAAGTGCACCAACTCAACTCATACCTATCATAGCTCCAAATATGAGACTAATCCTATGACCCACAATATTGATAACCCAAACAACACTTAAACTAAACTTAATAAGCCCACAAATTATAACAAACCCACAAAATGAACAAACAGCACAAATAACATAAAACCTACTGCCCAAGCCCATTATAATTCCCATCTTCAGCACAGCCCAAATCCTCTACAAGCCCAAGACCCAATATATTAAAATGAACCCAAAACAAAGACTTCTGAATCTCAGCAACCACACCAGCCCACTGCCAATTATTCCCCTTTATTTGGCTTCATCCTTAATAAATATGATGCCCACGCCGTGAAGTCAGAAAAGTGGTCCTTGCTCCATTTTATAATTCAACAAGGTTGTGGAGACAAGAAAAGCCATGTACTGTTGGGACCTTTGGCAGAAAATCCAAGAAAGCAGATTAAATTATCTTTACCTAGAGCCCTATGCTCTGTTGACCAGCCTTGTACGTGCTACCCTCTCTCCGGGCAGCAGCGGCTCGTGGAGGCTCTGTTGGCTGTTCTGCTTCCTCCAGCAGCGGCGCCTCCTTGCGCAGATCAATGCCCACTGGGCTCTGATACCATGTTAGAAAAGGAGAGGGAGAGATTTCTAGACAAGATATTGATTTTACTTGATTAATGAACTACACACACTGCCACATATATATACATGCTAGGCTACTGTAATCTTGACTCTTCAGATCCTCCTAAACCACCATTCCTATTCATGACTTACACACTACTCTAGAAATGGCACATTGCTCAAGACTACACATTGCTCTAGGATACACACTGCTCTAGGAATATAATTCTAACAAAACCAGAAACTCCATATGACCTCACTATGTTAAAAACAGGTTATGGAGAAAGAGTAATAAGATTGCTAGCAAAAATATAACTCACCAACTACATAAATAGTTAGGTGTCATGAGCTATTTAAGGTTATTAGGAGTAGAATATCTACCTTAGCCATCAAAACTGTAAGGCGGAAAATCTCTGGTGAAATATGCAAATCCCACCTCCTTGAAAGCCGAAGAACAGACTTTGCAGCAGCCAATCTATAATGAGCTCTATCAGAATCACTACAAGATGTAGATTTATGAGATATCAGAACCATTGCAAAACGGAATAAGGCATTCACATTTCTGAATAAAGCAGCACACTAAGATTATCTTAGCATAGTAGAAAAGTTGCAGAAATCACTACACAGTAAACAACTATAATGTTAGCCAACAATCTCAAAAGTAAAATTTAATCATAAAACAGAGTTCCAATTACAGCACATAATGGTGTCCTGTATAGACAAAAGAATAAAACAAACACAACTTTTTTTTTCATGCTTTGGCATGTAATGGAAAAATTAAAAGAACGTATAAGCCATTGAGAATTTATAACTTTGGTGTTCCATACCGGAAGTATCTGTATGCTACCTACTTTTATAAACTGGGCTGGGAGCAATAAAACTTTTCTAGAAAAGTCTAAACCAAAATGCAGGTTGATTTAATATGTGCTAAGCCATCAATCTCAAAAAATGCATTACCCAGCAAACCCAACCAATGATAAAAGATAAAAGGGTAAACTATTAACTATAATACTATATACACAGATAATATGCCCAACATGAATTCTGAATTCCTGTTTAGACACTATTAACCATGGGTGGGCTTGGACAAATATGGTCAAGATAAACTTGTGAGTAAACAATATAGGCACAGATGTAGCTCACTTTAAGGTGGGAAAAAAGGGGCAGGTGAAATTTACCCACTTTTATGGGGAAAATTTGCAATTATTGAGATAATTACCAATATAATTATTTAAAAAAAAAAAAAAGGAAAAGAAAATGAAATCAATATAATTATTTAAAAAGAAAAAATAAAAAAATAAATAAAAATAAATAAAACCTGAAAAACAATGATGAACGAATATTATGTGAGCTATTCAATAAGAGGGCTTAAGAGTTTCAATATTAGGGAGAGAGAGAGAGAGAGAGAGAGAGAGTAGTCAAAGGTTAAGCTTTACCAGTTATTAGTCTGTTAAATATTATAGTTTGCGACATTTTTATAACTTCTATCCTCCAACAACTGGTGTCAGCCGTCCTCTACATCCATGCGATGTTACTTGGACCATAATTAATGCAAAGATCAAGTCAATTTTAATAATCCAATTCTTAATTACATTTTTTCTCCAAGCAGAAAATTTAGGACAGCATGTGGACCTCCCTCTATTTCCTGTTCTAACTAATAGTCATAAATAATAGAGATAGAGGATGTATACACAACAAAATGCTAAATTCTTAAAAGTTTGCTTCATAACAAACTCTTACCTTGATATCATACTGTGAGGGAAGGCACCCTTCTGAAGCATATGTAGGATAATATCTAGCAAAAAACTGATAGGACGACTAATGTGTGTGTGTTTGTGTGGCAAAAAGCTCCTCACCAGCATTTGAAGCCCAAAAATCTGCAAATGTCAATGTGTAATATGCTCATATAGATAGGAGGAGATCCACAAATCACCAATCCTCTACAAAAGATCATGATTGTAATGAAGGCAGTTGCAGGAAGGATGCTCTAGAGATAATATATCAACAGAAATTGAGTGTTCTAGGTAAATGGTTATAGTAAAATTTTTGTTGTCTTATTGGTGAATTGAAACTTCTACAGCAGCATAGACAGGTTATGCATCCCTTGTTGCCCATCCAAACATTGCCCACTAAGCAGAAGCTTGACTCACCATATAGCATTAATGCACATGTAGCTTATTATCTCAGTTACAACTTACACTATTCAATTTACGCTATTCTAGGAAGCCCTTACTCATAATATTATTTCTTGTACTGGTCCAATTTGACCTAAAAAAGCTAAAAGATCATCTATGAAGAGCAGCAGCTAAGAATCTCAAAAAAAAATTCCAAAATAGGATAATATGGAAGACTAATTGCCAATGCAGATGATTCTGAGTAAATTTATTAAATGCACTTGCGCAACTGAGATACCTTTCTACTTTACAAAGTGTGATATTGCATCATTATTACAAAATCTAACTCTTCACCACATTTTACAAATCTGTCCTAACTGTAATTAGTGGTGTGGTCGGGGATCAGAGTTATGACTATAAACTCATTTACAAAACCTGGTAATCTCATAGCTAACTATTAACTGGGCAAGTTGGATCTCCATTCATGATTGTAACGGGAAAAATACAGCCCAAGTGATAAGATAATTAACTCTACTCCTTACACCATTCTGTTTGCCACTTTTCACTTTGTGATGGGTAATTGCCTGTGTTTGATCAATATTTGTATATTTGTATGTTTAATTGAGCTTTTGATTTTTAAGGCATGTTGTACCTATTTATGTGCTTTCATATTAGAATTAAGAC
Organism: Ipomoea trifida; assembly: GCA_003576665.1. Lineage (NCBI taxonomy): Eukaryota > Viridiplantae > Streptophyta > Magnoliopsida > Solanales > Convolvulaceae > Ipomoea > Ipomoea trifida. The sequence goes on along the minus strand of CP025656.1, from coordinate 14,817,826 downwards.
TCTTTGAATATATCAATATCAAAACACAAGTTGAAATTTGGAAATTGACCTAGAAAACAAAAGCAACAATCAAAGTGGTACAGAGAGGGTAGTTGAGATTGATTGGGATTGTGAAATTGAGGGATTGATACCATGTTGAAATTGAGGGATTGAAAGGTCTGGCGGGTGGAGAATAACAACCACCCGCCAGTTAGGCAGAAGCAAAGTATGTGAGAAACCAGAGAAAAAGAGAATAGAAAGAATATATTATAATGAAAGATTACAATAGATTGTATCTCCCTATGTACTCTATACTTCTATGTATTAAACTATATAAGGATCCTATATTTATAGGAACACAAGGACTAAATAAACCCTAATAGGAATAGGAAACTACTAATAGGAATAGGAAGCTAAGACCCCTCCTGCTAGGAATGAGACAAAGGTTTCCTAATATTCAACAGGGATGAATGCATAAGCATGCATCATACAATTATTCTATCATATCTATTCATTAAATTCATTTAATCCCAGTTCACTTATTAATGATAATCTCCAGGTAGAAAACCTATAAATAAGAAAAGAAGAAATGAAACTAAACTCAACTAGAAGGACCAGACAAAAAATGATAATGTTGTAAAAAGTGAAGAAAAAATAAAAATAAAATAAAAAGGTGTGAAAACTACAGTTAAACTACTAAAGGCACACCACTGGCAGGCATCACCACCTTCCTTGAAACTTCCACAATAGGCATTATTTAAGGGCCCCACTTTTACATGCTTCTATTCCTGTTACTTGTCCCACCATTGTAGAATTCATGGATCATGTAATTTGAATTTCACTCACATTTTGTAGTAATTACATCAATTGCATTTCCCAAATGTAAAGTCATGTTGCAATTTCAAAATGGGACGAGATATTTCATTTTGTAAATGGATTTAACACATTTTGGAGCATGTCTAAAATCACATTTCTGTAAATTATTTTTTTTTTCCAATTAGCATATCTTGCAAGGTTCCACCAAGAATATCTATCCATGATACTTTAAAAATAAAATAATAATAATAATAATAATAATAATAATAATAATAATAATAATAATAATAATAATAAAATCCAAGTTAAAGAAATACACTCTTAGTTAAATAGAATAGAATAAAAGGGGTGGGTTAATATGAGAAATTGAGAATGTCAACTGTAGAGTGGAGACTACAATCAAATATGACTTCACATTTTGATGCTGGAAATAGATGTGACACTTCATAAAGGCACAAATAAATTGAAGGCTAAATAGTAGACTCTTTTTCAAAAGAGCATACAGGAACTCTTAAAACTAAAGATTGAGCTCAGTGAGGTGTACCTTCAATTTGCAATAGCTGCTGCAATTTGAAGAGTTCTCTAGCAAAGCCTGATCTTCTGATGTGCCAGCCTACAAAGAAGTTTTATCTGCCATGATGCGGGAAAACAAGAAAAAGAATCCCAGAGTAGATATTTAAAGACAGTTCCTACTATTCTCCTACTAATGTTTCTATTGGGGAGAGGTGGGAGTGGGTGGGGGGCTGAGTTCTATCAGAAATTTAGAACTCACATCCTTTGATTGGAATATCTCCTTGGTGATAAAATGAGTAACCTCCTGCTCATGTGCTTCAAATGCTACAACGGAATGCTGTGCCAAACAGCCCAAAGACTGCAAAACAGTTTGAATATGCTGCCCCATATGTAGAGAATCCACAAGTTTCTGAACAAATTAATATTAAAAAGAGATTTTTAAAAAAAAAAATTATATATATATATATATAAATAAGTGACCTTACATACTGAAGGTCTAGACAAGAATTGGTAATGTCCAAGCATAGTGTTGGAAAAGAATGACATAAAGAGGGGGTAAGCAACTATTCTGTAAAATGCAGATGTAACTTCTCTTTTTGTTTAGTCCTACTTCAGTACGTCATGTCTGTCTTACATCAATATTGAAACCACCATGTGAAGTAAGATATGAACTTATAAAAGTGGCAAAACAAAGGCATTTGGATAAAGAAAATTTGGCATTAGTGTGCTTTCTGCTTGGATACAACTCTTAACAAGGTTATGACAGAATATAAAAATTACTTGCAAGGAAAAAGATATACAAACAAATTTACAGAGCACCAACATAAATAAGTGAATATGACTTCTACACCTTGCACAAATCCGGAAAAAGGAATTGATCTGAAGGACCAAGCAGTGCAGCAATAGCAGAACAAGCAAGTTTAGATTGAGTGCGACTACCCTCCAAGCATATCCTCTCCAGGGAAGAATAAATATCACTGTATAAACACAATGTAAGCAAAACCATTATTCAGAAGCAAAAGAAAGCAGTTATAAAGCAAAACAAGCAGAATACAAGAAGCCACAAACTTCTCTCAAACCAAAACTACGAAACATCAAGTATTCTCCTAAGCAAAAGAAGCAAGACTGCATGGTAAAACTTCACAAGGTTGTCCTCCAGAATTTATAGGAACAGGAAGAGGGAAAGGTGCATCAAGGTTTTGGCTGAGATTCAACAAAACAAAATAAGCCAGTAAAAGTGAAGCTGATAGAGAAATCTAAGACAAGAAATTTTACCACAGAGCTAGATCAGAGCATTTATGCAAAGCAAAAGATACAATTTGTGAAGATAAAGAGTCCTTTGAAGTAATAGAATAAAGAGAAAGGAAATATTAAGGAGTACTATATTTACTATATTAGCTGTAAGAACTTGATAATTCCTTGTAAATCAAACAGCCAGTCCTTTAAAAGTTTCAGGCATTAGCCCATTAATGATGTTTGACACAAAACACTAGTCTTATGAAGTTCTGAGTGGGGGAGAGTATGAGATTTTTGACGCATCTTTGTGGAACTGTGGGGCATACTTTCTCATGGGATTCCTTCTAATAACTTATTTCTCCAGGGATTTTAAATTTCCACTGTATTTCACCTAAAAAGTGTTATCTAGGTTCTTTCCTCTTTGAGCAATGGCTGTCTTTGTTGATTTTGAACTAGGTTTGATGAAGTCTTTCCCAATTCTTCTTAGAGATGCCAGATCGTGATTCTCGTCATAAAGAAATTATGCATCAAAGAAATCCTTTCCAGTTCTTCCTTCTTTATGACACTATCAACCATAAAGAACTGTGTGCTGGAGAAGTCTTTTATGGTTGTTTCTTCTTGTTACAATAAATGAATTGAAATATAATCTTATTCTCAAAAGTACATGTACAGCATATACAATATATAGAGATAAATATGGGCTAAGTCCACTCACCTAGGGCTACATTTATACTCTTAATATTTCTCAATGTCTTTGGCACTTTTTTTAGGGACCAACCTCCACAGTGAAGATTGTGTGGTTCATCTTCTTTTGTGAGTTGGCTCTTATAGAACCTTTGCTCCTATTATAGTTTCATTTTTCCATTGCAGCCAACTATCTATTTTATTTTATATTCCTGTTTTGCAATTACCTGTATTGAAGGTAAGTGTTTTGAAGTTCTGCAATGATTTATATACAGGCTGGGCAACGTTGGAAAACTAGACTCAAAGTCACCTAATTATCTCATGTGGTAGAATAAGAGTTGTAAATCTAGACTGTCTCTCTTAGCATGGTTGTAAAATGAGGCCTAGGCGGCCCTAGGCCACGCCGTTTTTGCCCTTAGGCGCCACCTAGTCGATCGGCAGACTTGGCGCCGAATTGGCCGAGTTGTTATTATTTTTTAATTTTACTTATTGTTTTTTTCAATTCTAGAGCCATGTGTAATAATTTTTGGAATAAGGGTCAAATAGGTCATCAAACTACATAGTACACACCAAAATTGCAATTTGGCCACCGAACTCAAAAAAACTACAGTTAGGTCCCTAAACAACGCAAATTCATGCGATTTCACAAAAAAAAAAAAAAAAAAAAATTGACTTTTATTTTAATAATTTTAAATAAAAAATTATTTTAAAAAAAAAAAACAAAAAACAAAAAACAAAAAACAAAAACAAAAACAAAACAAAAAAAAAACAAAACAATAACAACAACAACAACATGCCAGCCGCCCCTTCATCTCCGGCCAGCCATGGAGAACCCTTCGTCTCCATGGCTAGCCGGAGACGAAGGGATCCCCTTCGTCTCCTGGCTGGTCGGAGACAAAGGGGTCCCCTTCGTCGCTGGTTGGGTTTCTTCTTCTTCTTCTTCTTCTTTTTTTTTAAAAAAAAATTATTTTATTAAAAATTATTAAAATAAAATTTAAAAAATTATTTTTAAATTCATTGACCGACACATCATCATATTAACCGGTAAACAAGTCATTTATGTTAAATTGCATGAATTTGTATTGTTTAGGGATCCAATTGTAGTTTTTTGAGTTCAGTGGCCTAATTGTAGTTTGGTGTGTAGTTGGATACTTGGATGGCCTATTTGACCCTTATTCCTCATTTTTTATTTGTGTGTATATTATATATATATAATGCAAATATACATTACACACACATGCACAACCTTGTTTTTTTTTTTTTGTGTCTTCCTTTGGCGCTCGACTAGCGCCTAGCGTATTACACGCACAACCTTGTTTTTTTTGTTTTTTTTTTTTTTTTGTGTCTTCCGCCTAGGCAGGCCTTTGGCGCCCGACTAGCGCCCAGCGTATTGAACAACCTTGCTCTTAGCTATAAATACTAGGATCTTATAATCTATCCCATCAAGTTAAATCACAAGTTAAAACCTAGAGCTTCCATCTTACCAAGGGGTGGTGGCCCTTTGCCACTCACCAGGCCAGCCCTACAACTCACTATTCCTCAAAACAACACATATGTCCATATATTAAACAACATTCTGCAAAACTCCCTTGCAATCATGCATCTCCAAAAGTGGTGATCAAGAGTCAGGCTGCATCAGTTCTTTAAATATCTCATCAGCAGCCAATATAATTAGGCAATTATTCTGGTTTCTCATCAAAGAAACCATTGCTTTTAATTAATTCAGCATAAGTCCATAAGAACATAAGTTGAAGTCATTTTTAGACCAATATAGACATTAGTATCAATTGAATTACAATCAGATATTAAGTTGAGTTGGAAAAACATAAACCTTAAATGAAAAGATTATTCAGAGTTAGTAGTTCTAACTTCTAAGAGATACGGAGAAATGATAGGTTCATATGCCAAAGTCATATTTAGACCAACACAAATATTATTATGGATTCAATTATAAATTTATAATCAAATATTACACGGAGTTGAAACAAACTTAAACATTAGAAGGAAAAGATTATTTATAGTTAGTAGCCCTACTAGATATGGAGAGCTAGTTAAAAGAATAGAAAGTATCATTGTATCAATATACACAGCCTGATGGCCTCATTTTAGGAGGTATAGACGAACATGACTGTCAAAGGCATACCAGACACAAGGCTTGTTGTCTAAACATGAAAACAATAAAATCTGAACATGACAAACAAGGAGACATCTTACAGACAAGATAATAAGTCTACTTTCTTGTACCTCAAATCAATAATGCATTTGAAATAGGTTTTAGATTAAAATAGCATCCATGCAAACTTCATAATATAGTACAAAAAATAACTGTATGTTAGTATTAGAGAAAAGTTATGTACACAATCAATACACATCTCAGGTTATGTTTACACATACTACAGCTAGAATTTACAAAAATAATGCAACAGCTATAAGGGGGAAAAAAAATCACCTTAATTTGATACCAATGCATGGTCCGTTTGCTAGCATTTGAAGCAACAGGTCATTGATGGGGATCACCCCCTCCAGTAATAGAAGCCGGAAATTTATTTCTAAACCTCTCAGGAGTGAAGGGAATGCATTGACAATAGTCTGAGAATGGAGGAAAATAAGCAACAGAAGTATGAGATGTGTCAAAACTAATGCCAAGAAATAATCCCATGAAAATGCATGCCATATAGACTGAAAATGGTGTTTCAAGAGCATAAAGGAGAGAAGAAAAGAGAGCCTATCAGATAACACCATATGTGCAGTTTAGCCATATAAAATACTGTTTGGATACTAGAGCTAGTGCTGGATGCCTGGATGAATACCGAAATTCTTGAAAATTGAAATGCCCAGTAGGAAACTTGAAGTTGCATTCAACTTAGGGTGTGTTTGGAAACCGGAAAATGATTTCCGGAAATCATTTTCCGGGTTTTCAGTGTTTGGGAAGGCTTGGAAAACCCAGTCAACGGCAAATGATTTCCGTTGACTGGGGAAAATCACCCCAATTTGGGGGAAAATGACTTCCGCCTAAAAAAAAAAAAAAACGGAAGTCATTTTCCGCCCTGGGCGGAAAGCGGAAAATGACGAACAAATCGTTTCCGAACCAATGACGAACGACACCAGACCAGATCTGTTTTCGATCTCTCTGGTTTCCGCCGGCGGAAACCAGAGCAGTGCACCACCTTCTGGTTTCCGCCGGGGTGATGTATTTTTTTTTTTCTAATTATTATTATTATTATATATATAAATAATATTATAAATATTTTAATATTCTAAATACAATAATTAAAATATATAATTATACAAAAATAATCATTTTCCATAAAATGAACCAAACACACAAACACAATTTTCTACTCTGCAGCCAAACACAAGAAAGGAAAATGATTTCTGGAAAATGACTCATTTTCCAGAAAACATTTTCCTGCTTTCCAAACACACCCTTAATGGAAGGGTGATCAATTCAATGGAGATTGCAATTTCATAGGAATCCTCATTCCATTTACCACATCTTTTACTACTCACTACCCAAATAAATGAAATAATTGTGACCACATCTTTTACTACTCACTACCCAAATAAACGAAATAATTATGACCCTATGGATGTAAGAATATCACTTTTGTGGACAAACCCATAATGAGTATGTGTCAAAGCATAGAATATTCTCTCTTCTCCTATACAACATTGTATAGGAGTCACAGATTGTGGCCCTAAATTACTCAATTTAAGATCATTTTTCTGGTTGCCTAAACAGTGTCTGTTCACCCAAGATCAAAATTTCCTATTACTCTCTTGGAGTGAGTGTTTCATACAAATTGAATCTGGAAACTGTCCCTAGAGTGTCTGAAGAAGGTTGCCCAGCAAGTCCCATCGGCCATCACCGTCTCAAGCATCATGCAGCACTGCCACAACGTTACTCCATTCTCATGCACCAGTGCGTAAGCCCTCCTCTGACAGAATTTCCCGGCAACTTTTTCCACATCCCTGTTTCGGCTCCTTGTGTTTCTTTAAGTGATATCAAAGATAATAGACTTATTCAATGAAATACATGTGAACTTGGCTAGCTGAAGCATCTTTTACTAAGTTGAAGTTTTGCACAATGGGGTACATGAAACACATTTTTGACAATCAAGTAGCATCAATAACAATCTTCCATGAAAGAACAAAACACATTGAGATTGATTGTCATTTTGTTAAAGAGAAAGTAGCCTCTAGAGAGATTACACCTCATTTGTGGGTTCAATGAGGCCTAGGGTGGAACACTTCTGTTACAAACTTGGAGCATATGATATGCATGTTGCAGCTTGAGAGGGAGTGTTAAGAAGGTTCTTCTTGTGCTTCTATATATTTGTGTTGCTTCTTCAAATTTTTATGAAAATATAGGATAGGGCAAGAAAAAGGCTATTATATATTTCTGTTGTTTCTTCAAATTTTTATGAAAAACATAGGGACCTAAGAGTTTAAGAGACATGCCTAAGAGTTTAATCGAACGCTAAGTCTAGTAGTTGAGACAAACATTGCTGGCCAGATTTCCAGAGTTTGATGAAGCAAGACTAAGAAGCAAAGCACAAAGGAAGAATGTATTAAATTTCAACCCTAATTTTGGAACATTGACAGCTTAACATTGCCTCGTATCACATCAAAAGAGCATGCTTTGAGATGTGGGTAGTTGCTTCAATCACGTCTAACCAAAGCAATCACTTTGGTCAACTTTATCACACACCTAAACTTTTTCAGATCGAAGCATAGAGTAGTCGATTGCAATCACTTCATCACAACCACTTCTAACAAGTATGATCGACTTGGAGGCTCATCATCTACATGATAACATCCAACATATCAACTCTAGTCTAGAAAGTATAATGGTGTTAAAAATGAAGTAGAATAAGGTTTGTATGAGACCATCATTTCCCCACCCACATTAACACCATCATCACTTTATCTGCTCACCACTTTTTCCAATATTCTGAATTGTCTAAGTTAAGAAAGACTCAACTGCAGATGATTTAATGATTAAAAAAAACAATCCTGTCAAATTCATGTTAAGAATGACCTTAAAACTTGATTAATAGAATTTAGCATCTCTGAAGATATTAGATATAGTTTATGGTCTTACCAACAGGAGTTGAACACAAGAATGCTCCAAATCCTTAAATCTGTCAAGTGAGAGACGCTCTAGCATAGAGTGAACATGCTGGGAATTAAATATATTAAATGAGCACTTCTTGAAGAGTAATTGCAGAAACTCAAAATGTGGACTGCTATCTCCAATTACTGTCAAAAGATTTTCCTGCAAACAAGAGAGTTCCAATGGACAAAATTCTTATCAAACTCTGATGAATAACCCAACTAAAAGAATACTAATGGAAAATCAATTCAGTTGACAAAAGCATAGAGAAAATAAATAAATAATTACCAAACAAAGATGGATAAGCAACAAAAGTATCACAGCTTCACAGGGTTCAACTTATTAAAAAAAAAATCACAGCATTCAAACAAGCTATTGTGGTGGAAACCTTAAATTCAGGAACTTTAATTCCCAATATCAACCAGTTGCAAACAAATCGCATCTTTCCTCTAAAGAAATATGAAACATAATAACGCTAAACTTCAAGGACCATCACTATAACATTTGTGACTTGTGAATTGTGATAGTCACATTTGTAAGACTAAAATGAACCAGTAGTAAGCACATTAACACACCTTCAGGGATACCCTAAGGTCAAACAACTAAGCAAAGAATTTCTAACAGATTATGAAAATACTGAAACCATAAAGGAATGTTCTATACTCTGCAAAGAATTTCCACAGCCTAGCTGAAATTGGAAAAAAACAAAACAAAACAAACAAAAAAACAAAACAAAAAAACAAAACAAAAAAAAAAACAAAAACAAAAAAAAACAAAAACAAAAACAAACAAAAACAAAAAAAACAAAAAAAAAAACAAAAACAAACAAACAAAAACAAAAAAAAACAAAAACAAAAACAAAAAATAAAAAATAAAACAAACAAACAAACAAACAAACAAATGGTCACAGTTTGTTAAAGCAAATGAACCAAAGTAAAAAAGAAAAATTGAAAAAACAAAAATCTTTAAAAAAAAAAACAAAAAACAAAAAAAAAAAACCCCACCCTTATCACCTGAGCATTTCCTCCAGCCACTTGAGTTAACACCTTTTCCAGTGCATTAAATATTCCCTTATCTTTCACTTTGTCCAGCTTATGAAAGCACTCTTCTGCTTTAGCAGGCTCTGTGAACAATGCTGACATTTTCACAATTGATATCTTAATTTTCATTTCAATGTCCTCCAGGCACTGGTCCTGAAAAATAAAGAATATACATCTGTTGAAAATAAATAATGACACACCCCTAGGATAAGACAAATTTATGCAGCAAAAAGTCCTTCTTGACAACCAAGTACTTGTGACTAGATAATTTGCAGGGAATCTAATAGTTATTGCTCTAGTTTTATTTTTCTTTTCTTTTTTTTTCATCCACCTTTTCCCCTACATTTTGGAGTCAATACTATGAAGAAAAGCATAGCAGTAGGATGGCTAAGCCAATCATACTACTGATAATATAGATATTGATAGGTACCAATTCCATTAAAATTTAATTAATTTTTTTAAAACAAACAAAAAAACATTTAGGAACTATCAAATCCAATAATCCTTTCATGGCCAAAATGGTACATCATCTTTGTTCTGGAGAGCTAAGTAGTCTTGTATCTCCTTTTGCAACCTGAAAATTAACATCACATCAGAAAGGGATGGGGATTTCTATTATTACATTGCCAGAATTGAGCAACCAACAGCACCTTCGTTTTTGAGATAAAATGATGTTCAACGCCTTCAGATGAGGAGCTGTAAAAAGTGAGAAAATGAAGACCCAGTGCTTAGTTATCTCCTTAGTTGAAAGAGAAGCAGGAAATAGATCCTCAGCTAGCAAATGCTCCACTCTTTCAGGCCTGAAAATCATAAAGCAATCAGTACATTGAACAAGTAAGCCTTATGTTTCTTAGAACAGTGGTAATGTGTGATTTAGCCGTACTTGAACTCTTCACAGTCTTTTCCATAGCAAAGCATCAAAATTTTGCAAGGAATCTGTTCCAAGGAGTCACTGAGATCCAAAACTTGAGAAGCACATTTTGTGCAATATTCCTGATAGACTTCAAGCAACTTCTTCAATGCTTTCGTTCTGACAGATACCTACATTAATTTCAGATGAAAAGGTAAGATGAAGAAATACAGTACAGATAGCACTAGAGAAGTATTTAGTTACTTGGCATATAACCTTTTTGTCACGCAGCCTATCTGCAATAAGAGAAATTAGTGTAGAGGGGAATGATTGAAAATTATTCTTTGCCAAATCACACAGCACAGTCACTGCTTTTGCCCTCACACCATCATCAAGGTCTAAGAGTCGACCTTCAAGAGCACCTGCCAAGTCCACAAAGTTAAAAATCAATTATTAACTTTACTATCAAGATATGATGGAACAAGACATGCTAAGCGAAATAGTGACAAGATGCTTCAGTTTTGGGCCTTTGGCAGCTTACTTAGAACTTCAGTTTTGGGCCTTTGAGATGATTTAGTGATTTCAGTCTCCAGTTCATTGGCTATGTACAAAGTTTTTGCATGTGAAAGAGCATTGAGCCTCACTTCAGCGGACTTATCAGAGAATCTGTTTAAGAACTCCATAAAGAGATAGCGATAATCTTTGGCAACATGGTTTCCGGGCAATGAAAGAAGTTTCCCAATTAAGTTTAAAGCTTTTATACGAACATCTACTTGATCTGTCTGTAAATTGAATTCCATTATCAATTGCAAAAGTGGCCAAAACAACTACTGGTAAAAAATAAATAAATAAATAAATAAATAAAAACGAAAGATTTTACTATGTGCATGTCCAGCTTATTTGGGGCTTATCTACACAAATAAGTTAAAAGTTGGCCAAATGTTCATGTTTGAGAAAAACTTGTTGGAATAAATAAGAGGAAAAACCTATTCCAAGCCAGCCTCAAACAGAAGCTTTTTAGAAAATCGATTTTCTAAAAGTTTGGACAATGGCATGCCACATTAATGATATTTCTGAAATTCCAAATGTCTCCCTATATTTGAAGAGCTCTAATTCAGTGATACATGTCTTCTATTGTAACTTTGACAGTTTGACCATCATTAATTTGAAAAATACAGTTTTAACAGTTACATACCCAAACAACTTTTTAATTCTAAAAAGAACTTTCAAGGTGGATTAAGCCAAACATAATAGAAACCTATTTAATAAGTCCATTTTAAAATATCTTATCAAAATAGATATATTTGGAAATTTTTTTGCCTGGCCAAGCATGCTCTAGTTCTGCCAAATAACTAAGGATATGGCAAAGGTAAAACAAATTGAGAAATGGAATGGCTAACCAGTAATTCATTGGTCAAGGTAGGAATGACAGAAATAAGCATTTGAGGAGCACAATGGAATATTTCATATATAATCTCGTGGTAATATTCTTTCACCATGCTTCCGACAGCATCTCTGTTCAGTATACAAGATCTTAAAAACCTAGCAATAATGTGCTCAAGCTTGCCACCATAATTCTGAATGATGTAAACAGCCAACCGTTTGGAAGCAGAAATATCCTGGAGAAGAATCAGTAAAACATAATTTAGCTGAATAGAGGACTTTCCATTTACCTAACCAAGGACTAAAATGTATTCTCAAAAAGTACTCATTTCTTCTAATCCAGGAAGTATCAAAACAGTATATATTCTCAGTTTCTATTCTCTAGTCCATTTCTAGAACAAAGCTTTAAAATTAAAAAACAGCAGGATGGTAGAGCTGCTTTTACAATTCACAATCCAGCAAGCTTATCCTTTCAAGTCTATTGCACCATCTCCATTTCATTATCTTTTCTTCATTTTGCTTGGTGCTTTAATTATGTTTGTTCTCAATATCTTGAGGCATTTTTTCAGTACTATTCCTCACTTTAAATGAATATGGATGATCTAAAACTCTATATAGCCAATACTAACCAGTCAACATAAGCCATTTATTTATTTCCTTATATCTGTACCATTGGCCTAAGATAGAGTAGAAGCCAATGTTGCTAACTCAGGTGTCTTCACTTGTAACTCTCTCTTCTATCCCACTCAATCTTTGACTCCTACTTCCAAACCTAAAGCAACACTAAGTAGAATCTCTCTTCTATGCTCATTTAAGCAATGTAACAAGTACCAGAACCACAGCTGTGAAACTTTTTTTCGCATTGATTATCTATGAAAATAACTTCAGTGTTGCTTTGTCATATGCAACTAAGTAGAATCAGAGCTTAGTCTAAGCCTTCTCAAACTTAAAATGAATTTTATTACTATACTGACCTTTGTTTCTTTCAGGAGATTTTGCAAGATCACATCTAGAAGCGGTTCAGATACCTTTCCTTCAGATGAAAGCAGCTCAAAGCTGTTATCCACCACTTTCTCCTCCAAAACAGCTGTCATTATAGATGACATAGCATGAACCATACTCAATGGGTGGTGGTCCCTACAAGAAAAGGAAGTAATTTTACATCAGTGGAACTAATCCTATCTAGCCATAAGCTACTATTTATAGTTTAAGAAATATCAGAGAGAACTGCACAATAAATCCCACTAGTTCTCCAATTTAAAGAACACTGAGGTATATGGTTGCACACATATCACATAGACCTCCTACAGAGAATTAGCTTAATTAATGCCTCAGATTCAAGATAAGGTCAATTTAGTAACTATTTAAAAGAGTAGAATGTATCAACTTCACTTTATGAACCTACTACTTCCTCTAGTACTATATGAACATCTCCCAAATATTTCTACTCACTTGGACCAACTGAAGGCAATCCTACTTCTACTGATTGAATGAAGATTATTGCATATTTATCTTTTCAGGCTTAAGATTGGCATGTAGACATTCTAATCACAAAAGGGAAAAACATTTGGAATGAAAAAGAAACAGTTAGGCACTTAGGCCACAGCTCTAATCAAACTTCACAGAAGTTAAAACAAAAATAAATCATAAAGAAAAATCATTTTTTATTGGCAACTTTATATATATATATACATGAGAAACACCCATAAGAAAAAGCATAAAATTCACATGGAAATAGGTACAAGGTGCCTATTCAAGATCAGAGGCACTTTCCCTTTTCCTATTCCTTTTTTTTTTATTTTCAGATAAAATTCACTATGGCATGAGCTTCTACAGATTTTGTTTACATTTTGATTCTGCAGAGTTTTGTGTATTACATCCCTACATTAACATTAAAAGCATGTGTTGAGAATAAATATTAAAAAAAAACAGTCCATAAACACATTCTCATTCAGTTAAGAGAAATTCATAACTACCTCCAAAGAACAAGGGATACAAGATCTCTGTCTCCCAAAGTCTAAATTGTTGCCTTTCACTGTGCAAGCCCTCAAAAGGCAAAAGATTTCAAATCTGAATAGATGGCAAGTATTAAGATTTAAGAGCATACTTAGTTCTATCTTCTTTCAGCTTGCATTGTTGTGATTAAAACTGGCTAAAGTTTGCACAAGAATACCCCACTCAATCCCCACGGAAAATTCTGAATAAGTTTAGACTTCGGTGAATTGATTGTGGATGAAGGTTTGATTTGGTGAAGGGTAAAAAGGGCTGTTTTTGGTGTCTTTTGGATAGGTAGCTCACTACACTTGGGTTAGAGACCATAACAGTCTTGGGGTCTTTCGACAAATTGCCTTGGGGCTGTATCCCAATTTGTCGAGTATTCCTGAAATCTTAACATGCATTCTACTTACATGGTTTACTCTAAACAGTATTCATATCCACCTGTTCTAATGGCACACAAATTACTCAGAACTCATATCAAACAATTACTCATTGCATTAAACATATTTCTCAGTAACTGAATTGAACAAATTTTACAATGTTGCACAAGTTAGCACTATAAATGGAAGATCCCTTATCAAAAAAGTTCAAACGCAATCACTTGCTAAGTTTTATATGCTGTTCTATCCAAGTGACATGGTGATCAACCTATTCCATTTTCTCCATGAGTTTTAACTATTACAATAACTAAGGAGTATAAAACACTGCAGAGTCAGTGTCAGTGAATACAAATTTTAAAATAAAAAAGTATAATAATAATAATAATAATAATAACACCAACAACTTACCTCACAATGCTGAAAAAGGTTTTGAACATTTTGAGAACTAAATCTTCACAACCAAAATCAAGCATTAGCACACAACAACGGAGCTTTGCAACAGTTTCCAACAGTTTAACCCTTTTATCAAAGAAGGCGTGTTTGGTATCATCAAGCTCCGCAAAAATACTTAATAGAAGTCTAAAAATACCCTGGTTACACGAGGGAAGAGAGAGGTAGTGAGTGAGAGAGGGATAGACAGAGAGAGGATACAAAATTATAATTATGTAATTTCCATAAATTTAATAGAAGAGAAGGCTAAAATATAACACAAGGATAGTATAAGTGCATTTTATAAAGTCATACTCTACCCTAAAAGTTGCATCACTGAAATCAGGATTTGGTGCCAAGACCCGGAGAATTTCACAGAAGCAGATACCAACAAGAAGTCTAACATCTCTATCCTTGTGCTTTAGCAGAGCAAATCTAACAAGAGATCTGCTTAAAGGAGTCAACATAGATTTCAATGATTCAGACTGTTCTAGCTGTTCCAAAGCATCTACAGCTTCCTGCAGCAAGAACAACTCAGATTAAGCTAAAGGGTTTTATGATATCCTGAAACATAAAGCAGATGCTTGGTGAAGGAAAAACAAACTACTCTAGCTGATTCAGACTGTTCTAGCTGTTGCAAAGCATCTACAGCTTTTTGCAGCAAGAACAACTCAGATTAAGCTAAAGGGTTTTATGATATCCTGAAACATAAAGCAGATGCTTGGTGAAGGAAAAACAAACTTCTCTGTCTGGTTTAGGCTGTTCTAGCTGTTCCAAAGCATCTACAGCTTCCTGCAGCAAGAACAACTCAGATTAAGCTAAAGGGTTTTATGATATCCTGAAACATAAAGCCGATGCTTGGTGAAGGAAAAACAAACTTCTCTGTGTTATCTACTATCTAGTTCTACTTGGAGAGTACTGCATAACAAAATATTAAAAGAAGCCAGTAAGATAAGAGATGCTGAAACATGCTCTTGGTCCTCGACAAATAAGAAGCTCCTGATTAAATATAAAACTGCACTTCCAATCCTTGCAGTAGTAGTAGTAGTAGTACAAGACCATAACAGTCTCCCATATCTGAAAAAGCAAGCTACATATTTGGCAAGCAAATTTTTGAGCACTCAATATACCTTAAATTTCAGCACAGTTGAAGAGACAATCACTTCAGCAGGAAATTGAACATGAAGCATAACAAAGTCAAAATATATCTTAACAGCATACTGATAAGAGAACTTATTGAAGTGAACTATATAGAAATATTTTATTACAGACATGAGACAACAAAGAAACAAAACACTCTAAAGATGAGAAACCCTCTTAAATTAGTGAAATACAGACAGAACCATCAAACAAAGCCCACCAATCTTGTAGGAAGCACACTACTTAGTGACTAACATCTAAACCAAAAACATGTCAGAATAGAACCAGATTACTCATTCCACTATGGTTCAATCTCTACCTCATTTTGGAAACTCCAAATTTCTAATCAACCAAAAACATCATAAACAATTGAACTAACCTCCAAATATTTCTCGTTCCTGTTTTTACCCTTTTGAATGCAAGTTGGCACATCTTTGTAATAAGCCATTACTACCAAAGTAACTTCTCAACAACACCATCGGATGAGACCATTCGTGGAAAACAAAATTATAGTAGATTACAAGCTTATGCAGGTTAAAAGACTGAGAAATCAAAACAGTTTCCCAAAAAAAAAAATGCAAGCAAATGGCACTCTGGAAGAAACGGAATGGGGGTACCAGATAATTTTCCATATTTACGGTGAAAAAAATGGGGAAAAGTGAATAAGTGTGGAAACGGAGTATTTATACTATACAAAAGTGTAGAATAAGAAGAGAGCGTTACTTTGAGTAATTTGACGAGAGTGTCTTTGCCGGGGCAAGCTTTGTGAGAGGCAAACCGTTGGCCGATTTTAACGATTCGATCGGCGACCTCCGACTTCGATTCCACCATTTTTCTGTGGAAAAACTGAGTTTACAGTGGAGAATTTGAGCAGGGAACCCCAGCCCTAAGAAATTGAATTGGTGAAACAGCACAAGTTCTTGCCTGCTTAACAGTATCTGCCCAGTGCGGAACCTTTCCCGCGCTCTCAAAATGTGATTTAAGGGCCTGTTTGGTTTTCCTTTTTAAGTTGAATTAATAATAAGGGCTTTTTAGTAAATGCAACATTTTCATTTTTGCAAAGAGAAATAAAAGATACATAAGGGGGTATTTGGTTGGATGGGTTCCATGGAAAATATTTTTCTAAAAGTGAAAGAAAATGTTGTTTGATTTGATGGAAAATGACTTCCGGAAAGTGAAAGAAAACAAAATCTAAGCAAAACATTTGTATTTTGATTTTCATAAAATTTGAAAATAAAATATAACACAGTTGGACTATTTTACCCTCAAACAATTTCTTAATTACACATGTATATATATTATCATTATTATTATTAAGGACATATTGATATTTATATTCATAATTCCTTACCCTTCCAAATCCAACCATAATGACATTCATATTCCCAATAATTTTATTTCTACCAACCAAACAATGGAATCTATTTTTCTGTAATTTGTTTTCCATTGAATTTGAATTTCATTTCCCTTCAAATATTTTATAACAAACCAAACGGGTTGTGGAAACCCGGAAAATGACTTTTGGAAGTTATTTTCATAATTTTTCAGTGTTTGAGTACTCAATAAAATATTCATTATGATCAACATAAAAAAAAACGCCCATTTTGGTGGAAAATGTCTTCCTAGTTTTTAATGGGAATACATGTTTTGAATTTTTGTATTTCCCATATCTCTTCCCTCTATTCTTTTTTAAATTCATTTCCGAATTATTATTATTACCAACACCACTACATAACCACTACCACCATTATCACACAATCACTATCGCCACTGCCACTACCATCAACACATATTATTATTATTATTATTATTATTATTATTATTATTATTATTACAAATAATATGTTAATTTTTAGGAAAATGTACCAAACAAAAAAATACAATTTCTTAACTTTTAGCCCAACAGAAGAAAAAATAGTTTTATGACATTCAACATTTCAACCAAACACTATAAGATTAGAATATTAAAAAAAACGAGTCATTTTTTTAAAATTATTTTCCAGGTTTCTAAACGGACAATAAGTGGTGAAGTTTGAAAGTTGAAACATCTTTAAATCAAGAAATCGAAATGCGACATATTTGTTCCTTACGTAATATGGATTATTAGAATATAAATTCAATACTTCAAATTCAATTGTTACTAGAAATGGCAATGGGCGGGGGTATATATTTCCCACCCCCACCCCCGCACTTACACTTGCTGGATAATGAAATTTCTACTCTATCCACAGAATTTTGTGAGTGCATGTAATATTCAACCTATAACTTTAATCAATCATATCTCACTTAAATCTAATAAAAATTGTATAACTACAATTTAATTATCAAATGAATTCTTTGTATAAGTTTAAATATATCTAAAAACATAATAAGTATGAATGAAGGTTATACACTTTATTTATGTCTATTTTTTTCGTTAAGTTTTTTTTGTAAATTATGTTATAAAAGTTGTACTTTACAATATATTAGACAAACATATCCCTACTGTTATATCTTCCGTTATTTTTCTACTATTGTTACCATGCACACATTAATCCATTATATATTTTCTTATTTTCTTCAATAATAATAATATATACACATTATATATTAGTTATTTTCTAAAATATAAATATAAAATTTAGAAATATTTTACATTATTATTATTATTTACAATAATTTAAATATCTAAAATCTAAATAAATTTAAAATTTTAATATAAAATATTAATATTGGACACCTATGTTTTGCGCATCGCGCATAAGAAAAACTAGTTATACATATACATATCAATATAGTTCGAACATGAAAATCTATTTCATGCAATAATACCTTTAAAAAAGATCGATTCAATTTATTGTAATCACTTGATTATAATAATATTATATTCTTTTATTAACTTTTGGTGAATTGTCAGTTTATTCAAATGAATAAATTTAATTTTAAAATTTGTTACTCTCACTAAAATTTAACTTCTTTTTTTTTTTTTTTTTGTGATGCCATTTTAAATCTTTTGAATTAAATTTAGTAAACTTGCAAATATTATTAATAAAAAAAAAAAATCTAACATAGATAGTTGTCGGATAAAAGTGAAAAATGTAACTATTAAAAGATCTCATATTTTGATATTAATGGAAAAATCTAATCTAGTTCCAAATTAACATATGTTACAACAAATACTATAGTATAATTTATATTGAAAAAAAAAACATTTTTTACGGTGATTTTCTATGAAAACCAAGGTAAAATGTATAATTTAAATTTATTATGTAACAATTAAATATCATGATAGTTTTTTTAAACCAACATAGTTTCATTTTAAAAACCAACATATTAATTATGTCTATAAATAATTGGAGCACATATGCATTATTTTTGGAGCCTAAATTGGGTCGAGAAATAGAGCTGGGAGCCAAATAGTGATAAAATGTAAAGTATATGGGGTTATAGCGCAAAAAATGAAGAAATATGGTGTAAAGTGAAAAAACAGAGAACGTTTGGAATTAAAGTACGATAAGGCGTAAAGTACATGGAGTCATATTGCAAAGTTTATGAAAAAGGCCAAGGATGCATTTGGCAGCATAGTATGGAACAAAATATAGAAAAGTCGAGGGGTCCACCTAGGCCGTAGCCCTGGGCGGCGACCCTGGCTCTTGATTTTGGCTCACTTGCAAACCTCGTGGGGGCTAAGCAAACCACTCCCAAAGTCCACAGTCGTGGAGCTTTTCAGCCCCTCGCTGAGCAGTCTTGGTCGTCCATTAGCGGCCCGTCCATTAGCGGCCGAGAAGGATTGCCCGAGTATTTGGCAGACTGCTCGGACGAACTACCCATTGTATGGTGAGGTGGCAGGGTCGGGGTGCACACATGATATGCGTGGGGAAATGTTTAGTAGGAAAGCTCAACACCAAGTGGGAGTGTAGGACACGCATGTGGTTAAGGAGGACGGGATGTTGTGATTCGTGCAACTATCCATGACATGCGACCTTGGGATTAGTATAAAAGCGGGGGCGGTGTTTGTTCCAAACCATCATCATCAGCTCTTCTTCTTCTCTTGAGTATTAAACCGTATCAATCCAATACATTTTTCATACTCTTTACCCGATATCAAATCAGTTTTATAGTGAGTTCGGTCTAATAAAAATTACCGATTACTAACTATTTCAAAACATGCTATCAAATCACTTTTAGATGATATACTGTTAAATTTATAAATCACCTTTGGGCGTGTTGTATTATAAAACTAAAGCATATGCGTCTTGATCTTTTCATGTGACAAGTTGACTAGATCAGTGTTACATAAAAACAAATTAGGGTGACCAGCTAAGTTTCATAGCACATGCTCCTATAGTATGTCCATGGGACAAGTTGATGAGATCCAGGTTAATAAATTTAGTTAATAAATATTAGGGAAAAGGGTCAAATAAGTCCTCAAACATTACTCAAAAGTGCAATTAAGCCCTCAAACATTCAAAAAGTTCAATTGAACACACGAACTTGTTATTTTAGTGCATTTAGACCCAAATGACCGGTTGTTCCGGGTGAACAACCGGTCATAAATTTTCCGGCCAATAATCCGGCGGATGGCCACCGGAATGTTCATCTCCAACCTTCCTCTTCTCCGGTGGACTTCGTCAAACGAACATACCATTCATCTCCTCTAACGGGAAGACGAACAGACTTCGTCTTCTCCAAGATTGGTTCGTCTCCTCCATTGGAGAAGACCCCAGTTCGTTCGTCTTCTCCAATGGAGGAGACGAACAGACTGGGGAGAGGAGACGAACAGAACAGTCTCCTCCAATACAGTCTGTTTGTCTCCTCCATTCTCCACTCCAATGGAGGAGACTGTTACCCTATTCTTTCCTTTCCCAAAGCCGTTGTTGCTTGTTTCAGAGTTGAGACATGGCAGCGACAACAGATGCCCAGTCGAAATGGGAATTCAGCTGGTAAACTCTCTCTCTCTTTGTGCTATTTATTTATGCTAGCGTAATTAAGAATGTATTGCAAAAATCTGATTTTTCTGTGTTCTTTGTTTGAATGTATGGAAAAGTTCCTGTCTTTTTGTTTTTTGTTTGCAGTTTTTCGATTTTCTTGCCTTTCCCAGAGTGGAGAAGACGAACAGTACTTCGTCTTCTCCAGTGAGAAGACGAATGGTCTGTTCGTCTTCTTCGTTGGAGGAGACGACCGGGTCTGGTAAAGATGAAGGTTGGAGATGAACATTCCGGTGGCCATCCGCCGGAATATTGATCGGAAAATTTATGACCCGTTGTTCACCTGGAACAACCGGTCATTTGGGTCTAAATGCACTAAAATAACAAGTTCGTGTGTTCAATTGAACTTTTTGAATGTTTGAGGGTTTAATTGCACTTTTGAGTAATGTTTGAGGGCTTATTTGACCCTTTTCCCTAAATATTATAACCTTTAAACCATTTTTTTATTTTCAAGGGCCACGATGAATGTTGAATTAATTATATCAAATACATTTTTTATTTTTTTTTATTATTTACAAGAAAATTTGTATTTACTACTTGAAAGTGTGTTATGAGTGAAATTTATTTTTATGATTCTAGTCAATAAAGAACTTCAAAAAAAAAAAAATCAACTTAAATTATCCATAACTGATTAGTTCAAATAAAAAAGAATCAAATTTGAAACTTTATAATTATCAAGTTAACACCAACTTAACTAAATTGTCCCATACATTTTCTAGCCAACTCTTATTAAAACTTTATCATAAATGAATATTGAGTGACAATCTGGCCACATGACAAGTTGACGAGGGTGCAAAGTTCGACAACCTCATAGCTTTATTTATATTCGAAGTAAAAAACTTCGTTAATTTCTTTTCCCAAAAAAAAAAAAAAACGCTTTCTTTCTTTCTTTCTAGCTTCTTCTTCTTCTACCAACAACTCCATTTCATTCTTTCTCTACTTAGAAAAAATCAATTTGATTACACACATTCCACAGTCACAGTTGCAGAGCAGAGTAGTATAAGGATACATGGTGAGTAGGAATTGAAGTTTATTAGAATCATCAGATCAGATATGCACGCGTATTTAGGATATTAATTATTAATTAATTAATTATTTGGTTTGGGTTTTATGTAATTTTAGATGAGAGAAGCACAGGCAGATTAAGGCTTTTCCTTTGGTGTATCTCCCACTGCACCAGTTCTTTCAATACATTCATAACTTGTATTGTATTGTTGTTGAGATCGATAAGATAGATCAAAGTTTGTGCGCAGTTACAAATTAAAGGTAAGCCCTTAATTAGCTTTCTATCTAAAATAATACGGCGTAATATATAGTTTCGTTTGTGAACTTCTTTCTTTCCTTATTTGCTTAGTTTGTTCTCTCCATCGCTAGCTTGCTCTATATGAAAAAAAAAAAAAAAAAAAAAAAAAAAAAAAAAAAAAAAAAAAAAACAGAACTATTTTGACCTACGAACAATTTTGCCTTATTAGACTCCACTATCCGTAATTCAAGTTAAAATTATCCAAACAAAAATACATAATATGAATGCTGTTTTGGACCACCTTCACAGTAGAAGGTGGATTTGGTCCATGATAAAACATTTTCAAAGTTACTATCTTTCACTTTCACTTTTCTATTAATTACAATTTTTTTAGAAGAAAATTTAATATTTCCTAAAAAGTAAAAACATTTTTTTTTTGAAAAAAAGAGTAAAAACTTTAATATTCATTTATATCCTCTTTGTGTTAACACTCATCTCTTTTAGTCTTGACCTTTATTAAGTGCTTTGCCTCTCATAATTTTATCACTTTCTTACTTTGTACTTTTATTTTGATTGATAAAAATGTTGAATATATTTCTAATCAAACCCTGTAATCGTAGACATAATACAAGCTTTTCGAGATCAGAAAGATGCCAAACATCTCTAATGCAGATAATGATATAGTTGTGGGTTTCAAGAAGGAAGAAGAAATAATCATAGCTCAGCTTACTCATGGGTCAAAGGAGAGAGAAGTTGTTTTAATTTCTGGTATGGGCGGATTGGGGAAGACAACTTTAGCCAGGAGAGTGTATGAGGGAAAAAAAATATTTAACCACTTTGACAAGCGTGCGTGGTGTAATGTTTCTCAAGAATATGATTGCAAGGACTTGTTAGACAAAATATATAGCCAAGTATATGGTAGTGAGATAAAGATGGGCAGTAGTAGTGTAGTTGAAGGTGTATGTGGTAGTGAGATAAAGATGGACGACAGTAGTACTGTAGCTGAAAACCTTCGCAAAAGTTTGATGG
Source organism: Ipomoea trifida (assembly GCA_003576665.1). NCBI lineage: Eukaryota > Viridiplantae > Streptophyta > Magnoliopsida > Solanales > Convolvulaceae > Ipomoea > Ipomoea trifida. The sequence goes on along the minus strand of CP025656.1, from coordinate 14,795,023 downwards.
GAATGAGATACCTCATAGTGTTGGATGATATCTAGAGTCTAGAAGCATGGGAAGAGTTGAATAGAGTTTTTCCCTCATGTGACAATGGAAGTAGAATTGTTTTAACAAACAGACAAGAAAGTGTGGTTTCTGATGCCAAACATATTCATCTTCCTTTCTTCACTATTGATGAGAGTTGGAAATTATTGCAAATGAAGTTATTTAAAGGGAAGGGATGTCCTGAAGAGCTTGAAAATGTTGGAAGAGAAATATCTAAAATATGTGGGGGATTACCCTTGACAGTTGGTTTGATGGCGGGTCTTCTTGAAAAAGTTGAAAAGACTGAGCAAATGTGGTGTGAATTTCTTTTTAATTTATACTCATATGTTACATTTAGAGATGGAATACAAAGCAATGATGCTATAGCGCTTAGTTACATATATTTATCAGATCATTTGAAACCATGCTTACTTTATTTTGCTGCATTCCCAGAGGATGAAGTAATCCAAGTTTCGAAACTAATAAAACTATGGATATCTGAAGGATTCATCATAGGAATGACAGAGAAAGGGAGAGTAGAAGATGAGGCAGAGGATTACTTAAACGATCTGGTTTGCAGTAACCTAATTATGGTGTCTGAAAAGGAGTATGATGGTCACATCCTATCATGCAGGGTTCATGATTTGGTACGTGACTTTTGCTTAACAAAAGCTAGAGAAGATATTTCCTTGGAGGTAATTAATATGGAAAGGAAGTGGGATCAAGCTCTGAATTTTACCCCACATCGAATATGTTTTCATATGCATGGGACATCTAATATCGCTTCTGAATTGGTACCATGGAATTCTTCTATTCACACAGTTTTGGTTTTCCATAGTTATGAACACTCTTATAATTTCTCATGGATTGCTAAAAAATTTGAACATCTCACAGTCTTGGATTTAGAGGCAATCTCGGTGTACCCGTCAATTTTGTCTGAAGTTAACTCACTAATTCATCTGAGGTATCTAGCTCTCAAATTACATAGAGATGAAGATGATCATGCAGGTGATGTCTCACCATTATCTCTAGGAAATCTTAAGTGTCTCATAACATTAGAGTTGAGATCGTATCAAGAGCATTTCCCAATTTTTTTTTTGAATATGAGTAGATTGAGACATATGATTATTAGTGGTGCCAGTTGTGATAAGTCTTGCGTGGGGAAATCATCAAGCTCAGATATGATTGAAGCAATTTCTTATTCAGAAGACCTACAAACCTGGGTTTCGCGATGTCATCTCACTCCAATGCATGAAGATTTATTGAGAAAGTTTTCCCGTCTCAAAAAATTGAGTTGTAATGTCTCAAGTTCTGAAGGCTTTCCTGAAATGGACTTTCTCCATCATCTTGAAAATCTTGAGTTATCCAGTAATTTTGAAAGCTTTCCACTCAGCAAGTTTCCATCAAGTATTAAGGAAATACGTTTGAATTTTATTACTCTTTCGGTGTCTGCAATTTCAACAATTGCACAGCTTCCCAGTCTTGAGAGCCTAATACTATTTGATTGCAGGTTTGAGGGCATATGGATTGTGGAGGAGGAAACCAAATTCTCCAAACTCAAAATCCTCCAACTAATTTTACTTAATATTGGAATTTGGGATATTAGCAATGCTGCTGAGTCCTTTCCTTGCCTTGAGCAATTAGTTTTGGGATATTGTCGGAACTTACTACCTATGCCTTCTAGTTTTGATGATGTTTTAACATTGAAAAAGATTACTGTGACCAATTGCAATGACGATGTTAAAAGTTGGGCGAAGAACATCGAGGAATCTGCACAGGATATAGGAAATGAGCAACTCAATGTCGAGATACTCGGTAAGTGAAATTAACTAACTTAATTTTTTACTTTAATTTTCTCATTATCATTTTTGACTTAGTGTTTAAATTGTCATGTTTGTACAATATAATGAATACAAAATTGAATTATATTATGAGTCATTGATATAAAAACTTTCATCATAACATGGCTTTCATATTGTTCTCTCATGATAGTGTATGTACAAAACATGCCAAATGCATTTTTACTTTTAGTGTGTCGAGTCCTAGTCCTACTAAATCTCTTTTCTTGTTTATTGAAATGATTGACAGAGTAATATGGGATGGACCCTGAGCATGAGCTAATACTCAAATTTCTTCTACATCCCGTGATGAGAACGCGAAAATCTGATAGCATGTTCGCTAAAATAAAAAGAGAAAGAATGAGGAGAAAGAGACCAGGAGTGTGACCAAAGTGATGCATAGAGTAATCACAACTTGATATTACTTTTATTTTTAAATTTGAATAATAATATTAATATTTCTCTAGTGTAACTCTTTTCTTTATATTTACTCTGTACAAGCATTATATTCGAATATAATACTTAGAATCCTTCTAAAATATTTGAGTGTATAAAGCATAATTTTAAATAGAGTTAATTCCTTTTTTGATCCTAAGACTTATCACGTGTTCGACACATTTAGTCCATCATAAATAATTTTGTCACATTTTGTCCAAACTTATTAAACGTTCGACAATTTTAGTCTATGTTCCAACTCCTTGTTAAGTCTCCATGAAACTGAAGGATATTTTTATCCTTTTCAGTGTTCTTCTTCATCTATGTTTTGCGCATCGCGCATAAAAAAAAAACTAGTTATACATATACATATCAATATATTTCGAACATGAAAATCTATTTCATGCAATACTTTTAAAAAAGATCTATTCAATTTGTAATCACTTGATTATAATAATAATATATTTTTTTATTAACTTTTGGTTGTCAGTTTATTCAAATGATTAAATTTAATTTTAAAATTTGTTACTCTCACTAAAATTTAACTTTTTTTTGGTGATGCCATTTTAAATCTTTTGAATTAAATTTAGTAAACTTGAAAATATTATTAATAAAAAAAAAAATCTAACATAGATAATTGTCGGATAAAAGTGTAAAATGTAACTATTAAAAGATCTCATATTTTGATATTAATGGAAAAATCTAATTTAGTTCCAAATTAACATATGCTACAACAAATACTATAGTATAATTTATATTGAAAAAAAAAACACTTTTTTACGGTGATTTTCTATGAAAACCAAGGTAAAATGTATAATTTAAATTTATTATGTAACAATTAAATATCATGATAGTTTTTTAAAACCAATATAGTTTCATTTTTTGTAATAATTACATATCATGTCAGTTTTTAAAAACCAATATATTAATTATGTCTATAAATAATTGGAGCACATATGCATTGTTTTTGGAGCCTAAATTGGGTCGAGAAATAGAGTTGGGAGCCAAAGAGTGATAAAATGTAAAGTATATGGGGTCAGAGCGCAAAGAATGAAGGAATATGGTGTAAAGTGAAAAAACAAAGAAAGTTTGGAGCTAAAGTACGGTAGGACATAAAATACAGGGAGTCATATTACAAAGTTTATGAAAGAGACTAAGGATGCATTTGGCAGCATAGTATGGAACAAAATATAGAAAAGTCGAGGGGCCCGCCTAGGCCGTAGCCCTGGGCGGCGACCTTGGCTCTTGATCTTGGCTCACTTGCAAACCTCATGGGGGCTAAGCAAACCACTCCCAAAGTCCACAGTCGTGGAGCTTTTCAGCCCCTCGCTGAGCAGCCTTGGTCGTCCATTAGCGGCGGAGAAGGATAACTCGAGTATTTGGCAGACTGCTCGGACGAACTACCCACCGTATGGTGAGGTGGCAGGGTGGGGGGTGCACGCATGATATGCGTGGGGAAATGTTTAGTAGTAAAGCCCAACACCTAGTGGGAGTGTAGGACACGTATGTGGTTAAGGAGGACGGGATGTTGTGATTCGTGCAACTATCCATGACATGCAACCTTGGGATTAGTATAAAAGCGGAGGCTGTGTTTGTTCCAAACCATCATCATCAGCTCTTCTTCTTCTCTTGAGTATTCAGCCCTATCAATCCAATACATTTTTCATACCCTTTACACGATATCAAATCAGTTTTATAGTGGGTTCGGTCTATTAAAAACTATCGATTACTAACTATTTCAAAACATGCCATCAAACTCCAAAAAACAATTAGGGATTGAAGTAGAACAAACAAACATGTTATGCATTGATACAAATCAAACTAAATTGTCTTTGTTGTCCTCTATTGAGATAACATAACAACGGGGCGGCCCTATTTACTGAACAAATCATACAAGTATCTGTTATAACTTACAAGCACCCACTAACAAAAATTGCTTACAATAAAAGTTTCTGTCTACAAATGCTATCTACACATCACATCACACCACAGATTATCTGCACTGAAGAATAAATGGCATTCTGTGTATGTTACATCATATGACAGCAGGGGTTCGGGGATCTTCCGAAGAAGGTTGCAATGAGCGAATTTTTATATCATACCTTCTATGCGTTGCGGTTTCATCTGGAATTGTGGAGTCTAATTCATCAGCTACGAGCGGGTAAGCAGCATCATTATCGTAAGCAGTTCCAACACGGTTGCCACATTTTCGACACAAAAGTTTTGTCCTCCTCGGGAAGAAGCCCCAGGAGTGCTTGGAAACGAAGTAGGGCATACATCGCACTTCTTTAACCTGCGTAAATCTGCTTTCGTCAATGTATAAGAAAGATATGATCCCTTTCTTGATGCATTTGCTGTACTTGGAACCAATGGTAGAGGTATTGCGACTAGAGGAACAAAGATTTAACTCATATCCACAACACCCGCAACTGTTTGAACAAAAATAACTTTAAGCATAAAGAACAGCGCAAAATCAATGACGCGACTTGCAATACAGTGAATCAGTGGTAGCAACATTTTAGTGCAAAAAGTAAGATTGAATTTGAACATCCACAAAAACTCATAACTGTATTGGCAAATGAAACAATTATTACACAAAGCATCAAACTTTAGGCAAATTATTCCATGGACCCTGGTCCAAAAATATCCAATTATATGTCTGCAATTAACATATTATGTGCCTACAGTTAACAAATTATGTACCAATAAGTAAATTGAAGGCACATAATACGTTAAATGCATGTACATAATTTATTAACTACAAGCACATAATATACTAATTGCACATACATAATATGTTAATTGTAGTAGGCACATAATTTATAACTGAAGGTACATGATATGTTAATTGCACACACATAATTTGAATGTCGTTTTGGATCAAGTCCACAATACAAAGTTGACCCTGGTCCATGGTATATTGTATAACAATTGCAAACTTTATCAACAGCCTAATAACAAATGATTTAGTTGCGCATTTGTGAAATATTATACAATTTTTTCCATTCAATCAAAATTATTTAACACAATCCATTGAAGGATTTGTTGGATTAGTTAATGATTTGAAAGGATCCATTTTGACATTAAAGCTTGTTGGTTTTCCGACTCATTCAAGAAAACACATTCTGTAAAGCAACATCCTTAATTGACAATATTTTAAAAATGTCCCTTCCATTGTACTAAATGAAAATCTGAAGCAGAAGACAACTTTCATTAATATTACATCTCAATTGCTACTTTTTGGGAACAGTCTATTTATATGAGTCTGTGTATAGGGAAAGAAGATGAAAGAGAACTTCTGTATAAGTTTCCTAGAATTCACATTTTAAAATATTAAACAGAAGAAGAATGATTCAGATGTTGATAGTTTTAGTGACTGGACTAAAGGAAATTGGAAAACACTGAGCCTTAATGGTATCAACATTTAAAAGTTTCAACAGCTCATGATGGCAACCAGTAACATGGAAACCAAAATGAATGGTTTCAGCAATTAGTAGTTCGGAGGTTTTGAGTGTTTCTGCTGTGTGAACATAAACACAGAAATGAAGTCAAAAAGAAGATCAGTAAAGCGTGACACGTCAGGTTTCAAGATGCTTAGCTTATACAATTCTTGCAGATAAAATTGGAAAAATACTTTAGCAGACTTGGTTATAGTATAGATGGCCAATACATGAAGATTAACAGCAGCATAAAAGTAAAGAAGTACAAAATATATTAAAAGAAACAAGTAGAGAAACAATGGATTTTGGCAAAAATGAAATAAAGTAACTACTCCATATTTAAGAGTGAAACAAATTGCAAAGGGCCAAGAGGAAGAAATAATCAATACATAATCCTATGTCTATTTGAAACAAACACAAAATTAGAAACTACCACTCCAACAGCAAAGGTATATTTATTATTTCCTATAGCTCTAGCCAGAACAACAAATATAATTGCCACTCTGTCAACGCCTGATTCACACAAAAGTAGGAAAGCTTAATCAAAGGGATGGAGACAATCAAGTTTTATGATGATTAGTGTTATGGATTGAAATAATCCATCAACACGATTAGCATAAAATTGGGGAATAGAAATAGCATAATTATTGTTCTTACTTAATTTATAGATTCTATGAGACTATAAATAAGAGACTTTTCCCTAAGGCAAAGGTATCCAATGATCTTTCTAAGTTTATAGCTCTTGGAGTTGGATAGAAAATACTTCTGTTGGAGGGTGAATTCGCGGCAGCCCTTGTTGTTCTTCTTTTTCTCCCATATTTGGAATTCTAAATACAACTTTCTTCATTGGACATTCTGTCCTGTCTCTTTACTCTTAACACAATTTAATCCAAAATGCTCTGATTTCGTGGACATTTCACCAAAATTTACTCTTATGAATGTGAGGGCATTTGGGGTATTTTGAATTAAATTTGGTCAATTTGGAAAAGTTGGAAGACTACATTTGATCAAATTATTAGTTGACTAAATATAAAAATAATTAACTCTAGGACATCAGCACTAAAGCCTTGACCACTTATTGTTGACCTTCTATTAGTGTTGGTTGAGTTCTAGTTGGCCAACATCCTGTTGGCCACTAACACTCAGCTGCTTAAGTGCTTGGCTTCCAATAAGCTAATTTTAGTTGTCTAAATTCTAGTAGGTTGGCCAACCCATTAGTCAATGTTCCTATTACAAGAGATTTGCTTCGCAAAAATGTCAGATCACAATCAATGGCATCAGCAAGCCAACTTTTGCCTTGCAAAAATGTCACTTCACTATGAGCATTGACTCCAAAAACCTAAAAATAATACAGACAAATAAGTATGGCCCAGATAATCCGTAATACTATCTTGTCCTGTATAATCCTTTTTTTTTTTTTTTGAAATAAATTGTCCTGCATAATCTAATAAAGGTTCATTGCCTATAATCAACTCCTTTTACTGGAGGAAGCATTTTTCACTCCCCACTTGTATATATACAAATCACAATACAAGGATATGGTGAAAGGGTATGGTTGGCTATCCCAAGGACAATGAATTTTCCCCACATTTTGTTTCAGTGTAAAACTGATAGTGTTTCTTTATCTTATTTTCATACCCAATTTAGATTGTAATTGCCCAAAATACCACCTCAAGTTTGCACAAGGGAGCATTAGGCATTACCCTTAAAAAGTTTACAAGGATAAGTGAACCAATGCAAAGCTAGAAGGAGACTATTCTAAAGTGGGGAATTGACAAGAATAGCACCTTTTGAATAGGCCCGGACAAAAATGGGTATATTTTGAAGCCTATACATTTTTAGGTAACTAGTTTAGAAAATGCATTCAATCAAACTTTGTCAAAAACGCATTTCAAAAAACATCTTCATGCTTTTTTCATTTGGCTAAAATATTAAATCCTAGAAATGCGTCGTATTTTATATTTAGGATTTAGTTTTTATTAAGGCTAAATGCATTTACCAAATGTGTTTGACTCAAAAATTTCTCAAACCCCACACTATTCTTCCATATTGCACTTGCCCAAAAAAAAAAAAAAGAATCATGCTAGACAATTTCTAACACCATTGCTCGGAAAATGAGGTATTGTTAGAGTAAAGATACTGAACAAAATGTTCAATGAACGAAGTTGTATTTAGAATTCCAAATATGGAAGAAAAAGAAGAACAGACAAGGGTTACTGCAAAGGCACCCTCCAACAAAGTATTTTCTGCGCAGCTCCAAGAGCTATAAACTTAGAATGATCATTCGATGCCTTTCTCCTAGGGAAAGGTCTCTTTTATTTATAGTCTCATAGAACATGTAAATTAAGCATAAAATCAGTGAATAGAAATAGCATAATTATAGATTCTATGAGACTATAAAAGCTAGAGCTACAATATATATCGTAATGAAAGAAAAATCAGTACCTTCAGATTGAAAGAAGCATAAGATAGAATGAAATTAATGGAAAATAAATTTTAAAAAAAATAAAAAAATATAAAGAATAGAGCATACCTATAAGTGACATCTCTCAGGGAAGAAGAGGCAAATGAGGGATTTTTCTGAAAATCAAGATGATGCCCTTTAGGAGTTTCCATATATGCATACAAATACGCGCTTCTAGCTTCTCATTTGCAGTACTACCGCGGCGATCAGTGAATGTAAAGAAGACTTTGTGGCTAATTACCCATCGTTTCCGGCGGAGTGGCTGGACTATGACGGCAAAATGCGGATGATCACCTTGCCCTGTTCAAAGGGTAAAGTATTGGACTATTGGTCAAAGTGATCTTTGTTTAAAATGTGTAAAATCTAAGAAGACATGGGTCGCGATGGTTAGTAGGTTATGGGGAAAATTGGCAAATTATGATATGGACCGGTCCACCTTGCAAGGTGGATCCATATCCGTATTCACAATTTAAAAATTCTATGTGAGTATATTCACAATTTTAATATTTAATATACAAAATTACATTATTCAATATTCACAATTTTTGAACTCTATATTCACAATTTTTTTATATAGATTCAAAAATTGTATTATACTATTGAATATAGAGTTATTAAATTGTGAACATAAAGTTTTGAAATTGTGAATATAAAGTTCTGTAATTGTGAATATAAAGTTCAAAAATTATGAATAAAGAGTTCAAAAATTATGAACATAGAGTTCAAAAACTGTGAACATAGAATTCTAAAATTATGAACATAGAATACTAAAATTATGAAAATGAGTCTGGGTCCATGGCATAACAACCAAGGAAAATTATTGCCCTCCATCACAAGATTTTAAATTTGACTCCGGTAAATGCTACATATTGAATTGAACAGTATACTATGATCCATCTAAATTAATTTATCTTTGCTAACTAAGGGTGTGTTTAAAAACAGAAAAATGATTTCTAAAAAATTAATCATTTTTTAAAAATTATTTTTATTGTTAGTGTTTGGTTTATTTTTCATAAAATGAGTACAATTGTATAATTCATTAGTGTATTAAAAAAAAAAAACACAGATGCACATCTCTGGTCTCTGGAATTGAAAACCATATGAGAACTGATTTCAAAAAATTAGAGCTTTGGTTTTCGTAAAAAATCGGAGCTCTGAATTTGGCACATGTCACCGAAAATCAATTTCTAGTGGTGGGCAAAAAGGTAAAAAAGTTGCAGTTTCTTTTTGGTAGGAAGAAGATGAAGAAGTCAAGTTATGAAAGATGAAGAAGCAATGCAAGAGAGGAAATGGGAATCTTGCATAATTGACTTTGTTTTTTCTTTCACCGAAAATCAATTTCCGTTGACTCTCATTTTCCTCCCATTGTCAAACATGAAGAAGCAATGCAAGAGATGAAATGGGAATCTTGCATAATTGACTTTGTTTTTTTTTTTTTTGACCGAAAATCAATTTCCGTTGACTCTCATTTTCCTCTCATTGTCAAACACTAGAAATCCAGAAACACAACCTAAGATCAAAGTGTAAGGTTTACTCAGTGCACATTCTCGAGTGGTTTAAAATGTGCATGTTTATGTACAAAGTTTGACTGAAATTATTAACAATTTAATTTTTTATTTTTATAATATTAAGTTTAGTATTGGACGGTAAATAATGTTACTGTGATATCGTTATGAATATAGTAAGTAGAGAGCAAAGAATAAACGATTGTATTGGTATGGTTCTTGGTACAATATTTGAGCTTGTCCACTATGCTTGTCATAGAGGCACAATATTTATACTAGCTAATTAATATGGTCTAAGTGCAACTGCTCCATACAAGTACAATGACTTTATAATAATTGAAACCTTAATATGGTCTAATAAGTGCAATGAGACCTTAATAATTGTTATGCATGGCTCTTTCATAAAGGCGTTACTCTATGTGGTCCTGCATTTAAGTGTCTAGTCTATCGTTGAATTTAATTGCCTTTATTGCTCTCATCGGATGCTTGCGTACTTTCGAGTGTGGGTCGAATTAGGTAAACTTATCCAATTATTTTATCGCCCCTCATACTTTGTCAGCACAATGCCTCAACCATTTTAGACTTCAGGTTGAGCTTTGCCCGAGTCCTGACCTTAGTCTACTCGGGGTCCGACTCCTCTATGTGCAACAACAATAATAATAATAAATAATTTTTAAAAAAAACACAAAAAGGTGGTGAGTTGTTAAGGACCATCATTGGCCATGGGATAATAAGGCTTCGCGAAACATGGAGATCACGTCCATCCTCGAATATTTTAAGTTACATACGTCTCAACTGCAAAGCAAGCATTCGAGTCCACCTTAGCTACTTTGGTTAGGTAAGTACATCGATGGCCAACTCTTGGACACCGAGTTGGGACATGTTTTAGTGTTGTCATATATTAAATATTTAATCAAGTCAAACAACTAATGGGCAAACAAATCAAAATTAATCAATAAGCTAATTATGTTACCAAATATGACCATAATATATATGTACAAAAAAAGATCAATGTAATAGATAACTATCTTGTCATGAGTTTTGTTATTCATCTGCTCACTTGCATGCCAATAAGAAAAGCAGAGTTAGCAGAATAACTTAGTTGAAGAATTATATGCTTATGGAACTATTTTGACGTGAGAATTTTAATCTAGTTACTAAAGGACCAACTATGTTGCTTTGCAACTGTATTCTTCAAATTTATCATTTTTCTCTCTACTTGATAATATCCCAAATGAAATACTCCGTATCAAACTCCGTATATAATTTAAGCTCATCATCTCCAAATTACGATTACAGATGTATAACTCACTAAGAAACCGCAGACAATAACAATAAATATCGCACATCTCAATTCTCAAGTATCATAAAATCTTTTGCAGGGGTGAAGGGGGATAAGTTAACCTATAGGAAATTAAACAAGTAAAAAAAAAGGTTCTTTTTTTGTTACTCTTTCCTATGTATTTTATAGTCACCTATTTTGCTACAAGGTTAGATGCCTCCTCATCCACGAATGCTTGGACATATTACACTTTATCCTCTAACTTCTCACTTACAAGGGGAAGAAGCTCCATCTTATTCCTCGGGGTGCGTGGTGTTCGGGGAGTGCGTGGTGTCCGAGGTGTTCCGGGCAGCTGTTGCGAGAGCATGTGCCTCACATACCCGTAGAATGTACACCCGATGAGAGTCACCCCGCATCCAAAAGCATTCAGCGCTGAAATCGGGTTCTTGAAAATCAGCCATGAAAAAGTTACAGCAACTGCGACCTGTAAAAGTTTCGGATATCAGAAAAGATGGAGTGAAAGGGGGCACCAACATTAGATATCGTTAAAATTTCTTGGCTAGTCTAGATATCACATGAATTTCGACAAGGCATTTGCATAACATGAATATTATGCTTCTTATCAAGAGATAACATGTAACAGGTAATGCAGAAACTTATTATTTCTATTCACGCAGTTCATATCAGATGTTTTGCTATTTATGCCTTAGCTCACAAGTCACAATTTTAAGAGGATTGAGGACAAGAATATTGCTATCAAAAGATAATACCGATGGCTGAATGACATCTATGGCTTTGGAGGTATGAATTGGATGAGGAAAGAAAGATACCATTTGCAGGTAGCGGACAATCTTTTTAAGAATAGTAGAGAGAACTTCGACTATCGAGGACAGATGATAATTTCTATTCCACCCAGAAACATGATGGTTGGTTTGATCAAAGGTTCATATACATGGATTGTTGCAAGGTCAGGACAGACAGCAAACTCCCTCCCTGCCCCCTCCCCCTCCAACCCTAAGATTATGGATGAGTTTTAATACCCAATTTAGTTCTTAACTATAGTGATTTTTCTTAATTTAGTCCTAAACGTCGTTTTGTGCTTAAATAGGTCCTGAACTTCGATAGTTTTACCTAATTGAGTCCTCGGTTATCTGAATCAAGGACTAAATCGACAAAAACCACTTCAGTTGATAACTAAATGGGTAAAACTACTATAGTCGAGAACTAAATTGGATATTAATAGAGGAGAAATTACCAAGCTATCTTAACAGAAGACTCAATTAGGTAAAACCATTAAAGTCAAGGACCCAATTAAGCACAAATGACGTTTTAGGACTAAATCAAGAAAAACCATTATAGTCAATGACTAAATCGGATATTAACTTGATTATGGATTGTTATTCACCAACACTGCAGGTAAATAAAACAATACTAGATGATAAAGACCGTCACTGCATATTTGGACATATTAAACACAAACAAGAAATCCATGCCATCAAAACATGCGGTTTTTGTAACAGCTCTGTAGGCCAAAGAGCAAAACTCAAAGGACTACAATATGATAGAAGGGACAGACTACCACTCACCTTAAGGTTTCCAGCAACATTGAAAGTGACGGCAGTAGTGGAATGGATGACGTAGAAAATAGAGAAGTTAAGGCAAAATGCCAAGAGTCCAGAGCCAAATATAATAATAAATGGCGAGAGAAGAGATGGAGAAGTATGCAACCATTCCACCACTCCAGGTCCCTCCAATAGTAAAGCTGGTCCAGCCAAGATCATAGTTGCAAAAGGTGCCATGTAATATACTGTGTTTATGCTACAAAAGAATATTGGACAATAGAAATAAGAGGACAAATGAGATGCAAGTGTCTAAAACTTCAAATATTTAATTTAATTTCAATAAACTTGTCCTGCAAATTAAGCTAAACAAGACAATATCATCCTAGAAAGCATATTTCTGGCAACAAATTAGGAAACCATTACCAAGGAAAGGAAGATGCAATCCAAGGTATGGTCTTAACCTTTAAATTGTGCTACTTAGCCTTGAAAGCCAATAAAAATAAACCAAAAATAAAAGATTTTTAGCCAAGGTCAAGGGTCACAAATGTAACCAGTCATCAAGGGTCAAAACACTATGAAAGCAAAACTTAACCAGATGGGGTTGCTATCCATCAAAGGTCTCCGTTTCTTTATCCTTTAGAGTTGGGACTTGGGAGCAAGAGGTTGGTCAACCAACTATTAGGTGAAGAATGGGGTAAAACATGAAGAATTGGTGCGGGTGGAAATGTGGAATGTGTGATCCTTCCAAGACAAAGAAAGTCACTGGGGCACTAGAGCCTAACACTTGCCAAAAACAAGATAATAATAGATAAAGAGACGCAACTAGCTTCAAGAAGAATAAGTGTGTTGGAAGTTGGATGATTATGCCAAAGGCTACAAGTGTACTCTATATAGGAAATACTAATCCTAGGGATTTAAACCGGGCCAGACTGTTTAGTTTTGGGCTAACCCTATTAGGCTGTAAGGCTTATTGGTTCGGACTAATCGGTTCCTTTGTGTTTTTTTTTGTCAGGTTTAAAATTCTTGGTCCTAACCCTAAAACATCGGGCAGCCGGGGCTTATCGGGTGGACTAAACTAAAACTTTTGACATTTTTAAATTAATATTCTAAACTTTCAATTTTAATAAATTGGTGCATTTACACTAATAAATATAAACTTATACATCATTCAATTAATCCAAACTTCCATTTCTAAATTCCAACTAAAAATAATTAATATATTTACACTATAATATAATAATCATAAAAAAATTATTTTGTAACAATTAATATATATATATATATATATATATATATATATATATATATATATATATATATATATATATATATATATATATATATTGTTTACAAATTTAATAAAAAATACTAAAGATGAACTTACATATAATTATATAAACTTAATGTATATATATTGTTCCACATCACTTGTGAAACAAAGAATAGCCTTAAGTGGCTTGAGCTATTGGGCTAGCCAATTCAAGCCATCGAGCTTATCAGGTTGATTTTTTATTGAGTTATATTTTTTTGGCACTAACCCTTAAATTTTTCGGTCTTATCGGGCCCGTCCATCGGATAGGTTTCGGACTAAGATTGACATCCCTAAGTAATCCTAATCCTACTAGAATAAAAAGAGAAATTTTAATTTAGAAAATAAACAAACTGCTATTAGTAATTACTATTAATGAAAATTTCATAATTTTGTGTTTCCAAATCTAAAAGGAAAGAACCAAAAGTATACCTAATCATTGTAAGACACTAGCAATACAGTATAGATAATTAAAGCACCAATGACTTTTGGCATGGCTCTGATACCAAATTAAAGCATGTGATCCATCTCAACTAAAAGCCTAAGCTGATAGTTGGACTGCACATATTATATTTATGCTCACATAGATCCCCTTTATGATCTTGGTTTTCCCATCTTGCTATAAATCTTGATGAATTAAAGAAAATCTAGAGGTTATAGGTACAATATGATTATATTAAGTATGAGAACAAGTAATAATGATAATGCAAATTGGACTTAAAGGAAGTGAAATAAAAGTGAGTAGGGGATGAATGTTGAGTAGCTAAAATGGAGAGGGGTAGTACATATTGGTATATAAATAAGAAAATAGATAGGTTATCTGGTTCTAAATGGAGATGATTTCACCAGAACACAACATAAACAGTAAATTGCCTACTGATAAAAGCTAAATTTATTCACCCAAACTGCTATTGGCTAGGTTATCTGGTTCTACAAAATGGGAATCAAAATTCTTTCAGTTTGGCAATCAGCAAGCAAACTTTGACCACTTGATCTATGCTAATTTACATCATATTTTATATGCTTTTAAAACAATGCACTCACCCATTGACAATTAGGTTACTAGTTCATCCTTGGCAAACCCTTTTTGAAAATAAACCTGAGCGCATCTCTCCCATCCCAAGAATCAACATGCTGTGAGGCAGTCCGTAAGGACAGCCCAGGTGGTAAGAGTGCTCTACCTACAGCCAAGAGGTTGGAGGTTCGATCCTCAAACCCCTGGGTTTGAGCCGGTCAGCTATGGGTAACCTAGGCTGGTTTACCTCCTTGTGGTCCTTTGCTGGCTAGGGTCACAGGGCGAGGAGAAAACCTCGTTAAAAGAACATGCTGTGAGGCCTAGCACACTAGGTCCAAATTTCGCCACATACTTTATCGATAGTTTATTGAGGAGGATTTAAGGGCATTTGTTATTTACTAAAGGGCCAATATCATGTGCCAATCCAATGGTATAACTCTATATTTTTAACTACAATTGGGTAGCCTCATGCAAATGCTAACAATGTACACCAATGCTGGTAGTTTACTCTTGAGGTAGAGAAGGGAATAGAGGAAGCGCATTCTACATCCCCTCAATGAAATATGCTCTAATTTTCCTTTGAACAATAAAACCAAGAAAGAAGAGAAGAACAAAAGGAAAAATTCCTCATTGTGTGCATGAGAGAGAAGGGGTTACCTGTCAAATTTGTAACCATGGAGCAGAGATTCTGCAAGGATAGTCTTTGTAGAAGTAGCAAGACAGCCAAATAAGGCAGCAGAAAATCCAAACGCATTGAAACTAAGCTCTGTGATAGATGTAAGAAGAATTCCTCCAACAATAGGAACCAAAGAAGCCCAAATTTGCCAATCAAAGTGCTTACCCCAAACCAGCCACTGCAAAAGGACTATTGAAATACAAGATAATCAATGTCAATATGCAGGTCAAGAAGGAAGGATTAGAATCAGTTTTTAAGCCATTAATTTCATGGAACTAAAACTAATTAGAGCTGCACAACATAGCATATTGGTAATAGCTAATAATTGCATGAACCAACATTATTGATTAAAAAAACATTTAGGTAGCCAAAAGTTCACCTGTAGTTGCAGGGGTAAATGACTTTATGGTCTGCATAAAAGAAACAGGAATATAGCGCAGGCTGACATTTCCCAACACTATGTTTATACAAAATACAAATGACATGGGGAAAATCCTCTTCCAGCGATCTTCGGGGTCAACTACAATTAGAGGCTTGACCTTTAACACTTTAATCACCAGGTAGGCACCAATAGCTGAGCATATAAAGTGAATGCAAGACACCGTCAAAGGGAACTTGAAGTCCAATTTCTGTTCAAAAACAAATAGAACAAAGGGTCCACCAAGAACACTATGAGTTTTACAGTAGAGAACACCAATTAAAAACACAATAATGCCTACCAAAGGCAACATACAAAACAATTGCAGCAAGATTAGTAGATCATCAATCTAGTACCAACAAGTATGCTTTTCTATATTTAAAAAAAAAAAAAAAAGATTTCAGATTTCACAATGTTAATAGGGTTCATAAAGTTGCATTATAAAATAGCTTCATTACAAGTAATTCTTGGACTATAAAGGGGACAGAAAATGATACTATACAAATTTAAACTGTGTAAAGGAGCTTCACCAGTCTAATAATGTGCAAGCTTACACTTCAAAGTTCAAATATATGAATACAAAAGCCAACATAAGCAACAACTCCAGCAAGGTTAGTAGTTAACACCATAGTACTGAGAAACACGCTTTTTCGGATCTCGGATTCGATCATATTAGTGCGGTTCACCAAAGCAGTATAAAGTGGAAAGAAAATGATAATAAACTTAAACTTGGAAAAGGAGCTGAGCTTCACCAATCCAGTTCAGAAATGCGCAAACTTACAATTGAATAGCATATCCGGGAAGAAATTTAGAATCGAGAAGATCCAAAACTGAAGGGGAAAATCAAAGAGAGAAGAGCAGACCTGGAAGATCCATTTGTTGGTGATGATAACGGTGACATTGAAAGCCCACCACTGAAGAATAGCAAATAGGGATCGAATCATAGCCCAATCGCACAACCTCTTCCTGCCCTCCTCCATTGCCGGATCTGCTTGGTCAAACAGTCAATTGAATGAAGGGAGTAGGGAGGAGGGCATGTAAAGAGAGAGAGAAAGAGAGGAGAAAGAAGAAGAAGAAGAAGAGATGGTGAGGTATAGCGTGGTGGGAAGCCCCAAAACCAAACCCATTTGATAGTGAAAATGATTTCTGCGTTTAAGTACGAACCCCGTTGGCTTTCCCTCGTTTTTAGGGACCGGAACCTAGTATACTGTTCTACGCTTTTTTTCTTTTCCTAGATTCCGTCTTTATTTCATTTGCCTGCCTGGATTCAAGTTTGATTTTTATTTTGAAAGCATTTTGTAGTTAGGAAAGTTCAAATTAAAAAAGTGAAAATTTATTTTATATTTGAGTGTAATTTTTAATTTAAGAAAGTTGTTAAAGAGAATCTTTAATTTAGCTAAGTAATAACTTATAATACAATGGTAATTCTGTGACTTTCCTTATACTATATTGTAATAGAGTGTAGTGCTAAAAAAAAATGTTAAAGCGAATCAAAGTAAATCTCAACTACTAAGATTTTTTTTCTCAATGATTGAGAAATCTACCAAATTTATTTAATTACATATTTATTTTGTTTGGCATCATATTTTTGTATTTTGCATATTCTTGTTGCAGACTGTAAATTTTTTGACACATGGTTTATTAATTTAAAAATGATTTACTAAACTCTCAATTATTTGTTATGTTTTTTAAAATGTTTGTATAATGTAAGAATATATTATAATTTAAAAAAAAATATTCAAAAAGTTTTAACAAACCAAATATCTTAATTAATTTTTCATGCAAAGTTATTTCTATCAAATACATTCTTTTGAAATGTTTTCCAATAGATTTAATTGATAGGAAAGTATCAAATGCCAAGAAAGTTTAAACTTTCTTGTGAATTTAAAATGTAGAAAAATTATTCTCATGTTTGGTACAATCTTTGACTTCGAAAAATGTAGGTCAATGGAAATCACATTTCATGATATCAAGTAAATGAACCAAAAATATTAATTAAATTTTCAAGTAATTTAATTGTTATATTTTAAGAGTAACACTCAATTTAGCCAAGACTTTGTGGTCTAGTGGCACCCGGTCGCACTCCCCTATGGAAGGGGGTGAGTTTGAACCTTATGAACAAATACTGCATTGTAACAGAGTATATATTCCTGGGAATTTAATTGATATGGAAAAGTACCATGACAAATTTTTATTTAGTTGCATTCTTTGGGTAAGTTTAAAAGAGATTTGTGTTGATAGTGATTGCGGGTTTCCTCATCACACAAAAGATATTTGAGTCATTTTATCACACTCCATAAATCTAATTAAACTAATTTAATTATGTATATGGTCAATATTTATTTGATACAACTAATTAATGTTAATTCGTTACAAATAAAAAAAATGTTAATTAGCTACAAATGAAAATGTTGTTTGAAGTGTTTTTTTCTGTCAAATTATTGCATTTTATCTTTAAATGTAACTAATTCACTTAGAAACCTTAATAGGCTCTTTGGTTCACGGAATAGGTAGGGAATGACATAACATTCCCAGTAATAACCTATTCCGTTGTTTGGTTCGCATTTGTATTCCCAGGAACATTGTTCCTGGGAATGAGCTATTACCCTTGCAGGGTAATAGACTAATAGCTATTACCAAGGCCCCCTGGTATTAACCTATTCCTGAGAGCTCAGGAATAGGTATTTTATTATTATTTCTTTTTTACCTTTATATTTGTACGAATAATAATAATAATAATTAATTTTGTACAAGGGCATTTATGTCTTTTAAATATATACTCCATTTCTATTCCTTCCGCGAACTAAATGCTGGAATACAATTCCCAAGTCTATTCCTTCCGCGAACCAAACGCTGGAATACAATTCATATTCTATTCCTTACATATTTCATTCCTTATGGAATAGTATTCCTATTCCCTTAAAATTCATTCCGTGAACCAAACGTGCTGTAAATGTTTTCCTCATAACTATGGCAATATCATTAATTATAAAAATAAAATAGTTAAAATACTAATAATAAAAAATTGTAATTTATGCCCCTCACAAATATACCAATTATCAATGTCACCCATAAATTATTAGTGGTGTAAATGTTGCCCCTCAATATTTAAAACATGATATATATCCCCCCCTCCCCCCTGCCTCCCCCGACTTATTAGTGATTTAAATATGGTTACATGTTGTTTTACATGTTCGAAGACCATGTTTTTTTCCTCAATTTTTCTTTCTCTGTTTGTTCTCCTTCCACCGACAACAATGTTTCTCATTCTTCTTATTATGAGATGGGCAAGATATGTCATGTTTTAAAAATTAAGGTGTAATATTTACACGACTAATAATTCATGAGTGACATTAGTAATTGACATATTTGTGAGGGGCATAAATTACAAATTTTCCTAATAATAATAACAACAATGACCACAAAAGATGATGATAATAATATTTATTTATATATATATATATATATATATATATATATATATATATATATATATATAAATTAAAAATAATTTAGGGATTGTTAAATAAATAAATCATGTATTCATATTTTTATAAGTCATTTCATACGTTACTGGTTAATAAAAAATAAGCAATTTACCTTTTTTATTTTTTATATTTTTTACAAACCACTTACTATTAATACAATCCAATATTTTTTTGAAATCAATACAATCCAATATTAACTATTCTCTATTAACTAATTGCCAAAAACTCCCTTATTTTTCATTCAATCAATTAAAAATGCGTTAATAAGAGTAAAAGTCTGGCTCAAAGCACTCAACATTTTATAAAGGAGAATGGTTTATTGTTCTCATTTAAACATCATATATTGTATATAATATACTTTTTTGTTATTGAGATTGATTACAAGTGACTTATGTTGATTAAAAGTGTATTTTAAAAAATAGTTTTAGAACCTAATTTAACAAACATGAAAATCAATATAGAAGTGATAAATCAAACAAAGAGGGGAAGAAAAGAGACATGGTAGATTTATTTATTGGGGATAATAATAGTTGCATTGTACTTAGTCATGAGTTATACGCAATAGTATACTATATATAACTGCCCACCTAACAATGTAATTGATTACAATTAGTCTTTAGTCACAATTACTGTGTGATATGTTCCTTTTACTATACACTATTCTAATCACATGAGCGACATAGTTGAATTAGTTAAAGTACTCACTGGCCTAATAATGTATATTACCATATTAAATAGCATGAAATTATTTTACTTTGTGTTGCCAACTAATTTTTTTTTTCATGAGATTATATATTAAATAATAAAAAGTATTTGTTGTGTAACCGCTAATAAGTGTGTATTCTTATTGAATGTCATATATATAATATATGATTAATCAATCATGATTATAATTTAGGGAATAGATAAAATTAAATGTGAAATGAACAATCCTAATCCGCATTGTTTTCTTGCTTGCACATTAGATGTATACCTATTAACTACTGTGTTTTCTTAAGTTACAAGATTGAATAAAACAATTGTAATTAATAACAAATTGATAAGTCGAAAGTAATGGGACCATGTGACTAGTTGTTCATTAATCATCTTTTAGTGATGAACTTACTCTTTAACAACTATCTACTTGTTTACCATTCATATGCATGAAATAAATAATACAATAATATAGAGCTCATCACATCCAAATCAATTATAAATATATAGGATGACGTATAAGTTTTTATAAAATTCTAAAATCCAAATAGGATTTCTATATATAACTTGAAACATTTTAATGCATTTGTTAATTAATTTTTCATTAATTGTATTATTTAATTTACAAAAAAAAAAAAAAAAAAAAAAAACTCGTAGCTTCTACTCAACTGTGCGTGCAGAGCAAAACTCGTTTTGTGATTATAGTGGGTAAAAGATCAGAATGAGATAAATCAATTTAGGTTTTCACAATTGGCTCGCTCAAACCTAGAAGATCAAATGACAACTCGATCCCTTAAGGAGTCAAATTTGAAATCTTAAAATACGAAAATTATAATGCATTTATTAGTACATCAATTATAATTAAATTAAGTAGAAATATTATATGGAGTAATAAATAAATAAATATCATTAACTAGTATTTTTTTTTTAAAAAAATAAAGTGATAAATTATAATTAAATTAAGTAGAAATATTATATGGAGTAATAAATAAATAAATATCATTAACTAGTATTTAAAAAAAAAAAAAAAAGTGTCCATGTGACAACAAATTATACCATAGACTAAGGTCTACCTTGCATTGTAGACCTTGGTCCAAAAATAACTTTTATATTTTGTATCTGTAATTGACACATTTTTTACCTGCAATTGACAATTTTTGTACATGTAGGTATTATATTATGTGTTAGTAATTATCAAGTTATTTGTTTTCCATTACAAAACCGTTAACTATAGGTATATAATGTGTTAACTGAAGGTACGTAATTTTTATACGAGGGTTCACAGTGTAATATGAACCTTTGTTCATGGTATAACAATTGGTACGTGACTATGTGTACTATTGACTCAACAATCAATATACACATCTAAACAAGTAAGTTGCCAATAAAATTTTATGCCAACTTTTCAATAACTTACGGCGACTAGTACGTACTTTTGCAGCATAAAGAATGGTACGTAGTTTGGCACTTTCTTGCTCATGCCAATGCACATGCCATTGGAAGTGATCAAAACTTGGGCGGAGATTTCAAGCCTCAATCATATCAATTAAACTATTTTGTATCATACTTCAAAATTTCTTTAAAAATAAAACATTAAGAATCAGTTCAAAATATACTATGATACCAATATTATTTATATTGGATCACACTTGTGTTAGACCGTATCACGGATCCTTATTCGTGAGACGGGTCAGGTCGGATCAAAGCATCATACAAATGTCATACTTATATGTGCAAATGTCATACTTATATGCTCAAATATAACACTAATCAATAATACAATTTTTGTTACTTATAAGAGAAAAAGTAATACATTTTCATAATAAGTAATGTTGACAAGTGCCCCTTACTTATAAGGGCAAATATAATACTTTTGAAGAAAAAATGTAATACTTTTAAATTGAAATGTAAAACTATTGTACTTTCCCTTAAAAGTATTACATTTACCCTTATTACATTTACCCTTTACCCTTACAAGTAACAAAAGTTTTATTCCTGATTAGTATTGCATTTGAGCATATAAGTATGACATTTGTGCATAAAAGTGTTACATTTGCATCTTGACCCGACCCGTCTCATGGTGAGACGATCTCACACAAGTTTTTGCCATTTATATTAGTTTGGTAAAGAAACTTTCGATTGTTAAACAATAATATGCACGTTGCATAAAAATAATTAACCAATATATTTTACTCATATTAAAATAGATTTAAATAACAAAAATAATAATAAATAATATGTAAAATTATATATATTATATATATATATATATATATATATATATATATATATATATATATATTCTAACCCACAACAAACCTTCACAACATTCTTTTTATAAATTAGATTTCTCAGCTTATGTCAAATTAATTTTAATAAACCATAACTCTTGCCCAAGAGTTAGCAAAGTTAAATGATGAGTCGCCCTCATTAGTCCTCAGATTAGGTTCTTACCCCTTCCTGTACACTTTGCGCACAAGGGGTACGTCTTCATCACTTTTGATCGGTCAAGGTCGATCTCCCAATGACCCTCGAGGTTTCTAATGGAATTTGAACCCCATACTGTCGTTGGACCAACATTTTTAGAGTGATTGATCAAATTAACTGATCTAGCCCCGCGAGACATGATAAAATATTATTTAATATCTGTTGGAGTGCAGTAGAAATTCAATTGAGTTTGTCGAACTTTAGCATAAATTTAGGTTTTAATAATCAGACATCCCATCCACCTCTTAGCTAGGCAGTGTGTTTCGATGTCTGATTACTTAGAATAGTTTTCGAACCCTCCGTTTATCATCTATAATGCCTTTATCTTCATACTTGAATTAATTATTATCTTATTTGCAAAAAATAAAAATAAAACTATGGGTGGCATGGTTATACCATGGACACGGGTCCACCTTGCAAGTTTCCCGTCACAATTTATATATTGAAAGTTCACAATTCAAATTGTAAACATTCAGTATGTAAATTGTAAATATTCAATATATAAACTATAAACATTCAGTATGTAAATTGTGTATTTTAGACACAAGGTGGATCCAGGTTCACATAATAATTTGCCGAGAAACCAGTCAGATGTTGGGTTTCTCTGTTGGCTAGGTGTTGCTAGTTTACTATTGTGCGGACAATGGACCATAATTCACCTGTACAATCTGTTGGGTAGAGCAGCGATACTATGACACTGAAGAATGAACTTCTCACTATATTTATTTCTTTTTCTACTTCTTCTTCCAAGTGCAGGATAACCCCAAGGGGTTGTGGGTTTTTTTCTACCAATTGGGGCTCTCCCTTCACCACCTCCATGGGGATGGTCTACAGGGTTCATAACTACTCCTCTTACTACAGGACGCTTACCTAGCCAACGTTTAGCTCCGGCTCTACCCAAACTTTTCTGGTTCACCCCAACATTCCCCACTTGTCCGACTGTTGCTGAGCAGTTTTTGGATATCAAACGGACCTCCCCAGAAGGTAATTTTATTGTGGCTGATTTTCCCTCTTTTGCAATCAGTTTCGCAACAGCACCCGCTGCTCTAGCTAATTGTCCACCCTTTCCAAGTGTGATTTCTATGTTATGTATAGCCGTGCCTAAGGGCATTTCGGTCAAAGGTAGGGCATTTCCAATTTTTATAGAAACCTCTGTACCAGAAACAATGCTATCTCCAATTATAGCCCCCCGGGGATGTAAAATATATCTCTTCTCCCATTCCCATACTGTATAAGACAAATGTATGCATTTCGATTAGAGTCGTATTCTATGGTTACGATTCGACCATATATGTCTTTTTCATTCCGTCGAAAATCTATTTTACGGTATAGACGCTTATGACCTCCCCCTCTATGCCTTGCGGTAATGATTCCTCTGGCATTACGACCTTTACCACAACGATGCTGTCCATAGATCAAATTCTTTCCTCGAGTGGATTTCACTTGACTATTTACGCGTGTACTCGGGGTATAAGTTTTGTATAATTGTATCACCATGCTATTAAGTATTTTGATTGAAGTTCTTTATCTTTTTAAGAGGTTGAATAGAATAACCCGGTTGAAGTGTAATGATTACACGTCTCATTGTCTGTCCCATTCTTCTACTCTTTGCGGGAAGGCGATGGCTATTCACATCCTTTACCTTGACACCAAAAAAGAGTTCGATCGAAAGCTTTATTCCTATCTTAGTTGCTCTTGATTCGATATTAAAAGTATATTTATTTTTCCCCAATAACCGAATACTTTTGTCTGTTAATACTGCATATTTGATTGTTGCAAACTAGATGGCAGATACTGGAGCTTCTCAACATTTTCGTACAAACAAGGATTTGCTCATGGAGTATGTAGATAGCACTAACGGTGAGCAAGTGTACACGAAAAACTCCAGTAGCTCAGTAGTTTTATGTTCCACCCCTTCATAGAAATTTGATTTCAAGAACCCTACTTAATAAGGCAGGTATTAAGTTAGTTTTTGAAGCTAATAAGCTTGTGTTAACCCGGAATGAGGAATTTGTAGGGAAGGGATACTTATGTAGGGATTTAATTGTCTTGGACACTACTATTAATTATGATAATAATGAATGCTCTACTTCTACTTACATTGTTGAATCTATTACTTTGTGGCATGTGAATGTTAGTTCATTAAAGCGCATGAAAAAATATGAATTTACTCCCTAATCTAATTGATAATGGATTTGACAAATGTGAAGTGTGTGTTGTGCCAAAACATTCAAAAACCCCTTTTAATTGTGTAAGAGAAAGAGAAACAGAACTTTTAGAGCTCATTCACACAGACTTACTTAAAAATACTAAAAGTAGAGGTGAAAAGTAGTATATTTTATTACTTTTTGACCTAGGTAATCTAAAATTTATTTATGAAGAACTAAAATTAAGGCTGAAGGAAAATTTCTTGCTTTAGTTGCTTATAAGATTTTAGTAGAAAATCAATTGAATCGTAAGATTAAAAAGCAAGCTTAGGTCTGAGGGGTGGTGAATATGAAACGACTTACCTTGAAAGCATTTGTGAACAAGTGGATATAATTCATGGGGTAACTACCCCTTATACGCCTCAACAAAATGGCATAGCTGAAAGGAAAAATAAAACATTAAAGGATATGATGAATGCAATGCTTTTAAATTTTGGATTGCCTGATAATATGTGAGGTGAAGCCGTGATTTCAGCTAATTATATATACTAAATTGAGTACCACACAAAAAATCAGACAAAACTTAAAAGCATTATGAAAAGGTTATATTCCAAATTTTAAATATGTAAAAGTGAGGTGCCTTACTAAAGTGGGATTAGCAGCCTTTAAACGTGAGAATATCAAATCTAAAACTTTTGATGCTGTGTTTATTGGTTATAATGAAAATAGCTCAGCCTGATCATTCTTTATGTGAATCCAGAGATGCAGTTTTCTTTGAAAACATATTCCCTTTAAAATCTTTCACTACTTACCGTGATAATGTGCATAATCCGTAACCTCCTATGTCTGAAAAAAATATCTAGAACTAACGATGATGAGGTAACTTCACCCAGGAAAAGCAAAAGACGTAGGACAAAAACTACTTTTGCTCTCGAATTTGTAACTAGTTTTTTGACAGAACTGGAAGACATTGATGAACTTAATGAATTACTAATTTGTCATCACTTAGTAGAAGAGGACCCTAAAACCGATAAGTTGTAAATGGATCTTCAAAAAAAAACTTAAAACTAGGTCCATAGAAAAGTTTAAGGCAAGGCTGGTGGTTATAGGATTTACACATAAAAATGGCTTAGATTATTTTTATACTTACTCACCTGACACTAAGATTGCCACTATACGAGTGTTGATAACATCTGCTTATAATCATTCTTCTAATACATCAAATGGATGTAAAAACAACATTTTTCAATGGAAATATAGAAGAAAAAATTTACATGGAATAACGTCCGGGTTTTGCAATTCCTGATCAAGACAGATAAGATGCATGTGTAAGTTAAAAAATCTTTATATGGACTAAAACAAACTCCAAGACAGTATGAGAAATTCCACAGTACCATTCTCAATTTTGGTTTTGTAGTTAACAAATTTGATTCATGTGTGTAATCCAAAATGATTGGATCTAACAATGTTATGTTATAATAATATGTTATTGGTAGTTTAATGTTTTTTGATTACTTAAACTCACCCTAATATAACATATGTTGTTAACAAATTGAGTCGTGATTGTTTGGTTTTCAAAAAAAAAAAATTGAGTCGGTATACCCATAATCCCAGCGCAGAGCACTAGAATGCTCTAAAGGTACAATAGACTAGGATTGAATTATGTTGGTTATCCTGCAGTTGTTGAATAGAGGGATTTTGTGACACCAACTAGGTAACTAATAATAATGCGGTATGTTGAATTAATGGATGTGTTCACTATGTGTGGAGTTGTTATATCATGGAAGTCTACTTAGCAGACTTACATTACACAATCCACTATGAAGTCATAGCTTTGGATTTAGCTGGACAAGACATAGCTTTAGATTTAGCTTTGGAATAGTCGAAAAACCTATTCGATGTTCTTTTGAAGGGGATTATGTGTTGCTCAGAATAGTACATATAAAGGGAAAATGAGACATACAAGTCAGACATGGATCTATTAAGCAACTAATTATCAATGGAATACTCGCTTTAAAGTACGTTATATCCAATAAAAAAAAACTTAGCAAATCCATTAACCAAAGGACTAAATCGAAAGTTAGTCCTAGAATCATTGCGGGAAAGGGCTTAAAGCCCAACAGGTGAAGAATCCATTAAGGACTTTGTCCTTTAAGGACTTTGTGGTCAAACAAAGAAAAGGAAAGACTCACATATGTACACCGACTAGTTGTTATCATGACTTGTGTACCAAGTGAGGTTGAACATTTTGTTCTTAATGGATCCATAAGCCCAAGTTTGAGAATCCTACTGAGACACATAGATAGATACACCTACTTGAGTGTGAAAGTTTGGTCACCTTAAATGCAAAACTTTGGGTGGTCTTTCTAAAGCACTCTTGAGCATTCCAAGGAATATTGATCAACATATGCCCTTCGCAAAACTTGCATGGTGCGTAAGGTAAAGTATGTGTCATAGAGGTTCTAATGGTTCAAGGTTATTTCACTCCTTAGATAAGGAAAACTATATTTCATTGTATCAGTTCAATCTTTAAATGCTAACACTGAAGTACTTAGCCTATAATAACCTTAGTGTGGGATTGTAAGTAATGCAAAGAATCATTACTACTCCGTATTATTTAGAAACCATATTATAAAATTACTGTTAAAATAGTTTGACTCACCTAGTCAGAATGCCCTATTCCTTCGCCAACTTCTGGACTTCCAAGCCTACTTTTTATAACAACCTTGTTACTGCACTATATATATTCCCGATTGGAAGAGCTACACAACTCTTAAGCAAATTATGCAAGTTCTCCTCGTCATTATAACCAATAAACAGTGCCGGTTTACTGCACCAAGCAGCAAAACGCTTCAAGGGCAGTATCCGCGAAACAGCGTATACAGGCTCTGCTGTCAGTTTCATGCTGTCAATCTATTCTCAAACATACACTGGTTGGTGTCTATTTTCCAGTTTCTAGTTCGTGTTTATTCCAACAGATACAGAATGTATATCATACAAGAAAACCTAAATCTACAATTAATTTATTTAGGTTTAAATGATAAAAGAACAATATACAATAGGCAATTAACAACAGAACAAATGTTCACCCATGTAGAGTCTTTTTTAATAAGAGCATAAAAGGAAAATTTTTTAATCATGCAAGAACTATCTTATCCCAGCACATTAGTGAGTAGAGCATCATTGTATTGGAAATTGTATTACTTATGTGCTAAACTCGTGCTTGCCCATTAAGATAAGATAAAACACGAGAAATTAAAACATGGTGACATCAATGCGCATTAATGAATTCTACCCGGGCAGCTTAAATATGGACTTGGGGACAAAAAACCAAAGCATCATAATGCTACTATGCTAGTCTTCATGGAACAGTGTTTTCATTTCATACAGAAAAATTGCCAAATCAAACAAGCTAAGCTTAGCAATAAAAACAAACCGTCCTGTCAGTGAATAATGTACACCAATGAAAACAAATGCATTGACAATAATGATTATGTAACTACTACAATCATAAAATGAAGTGTGGTTTACAGACCATTAGGTTGCCAGATCAGAGGAAAATCTTCTTCATACCAGGACTGTTAGAAATTTTGCGAACTCATACCATTGAAAAAGAAGACCCTTCATTTCATCCATAATTCCAATATACTTACAGTTAGGCATTCCTCATCATAACTAAGCACAAATATTTACCAGTAAACAATGAAGAGAGAACTATGGATACTCTAATACTCAATTCTTGGAAGATGGAAGAGAAAATTGCAAGCATTTCAAAAACTAAAGGAACACTTAAAACCACTGAAAATCATACACATTTCACCTTATTTACTGCAGTAGTGCAGTGCCAAAATAACCCAAATCAATATAACAAAAACAAATAGAATAAATACTACAAAGCACTAAGCCTGGATCAAGAAGAATCCATAACCATTCATCTTATATTACAGCACAGTTTAACAAAATAAAACAATTGGATATATCCAAAAATAAAACACATACGGACCAAAGCACACAAGCCCCAACCAAAAAGAATAAATAACGATTCACCTAATATTCAAGCACACAGTCAAAATAAGATTCACCAAACATTCAAGCACACAGTCAAAATTACCCCATTGATTATATGTAGAAAATAAAACAAAGGAACTCCAAAACACTGAACATCATTTCAAAAACTATAAAGAACACTTCAAAACATTGGGCATCATGTCACAGACTAAAAAGAACACTTAAAAACATTGAATATCATTTCAAAAACTAAAAGAAGACTTAAAACTAAAAATCATACACAGTTCAGGTTATTTACTGCAAAGTGTCAAAATAACCCAATTCAATATTTCAAAAACAACGGGAACAATTAATGATCAAAGCACATAGGCCTCAATAAAAAAGAATCCATAACAATTAACCTTATATTACAACACAATTTATCAAAATAAAGCAATTCAATATATCCAAAACTGAAACAGTTACTGATCAAAACACACAAGTCTCCACCAAAAAGAATAAATAAGGATTCACCTTATACTGAAGCACACTGTCAAAATAATCCGATTCCCTAGATAAATAAAAAAAAAATTAAAAGAAAAAAAAACAATGGAACTCCCAAACCCACAAATAATTACAACAAATTAACAGGACCTTATAAATCAATACTGCCGCTAAGACAAAACCAATACACATAACAATATACAATTGAATTTACCAACAGTATTTAAGTGAAAGATAAACCCCAAGAAATTAGAATCTTGAATTCAAATGTCACACTACAAAGTATCAGGAGATCCAATAATTGTTACGCTCCATTTGAACTAAAAATAATTCTTGAAAAAAAAAACAATAAAGAATAATTGGAAACAGTGAAAATAATTTTAAAAACCAAATTACCTTCAAAATGATGAACATCACATCATTTCAAAAAACACTTAAAAACATTAAAAATCATTTCAAAAACTAAAAAGAACACTTACATTGAAAATCAAAAACTAAGAGAAATTTTGAAACCACTATAAAGCATACACAATTCACCTTATTTACTAGTGTGTCAAAATAATCAAATTCAATCTATCAAAAACAAACGGAACAATCAATCATCAATGAATCCAAAGCCCCATCACAAGAAGAATCAATAAGAAATTCAAATTTACATCACAATGTGTCAAAATAACCCAATCCACTACATAAAAACAACTGGAACAATGATCTAAAAGATCCATAACAAATAACCTTATATAAAACCATATAATACAACACAGTTTATCAAAACAAAACAATTCAATACATCCAAAGCAAATAGAACACTTTGATGTTAAAGCACACAAACCTACACCAAAAAAGAATAAATAACAATTCAATATAGAAGCCCACTGTCAAAATAACTCAATTTCATCATATAAAAAAACAAAGGAACACCAAAATCCACAAATAATTACTACAAACTATCAGAACCCTATAAATCATTTATACTGCCACAGAGACAAAACCCATACACTAAACATCAAAGAACAATTGAATTTACCAACAGTATATAGGAAACCATTCGAAAATATAATTCTCATCCACCATGCAAGATAGAGAACCCATCAGCTGGGTTTTATAAATCAAATACTGCCCAATCAGAACCCTATAAATAATTTATACTGCCACAGAGACAGAACTCATACACTAAACATCAAAGAACAATTGAATTAAACAACAGTAATTAGGAAACCATTCGAAAATATAGTTCTCATCCACCATGCAAGATAGAGAACCCATCAGCTGGGTTTTATAAATCAAATACTGCCACAGAGACAAAATCCATACACAAAGATATACACTTGAATTTACCAAGAGTATATAGGAAACCATTCGAAAATATAGTTCTCATCCACCATGCAAGATAGAGAACCCATCAGCTGGGTTTTATAAATCAAATACTGCCCAATCAGAACCATATAAATAATTTATACTGCCACAGAGACAGAACCCATACACTAAACATCAAAGAACAATTGAATTAAACAACAGTAATTAGGAAACCATTCGAAAATATAGTTCTCATCCACCATGCAAGATAGAGAACCCATCAGCTGGGTTTTATAAATCAAATACTGCCAGAGACAAAATCCATACACAAAGATATACAATTGAATTTACCAACAGTATTTAGGAAAACC
Source organism: Ipomoea trifida (assembly GCA_003576665.1). NCBI lineage: Eukaryota > Viridiplantae > Streptophyta > Magnoliopsida > Solanales > Convolvulaceae > Ipomoea > Ipomoea trifida. Next base: position 14,764,088 of record CP025656.1, on the reverse strand, counting down.
ATTCGAAAATATAGTTTTCATCCACCATCCAAAAGATGAGAACACACATCAGCTGGGTTTATAAATCAATAATGCCACAGAGACAAAACACATACACAATAAGATATACAATTGAAAATATATAGTTTTCATCCACCATGCAAATATAAGAACCCATCAACTGGGTTTTTGAAGATATCTACAAGATACCCACCGTTCTTTCTATATCTATACAATTTAACAACCAAGAATATAAAACAATATAGTTTTCATTCATCCACCACCCAAAAGATGAGAACACATCAGCTGGATTTTATAAATCAATAATGCCACAGAGACAAAACCTATACACAATAAGATATACAATTGAAAATATAGTTTTCATCCACCATGCAAAGATGAGAACCCATCAGCTGGGTTTTTGAAGAGATCAACAAGAACCCACCGTTCTTTCTATACAATTAAACAACCAAGAATATAAAACTTCTAATTTTCATTGATAAAATCAAAAATAAAAGGGGCGGGGGAGGGTTATGGATTTACCTCTAAGTTGTGTTTGGAGAAGAAAACAGGGGACAGAGAGAGTAGGTAAGGAAAGAAATCACAGAGAAAGTAGGGAAAGAAAGAAGGTTTAAGAGAGACTACCTGAAGTAAAGAAGTCACCAACCATTCCTATTGTTGTCGCAGTCGCAGGGGAGGGAAAAAAAATTTATTACTGTGGAGCCAAGCCGGCTCCGCAAATGCAGAGCCAATTTGGCTGATCCACTGCCCATCAACAGATGGGACTTTGTGTTTAACTTGGAGCCTTGAGGCCCCTTTTATAGGCGCCTCAAGGCTCCCATGCCACTTTTCCCACCGATGTGGGAAAAGTGGCAAAACGTTTTATTTTTATTTTAATTCTTTTTATTGTATTTCTTATATTAAATAATTATTATTGTGTTATTATGAAATATACATATATCTTTTAAGTTATTTTATATATTAATCATTAACCTAATCAACTAATTTTATCAAATATTTTATATCAATCGTTGATACAATACACAGGTTAAGTCCGCTAGTATAATTTGTTATTTGTTTACTACTAAGCGTTGATTGCCAAACAAGGCCATACACACATATATATACACACACACACACGCGCATATATACATTCTAAATTTTTATTATAATTACCATACATACACATTTAAATATTATGCATGTAGTATCAAAAGAGATGGTCAAGTGATTGGATCGGAGTTAGTATTTGAAATTCATAAGTTTAATTTTTGTCAACAATCTCTTAGCCGAACCTGTAATAGAGTTAATAGTATTCAAAAAAAAAATCTCTTAGCCGAACCTATTACACTGACACGCTTTTGAGTAGTGGTAATGAGTTTCCCACGTCACCCAAAAAAAAAGGTAAATAATTAATTAATGCATTAGGAGATTCTTACAGACTTTGGATTCAACTAAAACCCATTTTGATATTTTGATAATAAATACAGGCCGGATTGGAAAAACTACGATTTCTGGTTCAGGACGTTTGGTTGAATGTAATTGTAATTGAATTGTAATTCAATGAAGGCCTCAATTCCCTCCTTTTGTTAAATTGCAATTCAATGATTGTGGGAAAGAGAAAAAATATAAGAAATGACAAAAGTATTATTGGTGATTGCTATTGTTATTACACAATAATATTTTACTATTTATTTATACCATTTTTTTCCTTCTCATTTCAATAATTATTTTCCTCCCTACCAAACAATGTAATTTGAATTCCTACTTATTCTTTTTCCACCGTATTGCAATTCATTTCCTTTCTAATTCATTCCTCACAACCAATCACCCTATAAGTGCATTGTACTTTCCAGCGGTGCAAATTAACTTTAATTTTGCATGACTGGTTTATTATTAATATTTGTATGACCAAAATCATGGTCAAGATAGTTGCTTTAATTATATTTAAAATATGTTCATAATAGGAATAGTCATGTCTAATAAGTTCAAAAAAATAAAACTCTAGATTTTAAACTCAATTATCCGAGATTTTTTGTATATATTATATAATAAAGTTAAAATTTTCTTTATAAAAAGTTATATGGACTACCATTTTTTTTTTTTATAAAAAGTTTTATTGGTTGTTAGGTGGGTATGTGTATATAGACCCTCCACTGAAATCTCGGATATTTTTTTTTTTTTTCATTTACACCCCTAATACGCACGAACTGTAATTCATACTATTTTGCACATGAATTCTATGAAAATTCTTGATATAATTCCATGTATATCAACGCCACGTGTACAACAGGTAAGAACGTACATACTCCATATCCCGTAGGGAATTCACTAAAACAGCTGAAATATATTGAAAATGCATAAATATAGCCTATATATTGGTTGTTAGGTGGGTGCGTGTATATAGACCCTCCACTGAAATCACAAGGCAGGAAAAACAAAAGTTTACCATGTGTACTCTCAAATTCAACTTCTTCACTTTTACTCTATGAGGATATAGGTTATTTTTATCGTGCGGGCCCCACAAAAGTGTTCATAAAGTGATAGTAGAAGTTGAAAGCAGAAAATGAGAGGTTACATCGTATTTTTGAAAAACAAAGAGACCGGGCAGAAGTATTGGGCGGGACGAGATAACTAACAAAGAGGCAGAGCAGAAGTATTGGGCGGGGCGAGATAATTAATAAAGAGGTCGGACAAAAGTATTGGACAGGACGAGACAATTAACAAAGAGGCAGGGTAGGAGTATTAGGCGGGGCGGTCGGGATAATTAGGGTAGAGTGTGGGGGAAACCATTGTCAATGGGCGTCATACAAACGTTGTTGTTGTTGGCATTGTCCAATTTGGAGTCATCGTTTGGTTGAATGAAGGTGACGACTTTGTCTTTGCGAAACATTAGGTAAATCACGGCAACAACGTAGATAGCCATCAAGGGGAACACTACAATTCCCACCAACACGTTTCCGGCTTTGGGCAAGTTGTTATGAATTAGCCAATCCACGAAGGATGTGCTGAGGTAATAGATGTTGATGCCGATGATTCCTAGCCCCAATATCCATGACACTACAATGATCTACACGCACACATAAAATTATTTCTCATTTGTAAGCCATGCATAATTAATTAAAATATGAGAAAAAAATAATAAAATATAATTAACCAATTAAAATATTAAAAACATAAACTAAAATTGATATTATGAAAAAATTGACCATATATAATATATAGGTACTAAATTGTTATTTTAGCCAATTAAAAAAAATTGAATGTTTACAAAAAAAAAAAAAAAATTGAATGGGAAGCTTACATATATGGAGTTCTTGTAGGGTCCCATCTTTGTTGAACTACTACTGAATTTAAGTAGAGGAATTAGGGCAAATGGGAGTTCAAACGATAGTATCATCTGCAAGACATCGGGATCAAATAATAAAGGAAGTATTAAACTAAATTTGATTGGTTAGCAAAAATAAAAATAAAAAGTCATTATTATACATGTAGCTTACACAAATTAAAATGTATATAATACTAATGTATGTTTTAGAAAAAAAAAAAAAAAAAAAAAAAAAAAAAAAAAAAAAAAAAAAAAAAAGGTGACAAGAGAAATCCGCATCCACTATTCAAAATTGTGCAGTGGGTACGTAAATCATGCCTTGTAATCCTAATCCGCAAAGGGCCACAAGGAAGTAAACTACGCTAATAAACCGCTGACTCTGAGAGTCGAACTTAAGCATTATGGTTACCAAATCAACAGTTTGACCAACTTAGTTTGGGTTGCCCATTAGTGTATGTTTGTATATAGAAGTGAAGTGTAGTTATGTAAGTTTAGAAGACGAACCGATGCAATGATAATTAGACGACCAGCGCCCGAGGAGCCTCCGATGATGGACACAATAAGGCTGGGAGTGATGGCAATGCACCGAGTCATCAGGTTCCTACTCCATTTCTTCATCTTAAGGTCCAAGAAACCCTATATACATACATATATTCACAACTCCCTTTAAACTTATTTGCTAGCTAATTCATATATATAGAAAAGTAATTAAATTAAGAAGAGGAAAAATTAAATTCTACAATTATTCATCAGATTGCATTTGAATTTATAAAATTTAGTGCACCAGTTAGCGCAACATGAAATAAGAATGCAATTCATTAATATTCGATCCATACTTGTTGCTGTGGTCGTGCCGATTTCTATCATAGACTTATGATAAGTTTCAATCAAATATATTGTGTAATAAAATAAAATAAAATAAAATTACAACCTGCATGATATACTGTCCAGCATATGTACCGGTGATGGTGGAGCTTTGGCCTGAGGCCAACAAAGCAATGGCGTAAACAGTGGAGCTTGATTTTCCAAGAACATTCTGCCAACATAATAATTAATATATATTATTAATTTCTTAATTAATTAATAATAAGCTACTAACTAAGGAGAATCTATCACTATAAATTTTATTATTTTATTATTTCCCCTTGTGTGAATATAAGTACCTTAAGAAGAAAAGAAGCAGAATTCAAAGAGAGGTCGCTGCAATGATCCAAATCATCCTTAGACAGCTTCCCATTTGAACAAACCGTACCCGATACAGACACAACTGCAACGTTTATTAGGAACGCAACGAATAATGCAAATCCACTCTCGATCAAGAAATATCGACATGCATCCTGCATGCAGTGCCCACAATTAAAAGTAATTATTAATTTATTGTATATACTTAGCTTCAACAAGAAGATTCAATCTATTCAATTCATATATATACTTTATTTTAAACTGATATGTTTTAATAGCTAAGAATATATTATAGTGATGAAGATTTTTGAATATATGCATGCCCTTTAAATTTAATCATGTGAAAATAAAGATGAAATATCACAATTCAATGTTGTAAACTTGGTTTTATTTTCGACTTACATTAACACCGCGTACTGAATTAGGTACCTTCCTTGTAAGTACAAGAGCAGAGTGGAGAAAGAGATTATGTCTGCATATATAATAAGATAATTAGGATAGATATATATGACAAAAACTTGTGTAAGACTGTCTCACAAATCTTTATCCGTGAGACAGTTCGAGTCACTCTTAAGATAGATATATGCGCTAGAGGTAATTAAGTATTAAATATTGAAATGTAGGGATGTATAGTAGTGGATGCGTTAAACATATATATATATATATATATATATATATATATATATAAACGTACGGCATGACAAGGGCACCCAATAAGGCAATGGCATCAGCGGTGGCGCCTTTTCCACTTAGTTTAGGGATGAACATTCCTTTGAAAACATCTTCTGCAGGAGGCTTCACATAAGCCATTTCCCCAAAGAAGCAAGCAGCCATTAGAAACACTAGCACTGCTATCAACAGTTCAAGCTTCCTTACCTGCATCACCATTATTATATTACTATACTGTATTTTCTATGCACCATATGCAAAAATAAATGCTCAATATTAGTACTTTATATTAAAATTTTAGATTTATTTTTTAGAGAAAATATAATATTAGATTATTAGGAAATAACTTATATAATACAACATTTATAACATAATGTATAAAAAAAATAATGGAAAAATAGACATAAATGAAATGTATAACAATCATTCACTTTTATTAGTTTTTAGATATTGCACACCAAATTACTTAATTACTATCTCTATATACATTTGTATATATATACACATAAAATACTATATGTGTGCGCGCGTGTTCAATTAGCTAGGTAGAATATTAATGGACAAAAGGTTTATGTCGAATTGAAGAATGTTTGCAAGCTAATTACGTTTTATAGACTACAAGCAACCCGTGGATGGATTATAGTCTTTTTGTTATCTATCATGCCTTTTGAATGGGGCTGCATACATGGACATTGACACCAAGTTAAAATATGTGTTATGCCTCAACTAAAATGTTAAACTTTTATAGTTGATCTGCACATTTAATTTATTTTTCATATATATGATGCTCAACATGATGACTTATACAATCGTCCTTCAATAATATTTTATATATATATATTTGATAAACCTATATTTGAAACGCTAGCTACTTAACGTTTTAAAATAAAATATTATTTTAAATTTTACATGTTTTATCAAACAAAGCTTATAAATGATGTGTAGTTTAAAATAAGATATAAGTTTTAAAATAAGCTCTATGAAATAGAGGTTATACAAGTAGGAAAAGATATATTTTTAGTTACATCAAAACCCAAATAAATATGTGAAGATAGAGTGAAAGAGATTGGCCATGTTTGGTAAATAATAATCAGCCTATCAGCCAATTTTGACTTATTTGATCACTATTAGTTGTTTGATTAATAAGCTTTTTCTAACTTCAAAATGTTAAAATTCAAAAGGCTACTCAAAGCAGCCTTTTCAATTAGCTTTTTGATAAAAGAAATTATACTAAACAGCTATCAGCTAACAACTAATCTATCAAACAACTTTCTGTAATCAGTTAATATTATCAACAAATCATACTTTTTAATCCAAACAGCCAAACAGCCAACACAATCAGCTAACAACCATTTACCAAACAGGGCCGCTATATTACCATATTTTAGATATGTTTATTAGTAGTGGGAGTTGTTGGCGGCAGACCATTTTAACTAATACTTCTTATCATTGTAATAATACAGAGATCAGACGACGAAAATAGAATAAAATAAACTAAAAAACAAAGCTTCTTATTAAAAGAAAAAAAAAAAAACTATAGAATTCACCCAACAAAGATGCTCTTAAGTCATAAGATTCTGTATCTTTGTAATCATAATTTTTTTAAAAAATAGTAATTTTTTAAAATACATATATAAATAACGTACCCCATATCTCTGGAGGCTGAGTAGCAAGAGGGTGCTCAACCCGGTACACAGAACTCCAACCCACAGTGGGATGTGGAACAATATATTAAGTGCAAAGGCCGTCCCAATCACTGTCATCCACAAAAAATTTAAAAAAAAAAAAAATATATATATATATATATATATATATATATATATATATATATATATATATATAAATTGAATATATTAATTTCATTTTCAATCAATATAAAAATTAAATTAAAATTGCAAGAGAAAATAAATTATTAAAAAGAATTGATTTAACTTTTAAATAGTAAATATGTTATATTTTATATGATGGGCAAAAGGAACTATAATAAGTTTTATGGTGAATATATTCTTTTAGACTGAATATTGTAAATGATTGTGTTGATAATTTGATACGATTTTATTTTTCAAAAAATAAAAAATAAAATTATTACCACAGAATAAAGAATACACATAATATAATAGACCTAACCTTCGGGAATATCTGCAGCTATGACCGCAATTTCAGCTAGCAACCAAAGGCAGTATTTCACATATTTTGGGTATTCGGCCTTGCACAGCTCTGACAAGTGCTTCCCTGTAAATTTAACATTAAATTAAAATTTGTAGCGTAATGCAAATTATTTATCCACATAATTCTAGTTTTAATTTGCTCTTTTACATTAAAATATTGTGTTAACGAACGGAAGGTAATAACTAATAATTAGCATTTTTTTTTATAGCCAAAGAGTCCGTACTTGATAGTATTCAAGAAAAAAAAAAAAGTCAAAAGAGTCGCTCTCATCAACAATAATTAAAGTGATTATATAATGAATGAAATTAACATTGGAAAAAAGTCAAATAGACCATCAAAATTTATACACTAAAAGTAATTAGACCTCTAAATTTTAAAAAGTTACTTAAACGCATTAGTTTGTCGATTTGATACAATTAAACTAAATAGTTGGCTACCTAAAAAGGTAACAAGTAAAATGTTGACGTGGCAATAAATAAGTCAAATAAAAATTAAAAACAGTTGAAGAAGCCATGTCGGCTTCTTCGTCCAAATCGGGATGGAGAAGGCAGAGGTCGCGGGAGAAGATGAATAGGTGCTAGCAAAGGTTTACCATTAGCGATCATTATATTTTTTTAAATAAAATAATTTTTTTATTAAAAATTTACACGTCATCATGTTTTACTTTCATTTTATCAAAAAATTAACTTTTTTTTTTTTGAAGACATAAAAAAATTAACGTAATTGTAACAACTTGACAATTTTAAAGATCTAATTTTTATTTTTATTTTTGCATAAAGTTTAAGAGCTTTCTTTTTTTAAAAAAAATTAAGTGTTTTTTTTAAAAATTCTGAATACAAAAATAAAAAATAAAAAAATTTAAGAGTTTATTTGATATTTTCTCGAATAATTTTTATTTGTATTTATCAATTAAACGTTTCATTCAGAATATTGTTGGCCGGCATAGAACACATAACAGACAGATAATGCTTCAACAACTACATTAAAAAGAGATTATTATCATTATATAATTATTTATTTTACCAGTGCTGACTCCAAGATTAGCTGCAAGTGATTGGATGATAAGAGCAAACACTAATCCGATGAGAACGACCCATAACAGCTGAATAGAAAGCAGAATATTACAAATGTCCATCAGATTATTAAAGGATTTTTAAAAACATAGATAAATAAAAAGACATCACACATTATTATCTTCTTATATTATAGTAATAATTATAAGTAAATTGAGAACTGTGATATACATAAGAATTCACCAGTAGTTGCTACCCGAAGGTACACTCACGATAAAATCTATATTGTAATCCTAGCCAATAAAGGACCACAGGGATATAAAACTAAATAAATTGTTCATAACTAATTGACTCAAATAAGAATGCTGATATACAACTTCTATAGGGAAGCAAACTTGGAAATTAAATTATAAACTTGCTTGGTTAGAGTTACCCCTTTTAACCAAATAAATTGATAACTTATTTACCTCATATCGGTGGTCTGCCCCAGCTTGCAAATCCGTCTCCACTACAAAATGAAAAGTTTTAGAAAAATAATTAAAAAAATAAAAAAAAAATCACAAACATTATAACCAAAAGATTATAAATTAGGGGGAAAAAAAAGGAGTGTAAATAAATACTTTTAACTCATAGTCCAAATTAAGTAAAAAGTGTCATGTCATAAAAGTTGACTTGAAATATAGCAATACCTAAGCATGAGAAGTTTAATGAAGTGGATAGGATTAAGCTAAGTGAAGTAAATTAATTAAAACTAAATACTCACGGTTGCCAGGATCCAGATATGCTAAGGAAACCATGAAACCAGGTCCAACATACGATATGAACTTTCTCCACCCAGGTTTCTGTGTTAATTCATGTAATATTTACCAAACAAAAAACATTATATATATTAAACCACAATTATATTCAATCAAAACAGAAACAGAAAAATAAAATAAAATGAATAATGCAATATATATATATAAATATTAACTTTATTGTGCTCCTCTTGAAGATCAAGTTGGAGCTTGTTGGTGCTATCTGAGGGGAAAGGGCTTGCATCCACCGCCACAATTCGGTGGCTGCCACCGCCAACCACCCCCGCTTGCTGCTGCTGCAAACTCCCCATCTCTCTCTCTCTCTCACAGCTATATATATATAAGCTAGTTTTTGTGTGAAATATGATCTGATAATCAGCTTCAGTTCTGTATTCCACCTATTTATAAGGGATTAAGGGGCCATTCCAATCAATGTGGATATTTATTTTGTTTGCATATGTCATGAGCGATGAGCAGCACGTGGCAACTAGCAAGTCAAGACAATATAAAAGTAGTGTACTGTTAAAAATAAGCACATACATATATACATAAATGAAAATATGATGTAGGGAATATTTTATAAATGAAGGATTTATCAAATTTTGTTGGGTAGCAGTTTAGAGATTCGAGTCAAACATTCAACCATAAAAACTCGGCTTTGTTTGATATATAGGTATAAGAAAATAAAGTTGAAAATTCAATTTGCTATCAAGTATAATTTTTAACGTTGTGGTGAGTGCTTGATCAATGACAATTTGTATCAGAGTAGGATATACTGTTGCGACATCAAGAGAGCTATTATTCGTAACAGCAATTTGGGGATTGTTGCTGCGAGCCCTAGACTGCTATTCGTAGAATCACAGTATTGTTAAAAAAAAAAAGATGTTATTACAAATATAAGTATAGAAAGAATAAAAATCAAAATATACAAATATTATGAAATATATATTAAAATTTGATAGTTGATGAAAAGTTTACGGTATTTAAGAAGATAAAATGTAGTTAAAGTTTAGAAGTTAGAGATAAAAAGTTCATAGAAAGAATAAAAATCAAAATATACTAGTATTTATACAAATATTATGAAACATATAGTAAAATTTGACGTGATAGATGAAAAGTTTTTCTTTGTTCAGGTATTTAGGAAAAAAAGTTTGTGGAGAAAGTTTGGAAGTTATGAGAAAAAATTTGTAGAGAAAGTTTAGAAGTTTAGGGTCTGAATGATTGATTTCAACTATATATTTATGTTATACAAGAAAAAGTTTACAAAAGTTGTAGTTTGACAAATTTTTGTAAAAGTCAATAATTTTTTGAATACCAATAGACGTTTATAGATCAGACTTTTTAAAAAAGTATACTTACAAACTTGTAAATACGTTTTTAAAAGTTTGAATCGAATAGCGATAGACTTTTAAAGTTTTTATAAAAGTTTAGATCGAATACCACCAGACTTTTAAAGTTTTTAAAAGATTTTAAAAGTCTATACAATCCATATTGAAAACACCCCCTAGTTAAATTTTACCAACTCATCCATACAAATCTAAATTGAATACACCCACGTAATTAAGTTTTACCAACTCATCAATTGTCATCAATATTACATTACGAAGAATTGATTTATTTTAATAGAAAAATGGTTAGGACATGATTTTTATTTTCGATTATACCTATTTACAACAATACTCATATTTATGTACTACTTTTATCACAAGTTGAAAATACTCATTTTTATTATATTAAAAATAATTATTTTTATTTTATATTAATTAATTTTCATATTTAAAAAATAAATTAATTCTATACTTATTCTATTTTTAATTTTAAGCATTAATTTAATCGTGCAATACGCGTATTATGACTAGTTTACTATAAGAACAAATTTTCTTTTTAAAAATATCATTTGACTTAATTAATATTATCACCTCTTAAAATAAACAAGTCCCATACCAGGCCAATCAAACGCATACTATATACAATATTAATTAATCATGAGTATCTGTAATAATTTAAGTTTTTAAGAGAGATTCCTTTTTATCTCATTTTACTTATTCCATTTATCATAAGTGACCAAATTAACTTTCGAATTTCACTTTCTTTTTATTTTTAACATTTGTTATAAAATTTAAACTTGATGGTATTTTTTTTTTGGGGTGTTTAGAAAAGTATATATATTTTCCCTTGTCTCATTTCACATATTTTTGAGTACTACTGACTCGTCAATATCACCTCCATTGAGGCTCGAACTCACTTCCTTCCATATGGGAGTGCAACCGAGTGTCACTAGATCACAAGGTCGTAGCCTCATTTCACCTATTTAATTACTCTTCAATGACCAAATAATTTATTTTATTTCATTTATTTTCTTTAACAATTTTTATATAATTTTTAAATTTAAATTTTTGTATTTGATAGAACTTTTATTATAGTTTTTAAATGTATACATTTATTCATTATTACTAATTATTTAATAAAAATAAATTGTTAATAATTAATTTATACTCCCTCCGTCTCATTTTATGTGTCTGGTTCGGTTAATGAAGCTTGACTGAAGTTATTTTTAATTCAATTTTTCATAATATTAGGTTTAGTATTAATATACAAAATTTATATATTTAGGGAAAAAGTGTCAAATAGGCCACTGAACTTATCACTTTTGTGCAATTGGGCCATTGAACTTAAAAAGTGTGCAATTCAGCCATCAAATAAGCAAAATTTGTGCAATTAGACCATTTTTACGAAAATTTTCTGGTAAAATCCAATTATATTACTAATATATATGTATTAAGAGTGACATTTTCTTCTACCATGCTAGTTGGGAGTCAATATTGAAATGTTTTTATCTCAAATTAAATTAAAAATGTTTAGAAAAATGTCCTAATTGCACATATTTTACTTGTTTGATGGTTGAATTGCACACTTTTTAAGTTCAATGGTCCAATTGCATAAAAGCGATAAGTTCAGTGGCCTATTTGACACTTTTTCCTATATTTAGAAAGTACACTAAAAGCACTATTAAATACAAAAAAATCAAATTTAAAAATAAGTAAAAAAATACTAAAGAAAATAAACAAATAAGAAAGAGTTGGTTTGACCAATGAATAGTAAGTATGACAGATAAAATAGAACAGAGAGAGTATAAAACAATAACAAAACAAGAAAAAAAAAAGCTACATAAAACATGACAAAGTTATATTGTCTAGTTATTAGAAGCAGTTGAATACCCTCTAACACTCCAAAACAGTGATGCAAAAATCTCGCCTAGCGTATCTCCATAATCGGTGGTCTAGGCGGTCGGCCAGCTAGGCAACTGACTAGGTTGCCTAAGCGTTGTTTAGGTTGCCTAGGCTCTGACCGCCTAGGTCTCCTAGGCACGGACTAAGCCGCCTAGTCGGTTGGTTAGCTATTTTTTTTAAATGGAGTTATTTCACTCAAAATAACATCATTTTGAGCGAAATAACCATAAATTGTTCAAACTCTAGATGCATTTTAGGCTAATATTTACCGAGTAATATTTTATTATTAACTATTCCAGTATTAATTAGTTTATAAGCATCAAACATTAAAAAATAAAAATAAAAAATTAAACAAAGTTTAGTAAAATAAAAAATACGTGTGTGCCTAGCGATTTTTTCAACCATGCTCCAAAACAAACAAAAAAAAAAAAACAAAAACAAACAAACAAACCAAAAATCGAACCTAAAGAAAATTTTTGTAGGAATTTAATTTACCAATAAATTTTCATATAGCTAAATCAATAAAATCTGCATGTATTTAAGCTCAAAATTTTTAATTCATAGGTTCATATTATTGTATTTTCTTATAGTGTGGTGGGTTATCAAAGATGTGGAGACCAAATTATGAATTTTTAAAATTAGTTATTATTTAATTTGCACTGGGATTCTTCTCTGATGTATATATTTAAAATTGTAAATGTATTGAGTTAATCATGGTTAAGCTTGGTAGCTGCTCTTCAAATAGACTCAAGGTGAAGTCACGTCTTAGCTTCCACCGACTATATAATATTTGTCATTAACAATTCTAAAAATATATATAAGAGTGAGACAAACGTAAGGTACCAATTAAGAAAAACAAACAAATAAATAAAATGAGTGAGATGCGTCAGGTGATTGGTGGTAAGGATATGTGACAGGGGCGGGGGCATGCCGCACACGAGAGAGAAGACATGGGTCATGCTGTCAATCAACACATTTCTAATTTAACCAATTAACCATACATCACATTTGGAGTATCTATATGTATACGAAAAGAGTCAAAGCTAAGCTTGCATTATACAAGCATTCCAAGAGCCTACTATTATTATTATTAATATCCAATATAGTCATCCACTGTAGTGGTTTTACTCAATTTAATCCTAGATGACTTTTTGTGCTCAATCTAGTCCTCGACTTTGATGATTTTACCCAATTTAGTCATTTATTACAAATATTGTCAGTGGACGGTTAGAAATAGGGTCATAATGGTAATTTCTCATCCTTGATCCCATTTAGGATGATTCTTTCTTCTTCCCCTTATTAAGATCCACGCATAAATGTAAATTATCATAACCAAATATTTATTTGCTATGTATTTATTTATTTAGGGTTGAAGTTGATTTGGTACGAAAATTTACATTTATACGTGGATCTTAATAAGGGGAAGAAGAATGAATCATCAGAAAATGGGATAATGATGAGAAATTACCATTAGGACCCTATTTCTAACCATCCACTAGCAGAATTTTTAACAAATGGCTAAATTGGATAAAACCATCAAAGTCGAGAACTAAATTGAGAACAAAAAGTCATTTAGGACTAAATTGAGTAAAACCACTATAGTCGAGGACTATATTGGGTATTAACTCTTATTATTATTATTATTATTATTATTATTATTATTATTATTATTATTATTATTATTGAGCTAATTCTGTCTTTTAAATATTAATTATTTGCTTATAGCATTTCTATTACTTGCTCACACAGTCTATTTCTTTGACAAACCAAATTATGGAATGAAATTCCTATTCTATTATTTGTTTATTCAATTTCCTATTGAATATGATTCATATATATCTCTCAAAATGTATTCTCTAAACCATGTAAACATTTAAACCAATCAAACACATAATATGTGGTAAGCATTAACTTTACTAACCTCAAGCCATAATTTCTTATTGGTGGCGTTTGAGTAGTCACATGTCCTACAACAAACTGCAACACTCCTCGAACTGCTACCAAAGAATTAACGTGAACATGGTAGTTTATTGTGATATTTTCTCTCACCTTCACTCAGTGCTCTAGATGATGTATGAGTCGTTAACTGACCAGTGAGAGACTCAGGTATCCATTATAACTATAGCCTACCAATATAAGTAAACTGATTGAATATTCCTAAGTTATCTATTATTGACCAAACGCCATGGACGGTCAAAGTACTATTATTGATAATAGACCGGATACAATATAGTTATCTTAATCAGTAACTCGTTTACATGACAGTGTGTTAGAGGTTCCAGAGCTACTTAGTTATTTATCAAAGAAAACATCTAAAGTTCTCCACTTAGCATTAAATGCGGTATTTATAGGGTGTCGGGGGACAGGTGCCGGTCATACGGCATGATGGCAGCGTGGCGGCCATGCATGGGGCTAAACGCAAGCCCACTCCTCATGGGCCAAATGCCAAGTGATTACGGGTAATATGCTCAAGGGATAATTAACCACATGGGAATGAGCTCGGTCCGGGCAATCCGAGTACCCACGAGGGATGGGCTGTGATAGGCTTTCTCATGTAGAACGGTCCCAGTTAAGTTGATCGGATAGATCGGTCAAGAGTTAAACAATATGGGGTCAGCTCGGCCAGGTTACCCGGTCTAAGCTCCGATCATTGTACGCTTGGAGTAGCCCGGGGAATAATTCTCATCAAAGTCGCTTATTGATATCAATGCATTGCATTTTTATTTTAAAATTCTAATTTATCATTAATAGTTGTTAGTTATTGTGGTGTTCATATTTATTTAATTTCTATTTAAATTTCTATTTTTAATATCAACATAACTGCCTAGAGCACATCTAAATTAACTATTTGCTTAAGAGACATACACATATTATTAACACCTTATGTTTATTATATTTTTAATATTGAATTATTTTTAACTATGAAGTATTTCTTTATAATTATAACAATATTAATAATAAAACAAAAAATACTAGTTAAAAAATAATTTATAATAACACAACGATAACAATAAATTATAAAAATATTTAAATAGATAAGTAAATAACACATTTATACTTATGCCCTTATACATCATTTTACATGTAATCAACAAATTGACCAAATACCTTTCTATAACCAGGTAATACTATCAGATGGTCAAAATAGTGACCCAATAAACTATCAGCTAACAACCAATAATTGTCAAATACTGCCTTTAAAATTATTTTGCATATAAACCGATCGAATAGAAGTGTCAAATGAACGGGTTAGCCCGAATTGAATCCAGTTCAGGAATGACATGTTTGGCTTGGACCAACCGACCCATTTACTACAATGGGCGAACTAGGCCTAGCATGTTTTATACTACGGACATGACCAAACTTTACTTTTTTACCCATATATCATGTCAGTCCGTTAGCCCGTGAATTTAAAAAAAAATTGATGATATACATATATACTCGAATAGAGTAGTGACTCGTGAAATTATTACAGTAAAAAGTGTGATACTAGTTTATGCCTATTAAATTCTTATGTATTTAGTTATGATGGTTTGATTATTTTGGACATACTAATTAATAATTACTACCTTAAAATATTTTAAAATTGTAAACTTTTATTTGTTTCAAATTTTAAAAAATTACCCTTACTATTTAGTAGTTAGTAGTTACAATTTGTAAATTTATTATTAATAATGGTATTACACTATTAATTCTTGATTTTTTTTGTAATAATTCTTAAGTTAAATTAGTTAAAAATAAATATGTTATCTAGTAAAACTAATTTAGAAGGAATACATAACTTACATTTGTTGATTTATAATTTTTAATATTTTAAGAAAAAGGTCAAATAGGCACATAAACTTTACACCAAAAGTCAATTAAGCACATAAACTTTTAAAAGGTGTAATTAAACCCTCAAACTTGTTAATTTTGGTCAAATAAATCAAATTTATCAGTAACCAATAAGTTACGATAAAATCTTACCGACGACAACCGAGTTGTCGCAGGGTTAAAGAGTATAATTGCACTTTTTACTTTAAAAGTTTAGGAACTTTTTTTCCGAGTGCTACTAACTCATCCATTAAGACTCGAACCCACTCCCATCATCCATGTAAGAGTGTTTTCCAGGACACCGGGTACCACTAAACCACAAAGTCTTTGGCAAAGTTTGGGAACTTAATTGACTTTTCATGTAAAATTTAGGAGTTTAATTATCTGTCTTTTTTTTCTTAATATTCTTTATTTATAGAACTATAGATTGGATCAGACTTTAATTTTATTTTTGAACTGAGACAAGTCCGGTCCGATCTTTAATTGGACTGAGCCAATCTAATCCAAAAAAAGTAAACAGACTAGTAATGAACTGACCTAAACCCATCTGTTTTACTATCAAATAATGTACATTCAGTATAAAAAGAATATAATTTTGGTATATTAAAAATGTACATTGCATTCAAAGGATGTTGTATAATGTATATTGA
Organism: Ipomoea trifida; assembly: GCA_003576665.1. Lineage (NCBI taxonomy): Eukaryota > Viridiplantae > Streptophyta > Magnoliopsida > Solanales > Convolvulaceae > Ipomoea > Ipomoea trifida. The sequence continues at coordinate 14,747,258 of CP025656.1, read as the reverse complement.
GTACACAAGTAATACACATTTAAATAAATATTTTTTTTTTCGTTATGGTCGACCGAATAATTTGCCTTTTACCCCTCTATAACCGGGTTTTAAGTTTTTAACACTAGAAGGTTGGAATTGTAATTTAGCCTGAAAAAGTCGTTTGAGCTTCCCTTCGATGGCTGGATGGGGCAACTGGCATTGGCGCGTTGGCTCATTATTAAGACATTAACTAAAGGCCACACTCCCTCACTATCCAAAACGCAAGGAGTCCTCTGTCCACAGTCTGCAGTTGTGCACCCAATGGCCGAGCGCGTCGTTCTCACGTCAGCAATGGCAACTGCTTCCATGGCCTCTCTCACCGCCGCCACCTCTCGCCTCCTCCCGTCCGCCTCTATCGCAGTCGCCACTCCCACCACCGCTTCTTTATCGCTAAAATGCTTCCGATCCTCACTTTTTCTCTCTACGGTCTCCCTCTCTCAGGTATCTTAACCTCTCTCTCTGTTTTTTTTTTTTTTTTTTTTTTTTTTTTTTTTTTTTTTTCCTTAACCTATGCATATGTAAATCTACTTTCTGATTTCGAATTTCGACTTCTTTCCAGAAGAGAGCGGCGGTTCCACGGTTGAGCCGAAGCTTTGGCTCGGTGGTGTCGCCGAAATGCTTCGCTTCGAATCCCGATCAACTGAGGAGTGCGAAAGAGGACATCAAAGAGCTACTTAAGACTACATTTTGCCATCCTATTATGGTAAAAATCCTTGAATGTCTGTTATTTATCTCGCTAATAATTTAGTAATCCTAACTATTATGTTGAGTGTTTATATATATATATTGTTACCGATTTACTTCTGCTGTGCCGGCTATGGTAAAAATCTTTGAATAGTTCATAGTTATCTAGCTAATAATGTGGAAATGTTGTTGTAATGATGATACACACACAAACAGACATACTTTTGGACCGACTTATTTCTACGGTGCCTGCTATTGAAAGTATTGCATCATTATTTTTTATCTTTTATTTATTATTAGTTAAAAGCCAAATTGTTTTGAAGTTTATCTACTGCGGCAGCTATTGGAGCTATTGAAAATATTGCACATTAACTTCTATATAATGATCAAACACACTGCTAATGTTTGCAAATCCCTTCTAGACTAGTTATATGCCCAGAAACAAACAAAATCTCTTAATGCTTCTAGAATCCTGCTTTAGTTAGTGTTTGAACTGCTTTCTTAGGGCCACCTAAGGCCAAAATCAACTTGGCCTAGGGTACCTAGCACCTAGGTTGAGTTTTACAACACAAGGAGTAAGTTAAACAAGCACAACACTCTGGCATTCCAATGACAACACTTTAGGCTAAAGTACTCTATTAGTCTATTTACAAAAGGTCATTTAGTTATGCAGTTCCATAGTTTCTAATTTTCTATTTCATGAAGCACTTGATTCAATCGTGGTAGTAAAGATCAATACTAGGAGCCACATTATTTTCTGCCGTGTAATTGGCAACCTTGGGAAGGAATTCAAATCTATTATTTTTTTGATGTTGAAAGCAAAGAAGTTAAATCCAGAATCACTAAATATATAACCTTTTCGTTATTTGGTAAGATAATGATGCCCTTAAAAGCACTTTAAATACAACAAACATTCGATTTCTGTGTTGAGCCTTTTATTATATGCCAACAAATGATCTAAACACTTGGGGAGGATGTGAAAACCTACATAGGAGATCCTTTAAAGAGTGAGGTGTGGTGTGGTTTGAATAGCAGATGATGGGTTACCTATTTAATAGGATGGTATTTTTATAAGCAAAACTTCATTATGGGTATCCATAGGAGTCTTAATCTTCAACACTAAAGGTTAATTATTTTACTTAGTGACTGCATCCTACTTTATAGCAATGTTGCATCATCTGTTAATGAAAATTTATTTATCTTAATACTACTATACTAGGGTTGCTAGTTGGAAGCAAAAGGTTTAAGCATTAGATGAATTTGTTCTATTGCAAAGAGCAAGAGATTAAAAAAGTGAAAAAAGGAGTTAATTCCAAGAATGATCCCTTGACTATTGAGATTTATCAATTTTTATCCTCGACTTTCAATTTGACCATAAGTGGTCCCTTGACTATTGATTCTGTTCCAGATTTTGTGATCTGGTTAAATATTTGTTTATAAAGAGTTAAATTTAAGGGTAAGAATGTAAAAAGTGGCTTGTTATTGAGATGGGAAAAATGCAAATTAGGTTCATAAACTCCGTACACTAGTTCATCATTAGTGGGAATGTGAAGAACAGGTTGATGCATAAGCCAATTTGGACCAGGCTATTGATAAGTCTCTATCCCAAATTTGAGGCGATTATATCCTTTTTTTCAACACCCTTAAGTATGTAAATTTGGAGAGGCGATTCTGTTAGCTAATTTTTACATTCTTACCCTTAAATTTAATGCCTATTAAACAAATATTTAATATTTAATCAGAGAACTAAATCTGGAACAAAATCAATAGTAAAGGGACCAATTATGGTCAAATTGAAAGTTAGGGATAAAAATTGGTAAATGTCAATAGTCAAGGGACGGAATTAACTAAATAAGTTCATATTTGTTGTGGATGGTTTTGATCTAGATGTAAATGCATTGAATGTATTTCTGTTGCACTATTTTAATTTTTTTTTTTAAATTTTATATTTTCTCTTTTTTTTTTAAAGAATTATACTTGGGTTGCACTGCTTGGTGCTTCTAATAAATTGATCTTATAAATAAAGCAGTAACAGGTGATTTTACTAACTCCATGTGATGTCATTACATGATTGTTTGCTGCCATAGGACTCCCTGAGATTCCTGTTAATTACACTCATTTTGGGAAGTAGTTAGATGAATTAGAATACCTTCCTTTTACTTGCTCTTTTGTGGTGTTGTCCCATTATTGTTTTTTAATTGAAAAAACTATTTCTTTATTTATCTGAATTGTCAAAGAAAGATGAGTTTGTGCTTACACCGCCCAAAAGAATTTAGGGAAAGAAAATACTTATGCTACAATGACACCAATCATTCCCCCACTCAGTACCACTTTGCATCTCACAAAGGTTGACTTCCACAAAAAAGAACTAAAGAAGAGGGAACAGAAAATATGCCAATAATAAAAGGGGAACATGCATGCACACACACACACACACACACACACACACACACACACACACACACACACGAGCTGAGTTTGGTAAACAATGGAAAGTAACTCTGCTGTGATGTGGAGCACTGGAGCTAGATTGTAGCATATTAATTGACTTGTACTTCTCAATAAATACAGGTGCGCTTGGGTTGGCATGATGCTGGTACTTATAACAAAAATATTGAGGAATGGCCAATAAGAGGGGGAGCTAATGGGAGTTTAAGATTTGAAGTTGAACTGAAGCATGGAGCAAATGCTGGTTAGTCTTGATTTTAGGATTTCTATTTTTGCTCAACTTATTATTTTGCCTTAACAAACTGTCACTTCAGGTCTGGTAAATGCACTTAAACTTCTACAGCCAATCAAGGACAAGTATTCTGGTGTGACTTATGCAGATTTGTTTCAGTTGGCTAGTGCTACTGCTATTGAGGTGGTTTATCCATTTTGATTCTAGTTTACAAAATGTATAATATATAATGTATTCACTTGGTTTTTTAAAAAAGTATAGGAGGCTGGGGGCCCCAAAATTCCAATGAAATATGGAAGAGAAGATGTCTCTGCACCTGAACAATGCCCAGAAGAAGGGAGGCTTCCTGGTGAGATAACTTTTTTTTTTTTTCTTGTTTATTGTACAATACTGAGCTTTTACAGTGCAGAAGCAAGACTACCATGACATTGTTAGACAAAATTTTTAAATTCAAATGGATACAAGTAACAAAATTGTGAATTTTGTTCTGGTTATAAGCTAATGCAGCATAGTAAATAAAAACAAAACATTATGATTTCAGAGAATGGAGTAAATGGAGAGAACATTTATCACCAAGTTCTAGTCTCACTTTGGTGGAGTTATATAAAACTACAGACATCTTCATGCAAGTTTATACTTTATAGAGTATCACTTTGAATGCCTGAGTAGTTGTGTAAACTTCAGACATCTTCATGCAAGTTATATGTCCATTGACACTCGGGGTGTACTTTGCAACTGAACGAACTTTCCAGGGATCTTTATGCATCAAGTCATCAAACATTTAATCTACATATATGTAGAAATAAAATATATGCTTGCAAATAATGCAATAAGCATTTTGCACTAATAGCTAGTTTAGTTTGTTAAAATATGCTCGTTCCAGTGTTTTTTCATGTTTAATTTGACATTTATAGTTTGAAGACTATTTTGATGTCATTGCAATGGTTTTAAGAAGCTTCATTTCTCTATTTCAGTTAATTGTATGGCTGTAGGGTGAGTAGTTAGTGTTTGCATTCACATGCAAATCGTTATCTACATGTCTCCATTCTTGAGAAATTTCCTATTGCACTTTAATAGTTAATTTACATTCTAGATGGTCCATTACCTTTTTTTTTTTAAAAAAAAAAAAAATTTAGTCTGAACCTTCTATTTCCAAAGCCTAACCTTCTTGTTTTCATGTAGCAATATTGTTTTTGCAATTATAGTGCTTTTGCAACTTACTTATCTTCATTGCTTAGATGCTGGTCCTCCTTCCCCTGCTGGTCATTTACGTGATGTCTTCTACAGAATGGGACTGAATGATAAGGTGAGATTCATTATCACTGGTCAGATAGATATTATATTGGGTTAGGCTTGCAATTTGATGCATATTGTCCATTATGTTTCATACTGGCAAGCTTTATTGCTTTTCAGGAAATTGTTGCACTTTCTGGTGCACACACATTGGGACGGTCTAGGCCAGAGCGCAGTGGCTGGGGAAAGCCAGAAACAAAATACACCGTATGAATGTCCTAATTCTCTATGCCAATAATGTTTGGTGATGATTGCCTGATCATTTTATTAAAGACAGAAAAGAACCCATAATAGTAAAGTGCTAAATGCATCACCAAAATGTCTGCAGTGCATTTAGGATTTCTGTAGTCTAGTTTTATTGTTGCAGTCATGACATTCACTAACGAAATGATTACTGACTAATATTCTGTTTTTTTTTGTTTTTTGTTTTTTTTGTTTTTGTTTTTTTTTTTTTTGTTTTTTTTTTTGTTTTTTGTTTGTTTTTGGTTATAATGATAGAAAGATGGGCCAGGTGCCCCTGGAGGTCAATCATGGACTGTGAAGTGGCTGAAGTTTGACAACTCTTACTTTAAGGTTTAGTAACAATCCATTTTACGAAGAAAAGAAGGATTAAAGATCTGTCTTCAAAAAAAAAAACAGAAGGATTAAAGATCTTATCTATTGTTAAGTCTTATTTTATAAATGTAGGATATAAAAGCAAAAAGGGATGAAGACCTCCTAGTTTTGCCCACAGATGCTGTTCTTTTTGAAGATCAATCCTTTAAGGTGAAATAGAGTAGATTGTAACTAATCTGTGATTTACTACATGATGGAAATTATGTACTTTTTAACTTGTAATTAAAAATTTACAGGAATATGCTGAGAAATATGCTGAAGACCAAGATGCATTTTTTAAAGATTATGCAGAAGCCCATGCCAAACTCAGCAATCTTGGTGCAAAATTTGATCCTCCTGAGGTTTGTTCAGCTCATTTATTTTCTCTCTTTAAAAAAAAAATCCAATATTAGAACTATTTTGATAGACAACTTTGTATTGAACCTTTGTGAACCTTGACTAAATTCTCACTGCTCAATCTATAATGAATGTTTTGACAAACTCATCCTAATCTAATACGGAGTAATATAAATGAATTGCATTATTTTGTTTTCTTCCTGATTTATAATTGGATGGTTCTTGGAGTTTTTTTTCCTCTATCTACTGCACACACCAACTCATAACCTTAGTTGAAAACCTTACTACATATTAGAAGCCTTTTTTAAAAAAATTATTTGGGTTAGTTTCTTAATTAAATTGTGATTTTGGCCTACGTTTCAATTCCTTCATTTCTCACACCCCACTAGCCACTAGGATTGGCCAAGGCCATGATTGGCCCTTGAACTGGTCCAACAATCCCTGAATGGTATTTCCAAAAGCTATTTTGATTGGGTTTGTGTTTCAAAGCTGTTTTGAGTTATTTCCAAAAGCTATTTGAATGGGTTTCGATTTCAAAGCTGTTTTGAGTTATTTCCCAAAGCTATTTGAAGTTGCTTATCAGAAAGTTGAAAGGGAAAACCCATTTGAACTGTTTTGAGCTAATAAGGAGCTAATTTTAAACTGATCATCATAGAAGTGTTTATTTAAGCTGTTTGTCCAACCTTATGTTGAAGTTTGATCTCATTCCATTACTACAAATCTTAACAATTTTAGTATGGTAAATATTCTAACATATATGGAATTTTCCTTGGTCAGGGTTTTTCAATTGATAGTAATCCCACAGAAGCTCAACCAGAGAAATTTGTAGCAGCAAAATACTCATCTGGAAAGGTACTTTATATAAGTAGTTCCATAGACTCTCTTTTCAGCATCACTACATCCACTATTGCCTGTTATACCCTGGTTAACAAAGTATATTAGCATTTAAATCATTTACCTTTTTTATGGTTGCTGCAGGATTAAAATACAAGTTATCTTTTCTTCTGCTGTTTCTTTTGATTACACAAGATGAAGCTATTACCAAATGTTTTGTACCCAAATCTAAAAACTCTGAAGTCTTTAGGGAGGAGAGAAGTAAATTCAATAAATGTTCTGTATTTGAATTGAATTGCAGAGGGAGCTGTCAGATGCCATGAAGCAAAAGATTCGTGCAGAATATGAAGGTCTTGGGGGAAGCCCAGATAAGCCTCTTCCAACAAACTATTTTCTCAATATCATGATTGTAATTGGTGTTTTGGCACTTTTAACATCTTTGCTTGGAAACTAATAATCCCAACATGCGGCCTTTAAATACTGTATAGTGTCATTGTACACTAACCCTTCATATTTTACCAAGTAATTGGGTTTTGGAAAAGGTAAGTAACGTTTTGTGGAAAATATAAATGATTTTTGTTTATCTGGCATTGTGGCTTGATAGTTAACCCTAATTATGCTTTTTCACTAACCCTTAATCTTTTACTTGGTAATTTTTCCCTGGAAAAAGTATTTACACAAGGAGGAAAAATAAAATCTATTCTGAAATTTAGTAGCTGCCGAAGATCGTGTATAACTTAACCATATTATAGTAATATATAGTCTCTTCAGTTAAGTGTTACCAAATGTGTATCATCATCGGAAGAATATTATTTACTCCGTAGATTTCAGTGGGATTAACTACTCTAGCATTGGCAAAAATTCATTTTTGGTGAATAGGGACTCTTCACCTTTGCCAATGATCTTATGGCCATGTCAATCTTTTCAAATGGGAGGTCATGAGATCGAGTATCAGTGGAAGCGGTATTGATGTAATAGAGTCTATATTACTAAAAAAAAAAAAAAAAAAAAAAAAAAAAAAAAAAAAAAAAAAAAGACTCTTCACTGTTTATTTTTATAGTTTGGACTTTGGATGTACTGAAAATTGAACATCTGTGGGAGACTGCGTATTTTTCACTTAGCATGGTGGTTCATGTGTAAATTCATGTCTTGCGTTTGTTTTCCTGTCGTGTAAATATAGGGTATTAACACGTGTTACCTATACACAAACATTATTCATTAAGCTTAACGGGTCAATAATGCATACACAATAACACACACAAACATGAATTTATAGTGGGTCAACATGACACAATAAACTAACGAGTGATGCGAATAAATTTGTTAACCTGTTAGCTTTTTTTTGTTTTAATTGACAATTTATCTATTTATATGATGTTACATTAAAATTCATTATAAATTACATAAAACATATAATGATATTACATTAATACAAATATAAATTCTAGTTTTATATGGGTATTAATAGTTATTATGGTTATTATTGTTGTTGTTAATATTATTTCAAATAAAAATATTTAAATAGTAAATGTGTCACGTATAAAGTAACATGATAGTGTAAATGTGTAGACACAATAATTGTAACGTGTTAGAAGAGTTTATACAAATTGTAGAGAAAACATTTTCAGAGTACCTAGTACAAACTCAAAACTTTCATCATTTACTTTGAATGTCATTGAATACAAAAGGTATAAAACTTGTACTTAAATATTATTTAATTATTTTTTAGTTGTATAAAAATAATATCTAAATAACTAGTCTAAGACTATAGTCTCTAAGTCAATAATAAGTATAAATAATTAAATTTATTTAAGTATTTGTACTTTATTAGTAAAGAAGTAAATTAATTTTAATTTTAACTAAATTACAAAGAAATATAATGAAATACAAGTTCTTGAGTACACAAAAAAAAAACATAATAAAATATTATCTAGGTTTATTTAATTTCATTTTATCTTATAATTTTTATTTACTAATCTACTAATATAATAAAAGTCAATCAAGTTAGACCTATAACGGGAAGTAAAAAAATGTGAGTCCAATTATTTGATGAAACGAATCTACTAATATACTATACAAATACAAATATAATAAGAGCTAATAAAGTTAGACCTATGACGAGAACTAAAAAACTGTGAGTCTAATTATTTGATGAAATGAATGGTTGTAGTGGCATGTAGTGGCCTCCTTCAAATGAAAGGTCATGAGTTCGAGCCTCAGTGGAAGAGATATCGAAATTGACTATACTACAATGTAATAGGGTCTGTTGTTTTCAAAAAAAAAAAAAATACCATTTTGATTTTAGTATTTTTTAATTATTTTTTTACTTTATCATTTATTATATCGTTTATTTTGGATGGTTAATACCATTTTGATTTTAGTATTTTTTTTAATTATTTTTTTACTTTACCATTTATTATATCGTTTATTTTTTTTAACACTCCCATAAAATAAAAAAATTATTTTGAACAACTTTTTGAATTTTAGCATTTTGAAACAATAAACTATTATAACAAGTTTTTTTTTTTTTTTTTTTTTTAAGACAACAATGCCTCCATAGAAGTTCGAACCCACCCCTTTCACATGGGGTGAAACCAAGTGCCACTAAACCACAATGTCATTGACAAATTATTACAAAAAGTTGATTAACCAAACAAATAATACTATTTGAGTAAATCAAACAATTAAACAAGGTTACCAAACATGCGTTTACCTTAGGGTCCATTTGGAAAGTAGGAAAATGACATTTGTGTGTTTGGTTCATTTTCTGGAAAATTGATATAATTGTATAATTAAACATGATAATTGTTTTATTTAAAATATAAAAAATTATAATAGTTATTAAAATAATGGTATTTAATAAAAAATAGAATTTATAAAAAAAATACTCCGTAACAAATAAAAAAAATGTAGCAAAGGTTTTCAGCAGTTTCCCCACCTCCTTGGTTCATGGTCATGGGTGATATGTCTTGGTTTTGGTCGAAAGCATGCGAAACAACTATTCTGGTCATTATGTAAACTAGTATTTGTACCCGTGCGATGCACGGCCATAGATAATAGATAATATAATAATATAATTAAACAATATAACATAATAATAATAATAATAAAATGAAGAAATTTTGTATAGTGCAAATTATTTAATACGAAGTAATTTAACGTTGAAATTGTATTACACATTATTCAATAAATCAAAACTTTTAATCTTCTTGAATTCTGTACTCTATATTCATAAGTACAAAACTCTATATTCACTATTATTACACAATTTTTGAACTCTTATTCATAATTTTATAATTTTATATTCAAAATATTTAAACACTATATTCACAATTTTTAACTCTATATTCCTAAAATATTCTCGATCTTCGTTTTAGACATGGTGACCCGTTTCTATAGCATAATTTGCCCAAATTTATTTGCTAGCTAATTAAACAGATTTGTTGGGACAAAAAATAAATAGTGGTGGCCAGTGGGTATAATATATATACCTATATATATATATATATATATATATAGAAATAATAAGTAATCCCTTAGCTCAAAACTATAAAATTTGTTTTTTTAGTTTCAGATTTTTTTAGGAAACTGCAAGGATGTAATTTTAATGATTAAACAAATAAAAGAATTTAAATTTAGAAAAATTTGAAATCTAAATGCATTTTTATTATCAAATACGGAGTAGAGAATATAAACTTCACATTCCATAATTACAGATACAGTAAAAATTGAAATCTAAATGTATTTATACACAGTATCGATAATCTATAGTTTCTTGAAAAATGTAAAACACAAAATTTTACCATAAAATACTTAAAAAAAATTTACAACTACTGTTTCCATTTTCCAACATTGTCACATGCATCCTTCCACTAACTTTTGTCTTATTCTCACTTCTTGTACCTCCACTACGATTTGCTTCGTCCCAAAATATTCCAGCTAAAGTTTTCCTTCCACTTTCTAAGTTGACGTAAACTAAGGAAGAAGGTGCCAATATTTTCTTCTCCTTCATTCATCTTCTATTTCAAATTTTCTTGGGCCATTTTCTCTGGCAGAGAGAGCGATGAACGGTAGTGGATGGCCAGACAGGGCGGCAAAAGCGTTGTAAGTATTCTTCTTCTCTCTTGCTTCTTTTTTTCAGCCAATATCCACGGTCAAGATTCTTCGAGAAATAAGTTAATTTTTCTTATAATCGTTTTAAAATCTTCCATGTAGTTTATATAGATATATAGATTAAAATTTGATTTACAATTTGTATACTTTATTTATACAGAGGTTCAATATATAAATGAAATTGTATTTTTCTTCAGATCAACAAACTCACGTATATGCTATTGCAATTTTATTTATATTCTATTTGCTATATCTTTTTATATTCGAATTATACCTTAATTTTGTATGGATGTACAAATTTTGAAAGTGATACACCGACTCTAGATTTTATTTATGAAGTTTCAAAGACATAGTTAAAATTTTTTTTTTTTGCAGGTTTTAGAAATCAAAGATCACAGATTAGAAAACAACAAAGAAAAATGACAACTATTACTGGTCTGTGTTGAGAACAATACTCCAAAAAGGACAGAGTATTACTTAAATATTTAATGCTTCAGATTAAATAAGTAGAACTACTACAGTTTATATGAGCACATTTAGAATGTAAGAATACACCTACCTACTTGAGTTTGAAATTTATTGCTTTTGTAATCCTAATATGCTCTTGATGATTTCAGGTTTCTATGGCAGGGTATAGCTTGGTATGTTATTGAAATCCTTAAACATACTATAAAATGTTTACAATTAATTTAATTAATCATGAAATATAGCTATAAAATGATATGAAGAAAAATAATGATTTAATACCTCTGGTTTCCTAATGATGTTCCGTCGGCTTCAATGTAAATCTGGGGAGCCTTTTATTCCTGGACATGTATTTATAGGCTATTTCCTCCAAAATTTAGATTCAAAAATATGTAATTATTATTTTTTAGCACATTGAATTTCTAACCGTCTAACTTTGTGATATTATATCAGATTGAAAATGACTTTGAGGTGCTCAAGGAAAAGTTGGTTGCCCAAGGAAGCTTTTCCTCTTCCCTAGGAATAAGATTATATTCAGCACTATAAAAAATGTACATTTAAATATATTTTATACAATGAATGCATTATACAATGAATGCAATCAGACATGTGAATGCAAATTGTTTTGGGCTTTTACATCCATTCAAACGACGTCACTTTGTCTAGGCGGTAAAATACAATGATTTGATTGGCCAAAGAGTTATGGCTTTATTATATAGTAGGATGACTTATGAAAACAATTTCGTAAGTCATTTTCCGAAAAAACGAACTAATTTTCCCTGTTTTCCGTTGACCACATTTTCCGGACGTTGCCAAACACAGAAAACTCGGAAAACATTTTTCGGATGTCATTTTACGAGTTATCAAATACACCCTTATTTGATGAGGGTGTTGTCGTAATTTTAGGTGGGGGAGAATCATCTGCTCATAGAATCCTATTGCCTGCTGCATTGCGGAGTATATATAGAGACTGCTAGAGAGAAATGTAAGGAAAAGATATTTTTCAGATTGCATAAACAGCTTGCGAAGATTCAGCAATGGTGACGACGATTAGTGCTAGGGTTTGGAAATGCCGCAGCTTAATAATGGTGGCGGTGATTGCTTTTGCTTTGTTCGGATCCATATCTTGTACAACTAGCAGCAGTAATGGGAGTTCATCTTCGGAGAAGGAGTACGTTGTCACTCTGGAGCGCTCCAATTTCTCCGATTTCATCTCCAAACACAAGTTCATCGTAGTCGAGTTCTACGCACCTTGGTATTTCCCTTCACTTTTTGCCACACTGTTTTGGTTTGATTTGATCTAAATTCTGAATTCTGAATATGAACTGTTCAAATGTGCATTTTCCATTTCTCCATTAAATGAAATGCAGAAAACCAATCGCGGACCTTTCCATCATTGAACTAGCTCTTGAGAGATTGCTAGAAATAGATATATGTTTTTTCTCCGTTGGACATGTTTTATTGCTTTGGAATTGTTTTGTGTATTTTTTTGTCCCAGTTTATGTTGAACTAGCTCTGCAGTTGTAATTTGGATGGTTGATGTGGTTCACCACACGTACAATACCTATGTTTATTATTATGATTATTATTATTATTATTAAATTTTTTTTATTTCTTTAATTTTTTTTTTTTTTGCATTGTATATAGTAGTGCTTCCTTTTCTGATAAAATGCTTGTCAATTGCTACATAGAATGTCCACCTGGGATATTTTTTTTGGGTGAATTTGTTAATTCCTTTTTTTTTTTTTTTTTTTTTTTTGAATATTAAACAGGTGTGGCCATTGCAAGAAACTTGCTCCGGAGGTAACACCACTCCTACATATCATATATCTTCTACACATATTGTCTTAGTAACATGAAAATTTTATATTACTCCCCAGTATGAGAAAGCAGCAAAGATTTTGAATGAAAATGACCCACCTGTCATCTTGGCCAAAGTTGATGCAAATGAGGAGAAAAACAAGCCTCTTGCTAGTGAATATGAGATCAAAGGTTTCCCTACAATTAAGATCTTGAGATATGGTGGGAGCGTTGTACAGGATTACAAAGGACCTCGTGATGCTGATGGCATTGTTACTTATTTGAAGAAACAAAGTGGCCCTGCATCTGTTGAAATAAAATCAGTTGATGATGCTGCGGCTCTAATTGATGGCAAAAAAGTTGTTATTGTGAGTATTTTATTCCCTCCCTCTCTTTTACCTTGGCCCCTATTTCTTTGTGCTATATTGCATGTTTTTGTTTATTACTATTTGTATAATCCTTGAAGAATTCGTAGGGTAATGAACAAGGTTTAACTGTCCTGTAGGTCGGGGTATTTCCAGAGTTCTCTGGAGAACAATTTGAGAATTTCACAACACTTGCTGAGAGATTGCGATCTGACTATGAGTTTGGTCACACCCACAATGCTGAATACCTTCCCCATGGGGACAGATCTGTAACTGGCCCTGTTATCAGGCTATTCAAGCCTTTTGATGAGCTTTTTATAGACTTCAAGGTAGCATACATGGTTTTGACTATATTTAATTATATTGGATACACTTACCTTAATGTTTGATCTAGATATGTGTGTTTGTTTCAGGTGTTTGATGTAGATGGCCTAGTGAAGCTCGTTGAAGAATCAAGTATTCCCACTGTAACTCTCTTTAACAAAGACCCAACCAACCATCCATTTGTTATCAAGTTCTTCAACAGTCCCAATTCCAAGGTTCATGTGCTCTCCATGCTTGCATTTCAAACTGGTACCTTTTATGTGTCAACTTTTGAGCTATAACAAACAATTTATAGCATTTACTGTTGTGTGATTTAACTGTGTTATTAACAAGAGTTTCATATGTGAAATTTTTCTTTGAAGAATGTGCCAATTGCACTATAAAAGACAGGCTGGTCCAGGATCATCTCATTTCTTATATTCTTTCCATTCTCCTTTTGCATAGCTTCCTGATAAACCTTACTTCATTTTTTTTGCTCATTGGAGATTGCACCTGTTATCTTTTTTTTTTTTTTTTTTTTTTTTTTTTTTTTTTTTTTTTTTTTTGTGTTCTCTTTATTCTAAATTGTCTGAAGAATGCATGTTCTGTTCACTTCCCTACCTCTTCTTTTACATCTCGCATTAGTTTATTTATAAGATTACTGAATTGGCAGGCTATGCTGTTCCTAAACTTTAGTAGTGAGCTAATTGACACTTTCAAATCAAAATATCACGAGGTAGCAGAGCAGTACAGAGGAAAAGGAATTAGTTTTTTAATAGGTGATGTAGAAGCAAGTCAAGGTGCCTTCCAGGTTAGTATACCAAATTTTGCTTCTAAAATTCACTCATTTAACTTCCTTGACTGATATAATGTCTTGTGTTTCAATGAACAGTTCTTTGGGCTTAAAGATGACCAGGTGCCACTAGTTATCATACAGACCAATGATGGAGGGAAATATCTCAAGCCAAATGTAGAGCCAGACCACATTGCGCCCTGGGTAAAGCAGTTTGAGGTAATGATATAAGTTTTTTCCTGTTTCTTTTAAACTAGTGGTTTCCCCAAGGACACCCAACATTTGCAAATAGTTATTTTATTTTATTAGAAGCATAAGAGGAATTTTTACTTTTGATCACTATTTGCCATCTTTTTTCCCATTGAAAGACATTGATTTTCTCTCTAAACAAAGATCCTATTTTGCCTTATATCAAATTCATTCCAAGAAGGCCTCAAATGGCGTTATTTAAAGTTGAACTGGAAGCAATGATCAGTTTGTTAATTCATTTTGCAGGATGGTAGTTTACAACCTCACAGGAAGTCTGAACCAATCCCTGTGGTTAACAATGAACCTGTTAAGGTGGTTGTTGCTGACAGCTTCCAAGATATGGTATTCAACTCCCGGAAGAATGGTCTGTCTAATTTACTTTCATTTTCATCTTTCAACCGTTAGTGAATTACATATCTGGATTCTGGAGTGGTTGTCTCTTTAGATAAACATTAAACAAATGAAGTTTGAAATTAGAGGTGTGAATTGGATCTATTGCTTGGCTTTGTTTAATATATATGGTTTTAAAAATGAAAAGAAATTTTGATTTAAGAAGTGTTGCAGTGATAGTCATTATATGGTGTGATAAACTGTGGATGTATGAGCATTGTAATAGTTAGTTGAAACTTGTAAATTTATTTGTTATTATTTCCATTCATCTCTTAGGTTGGTATGTATCCAAATACTAGATGTGATCTTATCATGCTATCCTGTTCCAAAACTTTCTGGTATCATGTGTATGATAGCTGTAAGGTGATTGGATGTCCTTTTTTTTTTTTTTTTTTTTTTTTTTTTTAAATACATATTTCCTTTCCTATCTGTGCACACATTTCACGTTCGATTTTCGCAGTTTTACTCATACTAATACGGTGTTTGGCGGACTTGTATTTCGACTAATGTATCAACATTTTGCAAAATTTTCAGTTTTATTAGAGTTTTATGCACCCTGGTGTGGACACTGCAAGAAGTTGGCTCCAATTTTGGATGAAATTGCTGTTTCATTTGAAAATGATTCTGATGTTACCATTGCTAAGATAGTGAGTCCCTCCTGAAATTTATTTGTTTTGGATTCAGTAATGAGTACCTATTTCTTTTTTATTTCGTCCAGTCACTCATGTCTGACTATTATGCCACTTATTAATTTAAATAGTTTGATGCTATACTAGTGTTAGGTATATGATAACTAAATTCTTTATTTCAATTTCCATTGGCTAAAGTGTTTTACTTTTTGCCAAAAACAGTAGGATCATTGATTTCTTTTTCTTTTTATTCTGCTCTTTCTTTATGTTGTTATTTTATGCTTCCTTTTATAGTTTTATGAAGCCTAGCTCTGACTATGGACTTCTCAACATAAATAGCTCCCTCTTTCCTCTGGAGACAATAAACTTGTATAGAATTTCTGAATGCATACCAATGTTTCCTTTAGATTAATAGATTCTAAGAATTCAGATCTGTTAATATTCTTCTGCTTTGTAGGATGCTACTGCAAATGATATACCCCGTGAAACTTTCGATGTCAAGGGTTACCCAACTCTTTATTTCATCTCAGCTAGTGGAAAAGTGCTGCGGTATGAAGGTGGTAGGACTAAGGATAGCTTCATTAGTTTTATTCAGAAGAATCGGGATAAATATACTGAACAATCTTCTGTCAAGGAGGAGTTATGATGAAGGTAACCAAGTTCTGTTGCTATTATTTTATTATCAATAACAGTTAGACATATTTATTGGGAACTTCTCCAATACCTTTTGCTTTAATGCCTTGTTGCCAAAAAATAGGAAATAAGGGGGCTTTTTTGTCACCTACTTGTTTCCTTTTACTTCTCCCCTTCCCCCCCCCCCCCTCCCCACACCCACCCAAATAGCCCTGCTTTTTTCCCTATTTAGAAAGAGTGATGGGAGTAGTACAATATATCTAAGGATATTTTTTTAGTTACAACTTTAGGTTAATGGTGGGCTATTCCCTTGATGGTAATATTAATTTAATATATTTTATATATGCATAATGAAAAGGTTTAAAATGGCATGCAGATCATTTACCAATCACTCAAGCTAGATCAAATTGGGGTTTAAAGAGTAATGCAAGCCAAATCAAATGTAGTGGTTAAAATATTGATACGGAGTATTACATTTACATTTTGTACACTGATCTGTGGCTGGAGACTATTATTGCTGTTCTATGTAGCAGCGAGAACCAATATCATCAATGCATTATTTAGGGAAAATATATAATTATTTTGCTCATCACTGTTTTAAGAACTTGATGTGTTCATTTGGTTTCAAAATAATTGCCATTTATATTTTCAATGACATATTCAGGAGTTCCAAGCAACACATGCATTAGTGCATTACAACTGATTGAGGAAGGGGTAACATTTGAAGTATTTCATTTTGAGTTTTATTATTAATATATGACCAAAATACCCCCAATTTGGAGCTCAGAATGCTTGAAAATTTGCAGCATTGTTACCTACAACCAGGGTGCTGGTTATTTTGGAACCAAATCAATGCTTTACTGATTGTTTTTAAGTTTTATTTAATGTTTAACTTGACCAAACTTTGACCAAAAAGCGTTAGTTATATAGGTGGTCAGCATGCAAAAGCTGTAATTACAATGCAATTTTCCCTTTTCTTTTCAACTGTTGTGCATTAATTACTCTAGTTTGCTACTTGTTGGCAGGATGTAGATCTTCATTATTAAAGGTTATGCATGCGATCTTAAAGGCTATTAGCTTTGTGGGAGGCTGACCATTGAAATCAGTTTCAGTTAATCTGTCATCTACTGTTGTTATGCTTGCCCTCTGCTCAACCTTGGGATGGAAACCCCAAAAACTTTAATTAAGCTGGAAATTTATTTGTTTAGATAGTTGCTTTTCATAACAGTTTTAGTGAGGAAGCGACGATCTAAGAGTTAAAATATAAGCCATTTGCAGGGTTTGTATTTATGAGATTAGTTATATTTCAAGTGTTATCCTAATGCAAACTAGTTTTGCCTTAACCTCTCTTGCAAATTTTGATGCATTTTTTGTAAGAATCAAGTGTTTTATGCCAGTTTTTACGTAGATAATTTACTACAGCGTATATAACTTGAAGATACTGGTCTGCAATGATTTAGATGCTGCACGGATGGCCTGCTGTTCCACCACTATATTGTATGCATGCTTTGGTGTAAATTATATCTTGGACTAGGTCTACTGCTCTACTATGTGATTGTAAATTTTAATTCAGATTAACATATTATGAACTTTTAGTTAACTAAATGCACATAATAATTGCATATATTTAATCTATTAGTTGAAAGTACATAACATGTTAACTGTATGTACATAATTTGGATCAGCGTTCACAATGCACATAGTGGATTTTGGCCCACCATATAACGGTTGATGTTTTGGCTTCTTGGTCCTACCCATAGTTTTGGCTTCGTGATACACATATATACGTATTGATAAGTGTTATGCTATTTTTCTTTATTTATATACAAATATATATATTTTTTGAGAGTAAAAACTTAATGCATTAAATCAGAAAGCAGAATGCTCGCAAGAAACAAAGGAGGAGAGTGCAGCCACTCCCCGCAACCTGACTCAGAAACGGCTTTCCGATGAGCTAAAGCATCGGCAGCACGATTCGCAGATCGCCTAGCAAATCTAAAAACTACATCATGAATCTGGGATGCAGTTTCTTTTACATCATCAAAGTCCAAAAGAAGAATTAAAAGAGTCAGAAGATAAAGCGTAAAACACAAGTTGGGAATCGGTTTCAACATCTACATCGCCAAGCTCCAACTCCTTTAGCCAACTTAGAGCTTCTCTAATGCTCACCGCTTCCTCCGCTTCTTCAACAGTAAAGGAACCCACATAAATCTCAGACTTTGCAGCTATAAAACGCCCTTCACTATCACGAACAATCCACCCCATTCCCATTGCTGAGTTAACTTCATCAAATGCCACATCTGTATTTAATTTCAACCTGCCATGGACCGGAGGGGACCACTGTTCCGGATCATATCATTATATGGCGGTACATTTACTACCTCTACTTCATTGACATGCCTCCAATTCTCCAGCAATGATAGCGCTGCATGAACCATGGTATTACGAACATATATAAGCGATCCCGTTCCACACCGATTCATTTCTGCTGCACCAAAGGAGCATAGCAAATTTACATAAGCTGTCACTCGTTAATAATGCCAAATGTGCAAAAAACCAGTCTATAATATTACCGTTACGTTCGAGGAAGGGAGTACTGGCAAGCTAACAGCATTCCACATCAGTTTGGCTTCTTGACAATCAGCAAACAAATGAGCTGCCGTTAACGTTTCTTCTTGCCGGCCACATAAATGACAGATAAGTGAGCATGCAACATGCAATGTTTGGTAATTAACGCATCACGTGTTGGTAGATAACCAGAACCAAGCTGCCAGCAAAAGTTTCTTACTTTGGGAGGCACCTTCATGTTCCAGATCAGAGCTTCTTCCATGGGCGTGTGTCAAGGGCTTCGCCAATTAGAGTCCTGTAGCCCGACTTCACTGTATACCGCCCTTTGGAATCATGCATCCATATCCACGTATCAGCAGGTTTTCTATGACTTAAAGGGAATATTGAGGATAAGATCAGCATCTCTTGGCTCGAATACATCTCTAACACAGTCTGTATCCCAAGCAACCTCATGCAAGCAAAACAAAGAAGCAACTGGAGCTTGTGCATGCTATAGAATCATGTAATGCCGATACGACTTTTGGATTATGTTCATCCGGTAACCAAGGATCACAACCAATCGTAGTAGAACATCCATCACCAATACACATCCGGCTACCCTGGCCTCTCTCAGTAAATTTTGGACCGCCATCATACCCCTCCAAATGTAAGAGGGGTTACTGCCTATTTGAGCATTGAAGTAGGAGGACCTCGGGTAATATCGAGCTTTGTAAACTCGTGCCATCAACGAGTCCGGGTTTGTCACTAGCCGCCAAGCTTGCTTACCCAACAGCGCTAGATTCATTTCATGGATCGGAGTTTACGAAAACCCCCCAGACCACCGCTTGTTACGTTTTTGGTACGCACAACCCCGACCAATTCCTCCAACGAATCCCTCTCCCATTACCGATTGTGCCAGTCCACCAAAACTCATTCATCACAGTTTCCATCTCCTTGCAGAGACTCAACGGTAACAAGAAGACCATCATTGCATATGAGGGTAGAGCTTGAATCACATTCTTTAGAAGAACTTCCCTGCCAGCGCGTGACAAAAATTTTGCATTCCAACTACGAACCCTATTAAGAATCTTCCCTTTTAGGAAGCCTAGGATTTCCCTTTTTCGCCGGCCAATTAACGAAGGAAGGCCCAAATACTTGTCAGAAGTATCCCCGGCCCCTCACGGACCCCTAGCACCCCAACCACTTCATCTCGGACTTGCTGGCTAACATTAGAGCTGAAACAGACCATAGACTTGTCATAATTTATTTGTTGACCAGAGGCTTTCGAATAGGTGTCCAAGACTTGCTTCATCAGTGTACTTTCATTAGGATTCGAACGAAAAAACAGAAAGCAGTCATCAGCAAACAATAAGTGTGAGATTGGGGGTGCTCCTCTAGCAACACAAGCCCCATGTAATGCCCCTTGCCGCATTTGTTTATCAATTAAACCGCTCAAGCCCTCAGCAACAAATAAGAAAAGGTAAGGTGATAATGGATCACCTTGCCGAAGACCTCTTCCCGGTATTATTGGGCCAATCTTACGTTGCTCATGTAACACGTGATAGTTAACCGAAGATACGGTTTCCATCATCAGCTCAACCCACTTCTCATCAAAGCCCATCCTTAACATCACAGCTTTCAGAAATTGCCACTCGACCCGGTCGTATGCCTTGCTCATATCAACTTTCAAAGCAACAACTCCTTCTTTGCCTTGAGTCTTACGTTTCAAATAATGGTGCGCTTCATATGCCAACATGATATTATCCGTAATCAACCTGCCCGGGACAAATGCGCTCTGTGCTTGTGAGATAAGACCATTCAATACTATTTTCATCCTGTTAGCACACACCTTGGCTGCTATTTTGTATAGCACATTGCATAAAGCAATCGGCCGTAGATCTTTCATTGATTCTGGATTAGGCTTCTTCGGGATTAATACTATGAGTGTGTCATTTGCCTTGGATGGCAGCTTGGCAGTGTATACAAAATTTCTACAGAACATCGTCACATCACTCCCAACGATGTCCCAGAAGTGCTGAAAAAAACTAGGACCCAAGCCATCAGGACCCGGAGACTTATCCGGGTGCATTTGAAGAACAGCACGATGCACCTCATCTGCACTCACAGGTTGTAGCAATCTAGCATTATCTCCCGGCTCCAATCTCGAGCATATACTGTCTAGAACTTCGTCCATATCACACTGTGAGGCCGAAAACAAGTTGGTAAAATAATTTAGCATTACCTCACCCATTTCATCAGGAGTATCAACCACAACATCATCTTCAGTCCTCAATTGTTTAATCCGGTTGCGTCGCTTTCTAGACTTTACACTATTATGGAAGTATTTGGTGTTGAGATCCCCATCCCTATGCCAATGCTCCTTAGCCCTTTGCTTCCAATAAACATGTTGCTGAGTGAGCAAATATAGGAGCTCATTCTCCGTGCTAGTGTACGCATTGAGTCCCAAATCGTCGCGACGCATATATACGAAGTTGTTCTAGCCGGCTTTAATTTTACACACATCAATCTTTCGCTGGAACTCTTTATTGTAGTTCCGCCCCCACCTCCCCAGAGCAATACCGCACGCATCAATGCGGTATTTAATTTTTTTTATTTTTTTTTTTTTGGTATTGGACACCTAAACTGGACAACCATTTTTCTGAGCTACACTTACAAATAAGTACTAGTAATCCCATAAATAAATATAGAAATACAAACATAAATTATTGGTACCCATCTCAATTCTCTCGGTCTTATTCAGTTTTTAGAGACCACATATTACAACAACAACAAAAAAAATTAAATAGATATTTTAAACATAAAAATCAAAATAGAAAACACAATAACCGAGAGACCATAATTGGAATTAACTCTGATTAAAATGATATAATTTCTTGGCGATCAAAGAAGACGCCAGAAGGTCCGTCTTGAGGCTGTAGAGCCACCCCCACAACACTCTGAGCTCCTTCTTCCACCGTAATCTCACCGCTATTGTAGGTTAGGTCTGTCTTAACATAGCCAGGGTTGACACAGTTGACCTGCAATGAAGGATATTTGTGTGCTATGGTTCTTGCATAAGCATTCATGGTTGCCTTGGAAACAGTGTAGGCCGATGGGACTGGAAACTTTCCCATATATTTTAAGCAACCATTTTTGTAGTTTTCCAAGTATTTATTCACCACTTCGTCAAGCTTTTCAGGGGGGCTTTCCACATTGTTTAATATTCCTTTGGCCCACTCATCATGTAGTTTCTAAAATATGAAAGAAATATCCCAAGCTGGTCAACAACTAAAATAGATGCTCCGTGCAGTGTAAGTTATATCATATATAACATTCTTTTTGATGTTTTAGGTAAAAATTTTAAGTGATGAGTTAATAGCACTTTTAGTCCAACTATATTATGGACCATAATGCAGATTATAAGGTGGATCACTGACATATATGTTTATTTTTAGTATATTATAGGTTTATGTTTTTGACAGTTCATTTTAATATATTACAAAATACAAATTTTGTTTTAACATACTACCTAACAAATGAATATTTGATATATTAAAAATGAACGTCTGCATACTACAAATAATTATTTATTAGCAATTCACTTTACTATGTGTACCATCATCCATTCTATAATTTGCCCTTTCCGACTTTCAACTATAATGCTCCGGCCGGGGTTGTTCAAGAAAAAATAAGTGCCTATTTAATAATTTAATTTAGTATATATGTATATACAAATATAAATTAAAAAAATATAATGTTTATTCATTTTTTCCAACATATAATATACAAAAGGGAAAAGAGTCAGTTAGGCCCTTCAACTTTTTAAAGTAGCAATTGAACCCATCAATATTTTATTTTGGTGTAATAAAGCCCAAAAATCGGTTAGTGACATGTGATAGTAGGTCACTACGGTTCTGGCGAAACTCTGGCACCATTTTTGATAAAAAAGGGATCGACGAACGATTGCCGATCACCTTCTCAACGGAGAAGGCGACCAACGCCAGTCGCTTTTTTATCGGTGCCGGAGTTTCGTCGGAGGGTTGCCGGAACCCTAATGACCTGCTATTGCAGGTCACTAATCGACTTTTGGGCTTCATTGCACTAAAATGAAATGTTGATGGGTTTAATTGTTACTTTATAAAATTTAATGGTTTAATTGACTTTTTAGGTAAAATTTGATGGCTTATTTGACCATTTTTCCTATATAAAATATACAATAGAGAAAAAATGCAATCCAAAGTTTTACTTAATTAAAAAGTGTTGTTTTGTGCGTATTTAGATACAAAATCATTCGCCAAATATTTGATGTTAACTCCTTCCAAAATTTTATTTTTGATTGCAATTATAACCAATCCGTTGAGTTTAGAAATAAAAGTAAAATGTATACAATAACAGAGAGCATATACTATTAATTTTTAAACATATACATACATAATTATATTTTTAAAAAATATGAGCCCCAAAATTGGGGTCTTATGCAGTGGCATAGGCCACTCATAGGGCAAATTATATCATGGATCAGGATACACTTTCACCTTATATGATAAACCAAGATACATAAAAATAATACTATATGTACACAAAAGATTTGGGTGCATAAACATAATACTGTAGGTACATAAAAATGACACTAACAATAGTGGATCTATATGTACTTACAAAAGTGATCAACTTATGCACTTACAGTAGTAATTTATATACGTATAATAGTTAACTTATATACTTACAGTTGTGAATTTATGTATATTCAGTAGTGAATTTTATGAATCAAATTTATGTACATAAAGTAATGATTTTATGTACTTGTAGATTTATTTAAATTTTTTTTAAAAAAATCAATATGGAAGGCAATTA
This sequence comes from Ipomoea trifida, assembly GCA_003576665.1. Lineage (NCBI taxonomy): Eukaryota > Viridiplantae > Streptophyta > Magnoliopsida > Solanales > Convolvulaceae > Ipomoea > Ipomoea trifida. Next base: position 14,723,654 of record CP025656.1, on the reverse strand, counting down.
AAATATTTCAATTAGAGCTTCTTAAAGATATATATATATATTTTTGAAGATCTTAATGATATAATTTTATGTACTAATATTTATTTGTACAAAAAAAATTGAAGTAAAAATTTTTAGATTAAGGTTTACCCGGCAAGGTGGACCCTTGTCTATAATTACTGGCACATGAGTAGGGTCGACCCTAATAATGTCATTTTTTTTGGTTGTCTATTGTCAATTATTGTGTGTGTGTGTGTGTGTTTTTTTTTTTTTTTTTTGGGTGTTGGCTATATATAAGGTTCAAGATTCACTTAATTTCATTTCCAATTAATGAAAATGTGTCACATTTTGTTAATAAATCATGAACTAAAAATAAGGTAAAAAAATATAAATACCTCCAATTTTGCTTCAGCAGAGCTGACATATACTATTCTGGGAGATTTAGACAATTGGAGGAGGGGAAGAAATGCCTCAGTCATTCTCTTTGATCCATAGTAATTTATCTGAATGCATTCAGCAGTCAACTCATAACTGTGGAAAAGTGCATTAAACCAATTGGCTACTTCAACTCCCTGCATCCATGCATAATAAACATCATAATCTTGTAAAATATGAGTTAACAAATATTTTTTTTGCAACTACACTTTATTTATTTATTTTTTTTATATACATGCAGCTAACCTATTATGTACATTCCATTAATAGATTATGTACAAGTAAATAAATTAAATGTATATAATATGTTAAATGTAGCAGGTATATATATATATATATATATATATATATATATATATATATATATATATATATATATAAAATTCAGTTCCCATGCGGCTGGTTGTCTCCTGTTGTGCGCTTAAATCTAAGCCATTGATCTTGTCTAAATCAACGTCCATGATTAACAATGAGTAAAAAAAAACGCGGTGACAATTTGGTCATTTTGCATCTAGGTCAAATTAATTTAAGGTGCGCGATTTTTCTTCTTAAGGTGCTTAATTTTTCTTCTTAAGGTGCGTGATTTTTGTGTTTAAGGTGCGTGGTTTTTGTGCTTAAGGTGCGTGATTTTTGTACTGTGTGGCTTAAGGTGCGTCAATTGTTGAAAAATTAAGTACGTCGATCTAAAGTTTTAGGTGCGTGGTTTGTGTGCTTAAGGTGCGCCAATTGTTGAAACTTAAGGTGCGACAGCCTAAAGCTTTAGGTTCGTGATTTTCCTTCTTAAGGTGCGTTGTTTTCCTTCTTAAGCTGCGTGATTTGCATGCTTAAGGTGCGTCAGTTGTTGAAACTTAAGGTGCATCATTTTAAAACTTTAGATGCGTGGTTTGTGTTCTTAAGGTGCTTTGTTTGTGTGCTTAAGGTGCATAGTTTGTGTACTTAAGGTGCGTCATTTTAAAATTTTAGATGCGTGATTTGTGTTCTTAAGGTGGTTTGTTTGTGTGTTAATGTGCGTGGTTTGTGTACTTAAGATGTATCGTTTTGTGTTAACTACACAACCGTACGGGAAGCTATATTCGCACCAAAACTCATTCATATATATATATATATGTGTGTGTGTGTGTGTGTGTGTGTGTGTGTGTGTGTGTGTGTGTGTGTGTGTGTGTGTGTGTGTGTGTTAACTGAATATACATAATATATTAACTACATACATAATCTAAACATGCTCTACAATGCGTATGGTACGGTGGACCTTGATTCACAATATAATGGTTTTTTTTTTTCACAATAGCTGTGTGGACCCTGAATGCAATATACATTTTTTAATTTATTAAAAGTATAGTATTTGTATACTGAATGTACATTATTTCATAATATTTAAAAAAAATCATGTACTTTTCAAATAATGTATTTTACATATATAAATAATGTATTTTTAGTATATTAACAATAGTCCATGGAAGACTCCACTAGATAGATGACTAGAGACGTAACATATTACGTACCTCTGAAGATTTTAGAACGTTTTCATCAATAGCCAATCCATTAACTCCAGCATTATTCACCTAAAACAACATATATAATAATAATAATAATAATAATAATAATAATAATAATAATAATAATAATAATAATAATAATAATAATAATAATAATAATAATAATAATAATAATAATAATAAGAAGAAGAAGAAGAAGAATATGCTCAACATTTGAAGTTTTTCACAATTTTAAGGTGCCTTGTAGGTTAGAGTGTATGATAAAAAAAGGGTGGGTGGGGGGGAACAAATAATAACAACAACAACAACAATAATAATAATAATAATAATAATAATAATAATAATAATAATAATAATAATAATAATAATAATAATAATAATAAGAAGAAGAAGAAGAAGAATAATATGCTCAACATTTGAAGTTTTTCACAATTTTAAGGTGCCTTGTAGGTTAGAGTGTATGATAAAAAAAAGGGTGGGTGGGGGGAACAAATAATAACAACAACAACAATAATAATAATAATAATAATAATAATAATAATAATAATAATAATAATAATAATAATAATAATAATAATAATAATAATAATAATAATAATAATAATAATAATAATAATAATTTTGTTGCAAACGCACACCTACCATACATTAGACTTGCAAATTTTATTTTTTTTCTTTCTTCCTTTCTTGCAGCGAGGCCCACAAAAAAACTAACATTTGTAGTAATAAATTTTCTTCTTTATTCCACCTAAGAAAAAAATCTGAAGAAATCCCTCTAAAATGTATTGGTAGGAATGCTTTAATATAAAAATAGAGCAAATACCAATTTTGGTCCCACGACTATTAGCAAAATGACAATTTTGGTCCACATGTTTCATTTCTACCAATTTTGGTCCCACGACTATTGTTTTAGTACCAATTTTCATCCACGACTATTGTTTTAGTGTCAAAATTTATCGCGTCGATCACACATCCGTTTAAAACGTGCAAAAATCTAAAATTGTTATGCGTATTTTCATCATTTTCAACTTAATATCTTAATTTGAGTATGAATAAATGGATTTAAGTCCTAAAATCGATCAAAATTTGAAGTTTTCCTCCTCATTTTACCTTAATTTGAGGAGGAGAATTGTGAATTGTGATCGATCTTAGGACTTAAATCTTTGTATTCATGCTCAAATTGGAATATTGAGTTGAAAAGGACGAAAATACCTTCAAAAAGTTTTAGATTTCGGCACGTTTCAAACGGATGGGTGACCGGCACGATAAATTTTGGCACTAAAACAATAGTCGTGGATGAAAATTGGTACTAAAACAATAGTCGTGGGACCAAAATTGGTAGAAATGAAACATGTGGACCAAAATTGTCATTTTGCTAATAGTCATGGGACCAAAATTGGTATTTGCTCTATAAAAATAGATTGAAAGTTCAACACTAGTGCACACACTCCAATTTTGGTCAATGTTATGTTCCAAATATGGATACATTAAAGATGTAGTTTAATTTTAGACTTATATTTGTTTTAGATTTATAAGCGTGATTTCATTTTTTAAAGTATTTTTTTAAAAATATTTCATTTAGTCATAATATTATGGTGGCATTACCATTTTTTATTCTCCGTCTACAAAACCGTTTAATTGACGTTAAATACAATGTCATTTTGGTTTATTCAGTTCTAAATGTTAATTTTTTTTTTTTGGATTTATATGTGTCATTATTCTACTTTTAGTATTTTTTTTTTAAAAAAACATCCCCATTAGTCCTAGCATTGTTGTATCACTACCATTTTTTGTCCAATGTCTACAAATATGTTTAAATGATAATAAAAATGACGTTATTAAGTATTCAAAATCCTCGTTTTTTATTCTTGGTAATAGAACAATACAAAAGTTCCACATCTTCAAAAAATCATATACACTGATCATGCATTCATTGATAGCATAAATAAGTGTATGATTAGTATTGTATATGTTTTTTTTTTTTTTTGAAGATGTTGAACTTTTTGTATTGTTCTATTATCAAGAAGAAAAAAAGAAGGATTGAGTAGTTAATAACGTCATGTTTTATTTTTTAAAAAAAAAAGAAGAAAAAATAACGTCATGTTTAATGTCATTTAAACATATTTATTGATGTAAGACAAAAAATAATTATGTCACAATAATGCTAAGAGCAGCAGAGATGTTATGACAAAAAATGATTAAAACTGAAATGACATATATAAATCTAGAATTAAAAAAAAAAGAAATTAACACTTAGAATTGTATAGACCAAAATGTCCTTGTATTTAACACCATTTAAACGGTTTTGTTTATGGATGACAAAAAATGGACATGCCACAATATTATTAGGATCATATAGGAATGCTTTTAAAAATAAAGACCAAATTAAAAGTGAACTAACACCTATAAATCTATTCCAAAAAATATTTTATAACATGATAATAACTTTATCCAACGAATAAATATTATTAAGGCCACCGGGTGGGTCAACTATTGGAAAATTATACAATGTATCATAGTCCACCTTACATTGTTAACTTTGGTTCAAAATAACATTATGTATATGCAATTAACATATTATGTGTTTGTAAATAAATTGAAGACATATAATATCTTATTAATTATAGGTACATAAAATGTTAACTGACTAATGCACATATTATATGCAGTTAAAATATTATGTATCTAAGTGTATTACGTTAACATATTATGTGCTTATTAGCTTGTTTATTTACACAATGTAAGGTAGCTCCTAATCCGTGGTATAACAATTGGTTAATTATATTATAAAGTGAAAATTGATGGGTACACAAACACTAATACACGTACTCACCAGAATATCAAGTCTTCCAAAATTGGTTTTGACGAAATGAAAAAGGGAAGAGACAGTGGAGGGATCGGAAACATCGAGGTGGTGAAAGAGCACATCACCATCGGAGAAGCCAAAAGCTCTAAGTTTCTCCACAGCTTCAATTCCCTTCTGCTCGTTTCTTGCAGTCAAAATCACCGTAACTCCATCACAAGCTAACTGCCTGCAAATTTCAAACCCTATCCCTTTGTTTCCTCCTGTCACAATTGCATACCTGCATCCATCCATATATATTCATCTATCACCTTAAATAAACTATATATATATATATATATATATATATATATATATATATATATGGTTGAGTTCTGGTGTGGACAAGCCTTCAGGTGAGAACATGTGGATACACCGTTAAGCCAGTATCCATATATGACAAATGGAAATGCTTTACGGTGCATTGATGTTTGTTTGACGGTACGGTGCATCCTTCCCCTTCCATTGATGTTCACCTTTGATATGCACCGCCAGTCATTCCTAAAATGCACCGCTACGCATTTAGAAATGCACTGTCAAGCATTTTCAAATGCACCAAAGTTGAGAATCAATGAGAATCCTATGTGCATGGTGCATTTCGAAATGCTTTACTGATATATACTAGCTTGATAGTGCATCTGCATGCTCGCACGGGGTATACTGTCCACACTTGAACTCAATCATATATATATATATATATATATATATATATATATATATATATATATATATATATATAAATCTGTTCAAATGTGGTCCCGCCTTCCTGTGGGGTCGGTGCGGATCACACCCCTCAATTTTAGAAAATGCACCACTCAATGTTAGAAAACGCACCACAATGAAAATACACAAAAACACAAAAAAAAACACACCAGACACCCAAAATAATACACCATAACTCCCCTACCCCTAATGATGCATTTGTTAAAACTGTGTGATGTATATTTGCAAACCTAGTGGTGTGTTTTTTGGTGATGCGTACCTAATGATGTATATTTGTGTAGTGCATTTTCTAATATTGAGCGCAATATATTTATATACATAGTGGTGCGACCGCACGTTAAGGGACGGCCACACCTGATTATGACCCTATATATATATATATATATATATATATATATATATATATATATATATATATATATATATATGATGAACTGATGTGCATCATCTTAATTTGCCTGCCTTTTTGATGCGTCAGTAGCGTTGATTGCCCCTTCCATTATTGAAGAGAATGCAGAATGTCTCACTCAGAGTATACTACTACATACTACTACATACTACATTATATATAGGCGATTCTTCTGTAAATAAATGCAGCATGTTATAGGAGGTATCTACTATACGTACATTGGGTTGGAAAATCTAGTGTACTCAATATATTTTTAAGATTTAATGTACTTACCAACAAACCAAGCCGTACTTGGTTAGGCCTGGTTAAGCTAAGATTTAATATGATGCAGGTAAGTTTCATTATATATGTGGTTGGAATTAATTAATATATTGTAGGCGGAAATGCCGAAGATTAATTGAGACTTGAGAGTATTATGCGTGAATGAGTTATTAGTGTACGCATTACATTTGTTTCACGACAATGTACTAATGAATTATATATTAGCGATGGCTCATATTACAAAACTAATTACAAAGTACAAACATGCATAATACGTAATAATAAAAATGCTATGTTATTCATCTTACTTAATTACTTAATTTGAAGGCAATTGCTAAAAATGTTATCTAATAATCTGCACAATTTTTTGGCAGTTCAACAACTAATAATTACAAACTTATAACATGATAAGCGATAAATACAGACACATAAACTGTTAGCTGTAGGTACAGAATATATGTTAACTGCATACATATATTATGTTAACAAACATTTTATATTTCTGCAGTTAACAATTTAACATAATCTGTATTTACAATTAACAATTTATGTATATGTAGTTATCATGCTATGTGTTTGTAATTGTCATGTTATGTGCCTTCAATTTGTTTAGAAGTATAGAAATTATTAACTGCAGGTACATAATGTATTAACTGTACACATATAATTTTTGGACCAGGACTCACAATGCAATATGAACACTGGTCCATGGTATAACAATTACCTAACTTTAGGAGGTACCTTTAAGTCGTATTGTACTTAGATTAATCCCTTTCACATTGGGCCGACACAATTAATGTGTAAAGTGCTCACCATTTTGGTTTTTATATACACAAGAGGAGATTTTGAATCCCAGTCTCTCTTAAGGGATGAGAGTACGTACGTGCATGACCATTATTCACACCAATGTAGCTAGTTATATACAAAACTAATTACAAGCACGCATAATACGTGATAAAAAAATGTCAATGAAAATTTTTTCTACCATTGCCTCAAACCTTTCTCCTTCTTACAAGCCAAAGTCTTCCCTCTATTGCCGGTGCCAATACAAGTACCATGATTGGGATGTTGTTTGTTGGCGAAGAGCCGTTGCTTGTTTGTTATAAGCTTTAGCTTTAGCTCTGCCGTTGCTTGATTAAAAACATATAATATGTTAATTACTGACACATAAAATGGTAACTAAATAATAAATATAATCTACAGTTAACATGTGTATGTCTGTTTATTTACACAATACAAGGTGGCTCTTAATCCCATTGGTTAATTATATTATCTTAAGAAGAACTTTTTTGGTAAATATAAAGAAAAAATTACTACCCAAGCAAAACGTGTTTTGGGGGAAGTAATTAGGGGCTGTATATCACATCTATAATAATTGTGTTGCCCATACCTCTGTGGGTGTATGTGTCTGTGTGTGGAGGAAAGGACGAAACTGAGCACTAGCAGCATACATTGTAAGCGCATCCCTATCAGTAAATTATTTGGGGTTTTGGTCAGAAATTATTTACCATGTTGGAGAGAGAAACTATGAGAGATAATTTTGGGGTTCTTCTGCAAAGAATGAAGTTATTGCAGAAAAAGTGGATCCCAATGAGGAGAGAAACACACATTACTTTTCGCGTGAAATGCACCAATTGCGCCCAGCGGGCGCGTGCACTGCACGCGCCTGAGCGCGGCTGACAACCCTACTTTTTTTTTTTTTTTTTTTTTTTTTTTTTTTTTTTAAATTAAATTTGTTTTTTTTTTCTTCTCTCATTTTCTCTTTCCTAATCACACTTACAAAAACTCCTAAAAATTAGGAAAAAACTCCAACTGATAAGGATGCTCTAACCACGAGGCTGCAGGGGAAGACTGGTCCAGTGTTTCTTCAACTTTCAAAGAAGATTTGAAAAAACATCCAATAAAAGGAAGAAAACATTTGCTTGAAGATTAAGGTGTGTGTTATAGCCCTACTATTGAGAACAACTCGAAAGATGACCCTTTACAGCAGAGAAGTGAGCTGATGACAAATGGCAACTGAAAAAAGAATAGAATTATGAAAAAATGAAAATCAAATGAGGTATCAAAATCTATCTATCTATCTATATATTATATAGACACAATTGCTAACTGATTTTATACTTGGCTTTAGTATATAAAAATACCAACAATGCGCCTTAGAGTAGTCTAGATATTCAATGTCCACCATTAATCTCTTTTTACAGAAAATTTTATTTGTCTGAATGAAGCTTTGGAGTCCCGTGGGGGTTGGTTGTCCAATATACCTCCTAGAAGGCAAGTGCAACACTTATAGGTATTATAGTATAACAAAAATCTCCGAAAATAGAGAAAATAAAACAAAATTATTTTTACTCTAACCTTAATTAGTGGATGTTTTCCTACTATCATTTTGATTTTCAGTAGGAAAAAGGACCAAAATGCATTCAAGCATCACTAACTGTCTGCAAATTTCAAACCCTATGCCTTTGTTTCCTCCTGTCACAACTGCATACCTGCATCCATGCACCCACGTGTATATATATATATATATATATATATATATATATATATATATATATATATGGGGGTTGAGTTCTGGTGCGGACAAGCCTTCAGGTGAGAGCCAGTATCTATGACGCACCTTAAAGAAAGAAAACTAACAGGGAAAAACACACACCTTAAGCTTTAGATTCAATCATCTTAAGTTTCAACACTGATACACCTTAATAAGCATACAAATCGTCCACCTTAAGAAGGAAAATCAATACGCACCTTAAGAAGAAAAATTACGCACCTAAAGCAACCGCAACTAAGAAAGTCAACCGCACGGGAACACACACACACACACACACACACACACACACACACACATATATATATATATATATATATATATATATATATATATATATATATATATATATTTGTGTGTATTATTTTATTGATATTTCTTTATAATGTGATGTGATAGTGAGACCGTTTTTGAAACAGAAGAGGGAATTACATGAGTGAAGAATAAATAGTGAATAATTTTAAATTTAATGATAAGACATTTTGAAAGTGAAAGAAAATTGTAAAAATGCGATTAGCGTTATAAATAATTGAAAATGTAAAGTAAAAAATAGGAATACATGTTATATTATTAGAGTAAACATATGAACTTACCATAGAGTAAATGAAAATACATATGATGTACATTTAGTTTAGTATTTATAGACATTAAATTTTGATTTATATATGGATATATTGAACAAATTTAATGAGCATAGTACATGATAGTGTTATCAAATATAATGTAATAATTTGCACTTAATATAAATTGATGCGGTTTTGGACTAGAATACTGTTCTCAAATAAATATACAATAATGTTGGTGGTTAATTAATATATTTATTTAAAGGAAAAACATAATTCTAATTTCACAAGTAAAGTAGACATAAAGGCATAAAGCACGACAAATTATTGTGTGGATCATAATAAAATGTAAATTTTTAATGTACTAAATGTACATTATTTATGTACTGAATGTACATTATTTTTATAATATACAAATAATGTACATTCAGTACATAAATAATGTATATTCCCTAAATACAATGTACATTATTTTTATATTAAATGTACATTAATTTTATATTGAATGTACATTATTTGATAATTGATAGTGTGGTCCACACAATAATGATTGAGCACGGCAAATTATGATAAAGCACTGCACCAACTGCTACTATACCATTGTTATATTAATTATATTACGTGCAAGCTAGCAAAAAATAAATAAAAGAAAATAAATTGGGCCTTAATTATATGGTCGGATTATTGGGAACACATAGTAATATTATATTTCAGAGTACTATACCTTTGTTGTGTAAATTGATTAATTTTAATAATTTAATTACATATATTATATTTTTATCTTCTATTTGTTTTATTGTATTTATTAACTATTGAACTAATGTATATCTTCTAGTATAAAAAAAGATAAATTTTGAAAAATAAAAAGAAAAAAATTTCCCCATTTAATGGAAAGAAGTTTCTAGACAAACATTATATTCTATTTATCAATCAATATTTTCATAGCAATAGAAAAAACTGCTAATAAAGATCAATTACTGGATGTTATTTCTAAGGTGTCTTTTGAGTTCTCCAATACTACATTGTTTGTATGTTATTTTCAATGTGGCAGAATCAGACTGGAGCACAACGACACTGAGGCTCGAACCCACTCTAATCATCCATGTGAGAGTGTTTTCCGGGACACCGAGTGCCACTAGACCACAAAGTGTTTGGCAAATCGTAATCCATTTGAATATATGATCAAAGTAATATGGAGTTGTTAGTTACAAGCTACAACTACGTACTTGATTTTATGTTGTATTGATTTATGACTTCTTTTTTTTTTTTTTTTTTTTTTTAAATAAATGGCTCAACTTTAATAATATCTTTGATCTTTCTTTTTCACCTAAGACTAATCAAAGAGTTGAAGTAGTGACAATCTAATAATATAATAGACTTCATTAAAACAAATCAAGAATGCACTAGGGTAGATATGACATGAATTTCAACTATAAAATAATAATGGAGACTTTAAATCCAAAAATATTAGTTATTATTTCATTTCTTAAAAATCATGGAGAGGTACAATAAAAATAATTATAATTCAAAAATTGTTTGAATCCAAATGCCTTTCTATTCATTATCGACGCTATCTTCTCACTATAATTCTTCTGTAAATCTATTATTGAACACTTTGTTTCGTTATACCTAGATTTGAACCATATATTTTACCAATGAAGAATTTCGAAGATTAACAATATAATGGTACGTAGTTGTATAGCATAAATGTATTTGTAAATAAATGTGTAAGCGGTGTATAGAGTTAATAAATGACAACGATCATACAATAAGTTTCGTCATATATATTTATGTATTCAGAGAGTCAATAAAAAAAATAATTTTTTCATTTATTCGATAGAATTTAAAACAAAAATGTAATTTCATGGTATACAAAATCTTTTTAAGTTGCATAATTAAAATTAAGTTTCATTTTTAACTTTTTAATTTAAAAATACTCTATAGTTTATATGAACAAAATCCATTTCATATTATACATTATTGAAAGATTTTAGAGTAGTGTTTTCAAAGAAAAAAAAAACTTGATTCTAAAAATGTCATTGACTCCATCAAATAAGATATTGTCTTTCAAATTTTAAAGAGAACAAGTTCTTTTGATTGTCTCATATGCAACGACAATTAACAAAAGCTAAGAGTAATCACTTTCAGTTTCAATCATTAGTCTATTATTTAAAAAAAAAAAGATGTAATTTTCGGTCATGAATAGTTGTATACTGTTATTTTAAAATTTAACAATCTTAAAGCTTTAGTAATTTTAATATGTAATTAGGGCAATAAATAAAATAGTTCAACAACAAATTTTGTATACAATGAAAATTTTCAAAATTAATAAATTCTAATTGTATAATTTTTTTTTTTGTACTAAAAAAATTGTATATTTTTTTTGGCAATCTTTGTTTTCTTTTAATATTTGTAAAGAGTTTAAATTTTGATTTTGATGTTTTACTTTTAAGAATTTTATTTTTTAATATTTATAAATATATAATATATTTGGTGTGATGTATTGGTGAATTACTAGTTTAAATTAATATAGAAGAGATATAAGTTGAGTAAATATCCAAAATAGTCCATCGACTAGGATAGTAATCACAATTAGTCATCAACTATCAATTTTACTAATTAGGTCCTCAACTATACCATTCATACTGCTCTAAAAAAAAAAAATTATACCATTCATACTCAATAATTCACAAATCAAGCATTCGTTGATGAGGACCTTAATGAGTAAGAATTGAATAATTGAGAACTTTATTAAATAAGAATTGAATAGTAGAGGATCTTACTAAGTAATTAAGAATGGAATAGTAATTAAAGAACTTAATTTGCTAAACTTGATAGTTGATAATCAATTTATGAATTTCGCTATAATCGAGGGACCATTTTGAGTGTTAATTCTTTATATATATATATAATATATTGTCCTGAATATAGGGATTGGATGATCTAGAGTGGGGCAGAGAGAAGGCAATTAAGGGCATATCGCTTGCTTCTCCTCTTTCCTGGCATCCATAGCGGCTTGCATACAAATAATTTCTTCTTTCTCATCAAAATTTAAAATTATTATTCAGTTTACAATTTTCTATTTTCATTTGTCATCATCTTATCATCAACTAGACTCACTGCAAACTCATCATATGTAATTGTAATGTGGTTTGTCAGGTAACTAACACGTTTTACTTTATTTTCTTATAACTCCTTTATCCGTCTTCGCCCAACATCCAATTCCCCCTAGCACCAATCAGACACTGGGATGGGTGCTGGGCTTTCCCAGCCACCCGGTGCTAGACTTAACTTTTATCGACTTCCACCCAACAATTCTCCTTCTTACCACCAACCTGTCTTTGCTGTGTCGCAACTTTATTTCCTTATACAGCCACACATTTTCAAAACGCTGAGTATTAGACTTGGCCGTTTAAGCTATTTACCGGCCTCCGTCCAACCGATATATTTTTGGGAGTGAAAATGGTAAACTTATATATCATATTTGTTTATATTATGAATGTTAGGAGTGGTATTAAAAAATTCATGAATGTTACGAGTGTGAGAGGGACATTTAATTTGATAATAATATAATATTAGCAATTGTGAGAGTAAAGTTAGTAGAGGTGGAAGTTACAAATTGCAGTATTGCAGGCAGTTGAACTCAAATTATTAAATTAAACAGCTAAGAAAAAGCTAAGTGTTGTGTGTTTGAGAATTGAAGAATGGTGTGGTCATTTCCTCCCCGATTCTCAATAAAACTAAGCCAGCCGGAATTAGTGGCACCCAAAACCCCAACGCCGAAAGAGAAAAAGGCGCTTTCAGACCTGGATGACCAAGCCAGTCTCCGGTACCAAATGCCAGGGCTATGGTTTTATGAGAACAAAGAATCAATGGTTGGGCGCGACCCTGCTGCGGTTATCAAGGAAGGATTGGCTAAAGCATTGGTGTTTTATTACCCGTTAGCCGGTCGCCTAATCGAAGGCCCCAACAAAAAGCTGATTGTGGATTGTAACGGTGAAGGGGTGCTGTTTTTGAAGGCTGAAGCCAATATTGCGCTTCACAAATTGGGGGATTTCATACACTCCCCATCTCCCTATCTTAGCAAGCTTCAGTATAATGTCCCTGGCTCCGAAGGGATTACCGGTTGCCCTCTCACTGCTGGAAATCATCAGATTTCCGACCACCCAAAAGTGGTCGGAAATGGCCTTAATAAGGTCGAAAATGCCTGTTCCGACCACTTTTCCGACCAATTTGGGTGTCCGGAAAAACCATCGTCGGTAATTCCGTCCACCAGGGAAAGTGGTCGGAAATTCCGACCACATTAGAAAGTAGTCGGAAGAAAACGACCAACAAAGCGACCAGGCGAGTCCAGAATTCCCGACCACCTATAGTCGGAACTTCCGACCACCAAGGTGGTCGGAAAACTGGAAACAACAAATTAAAAAAAATCATTTCACTACAGAGAATCTCTCTGTAGTGAAATATATATATGTATATATATTTTATATATACATATTGTTGCAAGTTGGTAGGATAATTGTTGAAATTACTCCAAAGAAACAATGTTTATTGGATAATGAACTAACAAATACTCCTACTGTTTAGTGTTTACTAATGACTATTAAGCATTTAGACTTCAAATTTCAAGTGTTAGCTGCTCTGTAGAGCCACAAAGAAGATCCAATAGGAAAGGACTGGCAGTTACAAAGAGAACCAAATACTCAATTGAATTCGCACCTGAAGAAACGAAATGTAGGAAAATCTGCATAATAAATCAAGCAACAAGGTTCAAGCAGAAAAATTGAAAAGAAAAGCAATATGAGTCTTACCAGATGACATTGGATCAATTGTCACAAAAAATTCCTTGAGCAATTGCTGATAGAAGTCAGAATCATCCAAAAGTTGTGAGTTTCCATCAGCATTATCCCTTGATCAAATTAAAGAAGATTAGAATTTTCAAATTTCTGTTATTTCTGCAGGAAAGAAAAGAATAACACTTGAGTGAAAGTTATTGCAGAAAAAATATAATGTCATCGGAATAGAGGAAACAATCTTGAAGTTATAGCCATGTACTCAAAGTCTCAAATAGTAAAACAAATGAGTGAATATACATACTTCTTGCGTAGCTGTAAGGTTTGGAACCTGGACAGGAGAAAGTATAAAGTCATTATGTCATATACCCTTTATCATTTTACTTGGATCCCTCATATAATTAGCCACTTGCGGACAAACATTCTGCAGTTAACAAATGTGAAAAGCTAGTTCATTTTTCCACGTAGTCATTAACCAAAATCTTCTAAGTAAACCTGACTAAATGCATGCAATTTGCCTGTAACTGCAACATTGCCACTTGTTACCATTTGTCTATTGACTTGTCTCTAAAAGGGGCAGTTCTTGCTGTTACTCCAAATCGACCATGGCAAGCAGAATCATCAAGCCTATAAGCTTCCACCTACAACATGCTAATTGCCATTAAGAAGCTTACGTGACTGAAATGTACAAAGAAAACTTAAGTGACTGGACTGAAAAATATTTTAGCATTCATCTATCATCTATAAATACTTACCTGACTGGAGAGTACAAAGAAAGCTTTGATTCCCCTTTGGCCAATTTATAACTACCTGTACATAAATTGATAAAAATGGTACCATATAAAAAATATAATATGAGATTTGTTTTCCCTTCAAATGAAGTGAGAGAGAGACAGAGTCTTCCATTTTCTGTCAAATGGAGAGACTAACTGCTGTTCTTCCATCTATATTTAAGATTGTTTACCTTTACAAGTCTTCCATTTTCTGTCAAGACTTTCAAATTTGCTGCCAACAGCCTTTCCAAGTTTGCAGGTGCTGCATAATGCTCCTACAAGTAATGATTCAACAATAACATTTCAAGGTAAACAATATGCCAAAAAGACACATGTAAGGGAATAAATAGAGTAAAATGAAAAATAAGTTCCTTCCAGCTAGAAATTTTATCTGTTTCCATCTATTCACAATGGATTCATCAAACAAAATTCCTTAATAAAATGTATTTGTTCCAAAAGACATGTGAAATATCAGCATATTGAAAAAAAGTGCTAATTAAAAAATCAACTATATGAAAAAAATTATCTGTTTAAATGAACAAAAACTGTGAAAAAAAAAAAGCAGCAACTGCAAAGATTTATTGACAAGTATTGTGCTGCAATATTAGTTTCAAGTCTTTCAACATCAGCAGCTGCTCAAAAGATACCATACCTCAATGTACAGAGAAATTGAACTCCGACTAGAATCAATGAAATTCAGACCTAGCTTATCAATCTTTCATTAATATAAAACATCGCCCTATATTCAAAAGCAAAAACACATTCAATGAACCAGAAGCCCTCTACATTAACCAAAACCTTTAAAACCCTAACTTTTAGCATCCTCTGTAAGTTATAGTCAAACCAATGAAACCAGAAGCACACAACTTCATTATCAGCAGCCACCATAATAATCACAAGAACACAACTTCATAATCAACACTTAATCACAAATCACCAAGAAATTAGCAAAAAGCCAAGTGAGGGCGGAAGAAGGAAGGAGCATGAAGAACTTACTTCAATGGCTTGTTGTTGTTCTACTGCCGAGTGCGTCGTTGCCTGCCGGTGCATCGTTGAGTGAGGGCGGAATGAGGAGCTGCGTTGTTGCCGGTGAGTCATCGAGGAGGAAGATTTGGGGCAAAGTGAAGGGGTAAGGTGGAAGCCTGGAAGGACAGGAGGGATGAGGGATTAAGGGAGAAGGCGCCACTTAGGCACTTAGTAAAATTTGGGAGCGGGGGGCGAAAATTTGGGATGGCGCCATTTATTTCTTTTCTTCTTTTTTTTTTTTTTGCTTTTTTTTTTTGTCTAAAATATAGTAGAATATAATTATTTAAGTGTATTTAAAATAAGTTATTTAAGTGTAAAGTGTAATGTAGTCCTTGTAAGTATAATTTTAAAATATAATAATAGTTTTCTAAAATATTATCTTTAAAGTTGTGTCGATTAGAAAAAATATACATAGACAATAAATTTTTAAAAGCATTATCGCATAAATGTTCGTTTAAAGACAACGCAACAACATCAATGGATAAAGCAAATCGGTGTTGTTAAAAAGAACACACAACGACAATGGACTTTCAAAAGCGTTGTCATATATAAAAGCGTTGTGTATTTAAATTACGCTTAGTCAATTGAGGAGATGAGGATAAGAGGTAAGGAGCTGCGAAGACGATTAAGGGTAGCTAAGCAAAGGGGGTACAGTTGAGAATTGTGATTTTATATATATATATATACATATAATGGTTGTTAGTAAATTACATTTCTATTTCATTAGGAATGGACGATAGAAACAAAGTAATGTATCTTTGAAAGGGATTGACCACTGGCGTAGGAGACACCATAACAACGTTAGAGATGGTCCGCTCAAACGAAACAACGGCAAAGCCGTTATGAATGGACGCCGAGAGAAAACCTAGACTATTGATACCAAATAAATGTTTGTAATATGTGATAAAAACAATACGCAGCACAATACACGATGATATACAGTACATTGTTTATGATTATGAAGCTAAATATAACTATGACTGTAAAGCTCTAACAAGAATAAAGGCTTTAAGGGGTTGAAGTTCGAAAATGATTTCATGTATCTATATAAGGGTGACACTGTCTTATTTTTCATAGCAATAATGGTGAGATGGTTGCTACGCTATACTAATTTGTTTGTTTATATTGAACATTACAACATGTCAGCAACTACTAGTAAACTATACTCTATGCGTCGTTGTCTATTGGTGGCATTCATACCGACGAATGATAATAAAATCAATCATGTGGCCTTCATACCAATGAATCACAATAACAAAAAACAAAAAAAAATAAAAAATAAAAAATAAATAAAAGAAGAGAGAGAGAGAGATTTTTCCGACCACATTGACTTGGTGGTCGGAATTTCCAACCACTTTCCAAGAGTGGTCGGTATTTCCGACCACCAACGACCGCCTTGGTGGTCGGAATAATCATTTTCAAAAAAATTAAATTGTCGAAAAAAAAATTCCGACCACGGTGTAAAATGTAGTCGGAGATTCCGACCACTATCACAAAGTGGTCGGAAATTCCGACCACTTTCCGACCACTGCAACCCTTCGTCGAAAAAATGAAAAAATTGTCACTTTTGCGACCAATTTTTTGGGTGGTCGGAAATGAGGTCGGAAAAACACTAATTTCCAGCAGTGTCTTCTCTTGATTCAGGTACTTTTTCTTTTTCTTCTACTTAGTATCAGATATTCAGATTAGAGTTAATTCACATTTATAAAGTATGAAAATATATATGATTTACATTTAGTTTAGTGTTTATGGACGTATAGAACAAATATTTTAGCATAATATATATAGGATAAATGTGATTAATTAACCATGATGCATGTGCAGTATATTGTTTATATAAATTCAACTTTATATTCTTTAAAATTTGTTTCTATACATATAGAGAGAACGTTATTTTTGATACATATATGGAGAGAACATTATGAATATTCTACTATATAGTTTGAACTTTGAATGAATTATAATGTATATATAGGTTTGTGTTTATTGATATAAAGGTTTAGCTTTATGGACATATATACACTGTTGCAAAAATCCCCGCTTAGGCCGCCTAGACACCCGCCTAGGCGCTAGGCGCTCCTAGACCGAGACGAATTGCTCTCTAGGCATCCGCCTAGCGCCTAACTCGGCCGATTAGGCCGAGTTGGCGGCCGACTGGGCCGAATTTAGCCGAGTTAACTCAAGCAAGTCGACCTTGTTAATTTTATTATTACATTTATATATATTTAAATTTATTTATTTATATAAGTAAGAGAGATATATATAATATATATATAATATAATATATGGCATACATGCACACACATGAATTAATTTTTTGTTTTTATAGGTCGCCGCCTAGAACCGCCTAAGCGCCGCCTAGACCGCTAATTAGGCGCTAGGCGCTAGTCTACCGCCTGACTAGCGCTGAGCGCCTACTGCAACCATGCATATATATAACAAATTTTATCGACATAGTGCGTTATGATTTGATTAAATATATATAATATATATACTAGTTGACACTTAATATAAAACGTCATTTTAGATAAGGATCTACTATGCATGCAAGACCCTTTTTCATGATATAATTTGCCTATTGTTATTGGCTTAGACATACATGCATACGCGCGTAATGTTCTGCTCATTTTGTAGTTAGAATTTATTATTTAGTAGGTAGATAGATAATATTCTCAAATAAATATATACCGTTAACCTATTTACTTAAAAAATAAATAAAAATTAATTCTACTTTCACAAGAAACGTAGACAAAGTCGCAAAGTTCTGCACGAACTGCTATAATTGGTATACCACCCTATTATATTGCGCGCAAGCTAGCAAATAAAAAAAAGCTAAAAACAAATAAAATAATTGGACCTTAATTGTATGTTCGGATTATTGGGTACATATTCTAATATTATATTTTAGAGTAATTTACTTTCGTTGGGCATATCGATTAATTTTAATTGCATATTATTATATATTTATATTCTATTTGTTTTATTATATTTATTAGTGAAATAATGTATCATACTATCATTAACTTAATAGAATGTTACAAGAGATAAATTATATATTGTTTTGTTTTCAAAAAAAAAAATATTGTTTTCTTCTTATCCCAAATTATATATTGTCTTTCTTCCCAAAAATTATATATTGTCTTGAATATAGGGATTGGATGATATATAGCGGGGCAAATAGCAGGCAAGGCCATATCGCTTGCTTCAGCCCTTTTCTTTCATTCATAGCCGCTTGAGCTCAAACACTTCTGCTCCTAAAAAGCGAGCGATGATTTTTAGGAGCAAGAAATTCTAACCCACAATTTTTTATAACTAAAAGATACTACGTATTTTGTTAATGAGTGACTCTTCGGTGTGATCATCTCACAGAACGTTACTCATGAGACGAGTCAGGTCTAGATGTAATGAAAAATGTATTATTTCTAAATAAAAATGTAAAAGTATTACATTTGTTTTAAAAAATATTATACTTTCTCTTATAAGTAACAAACATTTATTCATGATAAAAGTATTACATTTTGATTTTGACTCAATCCGTCTCATGGAAAAGGATTGGTGAAACGGTCTTATACAAGTCTTTGCCTTCACTAATTTATGCTTCATCCAATTCAAAATCACACACAATAAGAACGTTAAATTTATTTTTTTAACAAATGTGCGTTCAAAGAAAATTTTGCTTCATATATATCATTAAATATTTTTACTAACTTTATTGTATTGAAGATGAAAACTTTCTTTGTAATGCATAACAATTGTATGTCTTCATTATGCATGATACTTTTTTTTTTTTTCTTCTCTATCATCAAAATTTTGAATTAAAAGCAGTTTACAATTTCAATACCCACTCCCTTTTTTTCTCTAATTTCATTTTTATTGGTAGTTTCTTCATCATATTATTAGCTACATTGTACTCGATTATCATATATGTTGTAATTGTTAATTAATTTGATTTGTCAGGTAACTCGTTTTACTTGCGGCGGTATTGCACTAGGAGTCCGGTTCAATCACACCATGGTTGACGGCTACGGGATGGCGCTATTTTTAAAGGCACTATGCGAATTAGCGCTAGGTGGTTCAACGCCCTCGGTTTTGCCGGTATGGGATAGAGAGACGTTGAGCGCTACGACAAACCCCAACCCGACGTGCTCGCACGCCGTGTACGAGGCCCCATGCTTCCGTAACAATTTCAAGCTCTTTGACTTCGAGTGGTGGGCCAACAAAATTTTCAACGTTGAGAAATTGGCATCCCAACCTCTTTTCTTCTTCTTCCCTAAAATATTGAAACCCATCTTCGTTCAGAGTTCTTTCATTGTTGGCCCAAAAGAAATCCAAGCCCTTAGAGACCAAGCCATGGCTCAAGATTACGGTCGGTGCACCACGTTTGAGCTGATTACTGCTTGTTTGTGGAAATGTCGCACAATTGCTCTACAACCCAATCCCAACGCCACCGTCCGACTTACTTTTCCTACAAATATGCGCCAAAAATCCTTGGCGGGACTAAAACTTTCCCCTGGATACTACGGCAACGCCATTGTAATGCAATCTGCCACCTCCACCGCCAAGTTGTTATGCGACAGCCCCATTACTTACGCCATCCAGTTGATTAGAGAGGCCAAGAACAAAGTAAACGTTGATTACGTCAAGTCGGTGATTGATTTCATGGTGACTAGGGGTCGGCCTAGGATGTCAGTACTAAGGAATATGATGGTTTCAGACATATCGAGGATTGGTCTAGAGAAGATAGATTTTGGATGGGGGGATGCAATATACGCCGGGGCCTCTATTGCAGCTTACGGGGCTACTTTCTTAGAACGTCCGAAGAGCAGCAACAGTACTACTGAGAAGAGCATTTTGGTACCTATATCTCTGCCTCATATATATATGCAAATTTTTACACATGAGTTCAAGAAGATGACCAGTTCGTCGTAAATTAAAGCGACGTCATAAGGGATCGATGATCGTTACACTCAAATACTTTGAATTCCTATTTTCATAATCTTCTGAATGCAACAATAAATATATTTGTGGTTCTATGTTTACTTCATATTCAGCCTTGTAACTCAATGTTTAAT
Source organism: Ipomoea trifida (assembly GCA_003576665.1). NCBI lineage: Eukaryota > Viridiplantae > Streptophyta > Magnoliopsida > Solanales > Convolvulaceae > Ipomoea > Ipomoea trifida. Next base: position 14,702,731 of record CP025656.1, on the reverse strand, counting down.
TTTTATTCTAATACTTTGTGATGGGTTAATTGGATAGCTACGCGGTGTTGGATCTAATCTGAAACACTTGGTCAAATATAAAGTCAAAGCAATTAAGATAATCAAATAGGCGCGGGGTGAAACAGTTCATTGCACTTAACACATATATAGCTATCTACTACACTTATTAGGGATATGATGATGTTGCAGTTATTTGGTGTATTGAGTATGAAGTCATTGTACTTATTAGACTGGATTAATTAATAATTACCCATTAACTAGTATAAATGCTTAGCCCCTGTAGTAGGTAGCGGATACACACAATCTTGTACTCAAACTATCATCAATACTATTACTTGTCGAGTCTATTTATTTACTCGCAATTACTTTCCAGTAACATTCTTACCTTCACTAGTGCTTTCATTGAGAGCGTAAGATCAACTCTCAAATACGCTATGACATACATCCGTCTTCCTCTTCAACAAGATTTGAATAGTGGAACAATCTGGATCACACAACTCTCATGGTTCCCGCAACGTGAACTTCAATAGCAATGCTAGCAGACATGCCTGATAAGTGCCAAAGATACCTAGGTTAAGGGTCTTATTTAGTGGTGCAATTGTGCTTATTTGATATCCTTTTGTGACTAATCTATGGTGTTTTATGCTCTAATGTGCTATCAATTGCAAAGCTCTACTCTTGACATACTTTAGATGGTTTTATAGGTTCTTGAGACTCAAAGGGGAAGCATATGAACTTGGCAAAGAAACAACCAAAAGAGGAGGAACTATTGAGGGTCTAGGGGTGAGCGAACGGTCGGTAGGTTACATAACCGACCTTAATTTTTTACCTTTGTAACCGACTGAAAACCGACGATCGGTTACCAAAAAACCGAATTGAACATAAGTCAAAATTCAAAAGTCAAAATAAAAAATTACATAAACATACTTACATACATACCGTTTAGTGTTATTATATATATATATATATATATAATATATAAACATACTTTTTAGTGTTACGTACTACCTTAAGCATACATACTATCGAAGGCCACTTCGTTGCCAGTGAGAATCCGGCGAGGAAGCTACAAATCGAAGCCACTCCTGTCGGCCTCCCGATTTCAGTCCAACTCAAACAGATTAATTAAGAGCAGCCACCCGCCCTTTCATGCTTGGAGATTTCAGGACAAAGATCGAAGGTGGCGGCTAGGCTCCTCCCCATTGGATCGATCAAAAGCAACCACCCATCCGCTGAACCATCGGACTTCACGCTCTCTCTCGTCCTCTGCCGACAACCATGGAAAACGCTGGAAATCAAAACTAAGTTTCTGGAGACTCTGTAAATTCAATTCATGCACGTACTAAGTTTTAATTATTCAAGCTTCCAGAGTCTTTCGAACGGCCAATTTCTCCCCCGTCAACCTTCCCAGAGCAGAGGAGCCGGTTTTCTGGTTGTTACTGCAGTCACAACCATAAAAAAAAACCTCAAGTACTTATTTATAAACTAGTATTTTATATGCGTGATGCGCAAAAAAAAATAGGTGCCCAATATTAATACTTTATATTAAGATTTTAGATTTATTTAGATTTTAGATATTTAAATTATGATAAATAATAATAATAATGTAAAACATTTTAATAAATTTGATATTTATATTGTAGAAAATAACTAACATATAACTCTAATATATAATGTGTATAAATTATTATTATTATTATTATTATTGAAAAAGATAAGAAAATATATGGTGGATGCATGTGCATGATAATAATAGTGGAAAAGATAACGAAAGTTATAATGGTAGGGATATATTTGTCCAAAATATTGTATAGTACAACTTTTATAGCATAATATATACATAAAACGTAACAAAAAAACGGACATAAATGAAGGTTATAATCTTCATTCACAATTATTATGTTTTTAGATATTTAAAAGTTTAAATATAATGACCACAATACCTAAATAAATTAGGTATTTTACACCAATTTGCGTAAGTATAAGTAAGAAGGAAAACAATTTTTTTTTTGTCCATATGATTAAATCTATTAAAATATTAAAAATCATCCCATAAATCCCATAATACACTTAATAATTTAATATTGAGTTAATACCACAAATGGTCCTCTGACTATTGGGGTAGTACTCCTTTTAGTCCTCGACTTTCAATTCGACCACAAATGGTCCTCTGACTTTTATTTTTAACCACAAATAGTCCTCCATTAAAATTTCTGTTAAATAGGTGTTAAATTTAGGGGTATTATTGTCAAAATGATATATATATATATATATATATATATATATATATATAATGGTCTTAAAATAAAAATGTTTAAAATCTTTCACCAACAAGCATAATTAAAACAATTAACAAATATAAATACTCCTAAATAAAAAGACAATACACCTTATTTTCGTAATTATGTGTATAAAATGAAGATTTAATATTAGAGCTATCTATTTTAATTTAACAAACATATTAAAATGGAAGAATTTTTATTTTTATTTTAACCTTGCTTCCATCATTTTCATGGTTGTTTGTACATGGCCGATTAATAGTTTTCACTTTTCATTAATCGATCAAACATTTTGTTTGGGATATAACTGAAGGCGGCCACCGTTAAATTAATATAATTAATCAAGTACAAATTGCGAACATTAATCATGGATTTTTATTTAATTTGTTCATTTATGTAATTTGTCACGTCCATTTTGTTTTTATATTTATTAACTTAATGTTTGAAATTAATTATGTTGTCATATAATTCTAAAAAAGAAGTAATCATAATAATATTAATCAATTTGACGATATTACCCCTAGATTTAACACTTATTTAACAGAAATTTTAACAGAGGACTATTTGTGGTCAAAAATGAAAGTCAAGGGGCAATTTGTGGTCGAATTGAAAGTCGATGACTAAAAGGAGTATTAGCCCAATAGTCAGAGGACCATTTGTGGTATTAACTCATATTGAGTTAATATATGTATTCACATGGAGTTAATTCACGCATTTTATGATTTTATTAGAAGGAAAAATGAATACAAATTATGCTTTGTTGTTGTTGTGGTGAATTAACCGTATGTTATGTTAGGCCATCCGCATCGCTGCAAATGATAATATTGTCACGTTTAGAGCCTTTGCAATTCTGTTGTTACGTGAGTCAGTGAGTGCACTGCATATTAAAATTTTATGCTGTTTTTTTTAAATGTTTAGATCCCCTCCTCAGATCAAGAGCATATTCCAATTAGATGGCCAATAATCTTGAAGAAATACATCTTCATAATGAAATCAAATAGCATAAACACGCATCTAGAGTAAAAAATATAAAGGTTTAAGCTGCTGAAAAAGTTTCTCACCGCTGCTGCTAACAGTGTTGCAGTCGAAGCTCGCCGCTGACGATGCCGCCGCTGCTGCTCCCAGCGCAGCTACTCGTCGTAGCCACTATTCTCGTCAAACGCTGCCGCTGCTCAAACCGCCGACGCTCAGCCACCGTCGTCGACAAGAGGGAGAGGAGTCAGCTGCCGTTACCACCTTCCATCGTTGTAGCTAATCGCCGTCGATCGAGGAGAGCTAAGCGAGAAATCAGATTGGGGAGAACTAAGTGGGAAATAGCTAGGGTTTATTTTTATAATAGGCCCTGTTTTGGCGACTGTTTATATTTTAGAACAAGGACTAAAAGTGAGCGTTTTTTAATTGCACTTTTAGCCCTAGTTGTATTCATATAACAGTTGCTAAATGTTATTTACCAAATTACATAAATGCCACCGTCTGTGGATTAGCTTCTAATTTTAAAAAAACAGATGCTAATAGACTGATTTTTTTTGTACAATTTGTACTAGTGCTGGAAACAAAGTAGTGGGAAGAACGTGTATGGCCAAGAATGAAGATTGTCAGATGCCGTCCATTTTCAACGATCTATGAGTCCTACAACAATATAAATAGGGTGTTACGTTTTCCCTCACCTTAAGGGGGCGTTTGGTTCAAGTTATATAAGATAACTAAGGTTATATTTGCTTGGGAATATAAGATTCCATGTTTGGTTCAAGTTATGTAAGATTCCCAGGGAATGTAACATAACATCCCGATGAAGTTTTTAGCTATTGGAAGGGAATGTGAGATACACCCCGATTTCTTAGGTAATCTCACATTCCCTTATCTTATTACTAATATTGAGCTTTTGACATTTTAATCAATTTATCTTATTTTCGTTGTCTTATTTACCTACTTCAATTTTAAACCAAACACAGGAATCTAACATTCTCAGTTATCTAACATTCCCAGTAATCTAACATTCCCTAAGGTAATCTAACATTCCGTGAACCAAGCGCTCCCTTAGTATCCCTTGGCTCACTAAATGCCTCTTGGAGTCTTGGTTGATTGGTTTGAGTCTTTCCTCTCCTACCGGCACGCTAGGATTTGAGTCCTGTTGGTAATATATTTAGTTTTGTTTTATTTGTTAGTCCTTTAGCTCGTGTTATTTATTTATTATCGGACCGCCATTTTGGATCTTATTCAATTTCTTAGCGCTATAGTATATATTATTTATGTATTCTTTGGGCCGCCATTTTGGGTCAATATCTCTGACTTTGTACATGCTATTTTGGGCTTAGCGCTCCAGTTAATAAAGCTACTTTCTTCCTATATACTCCCCCCCCCCCCTTCGTAAGTTGAATTGGGGAGTTCATTGTCACCAGGAAGCATGTCTTTTAGTAGTTCTAATAATTCTGTGAAACCCTTATCACTCCATCCATTCTTTGCTTTCAAATTATATAATTTAAGCACGGCAGATAACTTAGTAAATTTAGTACTTCCAGGGAATAAAGGTTTTTCAGCATTTTCAAAAAAACTTTTAAGTTCAGGAGGCATTTCACTAAAATCTTCCTGCACATCACGCATCATCTCATCTATTCGATCATTATCTTCATCATCATCATCATTATCTTCATCATCATTATCTTCATGAGTTTGACTATTTGCTTGACTTTCACTGTTTGCAGCATGAGTTTCATCACTATTTATATGAGTTTCCTTACTTGCACTAGTACTAGGAATACTTGCACTAGTACTAGGAAGTAAGCTTTCACCATGCCATATCCATCTATTGTACCCTTCTTTAAAACCACGGCGTATCAAATGAGCCTTGACTTCATCAGAATTACGATATCTTCTCAAATTCTTACAATCGCAACACGGACAAACAATAAAATCTTCCGCCTTTTTACTCCTATTTTCTTCAGCATATTGTATAAACCCTTGAACCCCTTGCACATATTCTGATGTAGTGCGGTTTTCATACATCCAACTTCGATCCATATCTGTCAATTCGTAAAATGATACTCTAAGTACTATATATGAAGATATGGATACGCAATGCCCTAAGTAGTCTAGCCTACAAAACACAAGGGCTAGTCTAGCCTATCCAAATAAATGGGCCAAGGCCCTAAGTAGCTAACCAAATAAAAGGCCCTAAGTCCAAAGACCTAGTTAGAATGTTGGTGAGGTATTGTATAGTAGACTGGATATTGAGCAATTGTATTGCCTAAAGATTTGCTGCTGATTATGTCCTTAGTTGAGAAGAACCAACAAGCAAAAGAATGTGATTGGAGTTGTTCCAAGGTGTGGAAAACCCCCTATTGAAACTCAACAATATTCTTCATTACACAAAGTATTATGGCTACAAAGCCTATCTAGGAAATCTAGAGGAATCCTATTCAACATTTATATGTCAAGAGGCATCTTTTAGCTTTTAAGCAATATAGTTATCACTGACAGGGTATATAGCAAAGGAAAACCGGCCACAAGGATCCACCACTGAAAATCTTACCATGGGAATCTATATGCATCCTAGAATGTGCTCATTATTCCATAACACTATTTATACAAGAAAAATATCAGTCAGTAGAACTTAGCAGCCCAAGTAATGATAGATCAGCCACTAGTTATATCAATCTTCAAAATATCATCATTTCCAAGTTGAAAGATAAAATGGACTTGACCTCAATGTCAAGACTCAAAGTTAAATACCATAATTCCAAATGTATTTTATTTAACCTCAATGTCTTTGTGACTGACATGAAGTAAATCCATAAAATTATACAGGTTACTAACAAATAGACAAAAAATAGCAAGTATAAGATCCATACCTCCCCTCTACCAACAGTCACATCTGCAAATCCAAGGGAATCCTTCACTTCAACATAAAGCTTTTTCTACTAGGATCTCACTAACATGTGAAAATCCTATTGGCAAAGATAAATAGAAACACGCAGCAAGATCAGCACTTATGAACATCACAACACTTAACATGCTCATCAATTCTACAGTGTTCAATAGTATGTCATAAAACCTGACCTGATTCCAAATAGGTTTACCAGGAGGTCCAATAACAGTAGTCTGACTGTTTCTTTTACTGCGTATTACTTGATCTCCAAGTCTCAGAATAACATATGGGTCAGTTTTACCTGGATGACAAGGGAATTTAGTAAAACTAACACATGCAAAGAAATAAGGAAAATGGAAAATAGAATCTACTGGTGAGCCCATGCAACTAACAATTCACAATTTGTTTAGGAAAAAAAAAGTGTACTGCAATTTGCAGCTGCAACACCCATACACACAATGGAAGAATAAGTTACAACTCCAGAAAACTACTGCCTACTAGCACCATAAATGTGATCAGCTAGATTTCATATATTTTAGATACCCATACTAAATAATCACTTAAACTGTTCCTATCAAAATCAATATTTCCATTTTTTTATATACTACAATCATGTTTAAGTCAAGATTTCTGTACAATAATAAACATTACAATAATAAAAAACTAATTTTTCCCACCACCCCAGTTCCAAAAAGGCAATCTTTAAGACTCAGATTGAAGCAATCACCCTTTATTCTGAAGAAACCACCTACAATTGCTTGATCCTAAATCCTTCAACTCACCCACTTCAGGTTTCACCCCTGATCCTTCAAACCATTGTTTCAAGAAGCTAAAAATCAAACTAGAATAAAGTACATAACCAAAGATAAAGAGTACCTGTAAAACTGTAAGAGTTTCTGGGCAAAGAAATGAGTAACAGGATAACAGAAGAGTTTTGAAGTAGTGAGAGAAGCTGTACAGTAAAGATACATACCAGATTTTTAAAAGGCTTTAATTTTTTTTTGTGCTTTTCCAGTTTACAGTACACAGTTTTATCCGAACAAGACAATCAACTTGCTATTTCCATATTGCAAGGAGAACAAAAGAATCCTCCCTATATGGCCATATATTCCAAGAAAAATTTTGAAATTTTTACACAAGAAAAGGGGAAAAAAAAGTCAGACAACTAGACAAGACCTGTCTTTTTATCACCTCAGATTCTTTGTCTCTCTACGTATCCGGATTATAATCTGTAGAGGCCAGAAGGGAAGGTGGGTGCAGGATTACAGAATGTATGATGGAGATTGGGGTGAATTTGAAAGGGGATTTTGGAAATAATAAAGTTGGTATTTATGGAACCAAGGAAAGGGTGTTCTGACATGGCTGTTGTGTGGGGGAAGGGAAAAAGGCACTGCCTTTTTTTGAAAGAAAAGTTTGGGTACGTTCATGGTGGATGAACAGAAAAAGCTGTTCCAAATACCAAATTGCACATAGCAATTTTTTTTTTTTTTAGATTTCTTTTTAAAAATATCAATATGTATGCCATTTAAAAGATCTCAATTAGAACTTGCAAAGTGGACCAAGGTCATACCTTACAAAGGATTAATAGCTCCACATCTTGGTTCCACAAAAAAAAATACAGAAATCTTGCTATACCATTCTGTCTCCTCTTTGTTAAAAGTTCAATACCAATGGAAGAAAAAGAGAGATTGCTTGAACAAGAAAATGTATAGTAGATAGAGATTAGGATAGCTAAATGCACAGTTAAGGTGCTTCTCTCTCCCAAACTCAAGGAATTCTCAAACCAATACTGAAATATCAAAAGGAAAACATGAGGGATAAAGATTGTCTGAAATATCAAAAGGAAAACTAAGTCACTCATATTCCATAACTTCAACTTATTTTAACAGTGCAAGATGTGGGTTCCCAATGGTGAAGTAACAAACAGGAAGATAATGGAAGTCAACATCCAAAATCTAGGGCAACAAAAGCAAAGGAATCAAAATAAGGGAAAGGTAAAACCACTCCAAACAATCTTCAATTCAATGCACAACTAGGCAATAATTGAGAAATAAAATTTGGCAGTGATACAGGAACAGCAAAAAATTTATATTATTAAAAAAAAAAAAAAAAACAAACAAACCTGCAGATCTGGAGGCTGGTGCGGAGGCGGAGGCGGAGGCGGCGGCGTTGCTGAGGGGGAGGCGGAGGTGGCTGGTGCGGACGCCGTGGCCGTGGAGGTTGCGACGGTGGCGTGGCCGTGGAGGCTGCGACGGTGGCGGTGTTTGAATGGTGAGGCGGTAGCAGATCAGGTGAAGCGAAGCGGCGCGGCGGCAGGGTTCGGTTCGGCGACGAATTTGTTCGAAGGCGGAGGTGTGCGGAGGCGGAGGCGGAGGCGGAGGCGGAGCGGAGGCGGAGGCGGAGGCGGAGGCGGGCGGAGGCGGAGGCGGTGTTCGGTTCGGAGTCCGTGGAGACGTGCGCAGGTGTTCGAATGGTGGAATGGCCGGCAGAGGTGTTCGAATTTTGTTCAGAGTCCAATTCGTTAATTTGTTCGAATTTTGTTATTTTTTTTTTAATAATAACATTGCTACCGTTTCATGCTAGTAACGGTAGCGAATTATTATTTTGTATCGCTACGTTCCTAGTAGGAACAGTAGCGAAATATCATGAGCGTTTTTTTTTTTTAAATCCGCATCCGTTTCTTTAAACAACAGTAGCGAAATGGTCTTCACTTATTTACAAAATTGCCACCGCGCGTTTTTTTTTAACAATACACTACCGTTCTAACAAGAACAGTAGTTAAATGGTAGTATTTTATGTGCAGTTTTGTACTAGTGAACTGGGTATAGGGGTACGAAATNTATATATATATATATATATATATATATATATATATATATATATATATATATGATGGTTTTATTGGGACCGGTTTCACCATAAACCACTAGTACAAAACTGCACATCCGCTACTGTTGTAAAAGGCTTTTCGCTACTGTTGTACAACAGTAGCGGATGGCACAGTCTCTGAATGTCATTGACTTTTCGCCACTGTTGTACAACAGTAGCGGAATGTCTGATCATCCGCTACTGTTCTTAAAAAGAACAGTAGCGAAGAACAGTAGCGGAATATTTTTTTTTTATTTTTATATTCGACCATCCGCTACCGTTTCTAGTAGAACGGTAGGAATTATTTATTTTATTCATCCGCTACCGTTCCTAGTAGGAACAGTAGCGAATTAATTTTTTTTTTTTAATTTTTATTTTATTTATTGTAATTAAAACCCCTAATTTTCTTTTAATTCCTGTACCTGTTACAGCTAAAAACCCATATCATACCAACAATTTTACTACAATACATCTATAAAACACTCTCTAAAACAATATTACTATCAAAACGCTATCATCATCAAACTTAATTAAACTATTATCAAACTTTATATATACTAACACATACAAGACTTTATATCATCAAACTAAATTTAACACAATAATATATATTATCGAACATCATACTTTAAATCATCACACTTTAACACGAAATACTATCATCTAACACAATAATTTAAATCATCACACTTAGCTTTAACACAAAATACTATCTAACACAATACTTTATATCATCAAAACAAAATAGTTAAGAGTGTCATTAAAGCTACACGCACTGGGAGTAGAAGTATTTAGCCCATTGGTCTCGAATCTCATTTATGTCATCCATTGAATACGGTCTATTGCTTTCAAATGCCTGCAAAATAATTTAATTAATAAAATAATTAAGAGTGTTAATTAATAAAATATAATTTAACTATATATAAATAGTTCTATTTAAATTCACTTACCCCATCCAAACGATCAACAGTTGAATATTTTGTCACGATGTCAAACATGTATCGCATGACATAATATCCACACTCAACACCTCCCGGTTGTATCGGGCACTATAAAATACATATTTATTTTATTAATTTAAACAATTTATTGTAATTCAAAGTATCACACTAAAGCTTAAATTCAATTTTTATACATACTTTGCATTGTATCCAGTTGATGGTCTTACTCCATCCATTCGTAGGAACAGAGCGAAATGCCCTATATTAATTATAAACATACATAAAAATTTATAAACAATATAATGAAAGTTAAAATACTTATAGTAATAATATATAATGTATTTACTTACAAATTCAGAGAGGCTTTAACTTCAGCAATGTCGCGATTACAAGGCAAGGGATCCAAGACATATACCCTTCTTTTGCGTATAGAAATCACCAAAAGTAACCAATGAGAACTACATTTAAAAAACACACATATATGTTAAAAATTTAATATCTAATACTTCAAATAAAGTTATTAAGTTATATTAGTAAAGTAAATGAAACAATTTTCTTACTCTGCATGATATGGTGCTAAAATAAATTCCTTATCTTTGTTCTGCTCCATGACGTTGATAAAATATTTAGTAACAGAAGGGACATTTCGTTTATGCATATCCTTTGAGATCTGAGTCGGACAAGCAAACCCAATTGATGTGACTTGAAACTCATTGCATAACTGATGAACAAATCTGAAAAATTAAGAAATAATAAGAAATTTCGATAAATAATATAACAAACAAATATATATATAAAACTCAAGAATAATTAAAGAAACTTACAAAATGAACACTTGTATGATTGAGACGCTAAGCCAATTCATCGTGAACAAATCCTTTATATCATCCATCGACACAAAAATAGAAGTCGTATTTTGATGATGGATATATATATATATATATATATATATATATATATATATATATATATATATATACATATATATATGGAAGGGTTCCCATGTGGTTGTGCAGTTACGCACCTTATGCAATATAATATGGCGCATCTTAAGTACACAAACCACGCACCTAAGGTTTTAAAATGGCGTACCTTAAGTTTCAACAACTCACGCACCTTAAGCATACAAATCACGCACCTTAAAGAAGGAAAATCACACACCTTACGCTTTAGGTTCAATCACCTTAAGTTTCAACACTGACGCACCTTAAGCATACAAATCACGCACCTTAAGAAGGAAAACCGTGCACCTTAAGAAAGAAAAATTACGCACCTAAAGCAACCGCATCTAAAAAGGTCAAATGCACGGGAACTGTACTCACACTGCACACACACACACACAAACATATATATATATATATATATATATATATATATATATATATATATATATATATATATATCTGTGTGTGTGTGTGTGTGTGTGTGTGTGTGTTATTTTATTGATATTTTTTTACAATGTGATGTGATAGTGAGACCCTTTTTGAAAGAGATCGAAGAGGGAAGAATTACATGAGTGAAGAATAAATAGTGAATAATTGTAGATTTAATGATGTGGCATTTTGAAAGTGAAAGAAAATTGTAAAAATGCGATTAGCCTTATAAATAATTGAAAATGTAAAGTAAAAAATACGAATACATGTTATATTATTAGAGTAAACATTATGAACCTACCATAGAGTAAATGAAAATACATATGATGTACATTTAGTTTAGTATTTATAGACATTAAATTTTGGTTTATAGATATATAGAACAAATATAATGAACATCATACATGATAGTGTTATCAAATATAATGTACTAATTGGCACTTAATATAAATTGATGTGGTTTTGGACTAGAATACTGTTCTTCAAATAAATATACAATAATGTTGGTGGTTAATTAATATATTTATTTAAAGGAAAAACATAATTCTAATTTCACAAGTAAAGTAGACATAAAGGCATAAAGCACCGCACCAACTGCTACTATACAATTGTTATATTAATTATATTACGTGCAAGCTAGCAAAAAGTAAATAAAAGAAAATAAATTGGGCCTTAATTATATCGTCGGATTATTGGGAACACATAGTAATATTATATTTCAGAGTAATATACCTTTGTTGTGTAAATTGATTTATTTTAATTACATATATTATATTTTTATCTGCTATGTGTTTTATTGTATTTATTAACTATTGAAATGTATATCTTCTAGGATAAAAAAGTCACAAATTTTGAAAAATAAAAAGAAAATAATTTCCCCACTTAATGGAAAGAAGTTTCTAGACAAACATTATATTCTATTTATCAATCAACATTTTCATAACTATAGAAAAAAATTGCTAACAAAGATCAATTACTGGATGTTATTTCTAAGGTGTCTTTTGAGTTCTCAAAAACATTGTTTGTATGTTACTTTCAACGTGTCTTGTGAATCAGACTTTTCACGCACATATATTGGTTTATGACTTTTTTTTTTTTTTTTTCAAATAAATGACTCAACTTTAACAATATCTTTTATCTTTCTTTTTCATCGAAGACTAATCAAAGAGTTGAAGTGACAATCTAATAATATGATAGACTTCATTAAAAGAAATCAAGAATGCACTAGGGTAGATATGACATGAATTTCAACTATAAAATAATCATGGAGACTTTAAATCCCAAAATATCAGTTATTCTTTCACTTCTTAAAAATCATGGAGGTACAATAAAAATAATTATAATTCAAAATTTGTTTGAATCCAAATGCCTTTCTATTAACTATTATTGACGCTATCTTCTCACTATAATTCTTCTGTAAATCTATTATTGAACACTTTTTTTCGCTATACCTAGATTTGAACCATATATTTTACCAATGAAGAATTTGAAAGATTAACAATGGTAATTGTATAGCATGTATTTGTAAATAAATTTGTAAGCGGTGTCTAGAGTTAGTAAATGACAACAATCCTACAATAAGTTTCGTCATATATATTTATGTATTCAGAGAATGAATAAAAAATGATTTTTATTTATTCGATAGAATTTTAAACAAAAATGTAATTTCATGGTATACAAAATCTTTTTGTTAAGTTGCATAAAAATAAGTTTAATTTTTAACTTTTTAATTTAAAAATACTCTATAGTTTATTTGAACAAAATCCATTTCATATTATACATTATTGAAAGATTTTAGAGTAGTGTTTTCAAAGAAAAAAAAAAGGAGCTTGATTCTAAAAATGTCAGTGACTCCATCAAATAAGATATTGTCTTTCAAATTTTAAAGAGAACATGCAATTTTGATTGTCTCATATGCAAGGACAATTAACAAAAGTTAAGACTAATCACTTTCAAGTTTCAATCATTAGTCTATTATCTTAAAAAAAAAAAAAAAAGTAATTTCCGGTCATGGATAGTTGTATAATGTTATTTCAAAATTTAGCCATCTTAAAACTTTAGTAATTTTAATATGTAATAAGGGCAATAAATAAAATAGTTCAACAACAAATATTGTATACAATGAAAATTTTCAAAATTAATAAATTCTAATGGTATAATTTTTATTTTTTATTTTTGTATTTTTGGCAATCTTTGTTTTCCTTTAATATTTGTAAAGAGTTTCAATTTTGATTTTGATGTTTTACTTTTAAGAACTTTTTTTAAAATATTTATAAATATATAATATATATATTTGGTGTTATGCATTGGTGAATTAGTAGTTTAAATTAATAGAAGAGATATAATTTGAGTAAATACTTAAAATGGTCCCTCGACTATGTCATAATTACAATTAGTCCTCAATTATCAATTTTACCAATTATTAGGTCCTCAATTATTTCATTTTTACTCAATAATTCATAAATCAATCCTTCGTTGAGGACCTTAATGAGTAAGAATGAAATGATTGAAAACTTTATTGAGTAAGAATTGAATAGTTAAGGACTTAATTTACTAAACTTGATAATTGATGATCAATTTATGAATTTCACTATAGTCGAGAGAGCATTTTGAATATTAATTCTTTTTATATATATTGTCCTTCTCCCAAAGGACAATATATATAAAAAGAATTAATACTCAAAAATGGTCCCTCTTTATTATATATATTGTCCTGAATATAGGGATGGGATGATATACAGTGGGTCAAAGAGAAGGCAAAATTAACGGCATATGCCGCATATCGCTTGCTTCTCCTCTTTCCTAGCATCCATAGCCGCTTGCATACAAATAATTTCTTCTTTCTCATCAAAATTTCAAATTATTATTCAGTTTACAATTTTCTATTTTCATTTTTCATCATCTTATCATCAACTACACTCACTGGACACTCATTGTTTTACTTTATATATTTTCTTATACCTCATTTACCCTTCTTCGCCCAACAATCCCCCTCTTAGCACCAATCAAACACTGGGTGCTGGACTTTCCCAACCACCTGGTGCTAGACTTAACTTTAATTTTATCGACCTCCACCCATGGTTGCAGTAGCCGCTAGGCGCTAGTCGGACGATAGACTAACGGCTAATGCCTAAGCGGTTGAGGTGGGGCCTAGGTGGTAGCAACCTATATATATATATATATATATATATATTTTTTTTTTTTTTTTTTACTTCTCTTATGTATAAAATAATGCATGTGTGTGAGTAGGCGGCTGGGATTTTTGTTTTTGCAACAGTGCCTCCACCCAACAATTCTTTCTCTTACCGGCCACCAACCCATCTTTGCTGTGTCGCAACTTTATTTTCTTATACAACCACACATTTTCAAGAGGGCTGGATATTAGACTTGGCCCTTTAAACTCATTCCCGACCTCCGCCCAACCGAGCGATATATTTGTGGGAGTGAAAATGGTAAACTTCTATATCACATTTGTTTATATTATGAATGTTAGGAGTGGTATTAAAAAAATCATGAATGTTAGGAGTGTAAGAGGGACATTTAATTTGATAATAATATAATATTAGCAAATGTGAGAGTAAAGTTAGTAGATGTGGAAGTTACAAATTGCAGTATTGGAGGCAGTTGAACTCAAAACAGCTAGCTAGCAGGCATATATCCTAGGAGAATTGAAGGATGGTGTGGTCATTTCCTCCACGATTCTCAATCAAACTAAGTTCGCCGGAGCTAGTGCCACCCAAAATTCCGACGCCGAAAGAGAAAAAGGCACTTTCAGACCTGGATGACCAAGCCAGTCTCCGGTACCAAATGCCAGGGCTATGGTTTTATGAGAACAAAGAATCGATGGTTGGGTGCGACCCTGCTTCGGTTATCAAGGAAGGATTGGGTAAAGCACTGGTGTTTTATTACCCGTTAGCCGGTCGCCTATTCCAAGGCCCCAACAAAAAGCTGGTTGTAGATTGTAACGGTGAAGGGGCGCTGTTTTTGAAGGCTGAAGCCAATATTGCGCTTCACAAATTGGGTGATTTCATACACTCCCCGTCTCCCTATCTTAGCAAGCTTCAGTATAATGTCCCTGGCTCGGAAGGGATTACCGGTTGCCCTCTTCTCTTGATTCAGGTACTTTTTCTTTTTTTCTTTTAATTAGTACTCCGTATCAGATTAGAGTTAATTCACCACAAGTTCTTTTTTTGTTTTGTTTTGTTTTGTTTTTGTTTTTGTTTTTGGTAATTCCAAATTTAATTTCAAACTATCAATATTTTTATTACACTTTTTGTCATTCTCATGAATTTATTTATTTATTTATTTATTTTATTTTTAGTAAAATCATTTTTTCGGATTCAACTAATTTAATTGCTTTAGGACTTTACTATTAATTAACCGGTTGAAAAATATGGTTACTAAAAATCAGAGATTACCTAAAGTTCTAAACCGGTTAAAACAACCAGAAAAATAACAAAAGAAAAATATGAAACACAAAAAATGTCATTACTAAAAATAAGAAAAGTCATGAGAATGATTAGAGTGGCCAAAAAATAATAGTCTATCGTTGTTAAATGATAAAAACAATAGTCTAGGACTAAATTTGAAATTATATATAACCAACGACAAGAAATATGTTGTGAAATTAAGTCCATCAGATTATTATCAACTCAAACTATCTACTATATATTAAGGCGCAATATAAATATATAATACATGTGTATCCCATCTAAAATACAATAATGTTAATTATAATGTTATTTAAATATGAGTGTGTTGCACGTTATGTTGTTGAGTGTATGTTACTGTGTGCGCCATAGTTCACATGGAAACTACATTGCAATTATAAATAGCGTTTCAAGTTACAATATAATAACATTGGTATTTAACATAGACCTGGCAATTCGTGTATACGGGTTCGTTAACGGGTCGACACGATAACGACACGAACACGATAAGGCTAAACACGGACACGACACGTTAAGGTTAACGGGTTCAAATTTTTAACACGAACACGAACACGATTTGTTAATGGGTTAAGCGGGTTGACACGATAGACACGTTTTGTTAACATGTTTTGGTTCGTGTCGACACGATATGACACGAAACCCATTTAAACCCGCTAAACCTATTAATATATTTTTAAAAACTAAAATTTAAAGTTAATTTATATAAAAAAAAGAAATAAAACCTACAATTCAATTCATCAAACAAACTAAAAAAATTTCAATTTATAACATTTATACAATGATAAAATAGCATCCAAAACTCATAATTAAAGAAGTTTATACTAGTTTTTAGAATAAAATTGAAAATAATAAAAATTCAAATTTCAGATTGTTTAACATCAATAATTGGTGTATGACCTTGGCCTAATTGAGTAAATTCATCCTTAGTTCTTAGCGTGTTGTAAACGGGTTTGTGTTAACGGGTTAACACGATAATGTTAACGGGTTAAACGGGTTCTTAACAGGTTTAACGGGTTGACCCGTTAAAACACGAAACATAACGGGTTCTTAACGGGTCAACCCGTTAACGACCCGGGACACGTTAAGGCTAAACACTAATCCGTTATTTTCGTGTCGTGTTAACGGGTCGTGTCCATAATTGCCAGGTCTAATTTAACACATGCATTTTATTCATTGGCATTCTCTCTAATTTGAGTTACAATATAATAAGAGTTAATAACATCTGGGTCCTCCGAATATAGTGACTTTGTCAAGTTTAGGGGGTGTTTGGGAAACGGCTGATAGCTGATTGGTTTAGCTAGTAGTTGATAGCTGATTGAATAACTGGTTTGACCAGTTGGTTGTATTAGCTTGTTAAAAAAATTGTACTGTTTGGTAAATTAGTTGTTTACTAGTAGCTGATTGAATGTAAAATGACATTTAAGGGTATGAGTGTATTGTATTATTTCTCTTTTTAATAAATAATTATAAAATTTGGGTATCATTTATACTTTTTTTAAGGTCATAAGTTAATTATTTTTGTTTATTTAACTCTTATTAAATTATATTCTAAAACAATTTTTATTAATTATTTTCAATAATAATAATAATAATAATAATAATAATAATTATTATTATTATTATTATTATAAAATAACAAACACACCACCCATTTAAAAGTAAATCTCATTGATTTCAAAGGATAAAATAGTCAATATACCCATTAATCTCAAATAAATATATACCGTTAACCTATTTACTTAAAAAATAAATAAAAAATTAATTCTACTTTCACAAGTAACGTAGGTCGACAAAGTCACAAAGTACTACACGAACTGCTATAATTGGTATACCGCCCAATTATATTGCGTGCAAGCTAGCAAATAAAAAAAAAAAGCTAAAATAAAATAAAATAATTGGGCCTTAATTGTATGTTCGGATTATTGGGAACATATTCTAATACTCCGTATTATATTTCAGAGTAATTTACTTTCGTTGTGCATATCCATTAATTTTAATTGCATATTATTATATATTTATATTCTATTTGTTTTATTATATTTATTAGTTATTGAAACAATGTATCATACTATCATTAACCTAATAGAATGTTACAAGAGATAAATTATATATTGTCTTCTTCGTTCTTCTCCCAAATTATATATTGTCTTTCTTCCCAAAAATTATATATTGTCTTGAATATAGGGATTGGATGATATATAGAGGGGCAAATAGTAGGCAACGCCATATCGATTGCTTCAACCCTTTTCTTCTCAATCATAAAAAAATTTCGAATTAAAAGCAGTTTACAATTTCAATTCTCACTTCCTTTTTTTTTTTTTTTTTTCTCTAATTTCATTTTTCTTGGTAGTTTCTTCATCATATTATCAGCTACATTGTACTCGATCATCATATCTGTTGTAATTGTGAATTAATTTGATTTGTCAGGTAACTCGTTTTACTTGCGGCGGTATTGCACTAGGAGTCCGGTTCAATCACACCATGGTTGACGGCTACGGGATGGTGCTATTTTTAAAGGCAGTATGCGAATTAGCGCTAGGTGGTTCAACGCCCTCGGTTTTGCCGGTATGGGATAGAGAGACGTTGAGCGCTACGGCAAACCCCAACCCGACGTGCTCGCACGCTGTGTATGAGGCCCCATGCTTCCGCAACAATTTCAAGCTCTTTGACTTCGAGTGGTGGGCTAGCAAAATTTTCAACGTTGAGAAACTGGCATCCCAACCCCTTTACTTCTTCTTCCCTAAAATATTGAAACCCATCTTCGTTCAGAGTTCTTTCATTGTTGGCCCAAAAGAAATCCAAGCCCTCAGAGACCAAGCCATGGCTCAAGATTACGGTCGGTGCACCACATTTGAGCTGATTACTGCTTGTTTGTGGAAATGTCGCACAATTGCTCTGCAACCCAATCCCAACGCCACTGTCCGACTCACTTTTCCTACAGATATGCGCAAAAAATCCTTGGCGGGGCTAAAACTTTCCCCTGGATACTATGGCAACGCCATTGTAATGCAATCTGCCACATCCACCGCCAAGCTATTGTGCGACAGCCCCATTACTTACGCCATCCAATTGATTAGAGAGGCCAAGAACAAAGTAAATGCTGATTACGTCAAGTCGGTGATTGATTTCATGGTGACTAGGGGCCGACCTAGGATGTCAGTGTTGAGGAATATGTTGGTTTCAGACATATCGAGGATTGGTATGGAGAAGATAGATTTTGGATGGGGGGATGCAATATACGCTGGGGCTTCCATTGCAGCTTACGGGGTTACTTTCTTAGAACGCCCGAAGAGCAGCGACAGTACTAATGAGAAGAGCATATTGGTACCTATATCTTTGCCTCATGTATATATGCAAATTTTTACACATGAGTTCAAGAAGATGACTAGTTCGTCGTAAATTAAATCGACGCCACAGGGGATCGATGATCGTTACACTCAAATACTTTGAATTCTTATTTTCATAATTTTCTAAAGGGTAAATCACCTATTTGGTCCCTCAATTGTTTGCGAAATGTCAATGTAATCCCTTAATTCCGTATTCATCAATTTAGTCCCCGAAATTAATTATTTTTCGTCACATAACTCCCTCCGGCCGTTTTCCGGGGAGGACTCCGATTAAGTCGGGGTATTTTGGTCATTTTGCGTCTTCAGCCCTCCCCGCTCTTCGTATGAATGGCCGGATGGAGTGCTCTGATCTTCCTCAACCACAGTAACCCTCTGCCGCTTTTCCAATTCTCTTGTAGTCTTGTCTCTTTCTCAAACCCAATATTTAATTCATTGGAGCAAGAGGAGGAACTATTGGAGGTGGATGACACCATAGCTGTGGAGATTCCAGTTTCAAGTGGGAAAAGATGGGTTGGGATTGAGAGGTCTGGCAAGGAAAAGATGACCATCCCATTTCCAATCACTGGGATCCCACTCCAGACTCCTTTTCCCCACCGCCCTCAAATTCGCTGCACCCAAATCATAAAAGAGTTGAACTTGACCTCCAATTCTGGCCTCCATTTATCGGATTACCAGATTTCCAACACTCTAATATTGATAAAGAGCCCCCAAAATACTATAAAGAAAGAAATTAAAAAAAAGTAGAAAGAAATCTTTTGGCAGTCACAATAGATTAGAGTCGAAAATTCTCAAATCTCAGCCAAAAGGAGAAAGACCTTAAATGAAGCTAATCGGTCACGGTTCGGCCCCAAAAGTGAAGAAACACTACAAAAATAGATCCATGGTTCCAATGAAGAGCTACCCACATGCCCGTCTCCACATACGCGGTTCGGCTCAGTCTTGATAACCAACTGCCTCCATACCTCAATTAAGCAAATTGAGCACCGTAAATTGATTATTAAAATGAAATCAGTTAAAAATCAAAGTTGGGAGGTGATGTGCAACAAGGGCGGTGGTGCTCGCGCTCGGCGGATTCCGGCGGCTCTACTCGCTCCACCTCTGGCCGCTAGAGAAGATCTCACCGTCGCCGTCTCCTCCGTCGTCCGCCTGGCCCTGCCTTCCCCGGTACCGGCGCTGCCTCCGTCGAAATCCACCCTAAGTAAAAAGCGGTTGGGAAAGGACGAAATGAATTTGTCGCTCGTCTCTTCTCCATCCAGTACTTCGCGTAGATGAATTTCAATAATCGAAGCAAAAGAGCATGAAACCCTATGCACTGAAAGAGGGAGGGAGTGCTGAAGACGCGAAATGACCAAAATACCCTGACTTAATCGGAGTTCTCACCGGAAAACGGCCCGAGGGAGTTATGTGGCGAAAAATAATTAATTTCAGGGACTAAATTGATGAATACGGAGTTAAGAGTTTACATTGACAATTCGCAAACAATTGAGGGACTAAATAGGTGATTTACCCTTTTCTAAATGCAACAATAAATATATTTGTGGTTCTATGTTTACTTCATATTCAGCCTTGTAACTCAATGTTTAATTTTTATTCTAATACTTTGTGTTGAGTTAATCGGATAACTACGCAGTCTTGGATCCAATCCGAAACACTCTTGGTCAAATATGAAGTCAAAGCAATTAAGACAATCAAATAGGCGCGGTGGTGAAACGGTTCATTGCACTTAACACATATATAACTACTGCACTTATTAAGGATGATGTTGCAGTTATTAGGGGTATTGAGTATGAAGTCATTGTACTTATTAGACTGGATTAATTACCCATTAACTAGTATAAATGCTTAGCGCCTGTAGTAGGTAGCGGACACACACAATCTTGTACTCAAACTATCATCAATATTATTACTTGTCTATTTACTTACTCGTAATTACTTTTCAGTAACATTCTTACCTTCACTAGTGCTTTCATTGAGAGCCTAAGATCAACTCTCAAATACGCTATGACATACATCTGTCTTTTTCTTCAATAAGATTTGAATAGTGGCACAATCTGGATCAGACAACTCCCATGGTTCCCGCAATGTGAACTTCAATGGCAATGCTAGCAGACACGCCTGATAGCAGACTCAGACACTTGTAATCTATACTATTGCAGTTGAGCAATTCTAATACAAACACTATAGTTTATCTAATATATTTGGTTTGGCTTTGTTTTCAAAAAAAAAAAATACAAACACTATAGCTCTCATCATCGTAATTGATCCAAGGTGGACCACGTTCCACGATATAAATTGCCTTACACCAAAGTTCAAAATATCTTATCACTTTGTCTCTCTAATATATATACTATCATTCATAGTCCAAATTATCCTAGTTCAAGATTGGTGAGACAATCCCAATCAAATTTTCATGATATACATATACAAGTATATATAAGTGTTACTCTCTGTTTTTTGTTTTTAACACAAATATAGTTAAATACTATAACTATTCTAGTTATTTTTTATTTTTTTATTTAATAATGGACACCTAAATTGCACAATTATTTTTGTGAGCTGCAAAAATAAGTGCTAGTAATCCCATAAATATAGAAATACAAACATATAAAAATTAGCGGTACCAAGCTAAATTCTCTCGGTCTTATTAGGTATTTAGGGACCACATATTACAACAATGAAAAAAAATTAAATAGATATATTTCAACCATGAAAATCAAAATAAAAAACCCAGTAACCGAGAGACCATAATCGGAATTAACTCTTATTAAAATGATATAATTTCTTGGCGATCAAAGAAGACGCCAGAAGGTCCATCTTCAGGCTGTAGAGCCACCCTCACAATACTCTGAGCTCCCTCTTCTGCTGTAATCTGACCGCTATTGAAGGTTAGGTCTGTCTTAACAAAGCCAGGGTTGACACAGTTGACCTGCAAAGAAGGATATTTGTGCGCTATGGTTCTTGCATAAGCATTCATGGTTGCCTTGGAAACAGTGTAGGCCGATGGGATTGGAAACTTTCCGTTATATTTTAAGCGACCATTTTTGTAGTCCTCCAGGTATTTATTCACCACTTCGTCAAGCTTTTCAGGGGGGCTTTCAACGTTATTTAATATTCCTTTGGCCCACTCATCACATATTTTCTAAAATATAAAACAAATATAAGTTGGTCAACAACTAAAATAGCGCAAATTATATTGTGGACCATGATTATAACTGATACTGCAGTTGTGTTGAACAGATACTGCAGTTGTGTTGAAAAGATACTACAGTTGTGTTGAAAGGAAACTGCAGTTGCACGGAACAGTGGTCGTTCATTCGTTCAACACAACTGTAGTAACCGTTCAACAGAACTGCAGTATCTTTACAACAGAACTGCAGTATCCGTTCAACACAACTGCAGTTCCAGATAGATGACACGGCCTCTGTTCCGCGCAACTGCAGTTCCCTTTCAACACAACTGCAGTATTCTTTTAACACAATTGCAGTATCAATTCAACACAACTGAAGTATCAATCATGACCCATGGTCCACAATGCATTGTGGACCATGGGGTCGACGGTATAACGACTGCTAAAATAGATGTATGTTCGTTTCCTTGCCGTGGAAGTTATGTTATGACAATTCTTTTGATGTTGTAGGTAAAAATTGATGAGTTAATAGCACTTTTATTCCAAGTATATTGTGTACCATGATTCATTAATTATAAGTTAGACTAGTGACATATATGTTTATTTTTAGCATATATATAGAATGTTCATTTTTCGTATACTATATATTCATTTTTTATAATTTATTTTTAATATATTATAAGTTTAGTTTTTAATATATTATTTAACAAATGAGTCTTCAATACATTAAAAATGAACATTTAGTATACTAAAAATAAATATCTATTAGTGATTTACCTTATAATGTGGATCATGGTCTAATAAGTATAGTTTGCCCTTTCCGACTTTCAACTATAGTGTCCAGGGTTGCTCCAGTAAAAATAAGGGCCTATTTAATAATTAAATTTAGTATATATATAAATATAAAATAAAATTGTATTGTTTATTTTTCAAAAAAAATATAATATATAAAATATACCATAGAGAAAAAAAACAATTCAAAGTTTTACTTAAAAATTAATATTTTTTTTACATAGATACAAAATCATTCACTTCCAAAATTTTATCATTGATCAGGGTCCACTTCCACGTTGTATGGTAGACTGTAATTTTATCGGTACAAAAATTTGGGTACATAAACATAATACTGTAGATACGTAAAGTTGACACTAAAAGTGGATCTATGCACTTATAAAAGTGATCAATTTATGTACTTATAGTAGTAATTTATATATACCTATAATAATGAATTTATATACTTATAGTTGTGAACTTATGTATTTACAATAGTGACTTCTATTAAACCAAATTTATATATACAAAGTAATGGCTTTATGATGTACTTGTAGATTTATTTAAAAAATTGGGAAAAAAATTATCTATATAAGTGTCCGTTAAAATACCTCAATTATAACTTCTAAATTATTTTTATTTTATATACTAATTTTATTTGTACAAAAAGAAAATTAAGATAAAGTTTTTTTATCAGATCCACTTTGTAAGGTAGACCCTTGTCAATGATATAACTACTGGTACATGAGTAGAGTCGACCTTGATAATGTCATTTATTTTTTTTGGTGCATGGTCTACTGTAATTACTGTTTTTTTTTTTTTTCATTTTGTTGGTTATAGCCTATAGGGTTCAAGATTGACTTAATTTCATTTTCAATTAATGAAAATGTGACATTTTGTTAATAAGTCATGAACTTAAAAAATAAATAAATAAATAAATAAGTAAAGATAAAGAATATAAATACCTCTAGTGTTGCATCACCAGAGCTGACATTTACTATTCTTGGAGATTTAGACAATTGGAGGAGGGGGAGAAATGCCTCAGTCATTCTCTTTGATCCATAGTAATTTATTTCAATGCATTCAGCAGTCAACTCATAATTGTGGAAAAGTGCACTCGACCAATGGGCTCCCTTCATCCATGCATATATAATCACATCATAATCTTGTAAAATATGAGTTCACAAATGTTTTTTGGAACTACAATTTTTTTTTTAAAAAAAAAAAAATCAATTTAGAGGCTAAGATTAGCACAAATTATGACTAGAGTTCGCCATTCGCATTGTGCACCCTGATCTATCTTCATGTAAATAAACTGAAGATACATAATATATTAAATGTAACATTTATCTAATCTATTAACTGAAAAGTATATAATATGCTAATTACAAACGTATAACATGATAACTACAGACACATAAACTGTTAACTGCAGGTACAGAATAGGTTAACTGGAGACATATAACATGTTAACATATTATGTACCTGCAGTTAACGGTTTATGTATATGTAATTATCCTGTTATGTGTGTGTAATTACCATACGATCTTCGTCCTTCAATTTATTTACAGGTACAGAAACTATTAATTGCAGAATGTGTTAACTGCAAACACAATTTTTGGACCAGAGTTCATAATGCAATATGAATCATGCTCCATAGTATAACAATTGAAGAAAATGGCTTAGAAGTCTTAGCTTACAGAATCCACTAGATAGATGACTAGAAACATAACAATCGTTATTCCATGGACCATGGTCCACACATTTGTGTAAACCATAAATAAAAAGTAAATTTTAATATACTAAAAGTATATATTATTTGTATACATAGAGTACATTATTTGAAAGTACATTATATTTTATATATTATTAAATAATGTACATTCAGTACATAAATAATTTACTTTTAGTATATTAAAAATGTATATTAGATCATGATTCATATAACTATGGTCCACATAATAATTTGCCAAAACGTAACATACCTGTAAAGATTTTAGAACGTTTTCATCCATAGCCAATCCAATAACTCCAGCATTATTCACCTAAAACAACATAATAATAATAATGATAATAATAATAATAATATCATTATTATTATTATTATTATAAGAGTATGCTCAGCACTAAAAATTTTTTGACAATTTTTAAAATGTCATGTAAGATAGAGTGTATGAAAAAAAAAATTACTTTTATGCACACACTTACAACTACTACTGTCAAAGTAGATCGAAGCCCGCGGACTGGCCCACACCCGCCCTGCGGTGGGACGAGTTAGAGCTACATAAAAGATGGCCCGCGAAAGAGCAGGCCTAGTAGGATTCATGTGTACATACGTACTGCACACATGAATATATATTCATGTTTACAAGATTCATGTGTACAGTACTACACATGAATATATATTCATGTGTACACTTTGGATACAAAGTATAATTATACAAAAATAAAAAAAAAATAAAAAAGAGCAAAACCATAATGCCAACTCGCGTGGGGTGGGTTAGGGTTGGATGAATCCTAGTCCACGGGCCTAACGGGTCGGTCCACAAAAAGCTGTCAAAATTTAGGCCCGCAGTGGGGCGGGACAACCCGCTTTGACAGTACTACTCACAGTACATAATTTTTTTTCTTGTAGTGTGTCCAAAAAAATTGACATTTGTAATAATAAGTTTTATATATCTCTTTCACCAATGATAAAAATGAATAATTTTAAACGTGCTCTCAATTCACTCTCATTTTCTACTTCTTATGAGTTAGCATGCTTTGATTGCTCAATTTAATAGGGGTCATGATATTTATCCACTTCTTCTTCTTTCTTTTTTTTCAATCAAATTTAAATACAAGTAAAAATAAAAATTGGGAGTAAGTTTTTAGAGTACATAGAGTATTTTTGGATAAGAAAATGTGAAGAAACTCCTCTAAAATGTATCGGTGGGATACTCTTAAGATAAAATAGATTGAAAGTCTAACACTACTTTATTTTCCAAATATGGATACATTAATAGTTGGGGAAGAAATGAGGAAGGGAGATGAAACACTTATTTAATAAGGGTATGGGTTTTGCCATTAATGGGGTATTCCAAACCCATAGTAGCATTCACAAAACCTATCAACCAAACAATAACAATCACTTTGATACACATACCTTATGCCTAAACCCCCCAACCAAACACACCCTAAATGATGTTTAATTTTATAATTAATAACCTCATAATAACATTATCCAACGAATAAATATGGTTAAGGCTGGGTGACTTAAGGATTGGCAAACTATACTATAGATCATAGTCCATCTTACATTGTGAATCTTAATTCAAAATGATATTATATATCTGTATTTTCTAGCTATATATTTACAGACATATAATTTATTAACTGAAGGGCAAAGTTGCAAAATACGTCGGACGCCAGAGGCCCACCTAGCGCCTAGGCCGAATACAAAAAAAAAATAAAAAATAAAAAATAAATAAATAAAAAGGTTATGCGAGCATATATTATCAAGTTAGAGTTAATTCCACCAAAGGTCCTTTATCTTTGGTGGTAATTTCAAATTTGATCCCAGACTACCGTTTTTGCCATTTAACATTCCAAACTATTATTTTTTGGACACTTTTAGGGTGCGTTTGGTTCGCACATGGGAATCGGAATCGGAATGGGTATCAAATACTTGGTAAGGGTAATGGGTTTTGGTGAAAGTATTTAGCATGTTTGGTAGTTGGGTGGAATGGGAATGATTATTAATAGTTGGGGAAGAAATGATGAAGGGAGATGAAACCCTTATTTAATAAGGGTATGGGTTTTGCCATTAATGGGGTATTCCAAACCCATAGTAGTATTCACAAAACCTATCAACCAAACACTAACAATCACTTTGATACCCATACCTTATGCCTAAACCCTCCAACCAAACACACCCTTAGTCATTCTCATGACTTTTCCTATTTTTAGTAAGGGTATTTTTGTCTTTTCATATTTTTATTTTGTTATTTTTCTGGTTTCAACCGATTTAATTGGTTTAGAACTTTAGTTAACCTTTAATTTTTAGTAACCATATTTTTCAACTGGTTTTTAGTAAAGTCTGAAACCAATTAACCTGGTTGAAATTGAAAAAATAACAGAAGAAAAATATGAAGAGACAAAAATGCCATTACTAAAAATAAGAAGAGTCATGAGAAAGACTAAAAGTGTCAAAAATAATAGTCTTGAATGTTAAATGACAAAAACGATAGTATGGAACTAAATTTAAAATTGTCACTAAATACAAGAAATCTCTACTGAAATTAACTTTAGCAGGGTATACATATATATATATATATATATATATATATATATATATATATATATATATATATATATATATATATATATATATATATATATATATTTTATTCAAATGTGGCCGCGCCTTCCCGTGCGGCCGTGCGGTTTACACCACTCAATGTTATTTGTGTGGTGCATTTCTTAATATTGAGTGGTGTATTTCTTAACATTAAGTGGTGTATTTCTTAACATTGAGTGGTGTATTTCTTAACATTGAGTGGTGTATTTCTTAACATTGAGTGGTGTAAACCGCACGATCGCACGGGAAGACACGGCCACACCTGAACATGACCCTATATATATATATATATATATATATATATATATATATATATATATATATATATATATATATATATATATAAAAGCACATGGCTCTAGGATATTTTTACCCGAGAGTTATCCTAGAGTCATGTGCTATAATATTGTAGCACATGGCTCTAGCAATAATATTGTATTATATATATACATAACAAAAGCTATTACACATGTTTCTAGGATTGCAAAAATAAAAATAAAATTTAATAACTCGGTCAAGTCAGCACCGAATATATTAATTGTGAACACATAATCTTTAAGCACAAAGAGTCGAGTCAACAGTCGACTCCACTGAGGCTCAAACCCACTTCCTTTTACATGGGAGTGTAAATCGAGTGGCACCGACCACAAAGTCATTGGCTGGTATAACAATTGATTAATTATATTATAAAGTGAAAATTGATGGTGCACATACACATACACAAACACTAGTACAAGTACTCACCAGAATATCAAGTCTTCCAAAATTGGTTTTGACGAAATGAAAAAGGGAAGAGACTGTGGAGGGATCGGTAACATCGAGGTGGTGAAAGAGCACATCACCATCGGAGAAGCCAAAAGCTCTGAGTTTCTCCATAGCTTCAATTCCCTTCTGCTGGTTTCTTGCAGTCAAAACCACCGTAACTCCATCACAAGCTAACTGCCTGCAAATTTCAAACCCCATCCCTTTGTTTCCTCCTGTCACAACTGCATACCTGCATCCATATATATATTCGTCTATCACCTTAAATAAACTATATATATATATATATGGTTGACTTCATATGAGACAACATCTTCCCGTGAGACAGTGCGACAACGTGAGTGCACATAGTCTACTTCACAAATGCACACACCCTAAACTGTGTACACTCATGTAAGCTAAGTGCACACACTTTAGGCTGTGTGCATCCGTGTAGTAAACTGTGTGCACTCACGTTGTCGCATATCTGTCTTACGGGGAGCTGTTGTCTCATATGATTGTAATTCTATATAACATATATATATGGCGTTGAGTTATGGTGCAGGCAAGCCTTTAGGTGAGAACGTGTTGTTACACTGTTAAGCCAGTATCCAGAGATGTCAATTAGGTGGTGTCGGGCATATGGAAATGCTTTATAGTGCATTGATGATTGTTTGACGGTGCATCCTTTCCCTTTCCTTGATTTTACCTTTGATATGCACCACCAAGCATTCTTAAAATGTACAACCACGCATTTACAAATGCATTGTCAAGCATTTCCAAATACACCAAAGTTGAGAATCAATGAGAATCAGGTAATACACGGTGCATTTTGAAATGCTTTACTGATACTGGCTTAATAGTGCATCTGCATGCTCGCACCGGACAAGCCGTTATCCCACTCCTATATATATATATATATATATATATATATATATATATATATATATATATATATATTTCTATTCAAATGTGGCTGCGCCTTCCCGTGCGGCCGTGCGGTTTACACCACTCAATGTTAAGAAATGCACCACTCAATGTTACGAAATGCACCACAATGAAAATGCATTTCTTAATATGAAATGCACCACTCAATGTTATTTGTGTGGTGCATTTCTTAATATTGAGTGGTGCATTTCTTAACAGTGTAAACCGCACGGCCGCACGGGAAGGCGCGGCCACACCTGAATGTGACCATATATATATATAATGAATTGCTATGCATAATCTTAATTTGCCTGCCTTATATATATTTCTATTCAAATGTGGCTGCGCCTTCCCGTGCGGCCGTGCGGTTTACACCACTCAATGTTAAGAAATGCACCACTCAATGTTACGAAATGCACCACAATGAAAATGCATTTCTTAATATGAAATGCACCACTCAATGTTATTTGTGTGGTGCATTTCTTAATATTGAGTGGTGCATTTCTTAACAGTGTAAACCGCACGGCCGCACGGGAAGGCGCGGCCACACCTGAATGTGACCATATATATATATAATGAACTGCTATGCATAATCTTAATTTGCCTGCCTTTTTGATGCATCAGTAACGTTGATTGCCCCTGCCATTGAAGAGAATGCAGAATGTCTCATATAGTAAACTACTATTACTACTACATTATATATAGGCGATTCTTCTGTAAATAAATGCAGCATGTTATAGGAGGTATCAACTAAGTTACTACTATATGTATATATTTGGGTTGGAAAATCTAGTGTACTCAATATATTTTTAAGATTTAATATATTTATACGTACCAACAAACCAAGCCGTACTTTGATTATATATGATGCAGGTAAGATAAGATTTAATATGATGCAGGTAGGTTTGATTATATATGCGGATGGAATTAATTAATTTATTAGGCGGATGTGCCGAAGATTAATTGAGACTTGAGAGTAGGGGTGGGAATCAGTCATTATATTGTCTATGGTCCTTTGTGGACCATGGTCCTTAAACGTTGTCGTTTCATTAAGTAAAAGAAACAATTATTGCCGAGTCTTAACGAAACTCCGTAAATGAAACTACAGTTCATTTCAAAAGATAATGTCTCACATTTATTTTTATATTATCAAATGAAACTGTAGTTATATCAAAATGAAACTGTAGTTGTGTTGAAAGGAAACTGCAGTGTATATAAAATGAAACTGAATAACAGTTTCACATATTTGAGTGTATATTATCGAATGAAAATGTAGTTATATTGAAATGATACTGTAGTTGTGTTGAAATGAAACTGCGGTGTATTATAAAAGAAACTGTAGTTGTATTGAAATGAAACTGAATAAGAGTTTCACATATTTGAGTGTATAATAGGGAACTCGGAACTCGAAATTTACACAGAATTAAGGCCTAGCTCGTTTAGTGAAAAGGGTCAACAGTCACTAGACCACAACGTCTTTGGCATATATATATTATTTTATGCCTAATATATATTTTTATATTTACAATATAACCCCAAGTATATATAATTACCAAACTCTAACCCTCCACCTCCAAAATCACATTTTAAATATTGTTGCTAATCTTGTTGTAAATGTTCTTATTGTTTAGTTTTTTTTATTAACTGTTGTTACTATCATAATATTTAATTAATAAAATGTCGCAATTTAATTATGTGAGTTGATTGTTTATTATTTATGAGTTTATATATGATAACAAATAATAATACAATTGAACTTATTTCTAAACAATTTAACGAGCATGCTGAAGTCGTGACTTGTTTATTTTATTTTATATTTTAATGATATTATGTTTGATTGTGTTGATATACTTATGTAATTATGCATTAGTTTTGTATTAGGTATATTTCTTAAATTATTTAGATATTTTTATTAAAGTTTTTAAAAAACTTAACATGTAGGCTTTAAATATGCTCAAAGTTAAGACTTTACTTTGAAGTCTTTTTAATGGCCTAAATATTAAACAGACTTTTAAAAAAGCTTCAGGCCAGGCCAGGTCAGGCCAATTGTAGGCTCAGGCTTGAGCTTAAATAAAAGCCTACATACAGGCTCAAGTCCAGGTCTAGACTTTAGATTTTAGTAACAGGCTCAGGCCTAATTTTCTAAAACTCGGCCTATTTCCACCCTACTTGAGAATATATATATTATGCGTGAAGAGTTATTAGTATATTGCATTTGTTTCACGACAACGTACTATTGAATTATATTAGCGACGGCTCATATTACAAAACTAAGAGTTAATTCCACTGAAGGCCCCTTATCTTTGGTGGCAATTTCAATTTTAGTCCCAGACTATCGTTTTTATCATTTAACATCGCAGACTATCATTTTTTAGACACTTTTAATCCTTTCAATGATTTTCCTAATAAAATCCTATTTTTTGTAAGAGTGTTTTTGTCTTTTCATAATTTTTTACCCGTTTATTTATTTATTTTTAAAAAAATTTTGGTAGCTGCTTCTTCAGTTCTTCCTCCACCTCAAATTGACAAATTCATAATTGCATAAACCAATGCAATGGTTTATGTAGTTAGGAATTTGTCAATTTGAGGTATTGGAAGAACTAAAGAAGAGGCTACCAAATTTTTTTTAAAAAAAGTAAATTAATCGGTTAAAAAAATTCTGAAGAGACAAAAACACGCTTACAAAAAATAGGATTTTATTATGAAAATCATTGAAAGGATCAAAAGTGATAAATGATAGTCTGGAATGTTAAATGACAAAAATGATAGTCTGGGACTAAAATTGGAATTGCCACCAAAGACAAGAGACTTCCCATGGAATTAACTCCAAAACTAATTACAAATTACAAACAGTCATATAATACATAATAATAAAAATGCGAAGTTATTTATCTTACCTACTTAACCTGAAAGCAACATGCTAAAAATGTTATCTGCACAAATACATGCTATACAAATTTATAAAGTTACATTGTTAATTACACACTTTTTGTATTTGATGACCTAATTGCACAAACACTAATAGTTTAATGGTCTATTTGACCTTTTTTCTTATAATTATTTATTGGATCTTACTAGTTAAAATGATATGATGTGCAATCACCTTGTCGCCGCTCTCAATTTTTAGAATGACTGTCACATCAACGATGACCTGAGAATTATGTTATGTGTCTATAATTGTCATGTTATGTGGTTTCAATTTTATTTACAAGTATAAAAATTATTAACTACAGGTATAGAATGTGTTAGCTGCACACAAACAATTTTTGGACCATGATTCACAATGCAATATGAACCTTGGTCCATGGTATAACAATTGTCTAACTATAGGAGGTACCTTTAAGTCGTACCATACTCATATTAATCCATTTTGCATCGGACCGGCCCAATTAATGTGTAAAGTGCTTGCCAAATTGATTTTTTATTTTTACATACAAGAGGGGATTTTGAACCCCCGACCTCTCTTAAGAGATGAGCTGAGCGTGCATAGCCATTCACACTAATCAGGCTGGTTATATTGCAAAACTAATTACAAACACGCATAATGCGTGATAGAAAATGTCAATGAAAAAATTATCATTATTGACTTTTATGTCATTTTTCGACAAAATTTAAACTCATATTATGTCCTAATATATATATTTGATAAATTTGAACCGTTGATCTCTATAAATCAACGGCTCTAAAAAAATTATACACTTCTAATCTACAAAAATGTGAACTCGAATACACAAAAATATACACTCAAAGATCAACATTGTGCACTTGAAGGCACAAAGATGTGCGCTTGAACGCCAAAATTACGAACTGGTCTAAAATTGTGCAGACACAAAAATCTACACTTAAAGGCACAAAAATATGCATTCGAAGGCACTAAAAAGTGCACTCAAAGGGAGAATACTATGCACTGGAACAGAATAAATTATACACTCTAAGAAACAAAAAAAATTCACCCAAACACAAAGAAAATATGCACTTACACAAAATTATCAAAATGTCACCACATTTTTTTTAAAAAAAAAATATTTCTTCATTCTGGATGGCTGATCTAGACTAAATCAATAATTGAGATTTAACCATGAAGATGATAACTTGTTTATGATGCATGCAATGGCTATGGACTCATCCATTTCATATTGTGTGGGCTTATTTTTCCAAGAATCAAAACAATTTCGTGAATTGTTTCATCACGGGTTTTTTGTCCTCCATCTGTAGTGGATAAAATCACTTAATAGGAATTTTTTACTTGATGCATCTTCAGATATGTATTTTGCCTCAATTGCATCGCAAAGTTTCTTGGCAAATTCAACAAACTGATAAACATCAAACAGAGTATCTAGTTATATCACATTATATACTCGTATTGTAACAACATTATTTAAATTGGGAAAAAAATAATTATTATTATAAATTGAAAGTTAATACTTTTTCTTAAATAAAAGAATTTAAATGTTAATTCATTTCTGAATGAACTATTTCTTGAGATGTACTGTTATAATAACATGTTTGTCAATTTGATTTTGAGAAAAGAGTGGTGGCATTCTGAATTCAATTCTACTTACTTTTTCTCTAAGGACTAAAAACATTTACAAGCAATAATGCTCTTGAATTGCTAAAAATGTGTTGCGCTTTTATATATCTAGCTTGCTAACATAATTTTACTAAAAATGTGTTGCCCTTTAATGCTGAAATGTTTTTGTGTATTTTTGTCTTATGGTCGTGATCCTTATTTGGTTTCACATACGATCATATATTATATTTTATAGAGAAAATTGTCAAATAAACCATTGAACTTTATACAAAAATGAAATTAAGATTTCAAACTTTAAAAAGTGTAATTAAACATTCAAACTTGTCAAATAAGTCAATTTTATCGACAACCAATAGATTACGTGTAAAATTATCACCATTGACCACCATTCACCATTGTTAACCACCCGTTCACTGTTGTTGACCACCGTTACTGTCGTCGCCGCCATTAAATCAACCATCATATCAGTCGCCAAAGGTGACCAAATGGTCACCTTCTACAAATGAGAAGGTGATCGGCGTCCAGTCGCTTTCTCCACTGGAAGGCGACCATTCTGGTCGCATAGAAGGCGACTAGTGACGGTCACCGGTTGTTGGAGCAGTGCCCTTAGTAGCTAGAAAGTGAGTGACAACCTATTAAAAGTCATTTACAAGTAATTTATCAGTTGATGGACTTCAATGTACGAAAATAACATTTGATGAGGTTAATTGTAGCTTTTTAAAGTGCAATGATTTAATTACACTTTTGTGTAAAGTTCAAGAGCATATTTAACATTTTTTGCCTATATTATATATAGTTCAACGAGAGTGCTTTTTTAAATAAATACAAGGCAGAGCATGAGGATGGCAGGAGAGTGCCCTAGGCAATTTGTTGAAGACAAAAAAATCTAATAGCTACAATTGTCATTAACCATTCTACCCTGCATTACATATGAAGCTGGGCAGTTTTGAGCCTAGTAAGTAATCTTCAACTTTGTAAGCAGTGTTGGGTGAATACAAACAATGGGGAAAGTGGGATATAAGTTGTTCAAAACTGTACAAAGAAAAATGAAAAAGAAAAAAAACTACCAACCAACTTGGCGGAGAACTTATAATTTTGCAAAGTGGTTGATGCAGAAGCCATTGTCCTTTGCCATGAATTAGTTGCTGAAAGCTCTGTTACTTCGTCTTGAAAAACGGGTACTTCGTCCAAATTTGGACATAGTCCCTGAAGTATGTTGGAAGACAACTATAGCTCCTTGTTGAGGTGAAGTTCAGAAGTAACATGAAAGGAGGTAACCCGTTATTTGGCTTTCGTTGTATGCTCATTCGCTGAAAGGTAATTGTTTAGCTCCTCGTTCTACAGCATCCCTCCAAATCCTATACCTTACTCCGAGCTTATCATAAGCCACGGGAAGATTCCAGATGTTAGCGCCATTGATCATCCGGTCCTGTTGCCCAATTACAAGCCGCAGATCCTCATTTAAGACCTGTAAATTGTCCAAAAGTATTAGTAACAATAAAGGATTTATCTTTCACCTTTTTTGGTTGACCTCCAACTCTCTTTTTGGTTTTGATGGGTAGGTTAGTAGTTGAGAGGCTAATTCGAACAAATCAAGCCATTTGGCAATGTAAAAATTGTCACCAGAGCTACTCATGGTTTAAGTAATAATCAATGAATGACAATATGGGCCAACAATTTTCACATGCATATTGCCTAATAAGATGGTTAAAGGATGAATATTGTTGCCAAAGATGAATACCCACCTTACTAGCAAACATGACTTGCTAGCTAGCTAGCATATTCAAGGTGATAGCATTTCTAAATGAGTAATGCTATACAGCCCTCCTAAATTTCCCCTCCCGTTTTAGCACTATCTAATTGGATTCTTTAGTATTTGATTACCAGTGGGATCAACCAATTCATGGACACCCAATGAATATAAACCACATCAGGAGGGGGAAATAGCATTATTCTTTCTGAATAGGTTAGAGATTTAGAATAGAACTTACCTGCTCTGCAAAGTGCCTCCACAAATATTGCATGAAGGGAATGTGTTTGAGCAGGGGAGCAAAATCCAGTGACATCCTGTATAATAACCTAGTCTTCTGCCTGGATGAAGGCAAACACACATGTAGTTGGTGAAGGTGTGTAGAACACTGCTTCGTACTCTGCCCCTCCAGTTTGCCTGGCTTTGATATTCCAATAGTAGATAACACCATACAAGGTGGTCTAAATTCCATATCAATTGGATAAGGATCCCAGTATCCTTGTAGACCAGATTCAGGGGTCAAAAATTTCACCAAGCTGGGAATAAGAAAGTCATGCAACAGAATGAGAAAGTTGGCAAATTTTGATTTTTAAATGGGAAAGAAGAGATTGAGGAAACATGGATTTTTTTGCTTTTATCAGTTTTGATTGATATGATTTTAGTTACTCTCTCTGTTTAATATGCCTTATTTACTTTAAACACAGATTTTAAGAATAGTGGACAAATACATATTTCTCTATTATTTATGGTGGTTAATTTTAGAAATGTGGACAATTTTTATTTTTTTTTGTACTGTCAGATTACTAGTATTATTATTATTTGATAAGTAGCTGACAAACTGGTTTTTATAAAACTGTAGATTATATACTGTTATCACTCATCAATGAAAGCAAACCTTGGTACGCTCCATCCTTTAGCAAAAGTTGAAGTGTGGGTGAAAGGAGCATGTGCAAGATCCAAAAGGTTGTCTAAAAGTAAACCATGCTCCACAGGGAGTTCCATGACTATCTGTCATTTTCAACAGACAAAGTATTAAGCAGAACTCATACCAAACTCCAGTTATAAATTATTGAAAATCTGATGATAGTGATTGCAAACCTCTGCATGGATTTGAAATCCAGGAGGAGGTAGTAAAGAAGGTAGTGTAGCTTCTGGAGGATCATCTCCTGGCCATATCCAAATCATGCCTTCTTGCTCAAAGCATGGCAAAGCTTTTAACTTTACATTTAGTAATCTTGTTGACGGCATTTTCTCGCATTTTCCATCTGTTGTGTATTCCCACCCTAAATCCAACAAATATTGAGGTAAAGTCAATCGTCTAAAAAAGATCATTAACAGGAGAGATTCAAAACTCATTTCACATTTGTTTATCATCACAACAGTCACTTTGTACTCTTTCTCTCACCATGGTAAGGACACTGTATACGACCATCATTTACTGAACCCAGATGAAGGGGGCAGGCCCTATGAGCACAGGTGTTTTGGACACATCCAGGCTTTCCATCTTTCCCACGAAAGATCACCCATGGCTCCTCAAAGCAATCAATTGGTATCTGAAGCATCACAGTCCAACGCCAAAGAAGAGAGTAAAATAAATGTCAGAATCATAAAGTCCAATTTGTTAGGTTCCTATTCAAATTTCCACTCTCTAAGAAAACTCGTGATGAAAACTTTCATGTAATAAAATTTATTGTAGAAGTAACATAAAAGAATATAACTTTATTCTTTCACCTTTCCATTATAGTTCACTTGGTCTCCTTATAACCAAAACTGTGGCTGAAGAATGGAATTTTTACAACTGAGTTTGAATGAGAAAATCTAGATATATTTACCATGGTGTCGTCCTTAAGATCACTGGAGAAAGCAACAGGATACCAAAAGTTCTTCAGATGGTCACTGTAATGTTGGACGGGACCAGACACATTTAGGTTTCTTCGAGACGGGTTGCTTTTTACAGTATCTAAAGATCTTATAGGCATACTGGTAGAAGAGGACGAGCAATCAGTTTCTGCTGTGTTTTGATCTTGCAGCAGCTTATCATTTACCAGTGCTTCCATGTGAGCCAGCTTATCTAGGGCAGCAGAAACTCTAGCCTCAGAGATGTGTACCTGTAAATCAAATTTTAGACAGAATCTCCTTTACAAATTATTAAAGAAAAAAAAATCTGTGCAATTCTTTGCATTTGAGGATTCATTTCAGTCAGAAGGATATAAGTATGAGATAATGTCAAATGATCAAAGTAAAACAGGCATGCATAACCACCCAATAATGGGAATGATCAAGGCCTTTAATAGGTCTTTAGACATCTTCAAACTGCACCTTGTATCCAACATTCCAACCTCCTAGCATTTCATGTTGTCAATGTAAGACTTGATATTGTTTTAATAGTACTATATAAATAAAGTTTTAGGCACTTGGGAGGTAAAGAAGTTCAGTGTCTATAACATGGCATTTATTGATATGACAAAACTATGTATTTTATGGGAATACAAGAAGCAAATATATCAAGCTACACAGCAAACACAAACTAGATCACAATATGCTTAGTTAAGTTGGGTTAGCTTACCTGTTTATGAGCTTGTGTGAGTTCTCCTTGCAAATCTGCAAGTTCCTTCTTCATTGTTCCAATAGATTTATAGTCACGGGCTAGAGGGTTTAATACTTCCACAACCTAAAAAAAAGTTTCCATTGTTTAGGAACTACTTCTGTAAATAATGAAAATAATGCAACTCACAAGTCACAACCTACTTACTAATTTATCAAACATAATTAACCTTTGAAAGTGAGGAGTAATCAAAACATGAAAAGTAGGGCACCAAAATTTTAAAACATGCAGAAAGCTCTCACCCCAAGAAATAGTAGTTGTAATATAATAAAATTTTGAAATAATTCAACACTAACCTTCTCGTGCAGAAGCATGATCGTAAGAACATCTTGACGAGCTTTCCAATCACAATATTGTATATCATATCGAGCCACTTCTAAAGCTGTATTTACATCTAGGAACTTTCCTTTACATTGGGGAACTTTGGACCTTGGATCTTCTACATTAAAAATTGTCAGCCATGGGCTTTTCTTGTCGACTAGCGCGCCCTCCTCCCCATACATAGCAAACACTCCAAACCCTCCACGGACATACTGTCATTACATGAACAACAAACTTAGCATCCAATGACCAATCTTTACAGATAACAAATACAAATCACACCTCACAACAAAATTTTGCACCAATAATATTGCAGATAAGCAACAATCAAATAATTACATAATAATGAGACAGAATTACATGTCTGTGTATTTGTTTTCCTTCTTTCTTCTCTTCTTATTTTTTATTTTTATAATATTTTTCTTTGAGTTTGGGTGGGTGGGGGGAACGTTGGATTTTTTTTTTAGAATCTAACCAGTCATTGCAGTAATCATGACTGAAATTTTCATCAAACTTGAATTAAATTTCTGAACATATAAAATCAAAGCCTTGAAGCAGGATACAAGGTAACTTATGAGCAATCACACAACCAAAAAGTTCAGGAAAAGACCTGATACAAATGAGTTTACAGATAAAATGGATATGAAGACTTCAATCTAAGTCTTAACTCTCTCATTGGCCTTGAAACTCCACCACAAACACCAAAAAAAAAAAAAGGCATACAGATACACGCATTCACAAAGGGAAAGTAAAGGCATGAAATGATCAATTATGATGTGTTGAAATGCCACTTTTCCCCTTCACAAACTTCATCCTCCGCTTTACTATATGTAAAGAAAAATTTAACCACAAAATTGCAATCAACAAAAGGAAAGAAAAAAAACTATAGAAGAAACAATTGAAACATCTGGTTCAATCTCAACTAAAAGTCTAAACTGATAACTGAACGATTATATATTATATATTATATGCTCAACAGAAACAAGTGTACCTTCTTAGAGTAAGACTTAGTGGAATGGGATGAAGAGAAAGGAAGACAGAGAGCCGTAGCAATGGCGGCGGAGGACATGGTGAGGCGGCGGAATTTCAGCTTCTAAAACGGCCGGAGACGGAGGATTAAGAGCTGCCGCTAAGACGGAAGGGAGAGAGAGAGAGCGATGGAGTCAAAACTCAAAATTTTCTTTGTTTTTTCGTTTTTTGTTTGGAGTTTTTGATAAGAGGTAGGAATTGCGCGCGATCCGGGCTGGCCTCCCAAGGCGTGCCACGTGTGTAGCGTGGGGCTTCGTTGGCTACCCGCGTGGCGCCTTGGATCTCCACATATTTCTCAATTGCGTGGACCCCACGACTCAGTAGTATCTTTCATAGACTTGGTAGAGAAGAGAAGAGAAAATCTTGGTAGTGCCAGCGTGGACGATTAACATATCTTCTCTATCTGCTTCATCAGCTCCTTTTCTATCCTCTCCCAGCATTGTGAATGTCAGTTTTGTCTAATAGTACGATAATCCTACACCACGGAGTACAAAGGCGGCTGATTAGGCATGTGCAAAACAATCTAACCCATAAGTCCGGTTAGTAAGGTCGCATTTGGTTGGACAGTTTTATATCTTAGGGTGTGTTCGGTAA
The DNA here is from genome assembly GCA_003576665.1 of Ipomoea trifida. Lineage (NCBI taxonomy): Eukaryota > Viridiplantae > Streptophyta > Magnoliopsida > Solanales > Convolvulaceae > Ipomoea > Ipomoea trifida. Next base: position 14,662,872 of record CP025656.1, on the reverse strand, counting down.
CCTCAAAAATAACTTTCGAAAAATATTTTTTGAGTTTTCGGGCAACGTTCAAAAAATGCGGTCAACGAAAAATGTTTTCTGTTAACCAAGGAAAATCAGTTCATTTTTTCAGAAAATGACTTGGATGCTACTCCAACCTAGAGGTCGAACCTACCCTAATCACGTATCCAGTTTACCATGTGTCATTCTTTTGGCCTAACTAGCCAGGGACTCACCGATCTTTAAAAAAAAAAAAAAAAAGACTTCTATATTTCTATAAAACATATGGGTCAAACTTTCTTTGGTCTCATGATAGGGTTTTATCCAAACCTCGGCTAGTCGGGCTTATAACAAGGAATAATTATTCAACTGAAATTACCTATAAAAGTTTTGCAAAACACCCAAAAATTTTGACCTAGACCTCCAATCATTTGCATTCCGAACGGATGCGCCACTGAGGACGGGACATGTGCTACTGAGGACGGGACATGCACTAGCTCCCCCCCCCCCCCCCCCCTCACTCCCTATGGTGCTGAGATCAGCACCGCAAGGGAGTAGGTAATATTCACTTCTCGGGCTCATATGTGCAACCGAGATACATCCCTACCTAACTTACTTCCCGATTACGTTGAGATTTCACTGAAAAGCGCTTGGCTTCTAGTGACCTAAAAGTCATGTCTCTATTACGGTTTGGCGACTGCCAACCTAAAGGTTATGATTTAGGGATGGTTTTAGAATCGGAAGATAATCAAATCAGACTTACGAACATTAAGTTCTATTTGTTTATACTATTGTCGAGATCAGGTTTTTAGAATGATATTCACATTTCACACCATAAACTCAGGTTTGGACTCAAACGTCAATTCATTCTATGGACCGCTTCTACTTGATCATGAGACAAGGTTTCATTGATTATGGGATTAGTTACTGTGATCTAGCGATCCAATTGTACCGATTAAGAAACCAGATTAACTGTGATCTAAAGATCAAATTTCACCGATTAGGAGATCAACTTTTTACGGTGATCAAGGGATCGAGTTTATTGCGGTCCGGAGATCATTTTTACCGATATTGAGATCAGATTTAACATCGATCTAGAGATCGAAATTATTGAGGTTTAGGGACCATTTATCGCCGAATTGAGGTCGAATTTGTCATTGTTCTAGAGATCGGAAACTTAATACAATCTAGCGACTATTTTTATCGATGCTAAGACTAGATTATATTTGACATTGATATGGGAATCGGTTTTATTTTAATCCAGTGATCATCCTTCTAACGTATTCCTCATTTGAGATATTGAAAATATTACGATCTAGAGATCGGTCTTCACCCTTGTCGAGATCGACTTTCATGGGGGCTAGGGTGACCTCGCCTAGATTATCATTACATCATACAATACAATTACAAATTACTTCGTTTAAGTGCATTACATCGGGGATACTACATAGTTTAGATTTTCATAATTGAATCAGATCGACGAGCGACCGATTGATCTGCTAGGTATTGTAGAGATTGGTGTTACTTCATGATCAATCTCGAGGGTGATTCCTAGTGCGAAGGCTTTAACAAGACCTTCGGTTTGAAGTACTATAGTCCTCGAAAACCACCTGAGGTCCCTGGACAATTACCCATCATGATTCCCTTCCTAGAGATGTTCTCCCAGTTGTTGTCAAGCTGCCAACCAAAACATATTATTATTGCGATTGACTCCTCTTGGACCTAACCGAGCTTGGACTAGTCAGGAAAATTGGTCGAAAGACTGACTACGACCTTGATGACTTACACTTACCCCCGGACTCAACGCTAATGGTGCCTTCGGGAAAAATGGGACGGTCATATACTCGGGTTGAGGATGTTGGGGTTGATGTAGGATGAGTATTCGCGAATATAAGCTCACTACTGAGTAATAATGTGGCAAGCTCACCCACCTCGAAGATGTAAAGTCACATCCAAGCACCAGGCCAATTTGAAATAGATTTAAGGCTTGACTTGATACGAATGGGCTAATAGTGTTTGAATTGACCGTAGTGATGTTCGTTTGACCCGAGGTGACAAACCCGACCTGAGGTGTCTAATTAGAGGCTGGATAAGGTCACAATCGGGAGCGAAGGTCGAATAAACTGTGATTAAAGTCTCCTTCACCTTTAGAATGTGATGAGGATGCATGATCGGGGTGGTTAATAGTACCGGTCTCCACAAATGACACCAAAATGAAGTGGTAAATACGCTAAGATTTACAGATAAGTGTACGTATACGGGTTTGTTTCGTAAGGTCGTGCAAGTCTACTTGTTAGTTTAAGTGTCTGGGTCTGAGAACTTGTGGCAGTGGGTCGAATAGTCCCCGAGTGGTGATTAGGTAGAATTGCCAAAAGTCTCCCTCCACTAGCATTGTACGGGGAAGTTGATAGTTAAAAGAAATAGAGAGACATTTTTATTACTACTTTTTCCTTCTTTTAAAAATAAATGATAATTATATTTTCCTTCAATATTAATCTCTTCAATATATGTCATGGGGTCAAAATTAGGGTAAAAATTTGATGGAGAAAAATAAAATCTTAATAAAACTTTTACTACTATACTCAAATGACATATATATATATATATATATATATGTTCAATTATTTGAGAGTTTGTAAACTAGTTAATTAAAACGCATCCTGCAAGGCTGCAATTTATTTCCTACAGGGTTTATCGTTATGCATGTGTATAACGGTGTGGAATACAAAATTTATGACGAAATGAGTTGGGTCACAAAATCCTTCCCTTGGCTAAGCTAGTCATCATCACGTAGCATCCGTTTGATGAGCTTTCTTGTTTTTTTTTTTTTTTTTTTTTTTGAGAAACAGCTTTCTTGGTTCGTATTATATATATCAATTTGAAGTAATAACAAATTAGCACCAATATCTGCTTTCTATTTATTAATTACACTATTAGTTTACATGGATAATTAAACAACAATAATAATTCAATTCTAAATTTAAAATTATAATATAATATTTGTGGCCATTTATCGGTTAAAATCAAAATGCAAGATTTACTCAATATACATTAACATTTAATATGTAGTAGCTACAAATTTTTTACGTCACTCAAAAAAAATATTATAATAATAATTTCTTTTTATTGACATATTTCAAAACACTTTTTCAAATTTCCATTTTTTACATACGTGGAAGCAACAAAAAAGATGAAACAACTAATCTATACACGCAAGTGCAGCCACCTTTTCATTAATTGCTGATACTTTTTTTTTTTAAAGGAAATTGCTGATACTTTTTTGGATGGTAAGAGTAGAGTCATGTAATATTATATCCACTCTTAAAATGACTTTTTAATAAAAAAGGATTGTAATAGACTGGTTAAAGGCTGTTATATTAAAATTTTAGCTCTGAAAGAAGTGTTAAGTGGGTGGAGCATGATTCTTATAATTGAAGTTCACGAGTTTGATTCTTACCAACATCTTTTAAGTTGAGCATGTTACACATGATCTTCCTAGCTAGTGTACACTGTGAGTTTCTCTCATAAAAAAAATAATAAAAAGAAAAAAGGACTTTTTAATATTCACTTCATGATATATATACCATTTTTTAAAAAATTTATGTGAAACCTATTCATTAAAGAGAAATTATAATCTTAGTCCCTCAATTATTCTCTACTAATCATCGTAGTCCCTCGCTTTTTATTGTTAACATATATTTATCTAATTTTTTCAAAAGATTATAGTTTTAGTCCCTGACAAAATCATTAAACTAATACATTAGATTTTTACTTAATACACAAGCATTTTAGTAATTAATTATCTTTTCTCTTCGTATCTTTTCCAATTTTGGCATTTCATTTTCAATACAGAGAATTGACAATCTTCTCCCCTAAATGTTTCTTCTTTGCTTTCAAAAAGAAAATCCTCTTCAATTGTTGTACATTATTATTCTATTTTCCCATGAACTTATTAAAATCAAGTTCTATATTTTACAAATGAAATATCAATAAATACTGAAAATGATTATAATTAAAGAAGAAATATAAAAAATATAATTACTAAAATATCTATATAGTAATTGTACTATTGATTCATGAACTAAAACTATAACTTATTTGAAAAGCTAGGGGCTGTATTGTAACCAAAAAAAAAAAAAAATGTTACAGATTAAAACCACTAGTATTGAGAAAAAAAAAAGTACATTTTTTAAATAACCAAAAAATTAAATGTGACAAAAAATAACTATTCCATAACTAGCTGATAAAAATAATTTTTTTTAAGAAAAGCATTATAATAATGCCACAATAAATATTAGCAAGAAAAAGTAACATTGCCCGTATGGACAACTCAACTGATCGCAGAGGTAAAATTCGTCACACAATAAACTGCAGCTGGAGTGGCCATTCCACCTTTTGTGTCACAATGATATCATTGTTGTTTTGGAGATTTTGTTTTTGGTCCGGAACAAACAATGAAATAAACTGTTTGACAGCTCTATGCTTCCGCATAAGCCAAAATTCATGCATTGTTCTTCCCTCCCACACTCTCTACCTAGCTTGCTTACTATTACATGCCTTTCTAACCAATCCCTTCACTTGTCTCCTAACTTCCAAAAATTCAAATCTTAGCTTCAAAGTTTCAACCCCGCCGCTCTTATAAGCATACACAATAAACAACTCCTCACCAACAAATTAAACTGCATTGGCGGCAAAACCGAGAATTCTCGCTGCCGCAGATGTCGCTGCGAAGAAATTGAAGCATTTTGTGCAAATCCGGATCGGAGGCTTATATACGCAGACATGTGCAGGTGGTGGCGCTGGTGGGCGTGGTGGCTGCTGGCGGCGGCGGTGGCCGTCCGCGGAGAAGATGTGACGTACGACGGGAGATCACTCATCATCGACGGCCAACGGAAACTTTTGTTCTCCGGTTCTATTCATTATCCTCGTAGCACTCCAGATGTAAGTTTTCTATCTCTTAAAAAATTTACATTGCATTACATTTTCAGTTTATCCAAAAAAGACATAAAAGATGCTTGTAGGAATTGAATAATTGTTAAATTAACTGATAAGTGTAAAACGGCATAAAAAAATAAATTAAAATATTAGGATTTTTTTTTAGTACTACTGACTCTGTTACAATGTAGTATATGTTTATAGCTACTTTCTCAACTTACTGAAGCATAAAGAGTCAATAGTTGCCTCCACTGAGGCTCGAACCCACTCCCATCATCCATGTGGAAGTGTAAAATATTAGGATTTATAATAAGGATAAAAAAAAATTTAAAAGTCATGAGTTTATTTTAAAACGTTACTTGGAATAGCATTTCAAAATAAGTTATTATTATAAGTTTTTCATGTTTTACCAATAGAACTTATAGTTTAAAAAATGTGTATGTTCTAACTATAAGAAACACCTTTAAGTTTGTATCATACTCAAACTAATTAATCACAGTTCACATCGAGTTTGTCCAATTAAGGAATGAAATGTTTGTCATATTACTATAGTCGATCAATACTGGAATTAGTTCAAATATACTTTATAATATTAATAAAAAGAATTTGTGACTACAAACTAACTTATCTATCCTAAGCAAGGTTGTAAAATACACTAGGCTCTAGTCGAGCGCCAAAAGTGCGCCTAGGCGGAAGATACTAAAAAAAAGGTTGTGCGTGTGTGTACTATATCTCTCTCACACACACACACAAATAAAAAAATTATTACACACAGCTCTAGAATTAAAAAAAATAACAAATAAAAAATAATAATAATAATAACTTGGCAAGTCAACTAAGTTAACTCGGCCGACTAGGCATATTCGGTGCCAAGTTGGCCGACGCTAGGTGACGCCTAAATAGAAATTAGCACCGGTCGGGAAGCGCCTAGGCGCTAATTAATTGGCGCCTAAGTGCAATTTTTACAAAGTGATCCTAAGTTGTAATTAGAGTTTATTTTAATTTATTTTTTTAAAAAAAAAAACAATATTTATAAGTAGTGAGGCTGAAAAAAAAAAAAAAGCAATTATATAAATAAATAAATAATTGAATATTATACAAATAATTTCTAAATTGTACGGAGTAGTTTTTTTCTTATAATTAGGAAGGAGCGAAGGAGCATATGACTAAAGAGTTATTCCCGTGTTGAGTGATGCAGTAGTCACGCAACACAAGAAAAAATAGGTTGAACGTGACACCACCATGTGGGTCCCACATTTCAAATTTGTTTAGCTGTATAGTTTGAAATATGGCCGAAAATTATGCAGCCTATTTTGGACAATACGTTACGCCATTAACTGTCAAACCAACAGAATTTTATTTTTTTTATTTTTTATTTTTATTTTTTTTTACCTCAGGTGTTTCAAGTTTTCCAAATTTTTTCAATCTTTATATGTCATTTTTACCATCTACCACTACTTAAGTTTCGCTCATAGAAGAAATGTTTAAAAAAATTAATTACAAGGAATATGATAAACAAAGAATACAATATAATTTTTATTTTATTGTTTTGTTGGTCGAATACTCAATGAATAGATCGATTTCATATATTGTATTTTGTTTGGTTAGATTAAGGGATGTAAATACAATAAAAGAATTCAAATGACAAAATTATCTTCCATACTACATCATTATACATGATACACACACTTCCTTTAACTATTTTACTTATCGTGTTTCACTATACCAACTTTTTATTTATTTATTTTTCTTTGACATTTTTAATAATTTCTAAATTCATCCTTTTATATTTAATACTACTTTTAATATAATTTTCAAATACTAAACTAAATATTACAAAAAAATTAAATTACAATTAATTTTCAATCAAGCTTTGGACAAAAGTGTGTGTGTGTATGAAAGGGATAATGAGATAATAGTAACTACTGTGAGAAATGTGAATAAATTTAGTTTGTTAATCTTTCAAAAAAAAAATGGACGAAGATATAATTTTAAGGAAAAAAAAAAAAAAAGAGGCAATGACATATATTTAAATAAGTAAAATTTTGTACTAAAAAAAAAAGTAAAGTTTTGAATAAATAAATCATACAGAGTACATATTTATCCAAAACCGTGCGTGCTAGGTTTATTGATTTAAAAAATGTGTATATAGCCTTCTTGATTGAACTATTCATGTGTATTTTGGTCAAAACAATGCATGTTTTGATTGAAACAATGTAAGTTCCTCAAAATGATGCAAGTTTATTCCAAATTGATACGTGAACATTTTTTTAGACAATTATAAGAATGACACTATCCTTTTTATTTAAACTTACAATTATAAGAATGACAATTATTATAACTGATAATGTTTAAAAAAAAATTATTGATGATGCAACATTTTTTATTTAAACTTCTACAAAATTTTCAAAAACAATACTATCTTTCACCAATTCGATATTGTTTTTTACTAAAGTGATATTGCTTTTCTCCTAGTATGAAATTTTTACATATTTACAAAAATATCACTAAATTTTTGAAGTATATATTTCATCGGTCTATTACTTCTTGATGGGCAAACGACAATAATTCGCATTTCGCATAGGGAAATCTCTTTCCACATTTTGTGTGTGTGTGTAATCTGGTTCATATGAAAATTAGTCCCAAGGTGAGAACTATAGTCTTATTTGAGCTATTCATTGGGCAATTAAGCTCTTGATTATCTTTTTTTTTTTAATTTAATACGGATGGGGCAATGGTGTAATTTCACATGTTATTTTAGGGAGATGCATGTAGTTTCCTTAGACTAGTTACATGCAGTTTCCTTGGACAATTTTCACGTGATTTTAGGGAGTTTTTTCTAGTAGTTTTATTCATTTTTGTCTAGGTTTGTCCTCGTTTTCCTTCGTTCTCCGCTTGAATTTTTTCGTAGTTGGTGGTGACTGCTCGACATGACTTCATGTTTTTTTTTCCAGTTTGCAATTTTTTTTATTAAGTTTGTTGATGAATATGTTATTTTAGGGGGAGTTGTGCATTGTAGGATGTTGATGTGTGCATTGGTGCGCTAGGTGTGGTTAGGGCTTTAGGGTTGTGCATTGGTTAGTGGGCATCGGCTATCGCTACTGGCGTGAGGTTGTGTTTCATTTTTTTTTTTTTTTGACATTGAGGGATTTTTGTGGGGGGTTGGTGCATCGTAAGATGTGAAGATGTGCATTGGTGCGCTTAGTGTGGTGTATAGTAGGACGTTGGTTAGTTTTGTGGGGTTTAGGTATTTGGATTTCCAACAAACCTTGAGTATTTGCTTTCAAATTTATTTATATTTTTGGTTCCAAGCAAATTCTCATATGAAACGGGTTGAGTTTTTGACAAGTATTACATTTTCTCACATAAGTATTACACTTTTCATCATAAGTAACTTTTCAACTCTTAATTTTACATTTAATTTAAAAATATTACATTTTTCATCAAAAGTATCACATTTTTTGTCATAAGTATTCCACTTTCTCTCATAAATAAGTAAATAACAATTAAACAATTTATCCATGATCAGTATTACATTTTCTTCTCAGGTAACTATCCAACCCTATATATTACATTTTGATTTAAAAGTATTACATTTTTCTTCAAAAATATTACTCCGTACATTTTTAAGTAGCAAACAAAAACAATCTATTCTTGATTAATATTACATTTTTCATCATGACTTGACCCATCTCACATATAAGAATCCATGATACAGTCTCACAGGACGCAAAGTCACATAAATGTACCTTTGAATTTTATAAATAAGTGCAATTTGGAGTGTCAAACAAATTTTATTTATTTTTTAAAAAAATATAGCAAATCAACCATTAAAATTTAATAATGATTGGATGTCAAACAAATTATACTATAAACTATGGTTCATCTGGTAAAGTAAATCACTGAGAAATGTTTGTTTTTAGTATATTAAATATTCATTTTTAATACATTATATGTCATTTTTAGGTATTATACTAAAATTAAGAATGATAAACTCCTCTGAGGTAATTCAAGCTGAAGTTCAAGAATAAATGATAAAATAGGTGTTTGATTCATAGGTTTAGACTATAGAGACAAGGAATTATAATAGAAGTTTATATACATAATTGGTTGACCACTTTTAATAAGTCAGTAATTGAATTCAAATATGCTACGAATCAAAATATCCATTATGTATTTCACTTAGGGTACGGTTTTATTTCTTATGAAATGATGAAACTGTTGATCTACATAATACTACACCTGTACTAAGAGCAACCTCAAGTCCTCAATAGTAGGAAATTTTTAGTGATTTTTGCCCGGACAACTAGAAAAGAGAAAGAAGAGGGAAGAAGAAAAAAAAAACAAAAAAACAAAAGATTAACGAGCCTAGTTGAGCGCGAGATTTGCTTCACACGCGAGTCTTTTGCAGTAATTTTGCCTTTCTTTCTCTCTCTTATGGGCCCACAAAAAATTCATATTTGCAAGAGAAAAAACACTCAAAAAACCACCCCTCTCATTTGTTAAAATTAACACACTAATTTTTTTACTGTTCTAGAAACTACCAAAAATTTGCCATTGGGATTACTCTTGTTTGTCTTTTACATTAGAGAATCAAAAGGGATTTGAAGTGTCAGGATTGTTGTTTTTTTTAGAAAATTGTTTCTGAATTTTAATAGTGACAAAACTTGGGGACCAAATAGGCCTAATGAAACCAAACAAGCCCCACAGAAACTATGTGAATCATTATACCCCGAACTAAATACACAATGTAAGGTGAATCGTTGACATAAAATTTAAGTATATTAAAATTTTATTTTTAATATATTGAAAATAAATGTGAAAAAAGAACAAATAACATATGCAAATATTATAATTACAATTTTAAACTAATACTAACAATATTAATATTATAATTATAACTATAATTAATTAACATTAATGAATTATTTGTGTTTAAGTCTTCATTCTAAAAATTATATAGCATGTCCGGCGTTTTCATATTATCATTGTTCGGTGTGTCCCTTCCTAAGTTGTGGCTAGCTTTATTCCGTGACTCTTGGTCTCATCTAAAAAATAAATAAATAAATAAATATCTCGACATATCTTCACACAACTTTTGCATTCATTACTTTCAATATAATGTTGTTTAATATCGAAAATGAATTTAAGAAATTTGATATAAATATTTCTCAATTTTGATCATGACAATGCATTTTATAGGCACAAAAATAAAAATAAAAAATGTGTTTGATAATAATAGAGAAGAGAGATACTCCGTGGTATTATAAAACATAGAGAAGTAACTTCTACCAAAAATTGTTTTTTGGTATAACATTAAGCTGTATTACACTCCTCACTCCCTACCCAAAAAATAATAATAATAATAAATTATGCACTCTTTTATTGCGTAATACTATACCTTTTATTTATTTATTTATGCATTTATTTATTTATTTTTAAGATGTGGCCTTCTCTAATAAAAAAAGCCAAAGAAGGAGGGTTGGATGTAATCCAGACATACACATTTTGGGACCTTCACGAGCCTCAGCCTGGTCAGGTACAACTTACACCTCTCTTTTTAATTCTTTTATTTTTTTTTAATTTTTATTTTTACATCAGAGATTTAAAAAAAATGTTCAAATAATATATAAATGTTAATGCATTCTGTAATTTAATATTTTTAATTTTAAAATTATATTGTAGAAGCGAATAAAATATAAGTTGAACTGTTGATTTTCAGTATGATTTCGGCGGAAGAAAAGATATAGTGAGATTCGTGAAGGAAATTCAAGCACAAGGTCTTTATGCATGCCTTCGTATTGGACCATATATTGAAGCTGAATGGACTTATGGGTAACAAAATTCCTATTTAATCCCGTTATATTATTTAATTTATAAGACTTAACATAATGAAAACTCTTTATATTTATAAATTGAATACCCGTGAATTCACTAACTTCATTACAAATTAACTAAATAAAGAGATATCACAAAAGAAAAATCCACTTTTACATGGGGTGAAAATGAAAAATTAATTTTAGAGGAAGAATGTAAAACGTGTATGGGGTAGGTAAGCCCCTCCTACTCCACTTTACCCCATATATAAAGTAAAATTAATTCAATTAGTCATGGTTATTTATGTAATAACATTGGGGTGTCATGGTAAATAGCTGTTAATTGATTGAGTTAGTGGATTTGACTAGTTAATAGCATTAGCTGATTGTAAAAAAGTATTTGATAAATTAGTTGATTGAGTTAGTGAATTTGACTAGTTAATAGCATTAGCTGATTGTAAAAAAGTATTTGATAAATTAGTTGTTAGTTGATAACTGATTACATGCAAAATGACTTTCTCAAAAAAATGATCGAAAAAGTTACTTTGAACTTCTTTTTTTTTGAATTTTAACGTTTTGAAACAATAAGTTATTACAAAAAGTTAATTAACCAAACACTCATATTGACTATTTAACCAAGCTAAACAACTATTAATGGTCAAATAAGTTAAAATGGACTGATACGCTAACTATGTTACGGGCCATTAACTTTTGAAACTTCAAGCGTGACAATGAATATTACTTTGTACTAATAACATTGCGATTTGGCCAAAGGCCTTGTGGTCAAGCGGCATGAAGTGATTCTCCCTAGTGGGAAGTCATGGGTTCGAGCCTCACTGAGGGCAATGTTGACTTTGTTGGGCTTCAATAGGTTGAGAAAGTATATGGACAGATACTACATGTAACAGGGGCAATAGAATTCAAAAAAAAAAAATAATAACACATAAAAGTTAAAGATTCAATTCTTCTCAAATGTACTATGAAATATTACTCTTTTTTATTAAATAGAAAATGAAATATTACTTTTGTGCATTCATAAGGATCAGTGAACCACCACTTAGTTAACCCCTTCTACAGTTCTACCTTAGCCCTTAGGTGTGGACCTATTTAAGAGTTTTACAATCTGTGTTCTCACTTTTACTCTTTACTTCCTAATGTAACAGCATATCATTGGTAGCAATAGATAGCAAACTTTTATTTTTATTTCTTCTCTCTTTTCATCTAATCAATGAACAAGTAACAAAAATATTATTACAAATAAATTTATCATTTTCCCCCCATTTTTCCTTATTTAATTGCCACATCAAGGAATATGGCAATGAAAAAAACATCATTTCCTCATGCCACTTTACTTTGCGACATGTCCTACTTTTTACTGAATCAATCAAGCTATACTCACCCAAAGGTAATGCACTAATATGGAGTTTGTACCTTAATAGAAATTGTGGTGGTGTAACAGGGGCTTCCCATTTTGGTTACATGATGTCCCCGGCATTGTTTTCCGATCTGATAACGAACCCTTTAAGGTAATGAATCCCTCGAGTGTGGTCCTCTTGAAAATGTCAAAACAGGGTATCATCAAATCCATCTTTCTTCCAGCTCTACATGCAAAATTACACAGCAAAGATAGTGAACATGATGAAGTCAGAAGGGCTGTATGCTTCTCAAGGAGGTCCTATCATACTGTCACAGGTTAGATCTTGCATTTTTAATTCTCGATTTTTATTTCCAGAAAACTGAAAGAGTTGTATAATAGGGCGGGTTATGCTACATTGCTACCATTGTTTGCGTGATGAGAATATAAACGCAATTTACAGATTGAGAACGAATACCAGAATATAGAGGCGGCGTTTGGGGAGAAGGGCCCGTCTTATGTTCGTTGGGCAGCAGAAATGGCAGTGGGACTCGAGACTGGCGTGCCATGGGACATGTGCAAGCAAGATGATGCTCCCGATCCTGTTGTGAGCTCTCCCACCTTCATCCCATTTCCATATCAGTCTCTAGGAAGTATATAAACACAAATTATCTGTCACCAGATTAATGCATGCAATGGGATGAAATGTGGGGAAATCAATTTCGCTCCAAACTCACCAAATAAGCCAGCAATTTGGACAGAGAACTGGACAAGCTTGTAAGCCATATATATGCATATATATAAAACACAGAAATCACTACCAACTTACTCTATTATCAAAGTACCTGGATTAATAAGTCCTTTCTTTCTTTCTTTCTGGTCTAAGCATTCAAGTATATGGCACCAATGCAACTCTCAGATCAGCTGAGGATATAGCTTACCATGTTGCACTTTTCATTGCCAGGAAGAATGGGAGCTATATCAACTATTACATGGTAACTGAACAAAACTATATTACTCATTAGACTACAATTTAAAATTGTAAAGAACAAATAGAAAGCTAAATATTAACACAGACTTGTTCTTGGTCTAAACACAGTATCATGGGGGAACCAATTTCGGCAGGACAGCTGCTTCATTTATGATAACAGGTTATTATGACCAAGCTCCCCTAGATGAATACGGTAAGTAATCCTAGTATTTGATTAAGATGTGCATTTTTATACAAAGGGCAGGTAAAAAAACACACTCTGATCTCCACCTGCAGGTTTACTCAGAGAGCCAAAATATGGTCATCTAAAGGAGTTGCATGCAGCCATCAAAATGTGCTCACAGATCCTTCTTTCGGGCACTCCCAACAACTTTTCACTGGGTCAATCTCAACAAGTAAAAATGCTTTTTTCTTGGTTTCTATTCAGCCAACTTTCTTTCCCTTTTCCTTAAGGTTTGGAAAAGAAAATATAAATGAAAAAGGGAATAATAACAAGATGCAGCATGAAAGAAATTTTACTCTTCGTTTCTTCACTGATCCACAAAGTCATGGATCTTTTGGCAAGTTGGAACCCGCTCCACTATTTGACTTCCGAAACGAGAGATCCTAATACCTAATTATTCAACCAGGCCTATGTGTTCCGTGGAGATTCAGGAGCTTGTGCTGCGTTTCTAATAAATAGTGATGGTAAACAAAGTGCAGTGGTGCAATTTCAAAATTCTTCATATGAACTGCCTCGAAAATCTATTAGCATCTTACCCGACTGCAAGACAGTAGTGTTCAACACTGCCAAGGCAAGTTCTGATTCTCTAAGTTGTTGAAATCTCTAACCACCTTCTTTTTCAGTGCTAGCTAGCAGAGCATGTCCTTTAATTTCCTAAACCCTCACAACTTTTGCACTGTCCTTAATAGAATTTTTGACCACCAGCCGGCAGCCAGTAACGACTACCAAAGACATGTTTTCCAGGAGAATTCTGAAATTCTCTATTCCCATTTTATGCTAAAGACTAAGAGCAAAAGGGCTCACGTCTCTCCATTTTCAACAGGTGAATACACAATCAAATACAAGATCAATGCAGCCAGCACTCAAATTTGACTCAGCTGAGCAATGGGAAGAATTCAAAGAGCAAGTTGTTGAATTTGATGATACCACCATAAGAGCAGACAAATTGCTAGAGCACATGAACACCACTAAAGATGTATCTGATTACCTATGGTACACATTGAGGTAAACATAAAATCTTAAAGAATTTATATGCTAAAAATATCCCTCTGGACTTCAAACTAAGCCACAGACTTTCCCTTAGGTTTTCACAAAACTTATATATTTGGTTCTAGACAGTAGTTAGACCTTTGCAATTCAATATCACTAGATACCTTTAAAACTCCAATCCATTTAAAATCCTAAGGAAAAGAACACTAGCTAAAAATGTGTGGAAGTGCTAGAGAAACTATCACAGGTGTACACCTTTCATGCTCTGTAATATACTAACTTTGAATTTCTATGACAGTTTACAGCAAGATTCCTCAGATCCCAAATCTGCAATCAGTGTGAAGTCTTTAGGACATGTTTTGCATATATTCGTTAATGGAGAACTAGTAGGTAAGCATTGCTGGACTGTAGCACAATGATATAATAGCCACTCAATTTTCTCCAAATTACTTGTTCATACATGCAGAAGTATGAGCATTTTTATTGTCTAAGTGGAGAAGAATTTAAACATCCTATATAAAATTTGAGGTAGGAACTAAGACTTTACCCAACTGACAAAGAAATTCTGAAATTCCCAAGCTATCCATAGTGATATTAAAGGCATGGCAAATCCACCAAGGAATCAAGAGTATTCTTATTTTTGTAGAGTTTTGTACAGGGAATTTGAACCTCATTGTCTAAGCACCTGAGCTCAACTTTCAGGGGCCTTCCTTACATGGTCTTTGTAGATATTTTCTCTTATTGTGTTGGATACTGAAAATAGATTTACTAGCCATATTAAAAGCATAATAAAACCTGTCATAGCAATTGCCTCTATCCTAGAAACATCTAATAAAAATTACTACTGATTTTGCTCTCACATTTTCAGGTTCTGCACATGGAGCTTTTAGGAACTCAAGTTTTACACTAGAGAGCACAGTTTCTCTGAATGAGGGAATGAACAACATTTCCCTGCTGAGTGCAACGGTCGGATTACCGGTAATTACTTCATCTCAAACTTTCACCTTTCCTTGTTGGTTCAACAGATTCCTTTAAAAACAAAATTAATTCGAAACAATGAGTATTTCAAATATATTTACAACTAATCAATAACACCATAGAAAATTAACTCTCAAACTTTTAGCAGCAGGTAAGAAAACACAGTAACACCAAGCATAGAAAAATCATTCAGTTTATAATCTACAGGATTCAGGACCATATCTTGAGCATAGCACTCTTGGACCCCATAAAGTGACAATTGAAGGCAGTGAAGGAAGTCAAGATCTTTCTAATAATTCTTGGGGATATCAGGTAGCTGTTAGTTCACATATCATACCCTGCTCAGCTAATTTTTTAAACTACAGAGTTTAACCATTGCAAATAGGAACAGAAATATAATAAATTAGTGTCACAAATGTTTCAAAAAATTACTTGATAGAATGAATTTCATCTGAACCTGTTGGGGTTTTTAACAATGCCATCACAAACAAATGTTGCATAATTCTAACACTATCAGGTTATTTTTATGGTACACATTTGAATAAAAGAGTTAAATGTCCAATTTTCATGCATAGCTATTGGTTATTTTTTAAAGGTTGGATTGTTGGGAGAGAAGTCACAAATTTACACCACAAAAGGATCAAATGTTGTTCAGTGGAAAGAGTTTAGCTCTGCTCAACCACTTGTATGGTATAAGGTAAGTGAATGACTTGACTCTCAAGTGTAGTTTAAGACATTGTAGTACAATTCTGGATGACTGGTCTATAAAACAAAACAGCAGATACCAATGCGGGAGTGGAACAAGAAAGTTTATCTGCAATCTATACCGAAAATCTAATCAAATTTCTTGTTAATTAAGCTTTAAGTTCAAAACACACACCAGATAGAAATATAGAGAATTATACTGCATATCATCTACAAAATGAAAAAATGCAATTTTCATCAAACATTGCATTATATCCTTTATCCCTTGTCACCAAATGTTCTACCTACAGAATAAAAGTTAAGCCTGCCATCAAGAAATTATGAAATTGGTAAGATGCCACTAACCCAAATATAAAATAACAAATTGAACCCCACATTTTGAATATGCTCTACATAACAAACTGAGATTACTTCATTTATCTGTTAATTTGATCTCTTCTATACTAAAACTCACTCAATTGGGGAAAGTTTCATACTGCAATCAGCTATTGCATATATACCATGTGAACTTTTTCACAAAATGCATCAGGACTAATTTCGTTGATAACTACTCAACAGACTGTTTTTGATGAGCCTGAGGGCAGTGATCCTCTTGCTTTAAACCTTGGCTCTATGGGCAAAGGAGAAGTTTGGGTTAATGGCCAAAGTATTGGCCGATACTGGGTCTCATTTCGTACACTTGCAGGAACACCTTCTCAAACTTGGTAAGTTGTAGTCCAAGTCAACTTTACTCCAAGAACACTTCATATAAGTTGTTTTTAAATAAATCCTGACCAAAACTCAAAGGCCAACCAACTAAATTTGTACATTTCCAGGTACAATGTTCCTAGATCATTTCTCAAACCAACAGGAAACCTGTTAATTTTATTTGAGGAGGAATATGGAAACCCTTGTAACATCACACTTGATACAGTCTCAATCACAAGTGTCTGTGGGCATGTGACGGATTCTAATCCACCATTTAAGATTCCATGGAAGAGGTATGCAAGGAGGCCTAAGGTACAGCTCAATTGTCCACCAAACCGCAATATTTCTAAAATTTTATTTGCGAGCTTTGGGAGACCTTTTGGTGACTGCAGTGCTTATGCTGTTGGGAGTTGTCATTCATCCAATTCTAGAGCCATTGTTGAGAAAGTAAGTTCTTTTTTCTCTAGCTTTCTGCGTTGAGTTCATTTTTTCTTTCACATCAGTTTACAATACAAAAAGTAGCCACACTGCCAAGAAAAATCAACACATATAGCCTGCCAAAGAGCATGCATATAAAAAATATTTTATGCAAGAAAATCTGTTAACTTTTTCTGTTTCAGCATATATTTTGATATATAGAAGTACTTATGCCATTTATGGATCAATAAGTCAAATAAACATGAACTAACCAATAAGGTAGCCATTTAGCCATACTATGAAAACCACATCTCAACCCCGATCACAAATAAAAACAAAACCTATAAGTTCAATCTTTCAAGTCATAATTTTGTGATTGTGTTTTACCAGACTGGATATTAAACTTATATTCCAATTACTGCTCAAACTTGTTCAAACTATCATTAGTGGTAGAATTAGATTTATTCACTCACAAGTTATTTCACATCAAAGTAAAAATCTGAATATATATGTAGTTGTACTACATAATATTTAAATTATCCATCCCCTGCAAGTAATAGTCTGAATTTCATTCTCACTCCTCTCAGAATGGATAAATTACATAAATAAATGTTGTAGTGCATTTCATTTTGGTTAAAGGATACAAATAAGGGTTGACTCTTGATACTGGTGATTGGTGAAGCCAAAGTCTATACTCTATACCAACTCCTGAAAGTCAGCAAACCTGTTGTAATCAAAGTCCTAGAATAAACTTGACAAAAGCAAATCATTATGCTACATGTTTTTACTATTGCTGTTGAAATCAAAATGGACATTGTCCTCTACTTGGTCATTGATTCACAGAACTAAACTTTCATATCACTTGACAGGCTTGCATAGGGAAAAGGAAATGCTCCATCTCACAATCATACAAAAGATTTGGTGGTGACCCATGCCCAGGAATTCCTAAATCTCTACTGGTTGATGTGCAATGTGGGTGAGAGGGCATCAAGTTCTAACAATCTTTGCTCAAAATGAATAGATAATTCATTCTAGAGGCATCATTCAACACATTCATTCTAAGTTCAAAAGAAGATACAGCATAATAGATACTAGATAGTTTAATCCTCTGATAGCAAATATATATCCAATTCAAATCTGAAATTTGTCAACCCATTCCAGCTGTACCTAATGATTAACTTTTCAAGTGGGAATAACTTTTACAAAGAAGTGACTTCCAGTGATAAAAGTACCTAAGCTTTAGAATGAGTTTTGGAGATTACATGTCTATGATCACCATGCAGAAAGACTGTAGCAATAGGAAGAGGAGGCAACTGAAGCTAGCATACAAGTTTGCTGAAGAATTTTATTGCAACCTTTTACTGGTTGATGTACAACGTGGGTGAAAGGGCAGCAAGTTCTAACGTTCTTTTCTCAAAATGATAACATAATTGCTAATAATCTAGAGGCACCATTGAATATTCATTCAAAGATCAATACAAGCTACAGCATAGTAAATAGCTTAAACCTAAGATAGCAAATATACATCCAATTCAAATTTTTAGTTTATCTACCCATTTCTGGTGCACCTAATATTTAAATTCAAGCGGGAATAATGTTTACAAAGGACAGATAACTTCCTATGTGAAAAGTAGCTAAGTTTTACAACAAGTTTCGGGGACTGCAATTCTATCATCACAAAGAAGAATAATTGTAGCAATAGAAAAAGGAGGCAACTGGAGCTACAATATAGGCCATGCTCAGCAAAGAACATGATTATGGATTGTGAATAATCTCCAATCCACACAAAGTTACACAGGGATTATTGGCTTAAATAAGTGAAATGGTCTTGTATAATCATGGTCAATATTCTTTGCCAAACATGTCCAAAGTAATGAAGTATAGTATTTAGTTTACAACCATTCAATTTAAGCATCTTTACTGGACAGCACCATACGTGATGTTCTTTGAATTGCTTTATTACAGCTTGGATCCCAACAATTACATAAATGTAATTTCCTTAACTGATTAAAGAGTTTATCAAAGTGTACTAAAAGTAAACAGCGTATGAAGTGCTATTAACATTCAGAATTGATGAATATCACTTAAAAGGATAATAAAATAAAAGCCAAACACAAAAGGTTTATTACAGCTTGGATCCCAACAATTACATAAATGTAATTTCCTTAATTGATTAATGAGTTCATCAAAGTGTGTTAAAAGTAAACAGCTTATGAAGTGCTATTAACATTCAGAATTGATGAATATCACTTAAAAGGATAATAAAATAAAAGCCAAACTCAAAAGGTTTAAGTTCACTCAAAAAGAGAGATAATCACTCTTTGTTGATAAGAGCCACATGTTTCCATGCTGCCCATGCATTAAGACCACTGATTTTCAATACAATTAGTAATGGAATAGTAAGTAATCTGTAATCACCATTTTATACATGTCCATTAAACTACATATACAGGGAAAATGAGTGCCAAGAATGGGAGAGCAGTCTTGCATATAGCATACTAGTCCTAGAAGTTAACATCTGAACTGAACCAAACAGTAAGGAAATAACCCACCCAAAAAAATCCTTTAAAAAAAGGAAATAACCAATAAATAAACCTGCCTACAGCATCTCCTCTCAGAAAAAATATATAAACGGTGGCACATTAATACTACAAGCTAACTTTAGTATGAAGATGCATTTGAAACAATACAAAAAGTGAGCCCGCCCACCCACCCCCTCCCCCTCGCAAAAAAAAAAAAAAAAAAAAAAAAAAAAGCAGCAGCAAGTTACCAGTTGAAAACCATGGAGGAACTGAAAGAGACCAAAAGCATTACTAGAAGCTCCTTTAGCACAAAATGACCATTCTCCATTGGCACTTGACAGTTTCCCAAATCCCAAGATTCTCTGTTCCAATCTCCTGAAACCCATTTCTACTTATGATATGAATCATAAGTTCGAGCAATAGACACCTTGCTCGGTTACAATGGATCAATGCTGAATAATATGGAAAAGAACAGTGCAAATCATATCATTCATTTAGTATTTTTTGGTTTCCACCCATTTTTCTTTTCTTTTCAAAATGTTTTTCTCCCTTGGTGTTTTGAAGTGATGATGGCAAGACTGCTTTTTGTGTTGGAAGTTCCGCAATGAAAAGAAGAGTTTGGGCCCAGCCAGCATATTTTCCATATTTGTTCACAAAGGCATCTGCCACGCGAGTGCAAAGTTTAGGTGTCAAACTGGTTCCTGCCAGCTCAGGGATGAGGTACCTAGTTGCAATCTACAAACAAAACAGGACAAGACATTACTTGGCACAGGCATACCATACATACAGGCGCACACACAGCTAAGCAGTAATTTACTGCAAACAGTATTTACTTCACTGGTGTCAATTTTACTTGGCACTTTTCTCCTTGCCCCTTCTTCAAAAGGACAAAGCAGCTTTCTTTTTTCATTTCATTTCTTTTTTTCCTAAAGAGCAGCAAGAGTTGATAAAAAATAAATTTTAAATTAAAAATGAAAAAAAAAACTATTTTACATGGAAAAAGCAGAGTTTAACAAGATTTCTCTTCAGCTTAGTATCTGTTTTCCAATATAATTAGCTCAAGTTCAGAATTGTTCCCCAAAGCTTTAAGTTTTAGTGTCATGTTTACCACCAAAGACAATCCTAAATTGGCAGGAGATGGCTCTCCTTGCCACATGCTGACAAGAATCATTTGATATCTAACATTAACAACCATAAACGCATAACCATATTTCTCCAGCTTCTGCATTTGTCCCACCATACTTATTTAACACTAAAAAATAAAAAACCCTCTCTAGATTGAAAGTATCTCAAGTATCGTGAGGAGTCAAAGTGTATACATTTCACTTTCTTAATGAAATACAGAAAATAAAATTCTGAGATAGCAATCTCTCAAGAAACAGGGGAGCATTAAAGCCCTTGAAATATCACCTGCCAGACATGAGTATCAACAGGAATGGCATGGTGTTGATCCAAAGAGAAGAGAGCAACACAGGCTGCAACCTTGGGACCAACACCAGGCAGAGTACAAAGACTATCAACAGCCTCATGAAGATCTCTCTCACGAAGTGAAGCAAGCCATTCATAACCTCCCCCTGGTTTTGACTGTAATGCCTTCACTGTACCTATTATATATTTTGCCCTGTCCATTTTTCACAAGTGCATTAGGAAAAAGTGTATACTAGTTAAAATATGGTTATGCAACCATGCTGAATTTTAAGAGAACCTAAACATCTTAAAAATAGAGTCAAAGAAAAATCATAAAAGCAAAGAAACAAAAACTCTATGTGTAAAGTTCTGTGTTTCTTTTAGTTATGTGACTATGTGAGTCAAGCTAGAGCCTAGAGGTATGGGGCTGCTTTTTTAGTTTAAACTCGATATAGGTTTGTTAATGTGCTCTGGTTGAGTTGTATACAGAACTGAATAATCAATAATCTACTAGAGAAGCTCCTTGGCTTGTCCATGCATATGAGACCTAATAACATTCAATTACATTTCAAGTTTGCAAAATGATATCTGCTCCTTTTAACTAAATATGGGGGAAATATTGCTGCAGAGACAGTGCTCTAAACAGCTTTATTTGTTCCATATAGATACAATTGTACTTGTGACAAAAGGTGGAATCGCCCACCCCAAGCGCCCCCACACCCCGGCCTGACATTTTGTGGAGGGATAAATCATGGTCTCAACTGACCAAGCGCACAAGGAGCCCCCCTCATTTTGAGAGCTTGCTCCCACACTGCCATTGGTGAGACTTGATCCTTGGTCTCTTGGGACAAATTTCACCTCAATACAATTGTACTTCTCAACAATGCATTAAATGCATACGAGTTGTTTACCCCATACATAATCTTTGTTGGTATCCTAAATATATCACTAAATGGCACTGCCTATGCTCCAGAACTGATGAACATTCAAGTCATAACTACTGAACTTTGAAGCAATAGTTGTAGATAATGTACTTTTTTTTTTTACTGGAAAATAAAAATCCTTTTAATTGTGATGGTAACTTACTAGTTCTTTTCATCATCTTGAGAAGGGAAGAAGAAAACAATGATTTCTGGTAGTCTAAGGTTGTTAATGAATGAAGGCAAACAAAATCCCTGTCTTTTATCGATTCCAGTGTAAATGATACTACTTTTGAACAGGAGATAGAATGTGTATGCTTTCTCATCACACAGTTCATGACATATGAAACAGCTTCTAAAAGCACAAGCATACGAGTATATCAATTTACTTTATCAGGTTCAGGTATAGTTTGTAACCAAAGGAAAACAACATTTCAAACATGAAACATTTGTATACAAAATCCCCACATAGAGGCCTTGCTTTGTATATTCAAGAAACCTAGAAGAAGGGGTAACCCCAGCCAGTTGGCTAAGGATACAAACTTAGTAACCACAACGTCACGAGTTTGAGTCCCAACCTTCTTGGTTTGAGCCAGTCAGCTATGGCCAACCTAGGCTAGTTTACTGATACTTTGCCAGCTAGGGTCACAAGTCGGGGTTTACTAGTGCACACCCTCGGATAGTGGCCGAGGGTTTCCTCAGTCACCCCAATAAAGAAACCTAGAAGAGCATCCTTTTTACAAAAATTCCATAAAATCATAACAAGTTTTCTATCAGCATTCAGTCCAAAAGAACCATAAAAGATTCACACTCCCAAAAATTAAGAGATTGAATACTAGGAAACCCAATATATTGTAACATGATCTCAAATTGGTAAATCAGGGAGAAATATCAGAATAAACTATATGAATCATAAGAATGCAAATCTCTAAATTAGATAAAAGGCTAACACCTGTAACCAAAACCAGCCTCCCTGAGCTCAGCGTCAGAAACCCTCGATAGCCGGTCCAAGGTTGGGAATTCATAAAACTTAAACCCTTCAACAGTGCCCAAATAATTCCCCAATGAAGAAATGAAATCAACCATCAATGTAATCCTCTTAATATTGTTATTAGAGGAGCAAATGAACTGGATTAGGCACTCAAGAGGGTCCTGCCTGAGCACTCTGGCCCCTCCCAAATGATCCGCCAACTCAGCAAACCTAGAATCGGAGGCCTTAAATGTCTCCCAAATCTCACCAAGAGAAATCCCCAAATTGAGAAAATCACGCAAGGCAGCCCTAGCAGCGTCAACATCATCCACGCTGGTTGCGCGGTGGAGATGGTAACCGACATCCCCATCCTCCAATTGCTTCAGCGAGACCAAGTGGGACCCGCCAACGACCCCGGTGAACTGGAGTGGGCCCGTCTGCTTCCACCTGAAAGTCTGGCCTGTGGGGAAGGTCAAGGGAAGGTAGAGCTCGGCTCTGCCGAGGTTTAAGGGCACCCAATTGGTGTGTTGTTGAGTGGTGAGGGTAAGGCTCAAGGACTTCTTGGAAGAGTATGAAGAAGAAGAAGAGATTTTTGCGGCAGTGGCGCGGAGAATCTGTGGGCTTGGTGGGGTGGAAGGTACCGTATTGGGTGTGTATGATTTGTTCCTCTTCTTCATGGTTAGTAGAGCAGTCTGTGGGTGTAGCAGTATGAACGTTTTGGCTTTCATCTCATCACTGCAATCGCCGAAGATGACCCGGAGACGCGCAACCAACGGTCGAATCGATCATTATATCTTTTATTTATTTTTTTGACAGTATACTCTTGACAGAAAAGGTAGGTCACTGAATTATTTGGAATAGCAATTAGGGGGCGTTTGGTTCACGGAATGTTAGATTACCTTAGGGAATGTTAGATTGCTGGGAATGTTAGATAACTGGGAATGTTATATTCCTGTGTTTGGTTTAAAATTGAAGTAGGTAAATAAGACAACAGAAATAAGATAAATTGATTAAAATTTCAAAAGCTCAATATTAGGAATAAGATAAGGGAATGTGAGATTACCTAAGAAATCGGGATGTATCTCACATTCCCTTCCAATAACTAAAAACTTCATCGGGAGGTTATGTTACATTCCCTGGGAATCTTATATAACCTGAACCAAACATGGGAATCTTATATTACCAGACAAATATAACCTTAGTTATCTTATATAACTTGAACCAAACGCCCCCTTAGAGTTTTTTGTGTTTGGAAAGGCTTGAAAAACTCAGTCAACGGAAAATGATTTTCGTTGACTGGGGAAAATCATCCCAATTTGGCGGAAAACGACTTCCGCCTAAAAAATGCGGAAGTCATTTTCCGTCACGGAAAATGACGCACGACCAGGACACCAACTTTGGTTTCTGCCGAAAACCAAAGTCCTGCTCTGGTTTCCCGCCCCCAGCGAGAAACCAGAGCAGATTTAAAATAGATCTGGTCTGGTTTCCGTCAGACCAGATCTGTTTTTGATCTGAATCTGCTCTGGTTCCCGCCGGCGGAAACCAGAGCAGACTTATTTACGATTTGCTTTGGTTTCCGCCGGCGGAAACCAAACCAGGTGATGCTTTTATGTTTTTTTTTAATAATAGTATATTATTTTTAATATGATTATAAATATTTTAATATTCTAAATAAAATAATTAAAATATATAATCATACAATTTTAATCATTTTTCAGAAAATGAACCAAACACACAAACACAGTTTTCCAAGATGCAACCAAACACAGGAAATGAACTTATTTTCTGGAAAATGACTCATTTTCCAAAAGTCATTTTCCTACTTTCCAAACACACCCTTAAGCTACCAAACTCGAATAAGTTTCAAATTCATCCTTGAACCTTAAAAAAAAAAACAAAAACAAAAAACAAAAACAAAAACAATTAGTATTTTTAGCATGTTAATAACAAGTTTGTGCTGGTTATGATGTCATGTATTTAGTTTTTTTTTTAAGGTTAAATGCTTAGTAGGATAATAATAAAAAAGAATAAAATATAAAATAAAAAAACACATGACATCATACTCAACAGCTGAATATATTTCAACATTTGCTTTGTGAAACTTTATAGTAGTTTGCACTCAATTAATACATACTCAATAGCTGAATATATTTCAACAAATTAAACTTGAATACCTCAAACCACCATAATTACCCTTTAAATAGGAATCATAGGTCTTCCAAGATGACTCAATCAATATTTTAAAGCATATGTATAAATGCTCATTGCCAATAAGCCAAAGCGATAATGTTGTTTGCATCCTACTTCAAGTTTAACAACATAATCACAAATTTCACATAATGTTCTTGAGAAAAATAAATCTCATATCCAAATAATATATTAAAATTGCATTTATTAGAGAATAATTTCTACACTTATAATAAGAGCCAATAATGTTAGACCCCTAACTGGAATTAAAAAAATGTTGGTGTAATAGTCTGCTATAACATATTGTACTTTGTGTTCTTCTTATTGTGCAACCTCCAATTAAATTCCTAATATATCATAATCATTTATAATTTTACTAAATTTTGACCGTTAAATATAACTGAAGTTTAACATTAAATTCTTTAGACAATTTGTTTCTTTATTGCAGTTTTCAAACAAATTGGCAGTATTCTATAATAGAATTCCGTATAGATTCATAACTTAAAATTAGAATATTATTGAAGTTTTAAAAGGATTCTATAAAACAATTTTGTATAGATTCCTAACTAAATCATTATTCTACCTTATATAAACCCCCTCCCCTTCTCATTGGTATTCACCCAAAACTAAACCTAACATATTCTGCAACATACCATCTACTTGACATTGTATAAGTATGATTGTCAAAATATTTTCATGCTAATTCTATTATTTGTATTTGTACTCATAATGATTACAGTTTTTTTTAAATCAATGATGGTATACTCATTAATTAGTATAACTTCAATATCGTTATGTAAATATATCTATTGTATAATCTGTTCATCTATACTTGTATCCTTGTATGTAATGTTGTGGTTCTCATTATATTTCTCTATAATCTACACATTTTAGTTACTCCTAACTCCCTAATCTATGATTTGAATTTATGTTGTGGTTCTCATTATATTTATTTCATAACATCCTTTATGACATATTTCCCATGGCACAAGGATATTAGTCATAAAAATGCAGTAAAGTTAATTGATATTGAATGTCAAATGTCATTGTCAAACCTGCCCGGACGAACTATAAAGTGTTGGAAATAATTCTCGAAAAAATCCAAGAAAATGGACGAAATAGAAAATCCACAAAAAAAAAAACAAATAAAATATATAATTCCAAGAATTTAAACCTACAACAAAGGTTAGATAAACATGGAATAACTGGGACGGAGATGAACGGATTTTGGGGTAGTTGTAAGCACGAGTCGAGTTGCCTCTGTCCTTAACACCTTATTTACTGCCTCCCGGGGTGCTGGAGCGTTGCGACATAGGTTTCCCAGGATAAAACGTACTACGATTCCTGCGTTTGAGCACACAAACTTGGAACCCGGCGAAAGAGAACGTGGGATGAACACAAGTGGCTTGAAGGAAGGGGGAGCAGAGTTTCGAGGTGAAAAGCTATCTGTTTTTTGTGTGTATGTTTATGCTTATAAAATGCTACTGCTCCACCTGGAAATATATAGGAGATTATGGAATAAATAGAATCATAAACATGGCATTCAACTCTGGGAATGTAACCTATGTAACAGCCCTCCACTAACCCCCACTAACAAGAGTTTTAACTCTGGAAATTAATAATTGGAATTAATCTAAAATTAATTCTTTAATGGCTAGAGTTAATTCTCCTGAACGGTCACCATGGAGGTGAAGAGTTAGCCCAGAAGTTGTCCACAAGAGGTCACCCAAAAGTCACGCTGGAATACCGCATACGAGCCGTGACTCGTTGCATCGAGAGTTCGATTGAGTGGACTGAGAGTGATCAATTCTTAGCCGCAAGAGATCGACCTGTGAGCTGTGAGAGATCACGCTATTGGCGCGAACATCCTTCTGCGAGACATCGAAGGTCGTTCGTGTCGCGCGGGCGTAACCGCACGAGACATCGTTGATGTCTTAAACTGCGCAACACGAACTGCCATGCCGCAAGAGCGATGTCTCGCGCGCCGATGGAAAAATCCGCTTGGAGTTTTTACATAACTTAGCCCGCAAGGTGGGACGAGTCAAGCATTTTCAGGCTCATTTTGGAATTTGATTTGCATCCCTGCGCGCGAAAGAGAGCCTTTATGCCATACAAGTCAATTAGTCTTAAAAAGCATCTTGTATATATAGTGGGTGAAATTATCTTCCCAGACCAATGTGAGACAAATGTTTTCCTTAAAGCTTTTCCCACACAAATTCCATCTCAATGGGTTTACTTTGAGAACCAATTTCTCATTCACCCATTATCCATTTTGAGCGTATAATATATCGATCTCTTCGTCTCACTACGAAGAATTCGAATCACTTTGACCCGACCAAAATCGTATGTGGACCCAACATATATTTATACCACAAAATGGCCACTTAAAATGCCATTTATACCATTTTTTCCAACATAAAGTACTTGATCACAAATACAATAACACATGGATTTTAAATGGTCGGGCCGGTGTCCAAACAAGTGACAATGATGACACGACATTTGCTCCCATCCAATGTAAGTGGTTTATTTGTTTCTACTTACTTTAGTTGTAATCTAGCTATTTACAATTTCGTTATGTTTTATTAAAATATATAAGAATCGTAACTATTTGTTTTGATTTTTATTAATTTAGCATTTTTTTTGTCTCTCATTATTATATGACTACTTTAACCAATTAAGGAATAGTAATTTTAAAAATACGCATTGGACATTGGTTTAATCGCGCAACGCGCGTGTGATAACTAGTATCCACATAAATTTCAACAAAGTGAATTCAACATGTATAACTTTAACATTCAAAGTTATTTTAACTTCACCATTTTTTCTTCACATGAGAAATTTCATAACCCATATATAGTATTGATATAATGCAAATCAATACAAATTTCATATTTATTCTAGAATGTATCCTCTTTAGTTGGAAGAACCGCAATCTTTATATCAGGATCTGAGGTATTCATTAAATCGGGAATATCAATGAATGAATTATAGTATTCATTATAATTTAAATAAAACTGAAAGACGACCAGAGGCTGATTCCCCTAAGAGAGTAACTTGCTCTGAAGCAATGTTGCCTGCACTTGAAGTAGAATCAAGATATTGATAATCACCTGTCTTTATTGTTTGTATCTTTTCTTTAAGTATATTGGAATAAAGATTAACACCTGACTCATTGTACTGGTTACTGCTATAGCTAAAGAACAAATTAAATAATCTCCACTTATTTATAAAATGGTATTTTAAATCATGTTATAATTACAACACTTAAGCAATGTATATTTGCAATGCTTAAATTTTTAACATCATGTGTGAAAGTCAAACTCATTTTAGGTGAGGATCAAATGTCGTTTCAACTAGCCTCTATGAAACACCCTACTTCTTAAAAACTCCCAAGTCGAATGGTGAAACCGAAGTTTATTTAAAAATCATATTTCCTAGCCAGAGTATTCAAGGATGGTAACTCTTCCATGCTACCAAACAAATTGCAATTAAAGCCTTTGATGTATGCTTATTATCTTTAGTTATACAAATACTTTTGGTACATGATTCAAGTCTTTAAAAACATGTGACAATAATATATAATTATATATGTATCTCATATTCATTCAGTATAATATTTGAGCAATATCTATATCGGTCAAAATTCATGTCAATATGTGATTTTAACTCATGCTTGCAATATGTACAATGTCTTCAAATAAATAACACATTGATGTTTTGAAAAAATTAAGGATTTTTGACAAATTTTGGTCATTCACTTTTATTAATTTACCAATCATAAATAAATATAATGTATGATTTAATAGACACATCATATATAACCGCCACAGGCCCACAATAAATAGACAATTATGCCCAAAGAGCTTATTAATTTAATTACCAACATATAACCCTCATAATTCTCATAGTGATCAAACTATATATTTGATTTATATATATATATATATATATATATATATATATATATATATTGCTACTGCTAAAACATATGGTTTTGCTATTCACATTGATATGGTGATTACCCACACATGTAATATTTATATGCAACTAAAGTTTAAATATGTATAAACTAACTTAGTTGACGTGAGTGGTCGTGCACTCTTGTCCATTAAGAGAGGTTGTTCTTGTATGGAAAAACCTACATGCATTGTTTAATACTCTTAAATGAAAAGCCAAAGACCTTGTGGTACTAATGACACCAGGTTACACCCGCACAACACACATACAGACGCGCGCGCGCGCGCGCGCGCGCACACACACACACATACATACATACATACATACATACATACATACATATATATATATATATATTTCTCGTCCCCGTCCCCGCTAGAGAATTAAAAAAAATTCTCCATCAGCGTTCCTGTCGCCCATGATAATTAGGCCCATAATTAGAATTATTTCTCGTTAAAATTAACAAATTTAGCCACCTAAAGTGAAAATTATTAAATTAATAAAGAATGTATGATTAAACATAATGAGTTACATGTACCATTAAATTAGATTGGCATGTAGTTAACAAGCAATCAAGAATCTATACTTGCATCAAACATTTTGTTTTCCTTCAAACACTCCAAATCCATTTTTTGAGATTCAAGGTGAAGAGGAAAAGTGAAAATAGGAATAGGAGGGATTGAAAAAATTGTTTTGGAGAAGCATCCCAATTCCCAAGTTTCCAAGTCTTAACCTAAGCAAAAGAATTTAAGGAAAGCATGTCTCACACAAAAGGAAAAAAGGTTCAATTTTAAAAAGATTAAAAAGAAGAGAAAAACTGCAAAGAAAGTAAAGGCAGTAGCAATAAGGGACAGTGGAATCAATAGTCGGCGCCCTTGTCTTCGCCGACCAAGGCGACCAATAATCACGTCTCTTTCACTCACCCAATCTCCTCTCTAACAACTCACAATACTTGCGTTCTCTCTCCCCCTCTCTCTCTCTTTTTACAGCACGTATTTTATACTCCGTATATCTATATATATAAATCTCTATACTTGATTTCTTCCCTCTGTTTCTCGGATTACCGTTTCTTCTTTGTTAAGAACCCTCGAAATCGGGTTTCTTCCGTTTAATTTTTTTCATAAATCGGAAGCTGCTCGATTCCCCTATTGCAAGCTTATAGGGTTTTCGCTTTACTGTTTTTTTAAATTTTTATTTCCCTTTTGCGGTTCTTGAGTTCTTCTGATTTGTTCTTGAGACATGGGTGTCCTGGTTGAGTCAATTCACAGTCAAGCACAGACAGTTGAAGCTGTCTTTGTCGATAACAAGGATAAGAAGAAGAAGCGTCGATCCAGGCGTGGCAAGCAGAGTTATCCTCTTCTTTCAGGTGCCATCTTATATTTCCATATTGTCCAAGTGTTTGGATGCCAATCTAGGT
Organism: Ipomoea trifida; assembly: GCA_003576665.1. Classification (NCBI taxonomy): domain Eukaryota; kingdom Viridiplantae; phylum Streptophyta; class Magnoliopsida; order Solanales; family Convolvulaceae; genus Ipomoea; species Ipomoea trifida. The sequence continues at coordinate 14,632,414 of CP025656.1, read as the reverse complement.
TATTGTTCTTAATTGGGTTTTGTATTAGAAAACCCTTTTTTCCTGTGCTATTGTACTTCTACACCGGCTTAGTGTTCGGTTAGTGAGGGTTTATTTAACCCGGTTTCCATTTTAATTTTTTATCTTAATCTGGTAAATAAATTTTGTGCATTTAAAAACTAAATTGAAAGTTCTAATAAACACAGAATGTTGAATTTTAATGTTTTAACTTTTAAGAACTTGGATCAAACAATGAAGAGTTGATTTGACAGGCAAAATGGAGCAAATTAAATAATAAGTTTTAGTTTAGCTCAATGTTTTCAGTAGATATGTGATCTTTGTGGGTGGCTAAACTAAATTAGGAAAGTATGACAAAAATTCAATTTATCTTGAAAATTTAATCCAAGCTTTTGATGCATATCTATATGCTTTTGCTTGGAATGGATGAATGGCATTTCAATATGGTAGTGTATCCCAGTTCACTTGGGGTAACTGGGCTTTGAGTTTGACTAAAGGTCTAGTTAAACTGTGATTGCTCATATTATATAGAGTAGCAAGTGGTTCAATTAATGGAAAACAGTTTAAAGAATTGGATTGAATTTCTCAGGAATTGATAACATTTCAAATAATGGAGAGCTTAGAGAACACCAATTTCCAAGAGCATTAGATGTTGCTTTTAGTTCACTTCCAATTGTGCATCTGAATGAACAAACGGTAAAGGGGTACCAAGGCCTTGTAGGACAGGAGATGATTTCATCGAGTGCTGCTGGAAGAGTATTTTCAGGCTCTTGCCCACAGCCCAGTCTTTGCAATGATGCAAATGGAGAACTAATGTTGTCCACACTGGATAATGCATTTGCTCAGAGGAAATGTTTTACTAGACACTGGTTGACTGAAGATGTTGATGCAGCACTAGAGGTTGGTTTTACGAAGTGCTTAGATATTTATTTACTTTTGGATGTGAAAACCAGAAAATAAATTATTTACTTAAAAGAGTTGATGGTACTTTTTTTATGCAGAGAGGTGATGTATTCAAAGCTTTATTTCGTGTAAATGCTCACAATAGACTTGAGGTATATTATTATTATATAGCAGTGACTTTTTTTTTTTCCCTATGGCTGTTATGTATAGCATTGTCACATAATATCCTTTACTTAGGCATACTGCAAAATTGATGGTGTGCAAACAGATGTTCTTATCAGTGGAACTGCTGCTCAAAATAGAGCCGTAAGTGGACTTTTCTCCTTTTTCATTGATCACTTTGTTTGCCTGATGTTGGTTTTCACTTTGGTACTGTGCACTACATATTTCAGCAGTTCAGTCGTGGGCATATTCCATTTGAATGTTTTTGTAGGTTGAAGGAGATATTGTTGCAATTGAAGTTGATCCTCCATCGCTTTGGATTAAAATGAAAGGTTTCTCTAGCGGGACAGTGGAAGATTCTGCTTCTGCAAATGAAGTTATCTTGGAGTCTGAGACTTCTGAAACTTTCATAGAGAATGTCAAAGGGAAAATGAAGGTTGATTCTGATTATGGGTACATCACTAGTCAGAATCAAGATCCCCCTTCAGAAAATGGAGGCTGTTGCAAAAATGACAATTATAAGGGTGAAAGTCTTTATCCTGAAAAGATAGGACAAATAAATAATGTTAATGCTAATGGACATTGTTTCTCAATGCCAGGTCCCATAGAAGCTGGTTGTGTAAATGGGAAGGGGGAGTTTATGACTGCAGCAGAGAAGCTATCCATAACTGTGAATTCGTTTCCATCTAAACGGCCAACAGGTAGGGTTGTGGCCATTCATGAGGCTTCTCCTCGCAGGGACAAAATTGTTGGTTTTCTTAGTATTAAGAAGTGGATGCGGAATAGAGAAATCAACAAAAAGGACTCAAAAAATAACAAACATTCATCTTCTGTTTTAAATTATGAATATCTACTGTTAACGCCAACTGATCCAAGATTTTCAAAAATGATGCTTCCTGTAAAAAGCCTGCCAGACATTATCAAGAGAAGGCTTCTAGCTGGTGATGCAACTGTTGGCACAGACCTTGTAGGTGCAAGAATTGTTGACTGGGGTGAAGAAAGCTGTATTCCAGAAGCTCAAATAATTTATGCTTTTGGACGAGGTGGAAAAATAGAGACACATATTGCTGCAATTTTGTTTGAAAATGCTGTTGATGTTTCTGAATTTTCTCCAGAAACCTTGTCATGCCTTCCAAATATTTCTTGGGAGGTTCCAAGAAAGGAGTTTGAGAGAAGACGCGACATCAGAAATTTGTGCGTCTTTACTATTGACCCTGATACTGCTACTGATCTTGATGATGCCCTTTCTGTTGAGAGGTTGCCTGATGGCACTTTTAGAGTTGGTGTCCACATAGCCGATGCCTCATACTTTGTTCTGCCAGATACACCCTTAGATACCATTGCCCAGAATCGATCAACAAGTGTGTATTTGATGCAGAGTAAATTGCCAATGCTGCCACCGTTGCTCTCTGAGAATCTTGGATCACTTAACCCTGGAGTGGACAGACTAGCTTTTTCTATATTTTGGGACATCAATCTTGCTGGGGAAGTTCTTGACCGCTGGATTGGTCGCACTATAATTCAATCTTGCTGCAAGCTTTCGTATGAGCATGCTCAAGATATAATTAATGATAAATTTGATGTTCCAACTGCTGATGTTGCAAAGAGGTCATCATGGCCGCAGTTATATGGCCATTTTGATTGGTCTGATGTAATCAAATCTGTGAAAATCCTTTATGAAATCTCAAAGACCTTGAAGAAGAACAGGTTTAGTGATGGTGCTCTGTCACTTAATAGTCCTAAGATAGCTTTCCTATTTGATGAAGATGGGGTTCCCTATGATAGTCTGTTCTATCAACAGAAAGATTCAAACTTTTTGATTGAGGAGTTTATGCTTCTTGCAAACAGGACAGTAGCAGAAGTAATAAGTAGAGCTTATCCTTCTAGTGCTCTATTGCATAATCATCCTGAGCCCAACATACGCAAACTCAGGGAATTTGAGGCCTTCTGTAAAAAGCATGGTTTGAAGTTGGATTCTTCTTCCTCTGGCCAATTTCACCATTCATTGGAGCTTATTAGGCAAGAATTGAAGAATGATTCTGTGTTGTTTGACATCCTTATGTCTTATGCTGCAAGACCCATGCAGTTAGCCATGTACTTCTGTAGTGGAGATGTAAATGATACTGAATGGGGACATTATGCTCTTGCTATTCCCCTTTACACACACTTCACATCTCCGTTACGTCGATATCCTGATATTGTAGTACATCGAACATTGGCTGCGACTATAGAAGCTGAGGAGATGTATATTAAGTGCAATGAGTCATTCCAAAATGGGGATAATCTTGCAAACAGCAGGTTCTTTACTGGCACAGCTTTAGATGGGGATGCTATAGAATCATCTGAAGCTAGGGAGTTACTGTCTGCTGCAGCATTGAGGCACAAGGTTCCAAGCGCAGAAACACTTGTTGATGTTGTTGCACATTGCAATGAAAGGAAGCTGGCCAGCAGGCATGTGAAGGATTCTACTGAAAAACTCTACACATGGGCTTTATTGAAAAGGAATGAGGTATGTTAAATCCTTTTTGGATTGATTGGAAAATATTGGTCAAGATATTTATGAATGTTGAGGGTACAATCATGCTCTCTTCCCTTGAGGTCTCCTTACTTTAGTCTTCAGACTATTAATGCATCATTTGAATACACACACAAACAGGATTGCCATACAGCTATTGATTTTGATACTATACCTATCCTGCATCCTTTTTGATGGAAATCATGCTATGTATAATTGTATATACTAAATGATATTTTGTAGCACAGGTATCTTATGGACATAACAACACTTCAAAACATAATTTAATTTTATTCTAGCATTGATATAGTGGTTTCCAAAGTGCCATAAAGTCCAATACAGGAGAGCAAAAAAGCTTTGCATTCTTCAAATATATCTCATCTTCTTTCTGTTACTCTCAACATATCTAATACTCTTCTTTATTGCTCTTGTCCATGTTTTATAGTTTAATAAATTCAATTTGAAAGTAGAGTAGAAATCTACTTGAAAGGAGTTGGGTTATCTATTTTCCATTGTAACTGCCCTGCTTTGATTGTTTACTCTGCTTTTATGTAGTTATTTTTCTCGGAAGCCAGAGTTCTTGGTTTGGGGCCAAGGTTCATGTCAATATATATAAATAGGCTTGCAGTAAGTTTTCTTCCTTAAAATCTTTTTTTTTTTTTTTTTCTTTTCCTCTATAATTGAGCAATCCCTACAGTTCCACTGTGTGGTTACCAATTATTCGTTCTATGTGAAGATGAAATATTGTGTCTGGTTTCAAACATTTTCAGATTGAACGGCGAATCTATTATGATGAAGTTGATGATCTCACAGTTGAATGGCTTGATACTTCATCCACCCTGGTGTTGAGTATGTGTACAAGTAAGCACTTAAACCGGAGGGGTAGCCCAGGAAAGTGTAGGACCCTTGAAGATGTTGCATTCATAGTTAGTCCATGTGACTTGAATTTGGATGATGAAGAAGACAACAGCAAATTAGATGATGATGATCCAGGAAAGTGTAGGACCCTTGAACCTGCTGTTTTCCCTCTCACCATACAACTGCTTTCAACAATTCCTGTTGTTCTTCATGCGGTTGGTGGAGAGGACGGACCCATTGATATAGGGGCAAGGTTGTATATCAGCTCATATTTCAGGTGAAGATGGGGGATGGAAAATCCATCTATCTAGGCATGGTACATAATAAGGCCCCGGTCAGTGTATAAGTTGAAGAGTGGAATGTGTAAAGTACTACTAGGTATGTGGTGTGAATCCATGGGAGGGAAGTAGTAGTAAGGTGAATGTTGGTATTATAATGTGCAGCTGATGGATAAGGACAAGGTGTTGGTGGTTTGTTGGGTGTTTTAATGATAAGCCACCATTGGAAATTGGTCCTCGTTTTTGTTGGAAGACCACTTCCATACCTACCCTGCCATGGCTGCTGCCTGCATAATGTTCATTTTTAATGGACTGACTACCACCCAAATGGTTTTTAAAATTTGGGGTGTCCTCCTCAGTCCTCTTAAACCTTTTATAATTGCTAGAGTAAGATGTTTCATTTAATCTTACCCCACCTTGTGTTTTATGTGTTGCTGAGTTGTTAAATAATGCACACAAACATCCTCAATAATCTTTCTTTTTCTGCATGTGGGATGTGTTTTCTACTTCCTAATTTAATGCAATATGTTTCATACTTTGTGTAGGAGGAATGAGGGTTAAATAGATCATATGAAAATATATTTGAGTTTTAACCCCCTTTAACACCGAAGTTGTGTAATTAAGTAAATTGACCGGTTGTTTTCTATAAACACTAATTTAATTATAGTAATAATAATGTTGAGATATTATTTATTATTATTTTTTTTAAAAAAGGACATACGAACTTTCATTAAATCAAATGAGCAAAATACACGAAGGAATAGTAGAAAAACAACACTAGGGACCAGGTATAATAACATTAAATTATCATATTAATTATACTACACTTTTATTTAGCAATATACATTATTGAATAAGTCAACATTAAAATATCATTTGAATTTTATTACAGTTTCATTTGATGACCATAGTTTACTGTATAACAATTGATATATATAAGGGCAAGATGAAATAAGAACATGACCTTTCTTGTAAAAAATATAACTGATTTTAATCGTCCATCAAGGTTTATGAATGGGTGAGGTTTTAGTAAAAAATACTGAGTCAAGTTGAAAAACCAAGAATTTGCATTACAAACTTAAAGCAGAGTTTTCAATAGGGGCAGATTCAACCTTTCCCCTCATGTTCAATTATCTATATGGAACACATACACTTCATTTTCATAAGTTGTATATAGTGAACAAAGTCACGAGGGGAAGGAGCTCTCCTCTCTCACAAGCTAGAAACTAACCCATGGCATACTTCTGGGTCCAGCTCCGGGCAGTAGTCTCATACTTGCTTCTGTCCGTCTTGTACATGTGAGCGATCTCTGGCACCAGAGGATCATCGGGGTTGGGGTCTGTTAACAGAGAGCAAATAGACAGTAGCACCTGAAAGGGAAAGAAGATGCAAATAAGCATAACTGAATCCATCTTTAAACCTGTGTTTGGCATTAGCATATCCCACTCCATATTTTGACCTGCTTAGCCTATTAATTTCATCATGATTTTTTTTCCTTCAATATATCAATTTTCATAGAAAGTAATATTAGTAGGATAATCAAAAACCTTGGAGATTGTAAGTGCTGGACTCCACTGTTCCTTCAAAATGTCAAGACAGATGCTCCCATTGCTGTTGATATTTGGGTGAAAAACCTTTGTCCTAAAAGCAACCTGCAATATTCACCAAATATCAATGAAGGCATAAAGCAAAATAATGCCAGAAAAAAAAAATAGAAATCTATTCAAAAGAAACATAAAAAGAACTAAACAAGAAAAATGTTGCAGAACAATAATTAAGTGCCAGAATGCGTAAAAAGGTTTTACAACAATGATCATAGGTGTTGTGCTTCTAGGTATGTGCCTTGAAAATAATGGGAAACATTCTGTTTTCCTTTTATGCAGATTGCAATTGAGTATAACCTAAGCATCCACTCTCTGAGCAGTGAGCACATTTCCTAGCTTCAAGATGTTCACAAGAACCACTTATACTGGTAATAGCCTAAAGGTAATAATCAATCTTCAGAACTGTCCCGTAATCATTGAACTCATACCTTCTCAATTGACTGCAACCACTTAGAGGCATCACTTAGTAAATGTTTAGTATACTACAGACTACTTACAGTCAACTGGTTCAATCACCAATTGAGAGAAATGAATGAAATAGAAAGATCTAACAATCTCTAACTGCTCATGGTAAAGCAGTTGTATAATCTTTTGAGTAATTAACATCCAGAGTTTAATCCAAGCATGTCCCAGGCCCAGCTAACCAATGCCAAGGAAATGAGAATCTACTTTTATATGGAAAAAGGTTTATCTTAGCATTGGCATCCAACTTGGAAAGGAAAGATGTAAACTGTAAAGAATATGGTTATAATGTAGCATTTTTGGGCATCACAAATGTAGAAATATCAAAACATTAGTAAACAAACTTATGCACATGTATCAGTAATCACCTCATGCAATAACCATGACTGCATTAAAGCTATTGATGATGGGTTACCTTAGGTGGCTTGAATGGATAATCAGGTGGGAAATGAATGGTAACAAGAAATACTCCGCCTGCATAAGGACTGTCAGGTGGACCCATTATTGTTGCTTGCCAGTGAAACATATCTTCAGCAACTGGGCCTAATGTTTACATCAGGAGCAAAAAAATGAATTATATGTTTTGGAATGAAGATCATACAAAGTTTCAAGCAAATGCATCCAAAAAATATAAGTGACAGATCTGTGCTCCTAGGATGATATGTCAACACTTTATGAGGGCAGTGGGTGTTCCCTTCAAGTGTCAAGTGAGATTTCCTCGGGGTAGTTATGTTCACAAGTTTGCATATGTTTTTAGTGCAATTGATAGTTGGTGCTATGTGAAAATTGATTCCATTGTGTACATTAACATATAATATCACTGAAAGTCTGAGTATTAATAACATGCAAAGCACAAATTCAGAACTTTTGGCACCAGTAAGGCCCACCATGGTCTTTGGTAGTGGTACACTGGTACTCTTGAAAGAAGTCAACTCACTCAACTGTGCATTGATTACATCAAGTTTAAAAACAGAAAGTGTAACCCAGAATCTTGAGAATATACTTAAGCAAACATATAAGTAGCATAATTCATTAACAAGCAATATCATCCATTTCCCTTTATCTTTGTTTTTTCACACTTCTGTATGCCCTTTAATTTCAGAAGCATTAGGAGTCGTACATACAGGTGTAAACTAGAAAGTAAACAAACGGGTCAATGATATAAGTATATAACCTAGAATGAAGAAAACTTATGAATGCCAAATCCAATCACTAGAGAAGATCTAGGAATGGAACTTTTCTATAGCCCAATTGCATCAACTGAAAATCAGTTTGGTGATAGATCACAGATTCATAACAATTGGAATTAGACTTCTCCTTTGAGCAGTTTTCAGAAGCATTTATCATCCAACTTTCTATTATTTCTTTTACAAATCAGATCATTATGGAGGTGGTCCGAGGAGAAGACAACCACAAAGAACAAAAAGGTCACACCAAGGCTCCAGCCCGTAGGATCTGAATGCAATCTCAGGTTAATGGGTTAGAACTTAAAGCTTCACTACACCAAGCCCAACTTGCAAGTACAGGGAACTATTACCCCCTTTTTTTTTTTAATAAACAGACAGTACCAACGCTAAATTACACCTCAGAATGAAAGCTCTGATTTTACACTCACCAACAGCTCAGATAGTGGCATCAAAATATATTGCAGTAAATTACGCAAATGAAGTTGAGAACTCAGAGAAAAACAAAACAAAACAAAACAAAACAAAACAAAAAAAGATTAAATTTGTCACAACGAGACAATCAATTAATTGGGATCACACATACCAGCACTGCAAGACGTAGGAGGATCTTTCTGGAGATCCTTGAGCTCTTTCAGAATTCGCTTCGAGGCCATGTCGAACCAAAACCCTAGCTTTCCAGAAAAACTAGATCAGCTCCACGACCAACAAATATGCACACATATATACATAGATAGACAGAGAGAGGATAGGTTGTTTTTGTCGGGGCGGTGAGGGTTCGGGTTCGGGTCTTACCTGAGAGATCCTCCCACTGCGAAACGAGAGATTCTGAGCAGCGAGACTGCGGGGAGGTCTACAGTTCAGACAATTGAATGTATATAGCCAACAAAAAGGAAACATTTTTATTGTTACTTTACTCTAAATTTACTAAGAAAGAATTAATATTACTTTTGGTTCCTTTACTTTCGAGTTTTATCAATTTTGACACACAACTTTAAAATTTTTAATTTTAGTGCTTAACTTTGTTATTTTTATCAGTTTTGGTCCTTCTAACCAAATTGACAGCAAAATGTTGTCGAATTTTGTATTTTAAAGGAAAACTCATTATCCCAAAGAAAGATCTTTAATATCTAAACAAAATAAAAATCATATTAAGTCATTAAGATAAAAAGAAGGGTTTGTCAATCGTCGATGCTATAAATCTCATAGATCTCTGTCTAGTTTTTGTATGTCTTACCCATTATTTGCACCAATCAAACACTTATAAATATGATTTTACAGTGATTTTGTTTAGATATTGAAGATCTTTCTTTGAGGTAATGATTTTGCCCTTAAAATATAAAATCCGGCAACATTTCACCATCAATTTGGTCGGAAAGACCAAAATTGATAAAAATAACAAAGTTAGGCACTAAAATTAAAAAAATTTAAAGTTGTGCACCAAAATTAATAGAACTCAAAAGTCGAGGGATCAAAAGTTATTTTAATTCATTATGAAATTACCAAAATAGTCACTCGACTATGCTTTTTAATACAACTGACTCTATTACATTGTAGTATTTGTTCATCTAAACTTTCTCAACCTGTTGAAGCACAAGAGTTAAAGTCATTGCCTCCACTGTGACTCGATATCATGACCTCCCATACGGGAGAATCACTATATGTCATCTGAGCACAAAATTTCACCATTTTGATTTTAGGATGTGTTTGGAAACTCAAAATTTTTAAATTTTCAGTGTTTGAAAGGTGGTGGAAATTGGAGTCAATGGAAAATGATTTCCGATCAAAGGAAAAATAGCTTGATTTTTATGGAAAATGACTTCCCTTTTCTTTTTAGGGAAGTCATTTCCTGGATCCAACTTCTTCTTCTTCCTGGCTTCTTTCGAGAATGCTTCCTTGCCCTTCTTCTACCATCCTCAACTTTCTATCTTGATTGATTTTTAACAAAATCAGACTAGTTTTCGATGGAAACTAGCACAAACCAGATCAGACTTCTTTCGTCGGAAACAAGTAAAAACTATACTTGTTTTCGACAAAATCAGTCTAATTTGTACTGGTTTCTATCAAAATCATATTGGTTTCCGTCGAAAATCAATACTTTTTTTTAAATTAATATTTTGTTTGTAATTTGGGAAAAAAAAATAGTTGGGCAAAACATAGCTGTTGTCAACAATTTTTTAGTTAACAATTACAATTTTAATTATACAATTCTACTTGTTTTCCAGAAAATGAACCAAACACACAAAGATAATTTTTTGGAATGCAACTAAACACGAGAAATGAAAATGTTTTATGAAAAATGACTCATTTTCTATAAGTCATTTTCCTAATTTCTAAACACACCCTTAGTTATTTTGATTTGGTTAATTACATCCTTTAACTATCAACTTTTTTTTTTACCCATTTTGGTCCTCGAGCAACTTTAGGTATCAATTCAAGCCTACAATGAGTGTAAGGGTAAAGAAGTAATTTCATTACATTTCACGCTTGTTCTTTAATTTCACCATATCGAATTCATTTATCAAAATGTCCAAATATTTGGGCAAAATAAACAATTGCAACTATGGAAACCTTTATTTACTAACAACCCTAATCGTGAATTCCGAAGCATTTGAAATCACTACAACTAGAAGAGACTCATGGATATCGTTGCAACTAATGGTAGAAGCATAACATGTATTTATATTTTCCTACAGTGCTCAAAGTGTGAAGATGTAATATATTGTATTCTATTTTGAATGGGGACCATTTGCCTACAAATTTATCTATTTCTTTATTTATTTCATGTGTGTTGTAATTGGCGTATGAAATAGGAACTGTTTTGCTTGTGCATTTGTATGTCATATGCAATATACAACATATGGGGATCACTATGTGCATAAATGGGGACTTGTGTGTTTACATTCAAAGCATTTGTTCTGTTGTTTGCTTATGAAAGGGGGTCATGTGCTTTTAATTTTGTTTAATAATTTGCTTTGTTGTAGTCACATGCTCTGTTAGTGGTAACATATGTACTTTGTTTTAGTGTTTGTGTAACCCCTCGGTTTTTCCGACAAAGTTAAGGTTCGAGAATATAGATATAAATTTTTTTTAAGCTATGAAATTTAAGAGAAGACTATTCGATGCTCGAAATAATTTTTCGTTTAAGGATTTATTATCGATAAGCTGCGGACTACGTATCGGTTGCGAACCAAAGAAATTCTAAGGGCGTAGATTTAATTCGAATTTTCCAGAATTGGGATTATTAAGTATCATACGATTAGGCCGGAATTTTTAATTAGTTCAAGAGAAATTCTAAATGGACTGTAAGGGATAAATTGTTACGGACTCTGTACCTAAATTTAGCGGATTATCGGAAAATTCCCAAAATTGGTGATTTGTGACGGGAATATTTTTACGATAATTTTGGTATTAGAATTTTCCCGAATTAAGTTATAATCCTCCGAACATTCATCTGATTTAAGCACAAACTGGCCAATTAAATTAATATCTTCATAAGGGATCCATGTGGTGATGACATGTGGCAACCAAATCTAGCCTAAGATTGATCATTTAATGCTAGCATTAATGAGGTATGGTGCAATTGCACTTGATTTCTTAGTCTTCAAGCTAGAGCTCACATCATCATCTCTCTCATCCTACTCCATCCCATTTTCGTAGATCACCCAAGGAAGAAGAAGAAAAAAATAAAATTTGCTTAGTCTTCCTTTGTGATCCAAGAACTCTTTAGGCATTTGTTCAACTCCAAGAACTCTACTATAGGTAAGAACTTCGGTTTTGTTCGGTTCAATCCCTCCTAGATTTAAGCTTGAACTTAAGATTTATGAAAATATTGTTATTATGGTAATTTTGTTTAGGACCTTCGGTGAAAGGTTTGAAGGAAGAGATCATCATCTTTTACGGTTTAAAAGTCTTCTACAAAGGTAAGGAATCCCTTTATTTGGTTGAGGTTATTTGAAACTAGGTAATTGATAGCTAGGTTATGCATATATATGTTGTATGAAGTCCATAAATGCTTATACTGGTGAAAATAGTGAAAGAAAATAAAGGTAGTCTCTGGCAGTAACTTCCGAGATTTATTGGGAAAAATTGGTAAGGTATTTTGACCCTAAATTTTTTGGACATGTAGATCTATAAGTGTAGAACCTACATATAAAATTTCATAATGATCGGAGTAGTATAAGTATGGTTTTCGCATGTTTTTCCAAAACTGCCAGAGAGAAAAACCGCACACTGCCAAGGGCAAAAATGTAATTTTCTGTGCAAATCCGTGAACCTAGGTGACCAAAACTTTTTATGGACATGAAGTACTATAAGTTGGGGTTCTACCATAAAAATTTCAAGTGAAAAAGAGTTCGGGAACTATTTTTACCGCTCAATCTTTCGGACTGCGCCAGAAATTTTCTGGCAGATTTGGGGTGGACGCGGCCTTGGACGCGCGCCACGCTCCATCGACGCCAGAGTTACGGCGTCACGGCCGAAAGGCCGGACGCGGGCACGGACGCGCGTCCGCTGCGCGTCCGTGGCGCCCAATCTCGGCGCCATTTGCCGAACGTGCGGACGCGGCTCGGACGCACGCGTCCCTGTGCGTCCGCAGCTGCGGCCATTCGCGAGTCCGTGCGACGCGGACTCGTTTTCGACTTGTTTTTTACCAAACTTTTCCCCGATGTTTTTAATCCGAGTATTATGATGTTTTGAAAGCCTACGGGCAACCGGGTAAATTTTTGAAGACTCAAATATTATCTTTGTACATTATAATTCTTAACTTGGGAAATGTATACGTTATATGTAGGTGTCAAATATGAGACTTATGTGATAAATGTGTAGTGTGATGATGGAAAATGTTTTGAGCAAAATGTTTTGAGAGACAAGACTTTTGAACTAAGTTAAGAATGGTGATTGATTTCAAACGAGGACTTGATTTTGTGGAAAATGTCCAAAAAGTGATTTTGACTCAAGAAAAGGGAAAAGGAAGGAAAATGTTTTCAAACCTTAGTTCTAGTAAAGTTGTGAAGGATCTTGTTAACCACGGAATAAAGACGAGCTTAAAGTGCCTATTCCGCATGGTAATTATGTGTATGATCAATCATACTGTGGGCGAAGTCTATTCGCCGAGTACTATATCACCCGGAAGGAAAAGGACTCCTACGGGGGTGTGCACACTTAAGTATAGTCACTCTATGTTCGGGTAGGTGTCGTTCTTATGAACCTAGTGAGGCTAGCTAGGAATCATTCCAACGCTCCTATAAGTCCAGGGGATCAGTATTAGACCGGGCGATGACCACCGAACCCGAGTTCAACGATCCAAGTGGTCAAAAGTGGAGAAAGGACTCCAAAGGCTTCACACTTTCTATATAGAACTAAGTAGAATTTTGGAAAAATGGATGTAGTTACGCGGTAGCTACGGGAAAGAAAGATGTGACAAGTTTTTAAGTACCCAAAGGTTGTGGGTGATCTCTCTTTGAAAAGTGAAAAGTGATGAGAATTTCATTATGAGGGAAAGGTTTTTCTACTATTATGATTACAAGCAAGATGTGTGATTTATGTTTTCTACTACTTACTAGCATGCTTAATTGTTTATTAACATATTATTGGGTGTGTAAATGTTTACCAAATGACCTTGTCAAGAAGGAAAATGACATGAGACGTTATTGAATTGTGCTCATAATGTATGCAAGTTGCTCTTATAACTGTTGCAGGTAGAATATTTGCCGATGAGTAAGGTATAGGGTTTTCTATGTAACAATTTTTACAAAACCTTTATTTAGTTTTGAATAACCCATGTATGTCCTTACTTAGCCGTCGCGCTAACTACACTTCACCGTGTCTCTTATCAGATGTTGTCTAGAGTGGGCTCTTGTAGCCCGATGAGCGCTGAGAGCTCATCTAAGTTGTATTTCCAGTGTTGGACTATGATGACTAGGTGCAGATCCTGCTTGATGATGACTCCTACGCTCCTGCTCCTCCTGCTCCTCCTGCTCCTCCTGTTCCGCTCATTCCGCAGTACACTGTTTAGAATAACTCCTTCCTTTTTGTTGTGTGAATATCTTTTGTAGCCTAGTATGGCTAACAAGTTGTGGACAACTTAAACTTTCATGTCTTTGGACCCGATGGGCCGATCCTTGTGTATATAGTAGTAGCTAACTTAGCTACCTTCCTTTCTTCCGCTGCAATATCTACGTAAAGCTTTTGTCAAGTAGAAAGTGTGTGAAATAATTTTCCTTCTTTAGCCTGTGCATCTAGAGTGGACTCTTTCTGGATTTGATTGGGTTCAGTCTAGGTGTGGCGGTAACTACTCCGGATGTACGGTATAGCCGAGCCGGGGTGTTACAGTTTGATAATGTGGTTTGCTATAGTTACATAAGAGGTCTAGTAATGCATATTTGTATAGCATATGAGGTCTAGTAATTAATATTATTATTATACAATGTGAATTCTAACTTTGTTGAGCATTATTCTAATAAATATTTTGTACTATTAATTTGAAATAGACTTTCTACTATGATTGTTGGTTAGCATAAGTAAATTAATATTCTATGTTATTGTATTGTAACTAGGTTTTTATTCTTTCATATTAAAACTAAGGCATGGAGGTCGGATAGAACAAAGCTTGTGCCCAAAATATGTAGCAGGGAAAGTATACATATTTCAAAATATGGAGGTAGATGAATGAGGATTCATTACCTTGCAAGAAAAGTGCCAAGAATTAGGATATAGTAAGGATGATCCCATTAGTTTTTTTTTTTACAATGCCTAGCATAGGTTTAGTGGAGTTAGTAGATGATTTGGAGACTTTTTGCTTGGAAAATTATATTGTTATACCTACCGAAGTAGAGGTTTGGACAATTAGGAGAGCTATTGGTGAGGATGAAGCAGATTTACATGGTAGTGAAGAGGATTGTGACAGGAACACTGGGGAGTATGATGAGAGCATTAATGATGATAGTGGTTTAGAAAAGCATCGTGGTAGAATAGATGATTGGAAAGAATAAAAAGGATTTATTGTATTCAGTATTCATTGTAAAGAATTGTATAGATATGTACTATTTATATAGGAATTAACTATTAACCTAATAGACCCATTCTTAAAAGAGCCTAGGGCTTCAACACTCTCCTCAAGTTGGAGAGTATAAATCATATGCTCCAAGCTTATTACAAATATACCCAACTCTAGGAGGACTTTGTTAGGATATCAGCTAACTGATCTGCAGAATTGACAAAGCTACTTTAGTTACACCCTAACACGATCTTCTCTCTGATGAAGTGACAATCAACCTCGATGTGTTTGGTCCTCTCATGATAAACTGGATTTGAGGTGATGTGCGGAGCTTCTTGGTTGTCACATATCAGTGTCATTAGAGCAACATTGCCACATTGCAACTCTTAAAATAGGTGCTTTAACCACATGAGCTCACATGTGGCAACTGGCAAGGGTCATAGCCCGATATTCAGCTTCAGCACTAGACTTGGCAACCACATCCTACTTTTTACTTTTCCAAGACATAAGATTACCACTAATGTGTACACAATAGCCTGAAATAGATCGAGCGCATGTCAAACGGACAATGGCCCAATTTGTATAGAATACCCAACAACCCTGAGCATGCTCTTTATCTTCATATAGTAAACTTTGCCCTGGTGCTTCTTGATATACCTTAGAACCCGAACAATAGCATCCCAATGAGTATCACAAGGGTTCTCAAGAAACTGACTCAATACACTAACTACAAAAGAGATATCTAGTTGTGTGATTGTGAGATAATTTAATTTTTCACTTAATCTCATGTGTCATTCTCGGTCAAGTAATGACTCTCCCTGTCCTAATAGAAATTTAACATTCGGATCCATTAGATTATCCATAAGTCTACAATCCAACATACCAGTTTCTTCTAAAATATTCAAGGCATACTTTCTTTGAGAAATGACTATACCACTACTAGATTGGGCCATTTCACTTCCGAGAAAACACTTTAGCTTATCTTTTTGGTCTGGAACCGACTGAAGAGATATTCTTTTAATTGAGATATACAATCCTGATCACTCCTTGTAATAACAATGACATCCACATACACTACAAGGTATATGCATTTTCATTAGAATGATGATAAAAAATATATATATATATATAATGATCAACTTCACATCTAGTCATACCAAACTCACACACAAAGCGGCTAATTAAACATTACCATATTTAATTGCCGATTATTAATTATTTCAGCCACATGAACCATTTCGGCCAACCATTTTCATATTTAAGAACATTCATTAAATACTTTTCCTAAACCAAAACGGCTGCATTTTCTCTTTTCTTTGGGCGGGAACTTTTCATTAAAAAATATTTTGCTATATTATAGTTAAGAAGATGCCGTATTATGTTCCATCAAATGGATGTAATTAGATTATATGGAAAAATAAATAAACATTAAACGCCTAAATATTTTGTTACAATCTTTTGTATATGATCCGTTCTTATATATTTACAATCAATTAGTTAACAGTGCAGCGTTTGTAGTCCAACGGTTAGGATAATTGCCTTCCAAGCAATAGACCCGGGTTCGACTCCCGGCAAACGCAGATTCTGTGTGTTTTACCTGAATTTTTTACGGAGTAAAAGAAAGTGAAATGGACCCCAACTTATCAACTCAAATAGAATTATAAAATGTTGCTGCCCAGGATCGAACTGGGGACCTTCAGTGTGTAAGACTGACGTGATAACCACTACACCACAGCAACGCGACATTTAAAAGCCGTATCACATTTAGGGTGTGTTTGGAAACCCGGAAAATGACTTCCGGAAGTCATTTTCCGAGTTTACAGTGTTTGGAAGCAACAGGAAAATTAAGTCAACGGAAAACATTTTCCGTTGACTAAAGAAAATGTAGGCATTTTCCGCCAAATACACAACATTGTTTCCGGCGGAAACCAATGGTCTGGTTTCCGCCGGAAACCTTAAAAAAAAAAATAAAAAATTACTGGTGTCTGGTTATGGAAGAAGACAGTGGGGAGATGGGCTTCGCCGCCATGTTGGGTACAAGACGCCGGCGTCCGCGGCGGCGATGGGCTTCCCCGCCGGTGTTGAGTCTGCCGTTTAGAGCTCCGAGATCCTGGTGTTTCTTCTTGTTGTGGCTGTCGTTTTCTTCGTGGATTTTGATCTCCTTCAACTGTGTCTTTTACCACCAGCGTGTTTAGGCGGGTAGTGTGAAGAAGAACTGGGATTCGGTGAATGTAGTTCTGGGTTTCTCTGGCAATGGTGTTTGGGGTTCTTAGTAAAAGTATGAATGAGTTGCAGAAATTGAATTTGGAAGACACAAGAAACCAATAATGTTTTTTTTTAAAGGTTTCCGGCGGAACCGCCGGAAACTGGTGATGTTTTCTTTTAAACACAATTTTCAATAAATATGCTTATATTTAATATTATTATAATATTTTTATATTCTAAATAAAATAATTAAAATATCTATTTATTCAATTCTACTCATTTTCCAGAAAATGAACCAAACACACCAAGACAGTTTTCCAAAACCCAACCAAACACGGGAAAGGAAAATGTTTTCTGGAAAATGAGTCATTTTCCAGAAAACATTTTCCAGAAGTCATTTTCCTGCTTTCCAAACACACCCTTATTATCATAGTAGTATTTTGTCTTTCTTTCTCGATACTTGTATTTGAGTGAGTATTACTTTTGTGTTTCCCCTGAATTTTTTTACCGAGTAAAAGAAAATGAAATGGACCCCCACTTAGGGGTGGAATTTCGAGATTCGGTTCGGTTTTTTCGGTTTCGGTATTATAGAAAATGATAACATTCGGTTTTACAATAAAGTTCGGTTCAATTTTGATTCGGTATGGAACGGTTCAATTTCGATTCAGAATTATTTTGGTTCGGTTTATGATGTTCAATTTTTAACCTTTACTAATTTTCCAAACGACACACTACCAAACAATACATATTCGCATGATCCAAAGTCTAAAATATAAATATTACGGAGCACATAAGAACAAAACAATTCAAACACAAAATTAACATAGCAATCCAAATTGTAAAGAAATATCTTATTGATAACAAGATGAAAAATCCAAAGTGTCATTTAAAGTGTTTTGTTGATTACAAGATGAAAAATCATCCATCTACACAGTTAATATTTGAAAAACAATAATTATTAAAACGATAGTTTTGAAATATTCATAAAAATATTTTAAACGCATGACCTTGTAACAAAAGAAACTGAAATTCGCGTGTCCATTCCATTTGAACTGGAACGAATTCTAGTAAACTTCAAAGTGGAATTTAATTCCAATTGAAATTTTGAAATTCCAGTTTCGATTATTAATTATTAATAGGGTTATTAATTAATTATTATTATTATTTATTATATCTATTTACAAAAAATGAAGTATTATAAATGTTGCTGCCCAAGATTGAGTTGGGGACCTTTACAGGGCGTTTGGTTGGGAGGAGGGAATTAGGGGGAAAAGAATTGTAATTCGGTGGAGTTGCAATTCAATGAATAAAGTAGGAATTGAAATTACAGTGTTTGGTATGCAGAAATAGGAGTACAGGGAGTTGAAAGGTAAGAAATGACAAAATGACTAAACTGCCCTTATGTTGTGGTAGTAATAGTAGTAGTTAGTATTGTCAAAATGGACTGAAGCTCGTGGGCTGGCCCGCACCCGCCCCGCAATGGGGCGAGTTAGGGTTATAACCCGCGAAAATGCGAGCCTAACAGGCTTGGCCCGCAACCCGCGGGCTCGCCCTATAAAATTAAAAAAAAAAAGTTTATATGTTACACAGCAAGGCAGTACGCTGTGCTGTGTAACTTATATATATATATATATTAATAATTAAAAGTAATGTAATTTTTTAACATAAAAAATATAATTTGTAGACTTTATTTTTTTTTTTAAATTTTGAATTAATATTAACTTTTGTTAGTTTTAATTTTTAAAATTTGGATTATAAATTCGTAATGTTAGTATTTCTAAACTTTAGTTATTTTTTGAAAATTGAAATAAAAAGAAAAATTAAAAAAAAAAAAGCCCGCGGGGCCCGTCAACCCGCGTGGGGCGGGTTAGGGTTGCATGATTCCTAGCTCGCGGGCCTAACGGGCTGGCCTGCAAAAGTTCACTAGAAATTAGGCCCACGGTGGGGCGGGCATAATGGGATGGACCGGCCCGCTTTGACAGTACTAGTAGTAGTAGTAGTAATAATAATAATAATTTCTTCAAATAATAATAATAATAATAAGTATAATAATAATAATCATTCAAATAATAATAATAATAATAATAATTCTTTCAATTTTTTTTTTTAAAAAAACAAATGATATGGGAGGAGGGGCAAAATTGTCTTTACACCAACAAATTGCCCCTCCACTCCACCGAATTGCAATTCTCTCCAACCAAACGCTGTAGTTAGGAAATTCACTGAATTGCAATTCAATCCAAACTACATCCAACTAAACAGGCCATAGTGTGTAAGACCGACGTGATAAGCACTACACTACAACAACGCAACATTTAAAGGTCAGTATCAGATTTTACAGTATTATTTTGTCTTTTTTTTCTCATACTTGTATTTGAGTGAGCATTACTTTTGTTTAACAGTGGCGTTATTTCGTATTAAAAAAAAAAACAAAAAACAGTGGCGTTATTGTAGCAAACCGAGCTGTCCTCAGAGGCTCAGATGGCGTCTTTCGCTTTCCCCTTTGGTCAAACCCTGCTGACACCAAAACCCAACCGCAATCTGGTGGCGCCACCACAGATCCTCCGTGCATCCTTCACTACAATCACCATATTCCCTTCTTCAGCGACTCATTCCCCTCCCAAAGCTCCACATTTTCAGCTTCACTTCTCCCACCGCCCCTCCGACGACCACACCGTTTCTCGCAAAACTCATTCGTCTCTCGCCACTCTCATTCTTCTCGCTTTCTCCTTCGCTCTTCTTTCTCTCCGCCTCGTCTCTGGCGTCCTCCTCCCTGACTTTCCCGACAGATGGGCTCAGCTCATTGCTTTCTCTGAACGAGCACATTCCGAGGTGATGGTCCATTGCCCCCAGGATTTGGTGCGGGCCGTCGTCGCATATGAGGACCGGCGCTTCTTTAGGCATTTTGGCGTCGACCCTATTGGCGTGGCTCGAGCAGTTTTGTCGTTCTCGGCTCGCGGTGGTGGCAGCACTATAACCCAACAGGTATGCGGAGTAATGCATATGACTTGTTTGATGTTTTGTCTCAGTGGGTTAGTTTAAGATTGTTCAACCTGTTTTTAAAAAATTCCAAGTCCCCGGTTTTCTATTTTACTTGTATACATTTCAGAGGGCAAAAACTACCGAGGGTAAAAATGTAAATACATTCTTAAGGGAACTAATTGTTAGCTTTATAGTTGAACTCCATTTCTCAGTGTTGTTAAGTGTTTATTAGTTGCTTACTTGCTTAGTAGTTGCTTTTTCGCTATATTCATCTCGGCCTTGTTCCACAATGGCTTGTTCGGTATTCGGTAAACGATTTTTTTTTTTCTTTTTTGGACTTTAGCCTTTGACTTATGGGCTGTTTGGTAAATAACTGTTAGCAATCTAATCGGTTTGATTAATTGATAGCATTAGTTGAAATATATTTGGTAAGGCAAAAACTTGTGTGAGACCGTGTCACCCTGAGACGGGTCGGGTCGGGTCAAGATGCAAATGTAACACTTATATGCACAAATATCATACTTATATGCTCAAATGTAATACTAATCAAGAATAAAATTTGTGTTACTTATAAGGGTAAATGTAATACTTTTAAGGGAAAATACAATACTTTTACATTTCGATTTAAAAGTATTACATTTTTCCACAAAAGTATTATATTTGCCCTTATAAGTGAGGGGCACTTGTTAACATTACTTATTATGAAAAATGTATTACTTTTTCTCTAATAAGTAACAAAAATTGTATTCTTGATTAGTGTTATATTTGAGCATATAAGTATGACATTTGCACATATAAGTGCGACATTTGCATGGTAACTCGACCCGACCCGACCTGTCTCACGGTCTCACACAAGTGTGACCCATTTGGTAAATTAGTTAGCTGATACTGCATGCAAAATGACTATCTTAAAAAGCTTATTAAAAAAGTTATTTTGAGCAGCATTTTGAATTTTAGCATTGAGTAGCTTTTTGAATTTTAGCATTTTGGAAGAATAAGCTGTTACAAAAAATTAATTAGTCAAACACTTATATTGAATGTTTAACTAAGTCAAACAACTAATAATGATCAAATAATTAAAATTGGCTAATAAGCTAACTATGTTACCCTATAATAACTAATGTATTAGCGGCTTTGTAAATGGTTTTTTTTGCATGAGCTTTTTGGTCTAAAAAGTTGATTTTGAAAAGTACTTTGAGAAGCTTTTCACTTTGGTTTTTTTAGAATAAATTATCAAATTCCTTTATTATCTTCATTTTTGTTATCAAATTTTCTTATCCTTCTCATCCTTTTGTGAACTTTTAATTTTAACTCATTTAATATCCAATATTCTAAATGCAGCTTGTCCGAAACACCTTGCTGAGGAATGAACGTACATTCTTGAGGAAAATTGTTGAGATGGTGCTGGCTCTGGCAGTTGAGAGGACACTTTCAAAACTCACAATCTTGAGCTCTTATTTATGTAAGGTCAAGCATATTTGTACTGATTTGCTCTCTAAATTCTGTGACCCAAGAATCAAGTTTCTCATTGAACCACGAAGCTTGATAGCTTTGTGTTTTATTCCGAACGAAGATATATACATTTTGTATAGAGGGTAGAGATTCCAAGCATCATAAGATTAGCATTGTGGTGTATCTTTCAGACTATTTTGATAGGCACAATTTTATTTTTAGAAGAAATCTCTGAAGATATAAATGTTTCAGGTAATTAAAATAAAATAAAATAAAGAAGAAAGAAAAGAAGATAGAGAGGTGTGTGTTCGTGTATTATTCCATGCTTTGCATTTTGTGCACTTAAGAAGTATTTTCTATTATGTGGGTTTGCACACTGTACTGCATATTAATATTATAGTTTGCATCACTATCTGGGTTGTTGATATTGAATTTGACAAATCACAGTGTTTCTTGTACATAAAAGCACAGGAGTTGCAACTCTACTTCTTTCCTTGATTGTAACTTTTCTCTTTGTAGTAAAGCCTTCTGTTCTATCCTTAACTTATCAGAGTTGACTAAATTTATTAGGCATTTCTGGACCAGAGCTTCCTTTTGGGATATCTCTTTCTAGTCTAATTGGGATCATGGTAAATTGCAGATATACTGGGGACATGGTATTTATGGTGTTCAGTCTGCATCAAATTTTTACTTCGGGAAGCATATATCCATTCTTAGCTTGGGTGAATGTGCTATGCTTGCAGCAATGATACCAGGACCTGAGATTCGTTCCCCATTCCGGGATTCTAGCAGGTTTTGAGCTCTCTGTCTTCTCTCTTTCCAATTATCTTCTAGAGTTATATTTGATACATATCTGCATATTCATTGGCTGTACATAACCTAATAGATTGTTTTCCACCATCTTAAGGGGAAAGATCTTCCAGGCTAGAGTTGTAAGAAGGATGGTGGAAGTTGGATTTCTTGATGTTAAGCTAGCCCTTATGGTTGTGAAGCAATCCCTAGAATTGAATTCTGAAAGTCATGATTATTCAGAAGCATTTGTTGTTCCCCTGCCTACTCATAAAGTGGTAAATTCAAAATTACTTTCTTATCCTGCTAACATATTTCTACAGACTCTCTGTTTGCTATGTTGTTTACAGTAGATAAAATTCATATGTTTAGTGTGAACCTATGTGAAACTTATGCTGCATGATGATTTTGTGCTCAAAGACTGTTTAACGTTCTTATCATGGTATATGCCAACGTGATGACAATTTAATTATCCCTCCATCCCATTTTTACAAAAAAAAAATTGAATTTCTTTTGAACTTTTAATATTTTGACTGTTCCAAATTTTATTAGTTTATTAATATATATAATTCTTTTTTTGAAAATTTAAAATGTTTCAACATCAAAGGTGAAGTCAAGTTTTGGTGAAATTATCTAAGAAATCAGTGTAGTGGCCAATAAGTTTGGGTCAAAGGAAGTTACTGTTTTATTGTATGCACTTGTATGGGAAAAATGTGATCCATAGGAACTATTGGTACAAACAGATAGTAGTAAAAACGGTTCTTTATTTTAAGGGTTAGCATAATGTTCCAAGACACCATTGTTAATCTTTATTTATTTATTTATTTATTTTTCAAATTTGATTAGTGATGATAGTTAAATTAAAATTGACCAAACAGGTTATGACCCAAAAAAACAACCAGCAAAATGAGGGAGTTATATCTGACATGACTTGATGGAATTGCAAAAGGGGAACCCTTATTTCCTTGAGTTCCTTCTATTTCTTTATATTACTAAATTCTAGTCAGTTTATCCCCAGCTTTGAATCAATTGTGTAAGGATAGCAAAAACTCTAAGATTAGATGCCATTGATAAATCTAAAAATATTTGCAAGGCATGTTTATTTATAAACTGAATTTACTATCTGAATGAACTTTGCTTTACACTTTTTAACTATTTTCCTTCCTTTTTGGGTGTTTTAGCAAGCACTTGTGAACATAAACAGTGAAGCTGGTACATTATCAAATTTCAGAAAGATATGGAATTGGGAAAGGGAGAGCAAGATATGGGAGGTGAAGGAGGATATGGAAAGGTGGGCAATGAGTGTAACAGAGAAAAGCCGGATTAATTACAAGTGACTTCTGGAGCTGATAGTGGAGAATGGGAGGTAAGATGATGTCTAAGGTTTAATGTTCTGATTTTCTAAAAATTTAAGCTCTAATTCTGTTACATCTGTTTTCTTATTGGACTGGTTTATTTGGTGAATGCTCATCAGTAGCTTATGGGAAATCTATCATTTAAGAGCTTGAATGCACAAACAAATAAAAAGTGAGTGAAAATAAGAGAGGGAATGATTGGGACTTATAATTAGTTGCCTATTTGCCAAGTGCCTACTCTATGGTAGAAAACTAGAAATGTGATTTGGTTTCATAGATTGTGGGGGATTGCAGTATGGTGTTTGAGGCCATTTCCATAGTCACCCAAATACATAGTTGTACAAGTAATCTTACTTCCACAGTCTACAATGCACACAAACCAAATAGAGCTCAAGCAATCCACAAAACCTCCCTAATTTCTCTACCCACTTCTGTGATAGACAAATTAGGTGCATTCATGAATGTTCTTGAATTATGTTCAACTTCCATTGCACCAAAACATAACATTCATGCATATGACTAGGCAAGTTAAACCCTAATCCCAAAATAGATATAGCCACCCATGTCTTTAGAAATACAAACACAAATAATTTGAAGGAATACAAGGAATAAATGATGAAAAGAGGAAGGAAAGAGAAAACTCTAGAAAAGGCTCAAGCCTTTCTTCGAGACATAATGCTTAAATAGATGGAGCAAGGAGGGCTTTGAGTGCAATTTCCGCGTAGGCTAAAAAAGTCTAGTGAAATGCTTCTCAAATACCTCCCTCTGAAGTTTCTTGATGTGCTGGAGTGTAGCTTGACACGTTGGGCAATGCCTGAGTGCAATTGCTTCAACTTTAAGCTTCGGGAGTCACTGAAGGGGTATCCTTGCATTATCCTTTCATCTCGAAATGGTCCAAATTAACATGCCTGCTAATGCAAAAAACCAATTCAAAGCAAACATAAGGCTGTGATTCAAACCAATAGTAAGGAGTTTAAACATTAAAACACACTATACTCTAAAACAAGTCCAAAATGAACAATAAACAAGTGCCAAAGTGTGTGCTTTTTATATGTGCATCACATACCGTTGTTAACCACACTGTTTCCTCAACATAGATTTTATGTATTTGTCAATTTTTTATGTCAATTTGTTGAATGCAACTGTGCTTCTTTATTGTTTAGTTTAACTAGAAGAATTTAAACAAAGTATACCTGAAGTTCAGTCTTTTCATATACCAGAAATGGAGAATTTACCTCAATCTGGTCTCCAACGTGAACAAGTGCGCCTAATGAACTGGTGACAAGTGACAAGTGACAGAGATGAATTACTATCCTTCCATATTTGAAAGACTGGGACATTGATGGAATTGACTATTATCAGAGCAGCCATGTATGCACGATTCAACTAAGAGGCCAATTCAGTTTGTAAGAGTAAGAGTTAAGTTGCTATTATTCACAGAAGATGTAAGAGTTGGAGATGATAAAGAGATGTTATTTTACTGTCTACTTTAAAGAAATTGAGTGTGAATTGATATGTAAACGTCGCTTAGAGCACCCCTATCAGGTGATTTTTTTGGTTTATGGCATGAAAAGTGCTAACATGGCAGGAGAGAGAGTGAAAAAAAGCAAATTCAAGTTTTTGGAATAGTGTTTGGCAGCATCAAAATCGAAGAAAAGAGAGGTGTTGTGTGTGTTTCGCGCACAACAGCACCCATGCATTTGACAGCTTTACTTCTTTTTTTTTTTTTTTTTAAATTAGATTTGTTTTAATTTTTTTTCCTCCCCTCCCATTTTCTCTTTCCTAATCATACTTACAAAAACTCATCAAAAACCGCAAAAAAGCCCTACTAGGCCTTCCCTAATTGTAGCTTTTGGCAAGTTTTTGGAATAGTAAAACTCAATGGATTGGTTTTTAACAAATGGGAAGGGGGGTGTTTTTGGAAGTTATTTCTCCTGCAAAATGGGGATGGAGGAAAAAAATTCATTTTGCAGGAGAAATAACTTTCCCTTGAGTGGAAAGTCGATGAGGATTATATGGTGGCAAAAGGAATCAATACTAAGAAAATTTGGGATTGGGAATATTTTTGTCAAGAACCTTGCTCCTTCTATCACTAGTGCTTAATTAGAGAGCATGTTTAGCAAATATGGCATAATACTGTCCCTGCAAAGTAGTCAATGATGAAAATGGAAAGAGCAAATGTTTTGGATTTGTTAAATTTGAAACACAAAATTTTGCCATTTTTGCTATCAGTTTCGTCTATGGAGCAGTGTTTGAAGGGAAGAAATTGTAAGTTGCCTACTATGTTTTTACTACCTAGCAATTATTGACACGATCCGACACGAAAATAATTGGTTAGTGTTTAGCTTTAACATGTCTCAAGGATCATAACTGGTTGACCGTTAGGTTTCATGTTTTAACGGGTCAACCCATTGAGCTTATAAATTTTACATGCATGTTGAGCATTCAAAGTGAAACAATGTCGTATGTATGAGTTTGCTGTAATGTACGTAATTGCTGTAGGCTGAAATATAAAGAATTTGGAAAAAAACAATGCCTTGAAAGCATTTATATGATCGTATAGTCCACGATGGGTTAACACAGGAAAATGTAGGATGTGAATTTGACTTTTAGAATGTTTGATAGTGAGGAAGAAGAAGAAGAAGTGTCTACGTGATTATTATACTTAAATGGCAACAATCTCGCACTCATGCAAACCGAGTGGGTAGTGATGGCAACACACGTGGTTCCCCTTTATTTCCCCTCCATAATACTTCAAGCTTTGTAGGAAATATTGGGCCTTAAAAGGAAGGAAAAAGTTGGTTTTGAAACCAATGTGGGACAAGTAAAGTCAAAATAAGCCTTCTTTTCTTTCAAATTTTTCCTAATAGTGCATTCCCATAAAATCTTTCTTTATATTATATGTTTCTGAATTTGGAATTTAAAACCTGCCCTTTTAGCTTGTAGATTTTGGGTTCAGATTATTGTTTCAATCGAACAATTTAGCTAATCTGTTTAAATTGTTTGTTATTTATGTTGTTTGCTAATCGGTTCATGTTGTGAGTTATGTTATTTCTCATGTTCTTGTGATTCTTTAATTTTCCTGATGTTTTACTACATTTTCATCAAATCTTTCTTTATATTGAATTTAAAGCATGCCTGGCCCTTTTAGCCTGTAGATCGATTTCAGCTTTAGATTGTTTCGAACCAACAATCTAATTGGTTTAAATTAATTGTTAGGTGTTTTTCAGATATGTAACCACATTTATGAAGAAAGAAGAGAGGGTGATGGATGCATTTAAAGAGCAAAAATTCACTAATCTAGCTTTGTATATGAAAAACTTCGGTTGCAATATGACAGAGTATCTCCTAAGGGAGAAATTCTCCAAATATGGGAAAGTCAATAATACTGTGATTGGCTTTGTCAACTTTGATTCAATGCTAGGAAGACAGTTGAAACTCTTAGGCCCTGTTTGGTAAATGGTTGTTAGCTGATTGGGTTAGAAGGTATGATTTGTTGATAACATTAGCTGATTGTAGAAAGTTGTTTGATAGATTAGTTGTTAGCTGTTAGTTGATAACTGTTTGATATAATTTCTTTTCTCAAAAAGCTAATTGAAAAGGTTGCTTTGAGTAGCCTTTTGAATTTTAGCATTTTGGAGTTACAAAAAGCTTATTAACCAAACAACTAATAGTGGTCAAATAAGCCAAAATTGACTGATAAGCTGATTATTTACCAAACAAGGCCTTAATGGTCAACTAAAAGGTACTTACACACATGCATGCATGCTTTGATGCTTATTATGTAGTATTTCTTACGTCTCGAATTTGATTGTATGCTAATGTAATTTCTTTGTCATCAATAATCCTAGGATCAAAGAAGTTGTTTGTTGGAAGGGCACAAAAGAAGGCTGAATCTTTAGAATGAGCGGCACATGTAAGGAGATGTGTTGGGTGTATAATATATAAACATAAATATATTGTTCAATTATAACTTAAACTTTTAATTAAGATAACATATTTTAGTTTCTGTTATAAGTCTAATTTCATTCGCTCTTATGTGTGTGTGTGAGTGAGAGGAAAAATGTACTCCGTAATACTTTTAAATTAAAATGTAAAAGTATTATATTTTCTCATTTAAATAAAGTACTCCGTATTACATTTTATATTATAAATATTACAATTTTATTTTGACCCAACTTGCCTCACGCGGACAAGAATCCGTCAAATAGTCTCATACGACTTTTTGGCTAATTTTATCACTAACTATTAAAATTGAAAGGGTATTGCATTAATTCAGATAGCCTAACACAATACTATTTTTGAGATTTCTCTTTTTATTTTGAATAAAAATGAGGGGAGACTTGAAAGAAATGAAGCTTTTTACAAGACCAATTTCCTCCTCCAATTGACCCGGCGACTTCCTATTGGTAGAGACAACGCAATATTACGTAAAACTTATTAAAAGAAAACAAGATAACATTTGACATTGGTCAATGCTCAAATTGAACAATGAACATCGAGACTTGGGCACGTGGCCACACTTAAGCGAGCAGAACACTTTTACTCTCTGCATCGCATTGTACTTGATCATTGCCCGACTCTTCTTATTGTCGAGTCAAGTCGCGCGACAACGCGTCGAGAAGAGCAGACGAAGATCCTCGATTGTGAAGGAGCTCTGAGCTTCCAATGGCTTACGTCGAGAGAGGTAACAATCTGATCAATTCATTTTTTCACTAATCATTTTCTCTTTTCATTTTTGTTTTTCCACAACCTAATTTCGTTTTAAAATCAAATTTCGAAATGTTACGTGGAATAGATGAAATTGGTGATCTCTTTTAGATAATTTCTTGAAAATTGCTCGACTCGAATTATGTTTTATCTTTATTATTTATTATTTTGCTTATGATTGTTGTTAGGGAAAATGCAGAATTTATGTTAAGATTTATTTCCTATCATTGTAATTGCAACGACGGAAAATTTGAGAATTCTCGTGCTAGGTTATTAGTAGGTCATCATCTATCCTTTTTCCTAATTAAATTAGTTATTTGATTCGAAATAGTTTCTGAATCCCATTAATCACGATGCCTTTTTTCTTGATACTTTCATTATGGTTTCGCAACTCCATGAATCACAGCTGTATTTTCTTGATACCTTGACCGCAGCGGTATTTTCTTGATAGTTTAAGTATCTTTCTGAAGGCTGGGTTTACCTTTTAGGATGGATAATTGTGATCTAAAATATTTTGGTGTTAGGTGCATTAACTAGAATTTCTGATCCTTCACTAGTGTATAAATTTTCTCAATAAACTAGGGGAATTCTGGTGAGTTATTCTATGGGGATGGTTGTTTTGGGGGGGGGGGGGGGGGGGTGGGGGGGGGGGGGGTGTTCCAACTTCCTATATTTTCTTAGGTTTCGATGAAATGAATAGTGAATTAGTGACCTGGAAGAGGGTCTTCCATGCTTGAGCTTTGACACTGAAGAGGGGCCTCTCATGCCAATTCTTGAGTGGCAAGATGAAGCAGAAGAACCTTTTCCATTCTGCCATTTGTGAACTTCATAACGAAATACAGTTTCTCCATTCTGCCTCTTCTGTTCCCCCCCAAGAGTAGTTAAATTGGCTTTTCCTGGCTCTTCTCTCACCTAATTTTCACCTCTCCCTCCCTCGAGAAGCTTTTCCTGGCTCTTCTCTCACCTAATTTTCACCTCTCTCTCCCTCGAGAAGTTGATGTCCTCCATTTTTCCATTTCAAGTTTAGAAAATACTTCAACTTGAATGCATCATTTTTCCATATTTATTTATTTACTATTTCCAAAAATTTGGAAAATTTTCCATGAGCTGAAGAACAGGCCCTTAGTCTCTCTATAGAGTATTTGATTATTGACTTATTGCAATTTCTTACTTGGTACTAGGAAGGATTGGCTGGCATATCTCTATTAAATGTGATTAGACTTGTCCAGCATGCCATCTTGCCCATCCTTCATGTCCTTAAATTTTTATTTTTAATGCATGTCCTGGACACATTACTAGTAGGAATGGCATGTCTTGGACATCTTCACTAGGGCAAATCATTTTGTTAGGGACCTATCGTTGGAAAAGGTTAAGAACATAAAGCTATGTGAATTTTTTTGGTCAGATATCTATCAGTAGATGGTGCAATACACTTAGCAGATCTAAGAAAATTATGGAACTGCTTTTCACTTTAGCAATAGCTGGTGCTAAGGAGATAGATTGGAGGGATGGCTGGGAATAGAAGATAGGCTATGTTACTTCGTTGAAAAATAGCTAGATGCCCAAATCTATTAGATTTGAATATTTATTAGCATTTACAATTGCAAGATTAACTTTTTCTTATCTGTTTTTGTCAGAGTCAGTTATAAACTTGGGGGAACTACAATATACTTATATTCAATTAAAGTTATACATACCCAAAACATAATCAGTTAAAAGTCTTTATGGCTTGGGCTTCTTGGGAACTTTATCTATTCTTTGATTTCTTTCTACACAAGGTTTTAAAAGGCGGGGCTTTTTGTAATTTGAGGCGAGGCGTAAGCCTCGAGGCGCATTGAGGCGTAAGCCTCAGTATTTATCAAAAATATATTAATAACCTATACATATTGTTCATAAAATACACCATAAGATCTTCTTGGAGCACTGGGAGGGAGTAGTTCTTTTCTTCGAATGATTCACATGTTTAGATATAATCAACCTACAAAGAATTAATAAGGTAAAAAATTAATATTTAAAAAAGAAAATCACTGCCAGCAGGCAGCAGTACTGTAGAAACAAAAAAAAAATTGCCAAGTGTCCAGTACCTATGAAGCCACTACATATATATATACACAGACACTAATAGGCAAAGGAGATTAGAGATTACGCTGAGGGAAGAGAAGAAAAGAAAAAGCAAGCAAAAAAAACAACGAAAAGAGAAAAAAAGGTGTACCTGGTAGTTCGCCTTCGCCGGTCGGAGCTGAGAGGTCGCCGTTGCCTGGAGGTTGCACTTCACAGTAGCATGTCACGAGTTCTTCGGTCTTCCCATATCAATTTGTTTTTCTTCTATTTCTACTGTAATTAGGTTTGGGCTAGATTGGGTCTAGGTTTTAAAAAAATAAATTGGATTTAAATCATTTAAATTTATGGAATTTGCCTGCTACGCCTCAACAATGCGCCTCAAACACGTGTTGAGGCGCATGAAAGGTGAACGCCTCATCCAGCTGAGGTGTGTGCCTCTATTTCAGCTTAAGAGGCCTCTACTTCAGCCTAAGAGGTGTACTCCTCAGTACCTTTCCCTTACGCCTCACTCTGAGGCGCTCCTTAAAAACGCCTTTTTAAACATTGTTTCTACGTTGTTCCTTTATTATATTCTTTTGCTAATGTGTTACATGGCTTTCCACCTTGGCAAAGATGACTGGTATCTTATGCAAAAAGATTTAAGGCATGTAACATTTCTTGTGCTAGTATATCTTAAGAGTTACGAGTAAGACCTGGAGGTGAGCATGTGCTTGGAACTTATCCCTCTCTAATACCAATTACACATTGCAGACACTGAAACAAATTTCAGCATATTAAAATTGAATTAATGGTTAACCCTAGTAGAACCTGGTTACTCAACCAAGAAATATAAGCAGTTCATGCTTTTCTAAAACTGAAACATACTGGATGATCAATGTTAATTAATGGTTGTTTTACTGAAGTATTAATGCATGCCTTTATACTGTTGGCACTCTATGATTCCCTTTTAATGAAAATCCTTATGTATCTATCAAAGAATAAATAGTGCAGACACAAGTTCAGGAAGAAATTTTCATTCAATCCTCACTCAAGCTATAAGCATTTATCTCCCTGCGTGCATGTGTGTGTGTGTGTGTGTGAATAGTGGGTAAGAAGGTGGGACCTATTTGGTATTTCTTTAATTGAAGAGAGCCGTGTTTTAAAAAAAATATTTTGAAAGCTAAAAGCAAAGTGTTAAGAGGCAAAAATTGTTAAAAACAAATTGCTAAGCGAAAGAGATAATTCAATTCTTGTCTTAGTTGGGTCTTTCCTTATCTGGCAAATGATGCCAAAATTAAGTTCTTAAATTCTTAGCTACTAGGACTCAAATACGATGTTTCCTTTGTTTGACTTCATCAAGTGTTCTATAGTTGAGAGATGGGTCTTCTTGAGCCATGTAAAGGATGGGGTTTTCTTGGGCTTTTTTTTGCGACTTGAGGGATGGGTTTTGGCTATTGATCTGGTGGTAGATACAACATTTTCTTTATGATTGGGAAGTTAGAATAATGTATTTGGGAATGTAAGATGTTTGCATATAAATTATCATTATTCTGGATAGTAGATGTGTAATGTTCCCACAGGTAGTGCAGTCGTGCATATTTTCTAAACTCAATTTCTTTACTTCATATCGAATATTAATATGAATTGATTTCATTGACAAGTTTGTCCTTGTAGAATTTTGAGTTGTGTTATGGTATCTCTCTTGCTTCCCCTGACAGGCTTACCAATTAGTTTTATAGAAATTTGGATAGGTTAAACTTTCACTGAATTAACTTATTATCTACTAACAGAGTTTGGAAGGATGTCAAACAAGTATTTAGTTCACCTAAGTTGGACTTTTTGGCCTTTTGGGTTTTCAGTGGTATCAAACATCTTGTGCTCAAATTTATTTCAAAACATAGTACAAGGAAAAGGGGAAAGGGAAGAAGGGGGTTGGATGATGGTAGAGGGAACTGGAATGAAAGCAGATGCATAGATAGATAAATGTATACATATATTCTTTTGTATATGCTATATTGTTATACATTCAATCTTCAGTAGATTACAGATCAATTTTCTTGTAAATAAATTTATTTTGCAGGTGTTGTCAAATCCAAGCGATCAATATGGCGTTTGAAAACAATCACTGATTTCTTTTGGGCAATCATCAACTTTATAGGCGTGTTTTTTGCTACTATGTTTTCGGTAATACTGATTGTGTTTTCTTGTGGTTAAATTTCATTTACTTTTCATATCTTATATTCAAGTTTTCTCTACCTTGCAGATGGAAAAGTCTGATGCTTATCGTAAGGGGACTGGATCTAGTAAGAAGTGGGATGGTGGTGGCCCTGGAGGTCCTGGAAGTGGTCCCTATGGTGGTGGTCCAGGTGGACGGCCACGTGGATTAGATAATGTTAGAGGCATTGACCATAGTAAGTTCTCTACTGTCTTGAAGCTCCTTTTGTTGTTGTTGTTGTTGTTGTTGTTGTTGTTTTGTTTAAATTCCAATTTTTATGGAAACAATGCAGGCTCGCTCCCTGCTTGTGGCTCCTGCTGTGGTGGTTAAGCACTAGCGATGCAAAATTTCAGTGTTCCGAGTGCTTGCTTTTGGAAATTTAAAAATAATAGTATATATGTTTCACAACTAATACAAAGTCCCTATTATCCTATTTCCTTATATAAATGGCTGTCCTTGTTTTGGGTATTTCTAAATGTATTTCCTTGACCTTTGACCTCTCAATTTTCTTAAGTTATATAAGATAACTAATATTATATTTGTATGGGAATATAAGATTTCAATGTTTGGTTTAAGTTATGCAATTTCTCCCGAGAATGTAACATAACCTTCACATAAGGCTTTTAGCTATTGCAAGGGAAGGTGATATATCCTCCCTTTCTTAGGTATTCTCACAATCTATTGTCTTATTGTTAATTTTGTCATTTTAATCCATTGCTTTAATTAATTATTGTTCAAACTCTTAGCTAATTAATTTTAAATCATTTAATCTTATATTTTAACATTACTTTATTTATTTATTTATTTTAATTTTAAAATTTATTAAAATATATAAAAATAGGTTATCGGTATTCAAGTAAAATAATCAAATAGATTTATATTACATATCTTAGCTGTAAGCCAAATATAAGAATCTAACATTCTTAGCAATCTAACATATCCTAAGGTAATATAACATTTTCGAGCTAAACGTTCCCTTTATATTCTTAATTTCGTTAAACTACTTTTTTGGAAAATGATAAGGTGTATATGGTGTAATAGTTAATTGCTCGTATATTTTAAGAAAATGAATGGATTGTAGAAATAAAAGAAAATTAAACTAATACGAGTTGGAATGAACAATTTAAGTAATGTGCACATGCTATGATGGATATATTAAGAATGCATAGCAAACCTAAGGATGAAATTTAAGTAATGTGCACATACCATGATGGATATATTAAGAATGCATAGCAAACCTAAAGATGGAGAGTCGACTTGGACAAAGTCGGCTTAAGCCTCAAGGTGGACAAGGCCGACCATGAGGTTGGCCATGACTCGGGCTTATAAGCTATCATAGTCGGCTACGCTATTGGAAACCGAGGCCACGAAGAGGCTCGACCGGTGAGGTTGGCCTCTGGGGTTAACCTCTGGGTTTAGCTTTCGTGGTCGACCTTTGAGGGTGGTTAAGTGAAGATCTATATATTTTCGTTGGTTGACCTCATATGGGGCCCAAGACTAGTCCCGAGGAGAAACAAAACGCAACATGCAAGCCAACTTTTTACAAGCCCATAAGGGGTCTTGGCAAGGCAACAGGGGCTCAAGACGACCACTAGGGAAGCAAAACAAGCAATGGATATGGACAAATACGAAGACCCAAGAGGAGATAGATAAGGGAAACAATTGATCAAATAAAGGAAATGAATACTATTCAAGTCCAACAAAATACATTGACAAGGAGCCAATTAAAGAAAAGTGCAAGGAGCAATCTAGTCCACGCCTCCGAGGGGAGTTCAACCGTGGGCCTTGTGCCTCGCCCTCTATCATTCGAACAAGGTCAACACGGGTCTTAACTCGAGAAGCTACTCTCTCTTGTTGACGATAACTCACAACTCGGAAAGTGGGGGTTGATGATGGATATATTAAGAATGGATCTAGGCCAAAACAACTGACCCGAAGGAAGATGAAGAGTCGACTCGGGCAAGGTTGGCCCAATGTGGACAAGGCCAACCATGATGTCGGTCACGACTTGGGCTCATCCAGCGTGCTCGACTACTCCAATAGAAAAGGAGGCCATGAAGACTAGTACTGTCAAAGCGGGCCTAATTTTTGGTGGGCTTTTGTGGGCCGGCCCGTTAGGCCCGCGGGCTAGGATTCATACAACTCTAATATGCTCCACGCGGGTTAGCGGGCCCCACAATTTTTTTTTTTTTTTTTAAGTATAGTGTGTACACACACACACACACACACACACATATATATATTCATGTGTACAATGTGTGTATATATATTTTTATTAATAAAAAAACAAAAGAAATGGCGAGTTGCAGGCGTGGATTAGCCTGCACGGGTCGCAGGTCTTAGCGGGTTAAGCCCGTTAGACCCGCTCCTTCTCGGGCCATCTTTTTTGTAGTCCTAACACGTCTCACAGCGGGCTTCAGCCCACTTTAACAGTACTATTGAAGACGCTCGACTGACGAGGTCCGTATCCGAGATCGACCTACGTGGTCGGCCTCCGAGGGCGGTTTTGCTAAGACCTACTCTTGTGGGTCGTACTATTTGCGAGGAGTTGGTTAGGCTTACTACTTTAAATAAGCATTCTTTGTCCTCATTTAGGACACATCTTCATCTTGTCTTAACATTACACATATTATAATCTTTTTGTAAACTACCTTAATACAAAGGCGTATTGTCTTCCGAGATTAATACATTGTCTTTACGTGTTTCCCCGCCTTATATTCCTTTAATTATCAAATGTGGTTAATTCAAACCATCCGAGTTAATTAATTCTATCATATCAAATTTAACTCTTAACAGTATACATTCATTTCTTTCTATCTAAATTTTTTTCAGAGATTTTTAAACATTTTTTACCATAACCGGAAGATCTAAATTTTGGGATACTACATTTGAGGCAGCTCAGCCCACAACCAGCGAAATAGATGCTTACCATAGAAGGCAAATTATACCCTGGACTATGGACTACCTTACATTGTGGATTCTGGTCTAAAATGACATCCAAATTATGTGTTTTGCAGTTAATGGATTATATTTCTATAAATAAATTGAGAACATATAATATGTTAAATGCAAACACATAATATGCTAACTTAATAACATAATATGTATTTAACATATTATGCGCCTTTAATTTATGTACAAACACATAATTTATTAACTGAAGACACATAATTCTTGAATCATAATTTATAATACAAGGTGAACCCTAGTCCATGATATAACAACAGATGTAAATGCTAACTTCTATTATTTTACACCCTCCACCCTATTTTATTATATCCACCAAATAGATACAAATAGTTTAAGAAAAACTAGTCGCTAGAATTAAATTTGTAATTTTTTTGGGCGGTTAAAATCGTTGAATTGAATTTATTGATAGGAAAAAAAAAGTGTAGAATGGTAGTATGGACATGGACTGGTAAAAGGGTCAAGGAGTACATTTTGAACAAGAAAAACATGGCCAACAAACAGTAGAACAGGTATTGTCTCATTGCATGATCATATCACAACTTAATTATTTGGTTTGAACATGTTTATTGTTCTAACAAGATAAATATCAAGATATAATTAAAATAAAGTGCACAAAATAATAATAATGCAAAAAAAAAAAAAATGCACGTTGATGTCAGTGATCTTCACACAAAGCATAGCAATCCCAATAGCCCTACATATATATCCATCAATTCAAACAGTCCTTTTGCATGTTCTTCTATAGCTATCTTTGTTGATTTTGGCAGAGAAAGCAAAGCAGTATGGACAGCCTTATCTGAAAGAAAACTAACATCCCAAGTGTTGTTTGAAATCCTTTCCCATATATCATTGTTTACAAGTCAAAAAAGAGTCCAAGAAGAAGTGGACAACACACTTGATCTCTCTTGCATTTTCTGATTTGTGAGAGATCTAAGGGGTCCAATCCACTACCCTTATCTACCCACTTGCCCTTGTCCAACACTTCATATTATTATTATTATTATTATGTATGTGCTCTCTCTTTCAATTCCTAACCATACAACTTGTGCCCATCTGTAATTTTCAAGTGGGAGTTGTTGAATGTGCCTTGGACTTCTCTTGCAAAATCCTTGTATTTGTTTCAGACAGATTATGTATGTTTGGGTGTATGCATAGTATATATATAGTAGCTTATAAACCAAGTCAATTGTGGCTCCATAGTGGAAAAAGAAAATCAATTACATAATAGACACAATAGTTTTGACGTGAAAATTATAAAGGAAAACAATCATAAAACTTTTTGAACAATAATTAAAATGGACGATAGATGCTTGTGTATACCCTCTTTAATCTTAATTTTTAATTTTCTTTTTCTTGTTTGGACTTTTAACCAGAGTTTGTGGAGCATTTTGAAGTCAATCTTTTTTAGTGTAGATTATTGCGCACAGGAGGTGTTGTCCACATTGATTGGTCAACCTCCCTTTGGTCCGAACCCCAACCTATTGGTAGCAAGTCTTATTATTGTTGATTGTTTATCCAGAGATCGGTCCTAAGGGCAGGCAGGCCGATTAGGCGTCTACCCAGGCCTAATGCTGGAAGAAGCCCCTATCAGGTGCGAACTGACCTTAACATACGAACCTACGAACTTATGAAGGATTGCACTACACTTTCTACATGATTGCATTGCACTCGTCTACGATTGCACTGCAAGGTCCTCTAGGCATGTTTGTAAGCCGTAGCGATGCAATCCTTCAGAACTTCGCATGTTTGCAGGTTAATGCTGATTCACAACTGATTATATATATAAATAATTTGGCTCAAATGCGACACTACTCTCCCATGCAGTTGTGCAAATTCATCTGGACCATTGAATTCGCCCAGATCAACAGTTGAAAATCAATGAAGATTGGACAAAATGCGGTGACATTTTGATAATTCTTTGCATCATTTATATTTTGGTGGTGCACTAAGTGATGGGGATGTGATGCATTTGTGAGTGCTCCGCGATTCACTTTTGAGTGAATTGTGGTGTACAACAAAGTGCTGGTTTGTGGTGCACTAATGGGAAAAATATGGTGATATTTTGATAATTTCTTATACTCTATATAATTCGGTGGTGCATTAAGTGATAGATTGTGGTGCACTGATGAGTGATCTATGATGCACTGCTAGTATATGTAAATGCTCCAGGCTGCAAGAGCATAGGGGAATGGTTGACTATATATGAACTGGGCCCTATGACTATTAATACTCGAGTTGATTGTGAAATCATAAATTAATAGAAGTGTATGAGAAAAGAAAAAGAGTAATGGGTAGAATTTTGAGCGTAGACACCTCTGATCTCCAACATCCTTGAAATGTTGCAATCTATATATCCATCCTTTATATGATTATATCTATCAAACTAGATAAAACCAAACAAAGTTACATTATACGTGTGTTTGGGGAGTTGGGGACCTTTAGAGAATATATATATATATATATATATATATATATATATATATATATATATATATATATATATATATATTAATTTTTATCAAAACAAACACTTTTTTGGATATGGTTACCATAAGAGTGAAATTAATTACCATACCGTATATGCACAAGTTATATCATAATCATGATTTACCTTGCATTATATTGTAGACTTTTGTTTAAAATGATGTCAATCAGTACAGTGCATTATGCAATGTTTAATACGGAGTAACATTTATCATGTACTATGTTCTAGTACATAATATTTGTTCTATATGTTTATATACTTAAACCTTAATATACATAAAAAATTAAATAGTGAGTACATCAAATCGATTTGTTTCCACTCACTATGTAGGTTCTAATGTACATTTTATATGTTCATAAAAACAAAATTATTTAATGTATATAAAATTATATTACAAATGCATTATGTTTAATAACATTCATATTGTATTTTATTCATAATATTTGTTTTATGAGTAAGTCTTATGCAAGATTGTCTCACTTGTTTGAAACGTGTAATGCTTTTTAATTAAAATGTAATATTTTTCTATGCACCCAAAAAAGTATCATATTTTAGCAAAAAAGTATTACACGTATCAAAGAGTTATTTTTGT
This sequence comes from Ipomoea trifida, assembly GCA_003576665.1. NCBI lineage: Eukaryota > Viridiplantae > Streptophyta > Magnoliopsida > Solanales > Convolvulaceae > Ipomoea > Ipomoea trifida. The sequence continues at coordinate 14,593,659 of CP025656.1, read as the reverse complement.
TATGTATGATTATAAACCAAAACTTTAATATACATAAATAATAATTTAATTGCAAGTACATTATATCTAGTTCCATTTACTTTGTAGTAGGTTCATAATGTTTTTTATATTTGTTCATAAAAAATAAAAATAAAACTTAATGTACATAAACATTAAACTTGTGGGGAGACGACTCGAAGAGCCGAGTCTAGAAATTTACGAATATGCATGTAATGAACCTATTAAAAATGAACCTGTTAACTAGAAATTTCAATGTATGTTCCTCTTTAATCAAACGATCAGTGAACAAAGTAAGTAACTCACGAGTTGGCTCGATTGGTCCTTTGTTCTGTTAAGCCTATATGTGGCTAATATTCTCCTTAGTAGTTTGTTAGCTCTATTTTCATTCCTGTAGACTAGCTTAGTTGTAACTTCTCACTATTCTTTCTCCTTTGTACACTATTTATAGTGGGTTAACTTTCAGTATTGAATATAACTTACAATCAGTTTATACTCTAATATGGTACCAGGAGCTTTCAAAATTTTTACTACATTGTGGGTTCTCTAAGTCGCAAGCGTCGGCTATTTATTTATTCCACTAATGGTGTCATTGTTTATTTCTTGGTGTACGTGGATGATATCTTGTTAACAGGCAACAATACTCAGTGGCTTGATCAGTTTATACGGACCCTCTCGGTGCAATTCGCTCTTAAGGACCTAGGTGCCTTGCATCACTTTTTGGGTGTGGAGGTTGTTCCTACTGCTGATGGAATTTTCTTGTCGCAGAGCCAATATATCATTGATATACTGACACAGTTTAAAATGGATGGTGCAAAGGATGTTTCCACACCATTGGCTGCTTCAGAAAAGTTGTTGCCCATGCAGGTTGACAGTGCTCGGGCTGATGATGCAACTCAGTTTCGCCGCCTCCTTGGTTTACTTCAGTATTTGGTGATCACACGACCTGGTATGGCATTTGCAGTTAATCGGCTCTCTCAATTTATGCATGCACCTTCCGAGTCTCACTGGCAGGCTGCTAAACGACTTCTGCGTTATCTCAAAGGAACAATATGCCATGGTTTGGTCCTTCGGGCTGGCCAACCGTTGTTGCTGCGCGTGTATACAGATTCTGATTGGGGAGGTTGTACCACTATCGGTCGCTCTACTACCGCGTACCTAGTGTACCTGGGTGGTAATCTTATTTCCTGGAAGTCCACGCGTCAGAAGTCCGTCTCTCGGTCGTCGACCGAAGCCGAGTACCGAGCCTTGGCGAATGCAGCTGCAGAGGTTCTCTAGGTTAGGAGTCTTTTACAAGAACTTAAGTTGAGTCTGCTTAATCCTCCAGTCATCTTCTGTGACAATTTGAGTGCCACCTACGTTTGCAAAAATCCAGTCTTCCACTCGCGCATGAAACATCTGGCATTGGACTACTTCTTTGTTCGAGATTTGGTTGCTAATGGTACGCTGGTTGTGCAACATATTCCCTCAACTGCTCAGCTGGCAGATCTTCTTACCAAACCGCTGGGTCGTCATCTTTTTCCCCACTTCCGGTCCAAGATCGGAGTCTCCGACGGATCCTCGATCTTGCGGGGGCATGTTAAGCCTATATGTGGCTAATATTCTCCTTAGTAGTTTGTTAGCTCTATTTTCATTCCTGTAGACTAGCTTAGTTGTAACTTCTCACTATTCCTTCTCCTTTGTACACTATTTATAGTGGGTTAACTTTCAGTATTGAATATAACTTACAATCGGTTTATACTCTAATATGTTCTATGTCTGGTTGTTATGTTTGGAACTTGACTCCTCCTTCTGCCATTTTAGACCGTTTGAGGTTGGATTTGATTTGATTTGTATGAAAGCTTTTATTCCCAAAAATAAAAAATAAAAAAATGAAGTTGTAGTACATTAAAAATAAATATTTAGTATGTTAAAAATGAACATGTATCACTGTCCATCCTGTAAGATGTGCTCGAGGATCCATGATATATCAAGTCTAATGGATAAAATCAATTCAATTCCATCGATCATGCAACTATGCTAGTTTAATTTGTTTACTTCAATTCCTAACTCTAGTTTAATGTTTAGTATCTATCTGAACTAAAACATTCAAAAGTAGACGCAACTAGTGAGAGATCAAATGGGTACGTGAGGGTTGGGAGTGGGGTTGGCATGGCATGCAGCTATTGCATTGCATTTATAGTTGAATTACATTATATTCCATTACAATGACAAGACATATATGCATATTACACATATACTATGAACACTAGAAAGAAATTGGGAGATTATGGCCCCATAGATGATCTTGATGAGCAAGTACAATATATATATATGATTAACATGAGAATAAATAATCAGTTTGGTTGGAGTGAGTGGCTGTATGTACACTATTGTCCCTTAAGAGAGGTCAGAATTCTGATGTATTTATGCGTATTTAATTTAGACTAAAATGATGATTGTATTAGACTGCATGTATTTAGCCTGAATAATGCAGGTAAAGAAAGTAAAGTTAGCACTTTGGCCTATAGTTGAAGGGTCTATTTAACCTTATTTTTTTATTTATTGTAAATATGTAAAAGATATATGATTTTGAACATAATCATTATTTTTTTAATGATGAGCCCCTTGTGAAGAGAAAGCAATGAGAGTAGCTATAAGATGTGTATATGATTGAGAACCATCAGCCACGCACATGCTGTCTAATCCCTTTCTCTAATGAAATTTCTTTAGAAACCAATTACATAAGCCTAACTAGGATAGCTAGCTTTTATTGGATCTTGAGTTTTCCTCTTCCATCATGTCTTTCATTTTCAGCAGTTTCTTTCCTTGTTAGGTCCGGAAAGTGAACTTTGAACATTGCTTTCTGAAATGTGCAAAAAGGCTTGAAAAGATGAAATTGCAAAGCAAAAAAACACTCACTTTTCCAACCTTTTTCTCCACATGTTCATGAAGGAAACCTACGTACTCCTATATATTGTATGTGCTTTATTTTAGAATTGACTTTATTCACATGATGAGCCTACCAAGCTCATGATCAGCTCGTTAGGATCCATGTAATAACTTAGTCCTATCTTGATAGAATTTGGTGAAGGTCTACCCATATATAGCTTTATGGGCATGCATGATGCATCTATCAATGACTATATTTTAATTTTATAAGTCAAATGGGTGTTTACTCCAATAGCAATTTACACCGCAATCATGTATTTTATTGCCTTAAATTCATCTCCAAGGCCCCTTGCAACTAAAGTTTGTGGTATGCAACTTGTGATGATTTGTATGATGATGCTAGCGGGCCAATATCATCATCTCTCGTGCAGCCACTATTCGATATTGTACATTTGATAAACATACCTTTGTCTTGTCCACTATTGTAAATATGGGCCTACAAGCCAATTAGGTGCTTGGCGGCCCTAGGTCGAGGGAATTTTACTCTTAGGCGGACATTAGTCGGTTGGCCTATTGGCAGACAAGGCGGTCTAGGCACCCAAGGCGGCCAACTCGGCTCCTCAGTCGCCCAATTTAGACAACTTGGCGCCCAAGTCAGCCAACTAGGCCAAGTTTTTTTTAGTGTGTAATGTGTACACTGTTGTGTTTTTCTTATTATTATTACTTGCCTAGGCGCTATGCCTATCGGGCACCAAATTAGGGCCTAGGCCTTTTACAAAATTTGTCTTGTGACCCTTGCTGACCAGCTGGCTCAATCCAAGAAGGCCAATAGGTTGTTCTTATCACTACCCAAGGGTATGCAATGGATAAATCTCGCCTTGTGACCCTAGCTGGCCGGCTCAAACCAAGAAGACTAAAGGTGGCTCCTGTTGAAAGTCAAACTTGTAATATTTGGTTATAATGAACAACCTAACCGACTTAGTTGGAGTTGCCAATAGGGTTGACTACAACTAGCAAACTGAACCGGAACCCAAAAGGTTCGGGTTCTGGTTTATTAAAATCAGGAATCGGAACCGCCGCGTTCTAGTTCGAAACTGGTCAATTACAAATCTGAACTGAGAGAAAAAAGTGTTCAAACCGAAATCGCTGATTCCAATTTATCATTTCTCGGAGCCGTGAATCGACAATTCGAAACCAAAACTGAACCGCGACTATGTCTTGCTTATATACCCCTCGGTCTTTGTTTTATTCTTTGTGATAGAAATAAAGTCCTCTCTTTATATGTATATATAATATATATAATTTCAAAGGCTCGAACAAAAATGGTTCGATTTGTGATGCACATTCATCACAACCATAATAAATATTTGTTATAAAACTTGTCAAGATTAGGAATTAGAATAAGAAAAAAAAAAGGAAAATAAAAAATAAAAACAAAAAATGATTTGGCAAAAAAAAAAAAAAAAAAACAACGATTTAGGTGCCAGTGGGCGCTGTGCACGAACCGCGCACAACTTCTGATGTTACAACAAATTAATGTCAATAAATCACTCTTCCAAAAATCATAAATAACATATGCAACTTTGTTTTCTCCCACCTACCTTCTCTCTCCTTCATGTGGCAATTTATGCCATGTTTGACAAACCTAGCTGATAAAGTAGCTGAATGCTGAAAAGTAGCTGAAAGCTGAAAAGCTCGCTATAAGCTCGAAGCTAAAATCTGAAGAGCTGTTATGGTTAAAAGTGTTTAGTAAAACTAACTTTTTAATATTAAAATATAAAATAATAAAATTAATATATTTTAATAAAATATAGAGTAATAACATATATTTGAAAATATATAAAGTAAAACAAAATGTTTATAATTCATAAAATTAGTTCACACAAAAATTAATGTTCAAACACAATGTCAAATTGAAATTACAATCAAGCATATTGATGATAAAAGGCCAAAAGAATTTTAATTGGGAGTATAAATGATGTCATTTATTTAAAATAATAAGGGCAAAGATGGAAAAAAGTTTAGCAGCAACTAGCTTATTTTTTAAAAGCTACTTAACTTATTTTTTGAACATTACCAAACATAGGGTTTAACTTAGGGGTGGGCACTTCGGGATTCGGTTCGTTTTTTTTTTTTTTTTTTTGGTTTCGGTTTCGGTATTACAAAAAATGATACCATTCGATTTTACAATAAAGTTCGGTTCGGTATGAAACGGTTCGGTTTTGGTTTGAAATTATTTCGGTTCGGGATTCGGTTCGGTTTAGGATGTTTAATTTTAAACATTTACTAATTTTTCAAGCGACACACTACCAAACAATACATATTCGCATAATCTAAAGTATAAAATATAAATATTACATAACAACAAAAAAATTCAAACACAAAATTAACATAGCAATCCAAATTGTAAAGAAATATCTTGTTGATAACAATTATTTACATAGCATTCCAGTAAACTTCAAATTGGAATTTGAATTCCAATTGGAATTTCGAAATTTCAGTTTCAATTATTAATAATTATTAGGGTTATTAATTATTATTATTATTATTATTATTATTTATTTTATATATTTAAAAAAAAAAAAAAAAGAACGGTTTTCGGTTAGGTTCGGTAAAAAACCGAACCGAACCGAACCGTTCGGTTTATCTAAATTAAGTACCGATCGGTTCTTTCGGTTTATATCGAACCAAACCGAACTACTTCGGTTCGGTTCGGATTGATTCGGTTCGGAAAAATCGAACTAAAGTGCCCACCCCTAGTTTAACTTTAACTTATTAGTAGATTAAAATAAGTTATAAGCTCCCAAACAGAGCCTTAATCCTCAAAAACCGTGAAAAGACTTCTAGTGTGGATGGTCATCATATGTTAGGTATATCTCAATATTTTCAGTATTCCCTACCATCATCTCTTTTTTTCAAGGGAACAACAAAGAAAAGACAATTGATTCTTTTAATTTATTATGGAGTTGTTTTAAGGTTTTTTTTTTTTTTTTAAAAAAAAAAATTATACGGTGATTACAACAATTCAATCTAATTGACGGATCAATAAAAGAAGTCTAGTTCATTACTTTTGCCCCGTTCACGAATATAACAAGAGTGAATGAAAGTGATTATGATGTTTTAGTATATGATTTTTTTGCCTTCAAGAATGGGAACCAAAAAAGGAAGGGGGTGAGTTTTCCCATCCCATCAAGGCTCAAACCATTGATTTCATTGTATTCCATTTCCTTTTCCCTCAACATTTTTCTCTATTTTTTTAAGGTAAGAACGAAATTCCATTTGATAATGTAAATACGATGTGATGTCCAAAATACGTACAAATTGATGGGTTGGGTTGTTGTTATAATCTACTTGTTGGGTTAAGTCTCAAGCTCGGGAAACGACATGGGGTCAAAGCGTTCCGAGCTAAGATGTGGTAGGTAAAAATACCAAAAATCTCACCTTCTAGCATTAAATGCGGTATTTATAGCGGAAGAAGGGCGACACATGTCGGGCTCTCGGCGTGACTGACACGTGTTGTAGTCGGTGGGCTCGCAGTCGATTGGCTAGGAAACAACGCCACGATAGCCACGTGTGCCTAGATTTCCGATCGCCCATTGGGATGGGTTAAGTTAAGACTAAGAATCTAGGTCCAAATCCTCAAGTAGCCCTGCATGGGATGATCGTCCCTATCTAAATAGGTCGGGCCCGGTCCCAAAGCAACAAAGCGCTACTGCAATCTTTATTTAGCTCGATTATCCAGTTGAAGTCGGGTACCACCAAGATAAGGGTCGGTCAATGCAAGGTCGAGAACGATCCCTCTCGGCGGCATGACCAGGTACCTAGCAGGTACACGGTATGTATGTGGAGGGGAATATGCTCGGGGTATATTCCCTATCACCATTAATTAAAGAAACCAACAATACACTCGGGCGGGGTATCAACCCAAACCCGAGGAGCAGACTGGGGTAACTTACCGCCGCGACAAGAGCGTGGGCAGTACAATTCGCTGACCGTTTTATAAAACTAACACTTGGCCTTGGCAAAGAGCCCAACAAACTAATACAATCATCATAAACATACCCAAGATACGAAGAAATATTGATACCTCTAGACAAATTACTACTTAGAAGAACCCGAATCCACTTTTCACCCGACCCAAATCAAAAGTAGATCTCATTACAAATTATACCACAAAATGACTAATTTTAAATGGCCAAATTTTGTAACAGTGTTTGATATAATTGTAACAAGGCATACATGTTTGGGTTTCTAACTCCAATAAGCCAAAGGTTTAATATATACTACGTATATAACAAATACATTATATGCAAGACCGACGAATATCATTAAAAGAAACTCCACAAAAACAAATGGAGTTACATTTTTAGATGAGACAATGGGAACACACAAATAGTTACTATTACAAGAAAGAAGGGGAAAAAACACCTAAAGTATTACAAATTAAATAACAAGCACTTTACACACTCTAATATGTATCTTAGTACGTCTTTCAAGTTCAACTTGGGTTGGTTGCATAATATAGTCAATTTAAGATGGAAATACAAACAATAATGTAGCTATATATATATATATATATATATATGTATAGCTCAAGCCTTGTGCTTAGGACATTGGTAACACTTGGCAAAGAGGCCAAAAGTATCAATTTGGCGGACAAAGTTAACCATGCTTGCCCACCCTCCAAATCCGAAGCCAACTATAAAAACCCATGCCACCACAAATATGTTCATACAATAAAACCCTGCCCACCCTCCCATGAATGATGGTGGTTGCTCCACAGCGTTCTGTGTAATTATAAAATTAAAAACAATCATTAAAAGCAACATAAATATTATTAGAACAATCACTATTGAAGCTTTTGTCATTTCTAACGAACTAAAAACCGGTCGTTAGATGGTAATTCTCAATGGGTAAAACACATTCTGACCAAGTTTTTGGCCAGAACTGAAATTCAAGAAAAGAAAAAATGACACGTTTCCGTGAATTATATGCTTATAGCATGTTTTTTTTTTTCCATAAAGTCTCTCAATTATTTAAAAGTGGCGATTTAATTTTCTTCCATTTCTGTTAAATTAAATTAAACCCAATCATATCACATGTAAGAAATTATTTTTGAATATATTAGGACACTATGTATTTGAGTCAGATCCCTATTCTAGGCTTCCTGTGATTCTCATATTCTAGTTTCCTTGAGATTCTCTCATTATATATATCCCTGTAATTTGTATCTTTCAACTATCTCATTCAATATAATTCATACCGTTCTCATCGAATAATTAAGCAGTATTAGGTAAAGATGATACATGGATCATGGATGAAATTAAAGTGTTGATTGGAAAATTAAAGCAATTAAATGAGTACCTCTCTAGCAGCGGGAGAAGCAAAGGTGATCATGTGAGCCATAGCAGGGATAATGTAGACAGTGAAGCTAACAAGAAGGGATCCGACAGTGGAATTGATGGGACCAAAAAATGGGAAAATAATGGCCAGAAACCAAATTGGTATCACCACTGGGAGCCTGGCCAGTGCACGCTTGAACAGACTGTTTGTGTTGTGTACTCCGATGAACTTCTCCCACACAAAGTACAAAGGGGTGCAAGCAAATCCAAACGTAATGAACTGTAGAATCCAAATTGCAATTATTAATTACAAAAAAATGATGAGATGAGAGCTAATTAATTAAGAATTGATGGATAGATGGGAAAAGTCCAAATGAAATGAAATTGGTTTCCTGGGAAATGGAAGAGTACAAAAGAAGTGGGACCAGGGGCTAGGGGGTGAGCTAATCCGATCCAAATTACCTGATGAATAAGCATGAGGACGACAGCAGTGTCTCTAAACCCAGTTCTAGGAAGCATAGAAAGGGCATTGGAATGGTCAAGAAGCATATCACCAAATGCCCAATACACAGCACTTGCTGATGGCAAGGTTAGGGTCAGCACATATAATGTTGCCACCAGGTATATTAGCTTGAACTTCTGTGGCTTCCACATAGCATGCATTATCTCCCTGCATGCCCACAAATATATATATAATTACTCACCATACTAATCATATATCTTCCTCACTTTTGGATACACCTTATGTACAATTTTGGTGAATTTATTGTTGTCACTATTGATTGGTACATTCAATTCGTTGTTATGAGTGCATTCTCACGTACCAGTGAATCTTTTTTTTTTTTTTTTCCAGTCATTCATAAACCCAAATAGATGTATGAAATTTGAGGACATATATACATCCATCTGAGTAGATCAATAGTTGATAGTTGATAGAAAATAATGGAAAAACGGTAGAGTTTATTTTATAAATATTACAAATTTAAAATTTTATAATAATTATCAAATTGACCCTGTATTTTTTTAGTAAAACCCTCAACCTTTGATAAATACTGATGGACGGATGAAACTAGTCATAACTTCTTACATGATCGGAGGACCACCATGTTCAAGATTTACCCAAATGGATGAATCATATTAATCTTGACATTTTACATGAAACATGTTCTTGCCCGACCCTTCTATATATATCTCATAATATAAGTAAATATATAATAGAATTTTATATATATATATATATATATATATATATATATATATATATATATATATATATATATATATATATATATATATATATATAAGTAGTTACCTTCCAAGCTAGAAGGCTAATATTATTTAATGAATGAAGATATTATGTTGTGAAGAATCTATCTAGGAGGAGAAGATACAAAAGGTAGACACCAGATTTGAAGGAAGCATGTTCCCAGTCAAGAGAAAAGGAAAGGGCTAAAGTATAATATATTCATGTGTGATGTCCCCATTCAGAGAGGCAGCAAAGTGTCTCAAGCCATAAAGATATGTTAAAATATTATCACCAACTTGTAAGAAAATTAAAAAAAAAAAAAAAAAAAAAAGTTGAGCCTTACACTGTCACTGCATGCCCACCAAAGGTGTAAAGAATGTTTGTAGCCCCAGTGAAGTAGAGAACTATTTTGGCTGGCCCTGAGTGCTTCACTCCCTCAATCTTGATGTGATCACAACACCCATCATTAATAGTCTTTTAATTTAAATTATTGAATCAAACATTTTTACAACTTAAATCAATCCAAATCACACTTTATAGCATATACAAGCAATAATTACGTTGATACTAATCTGTATCGATAAGATGTAGTACTATAAAGTATACGTATATGTCCTTGGGACATAACTCAGCTCAATGATCAAAATGTTGAGTGTGGGTACAGTGACTCAGCAAATATTCAGGATTCGACAAACCCTCAAGTTTAGAGTTTTAAACTAAGTATATATGGGTATGGGTCTATATATACACACATTTATGTTTATATATATTTAAAAAGTTACCTGTCCGTGGACAAGAGAAGCAATGGTTAGGTACCATGCAGTGTAGCTGGTCATGAGAAGGCCTAAGAATGACCAGATTCTGTAGTTGTGAAATGATGGGATGAAAACGGTAGTGGCACAACAAGCTCCAAATATGTATGTCCAAGTTCTCTTGTCAAGATTGTCATTTATGTAGTAGATATTACTGCAACAATAAATTGTATATATAAAGAAATTGTGTAAATGTTTGTACCAAATTATATATATATATATATATTACGTAATAAAACACGTGTGTATTTAATTTAGAGGTAGTTATTAAAAAAAAATGAAGAAGTAAGTCACAATTTACTTTAAGTGACATATATCAATCATTTAATATTTAAAAGTAATTAAACAAAAGATGGATTAATAGATCAAATAGCAATACGGTACTACACACACATGTGGTCCAGGGTAAAATTGAATTAATACTATTTTGGGTCACTTGAACATTTTTTGTCACTTAATAACTTTTCTCAAATCAACTAAATTTAGTTCAAAATGTCTAAAACACTTGAGTTTCATTGAACTTGATCATTTTCCGTATTAAGAAATTTTAACTTGAACGGTATTCAGTTGATTTGAAAAAGTTACTTAAAAGGTAAGAGTATGGCAATTAAATTACCTTGCACATGCAATGAGCTGAATGACAGATCCAAAAAGAAGAAAAGTGCAGTTGAAGAAGAGGCCTATATTTCTCCAGTGTTTTCCCAGTAGCCCATCAAGAACTTCAAACCACTGTATTAATTATATATATATGAGTTGGAAGCAATATAATTTTGAGAGAGAGAGAGAGAATTGAAGAAGATAGATATAAATAGTACCTGAATGACATGGTTTCTAAAGTCAACTTTTTCTCTTTCCTTTCTGGTTCTGTACTCCACATAAAGCACACTTATGAGATAAGCAGTCCAGCTCCCCATGAGCCCATAGAAGAGCTGGAACATAATTCCAGACACCATTCCCAGTTGCGAAAATGAGTAGGGCAATGTGAGCAGAACTTGCGCAACCTACATTATATTACACATACATACATATATCAATTCAAAAACAAAATACATACATACATACATACTAGGAAATGAAATTAAATATTGGGGCTCGATCAGCTCTGTCTCTCTGGTACGATCGATAGATGATGAAATATCTCATCTGAGCGGTCGATTGAAATGAAATGAAATGAAATTAATTAGCGTATAGTAACGTACCTGATTAGAAGCACAGCTAAACCATGCATCATAGACAGAGCCGCCATGCCAGAAAAGCTTGGAGAATTTGGTCTTAACAGACCTATTATTATCAGCGCTGGAGGCTTCTTCGTGTTCCATCTCTACGTAGTTCCCAGCTATAACGGTTTCCACCTTCTCTGAAGCCATGATATAGGCCTGAGGGGTGTGATGAATTGAAGTACCTACAGTACAGTGATGAACAGCGTAACTTCCAATATAATTCAATTCTTATAGATATATAGAGAGAGAGAGAGAGATAAATATATAGATGAGAGATGGCCTGCCCTATATATATATATACTGCTTCACTCGTCTCAACTGTTCTGTTCTGTTCTGTTCGCTCCTTTTATTTGGCGTTGCAACAACACTTTAATTCATTAATTAAAACGTTTATACTGATGTCATCATTCTTAATTATTGAATCTACATTTTACATGACTTTAGTAATTAGGTTTTTCTTTCATTAAATACTATACGTCCTTAATTAGTCCCTATAATAACAACGTAATTAAAGTAAAATGTATGTTATTTAGTTGAATTCAGTTCTTACATGAGTGACTCTCTTGTAAGAATATTGTCGTACTATGGAATCATGTATTGAAGTTCATATTGTATTGTGAACCCTGATACAAAAATTATGTACTTTCAGTTAATACATTCTGCACCTACAATTAATAGTTTATGTATATGTAAACAAATAACTTGATAATTGTTGACACATAATATAATAGCTACAAATACAGAATAATTGATGACACATAATATGATAGCTACAAGTACATAAACGGTTAACTATAGATACAGAATCTGAATGTTATTTTGACACCAGTTCTACCATGCAATGTAGGGCAAATTATTGTGTGGATCATAGTCCACATAGTTGTGTGGACCATGATTATAAGGTACATTGCATTTTTTTAATATACTAAAAGTACATTATTTGTGTATTGAATATACATTATTTGATAGTATATAAAATAATGTACTTTACGTACACAAATAATATACTTTTAATATATTTAAAATATACTTTTTATTTATGGTTTACACAGTTGTGTGGACCATGATCCATGTAATAATGATTGAAAAAATAGACTCTGGCATTTGTGCAAGAAAGGGTTTCTATGTATACAATTTAATCTAACTCATCAAAAAGTGGATTTGTATATATATCAATGCAAACTCACATTCATTTTTCAACGTGGATTGGACGAAGGCATCTCATAATAAGCCTTTTCAATTCAAATGAGTACACTTTGAGAATCAATTTGTTATTCTGTCATTATCTATTTTGAGTGAATTTATGATATTTCAAATTAAGCATCTCATCACTTAAGAGAATCTTAATCCACTTTAGCCTGACTCAACTCAAAAGTGGGTAACCTAGGCTGGTTTACTTCCTTGTGGTCCTTTGCCGGCTAGGGTCACAGGGCGAGGAGAAAACCTCGTTAAAAGAACTCAAAAGTGAACTCCATTAAAAATTATACTTCAAAAAGTTCACTTTAAATGTCCCAATTTTCCAACACTATTATGTTAACAAAGTCATGGGAGCAAATATTGTCAAATTAAAAATCAAGCACAAAATATTACAATACCACAATAATTGTAAAACTAAAAGTAAAATTTCCAAATTTTCCATAGTAAAATTTAGTTCCCGTCTAGTTTGTTAATGCCCCCTGTTAAATAAAACATTTTGTATATGAGTTACTTTTACATTTCATTTTTTATTTTACACTTTCTTGTTTATTATTTTTTTGATTAAATACTTAAAATTGTCCCTTGACTATGCCATAATTCACAAATTAATTCTCAATTATATTATCAATTTTACCAATTAAGTCATGAACTATTCAATTCTTACTCAATAATTCACAAATCAATCTTTCGTTGAAGACCTTAATACCTTATTGAGTAAAAATTGAATAGTTAAGAACCTTATTAATGAGTAAGAATAAAATAGTTGAAGACTTTATTGAGTAAAAATTGAATAGTTAAGAATTTAATTTGCTAAACTTGATAATTGATGACTTATTTGTGAATTATGTTATAATTGAGGGACCATTTAAGTATTTACTTTTTTTTTTTAGTACTATTGACTCTGTTCAATATAATATCTGTGCATACTTTCTTGTTTATTGTTATTATTTGACTACTCTTTTCTTTTCTTCTTTTTTAAATTATAATTTTACTACTTTTTATTAAATATTTATTATTTAATCGCGTAATGAGTGATATTTAATTAGCTAATTCAATAAATGGTTGATATGGAAAATGCATATATTATATATAGGGTCGGAGGGTGTACTTATTTGTGATCAATGATTGAAAACCTATGGAGGGACCTAAAATGGTGACCTTTGAATGTCGTATTAGGTTACCCTTTGAATGCGATTGAACAACAACGTTTCCAACGCATATGGACATCTAAAATATGATAAAACACTTTAATTTCCTCATCTTGGTTTCAATGGAATGAATCATTTCTCTTTCTTTCTTTCTTTCTTTTTCACTCCTTACTTTTTAAAAATATAAAGGAAAAACATGCATTAACAAATTAAATAATCCACTCTAGCTTAGCTAGTTTTAGAACCTCTGATCTCTATGCTGTTACTATACTATACAATTGTTTCTTAATTTAATTTGCAGGAATATGATGTTGTTAAGATAAAAATAATATTATTATAAGTACATAAAATATTTAGGCACATAAAAATAATAATGCAGGTATATAAAAATGACACCAACAATAGTGAATCTGCGTATTTACAATAATGAATCAATGTACTTATCATGAATATATGTGTCTATAGTAATGAATTTACTATTTACAGTGGTGAATTTATATATTTATAGTAATGAATTTATATACTTACAGTAGTGAATTTATGTACATGTAGTAGTGAATTTATATATCTATAGAATGAACTTATATACTTATACTAGTAACTCTTGCTATTGGTGTGATATCTTTTCTTCTACTATCAAAATTTGTGGACTGCATGCTAAATAAAGCCCACTGTTTTGTACGAATGATTGAATGAATGCATTTCAAAAAGCCTTGTATATATGTATTTTAAAGAATAGGAAAATATAATAATTAAAGACTACTCGAAAAATCAAAGTAGAAATAATGTTATTTTATGTGCAACACTTTGTTGTAGGGCAGCTAGTCACAAAATTGGCCTAACCCTCTCATGATCGCACGAGCGGGGTACCCTACATCGCATACCATATTTCACCACTGCCCATCTACGACACTAATTCATACACTACATACACTCTTTTTAAATAATCTTACATTCTTTTTATATAAAATTTATTATTATAATTTTTGTATTGAGTTTTTACATAAATTGTTGTGTATAATTTTTTATTCATTTATGATAGAATCGATAAAAAAAAAATATTACTCCGTATTTTACACTACTAAAATCATTACATAATATTCACTGAGTTAATGAACCGGCTAACCCTGTCATAGCTTAATAAATTAAAGAATTCACGCAATAATTAAATATTAAAAAATATATATATAATGCAATATTACATATCTTGTATGAATATTAGGGAGTGATTTGTGTGTGAAGATGTAGCAATACACTGATCAACCAATTCAATGATAAATAATAAGAATAAAAATATTTTCTTCTTAAAAACTTATAAATAATGACACCTTAAATAATGAGTATTATATAGTGATTTTAAGGGGAGAAATTAACTTTTTTTTTTAACCTTTTATACACATGAAAATGAGAGTAAAATATCATAGCTAAAGTTATGGTCACTATAATACACTGATTCAGGAAGTTTCTAACATGTATGTCATAGGTTACTTGTCAACATCCTCTCGATCTGTTAAATTTGTCTATAAAAATTTTTTAATGTGGCTTATTTTTTTCTTTGTGGTTACATCGGAGTGGAGTTTAATTTACCTTGTACACACCAACAGGTATGTAATGGCTACAAACATGGAGATATGGACTATAAGATGCACCTATAAAATGTGGAATAAAGGAATTTGGAATTTTCATAAATGCTTTAATTTTTATTTTGGATGACGAGGAAACCCTAGCCACTACTGAAATTAAAGTATATACTAAGTAAACTTCACTCCTGTGTAATAGCCTACAAATCACACCGGAGATGTAAACTAGCTAGGAAGATCCTCTGCAACGGGCTCGATATATGTAGAAGGTGTTGGCAAGATAACTACTTTAATTTTATAACGCAATATTGGGCATTTTTTTATATTTTTATTTATTTATTTATTTATTTATTACCTAAATGTGTGCTTGCATAATTAACTTAATTGGTTAATTTAGTTAAGAGTTGAAACTTATAAACTAGTTACAATGTCACAAATTTTCAATTTAATTAGCCTTTATGTTATGCCTACAAATGGAGATGTAAAAATTAACTTTATCATTTTCTTATTTTATTAAAGAAATTACTCACTAAAAAATAACTTTATCATCATTTTGTTATTTTATAATATTCCACTACCCCCATCTTTTGAGGGATGTTGTTGATGAGAGCAGAAGATTAGTCAAAGATGAGGTGAATGATTACTGGATAAGGTGGGATTAGTGCTAAACATCATTAAGGTCACACGTGTGCCAACTGGCTTAACAAAATAAACTAAATCTTGCACCCTTTCCCACTTTATGAGAAAAAAAAATGTTATTTATTTATATATAATATATAATTATATATTATGCTCCATGGATGCATCATCACTTTTGCTTCCAAATGAATAATGATACTATGCTAATCTCGTGTTCACGAGCAGCTTTGGAATCTCCATTTTAAATCATCTACATACTAGCAACACTAGCAGTAGTTTTACATAGGAGGGGAAAAATTAAACAAAACTACAAAACTTAATGAAAATATGAAGGTTTCAATCAAAGCATGGGATCGGGTGATTCGAAGATTCAAACTCATGACCTTTGTTAGTTATTGGGTTAACTGTGATACCAAATTGAAGCATGTCTTCCATCTTAACTAAAAGGCTAAGTTCATAATTGAATTGTACATTTATGTTTATATATATTATATGTTTAATATGTACCACCGAACCTGAATGGTGAATATTTGAATTTGTATTAGGTGTTGCGGAGATTTATTAGTCTAAACAAAGTTTTTTCAAAACTTTTGACTTGTACCTGGTTCAAACAACATAAGTTCTTATTCATACAATAGGATTTTCAAGTTAAATTTTTAAAAACAAAAAAAAAAAAGGGGGGGGGGGGGGAGTACAGAGACTTATGCATGATTCAAAATTTCAAATAGCATTTTATTTTAAAAAAAAAAAATTATATATTATAATGAGAAAACAATTACTTGGTTCGTGGGAGCACTTTGCTCTTACTTCATTACTCCTAGACATGCACTACATTGATATGCTTTATATTATATCTAGAAAAAGACACGTTAAATATGATATCTTCTATTTAAACCTATGTTGTGCGTGGGACTATATACAAACTTTCTAACGTTATATATATAAAACTCATATCTCCCTAATTGTGCATTTCCGAACACTTTGTGGTGTATATTTGCAAACCTAGTGATGTGTTTTTTTGTGATGTGTACCTAATGGTGCATATTTGTGTTGTGCATTTTCTAAGATTGGGTGGTGTATATTTGCATACATAGTGGTGTTTTTTTTGGTGATGAGTACCTAAGGGTGCATATTTGTGTTGTGCATTTTCTAACCTTGGGTGGTGTATATTTACATACATAGTGGTGCGGCCACACTAACCTCACGTTAAGGCGCGGCTGCACCTAAACTCTACTATATATATATATATATATATATATAAAATCAAATACATATATCTAATTTTTAGAAAATAAAATTCAAAAAAATATCTTTTGTTTGAAGCTTGAAGAAGAATTTCAATCTCAATCAGATATAAATGGCGAAGAGGTGATAAGATATAGAGAAAGATAGCGTATAAAATTTTAGGTTAAAGAATGATAAAATAGAAAATATAACAAAAGCGATCAAATCTGTAACCTCTCACTTAAAAAGGCCACAGCTATACCGCTTGATCACAAGGTCTTTGGCTTATCCCACAAATCAATTGTGCCATTAATGTAATAATACCACATTAATTGTGGTATTAAAAGTAAAATTTTCTGTATCACATACGTGATTTGTTTCGACTGATCTGCTCCATTAGCAATATAGCATTATTAGGAATTTAGGGCAGTGCCAATAAGGCAATAATCTTAACAAAAAAAGGTGGTACCAGAAAGTTTTGTAGCCCATCCGTAGTCTCTCATTTCTCAGTCCAAAACAGCATAGGCCCATTAAAGAAGAACAAGACTACCATTTTTTTTTAAAGCAATCCAAAAATAATTTATTTAATAAATAAGGTGTTGAATACATTTGGAGAGTAGACTCCCAAACCTCTGCACTAGATTGAGAGTCAATCGTTTTCACTAGAGTATGAGCAAGTTGGCTCGCTAATCACCGAACAAAGCAAACATAACAAGAACTAATCGAATTAATGAGACTAGCACATTCGCTAGGGCGAGACCTACATATGATAAAACTAGGTATATGACAAGAGAAAACTAGGTCATTTTTTGCAAGTGCTTGTACCACATTTAGAAAATTCATTTTCTACTCATATTTTTTTATAAGGTAGTATCCGTTTTATACTTTCAATCTCAAACATTTTCAATCTAAAAAACATTATCAAAGATACTTGGCTTCTATTCTTTGTTTTTGAAAACTAAAATTGTACTTATTTTCAAAATTCATTCTCCACTTATTATATTAAATATGTACTATTACATATATTTATAAGTTATGGTGGGTATATGCAGGCATTCCATGCCACAAGATCATGATCAAAATATGTATTCTGGTGGCAGTACGTGGGTATGGAGGAACTGAAGCTGTGCGAGGGTGGTTGTGAAAGAGAAGAAGAAAGTGAAGAAGAAAAAAGTGAGGGAGGAACTTAAGCTGTGCGAGGGTGGTTGTGAAAGAGAAGAATAAAGTGAAGAAGAAGAAAAGTGAGGGTGGTTACGTTGTGAGAATGTGGTTAGACTGATATTAAAGTGCAGAAGAAAGTGAGAAGAAAAATGAGGAAGAAAGAAGAAAAAAAAATAGGGATCAATGCGGGGATTTGTTACTGTTCACCCGTGATTTTTAAATTTGAGAACATGTCTTGAGTTTGTCTCTAATTTCTTCTAAAATGGAGAATTGTTCTCAAGTTTGAAAATTGAAAAATGGCATAGTAAACGCGTTTTCCTGTTTTCAATTTGAAAATTTCATGTTAGTAAACGTCACCTTAGGGTGTGTTTGGTTTTTGAGTTTACACACCGGGAATGTGAATCAAAATCATAGTTATTGTTTGGTTGACAACATTTTAAAACACAACTATGCATTTGATTATCCATTCAATTAAAAACCACATTCTCTAATCCTTCCTCATCTATCACCCCTGATCTGTCGCCTCCTCACCACATTCATCAAATTTTTGTTTTGATTTTTTGTTCATATATATTAGTGCTTATTTGCATGTCATTATTTTAGGATCAATTGCTTTACTTTTTTGTTTTTATATTTTTAAAACCTTTATTCCCATTATAGGGTCATACTCATACATAACCAAACATCAATATGATAATATTTGCAATCATTCTAATTCCACCCTACTATACCAAACATGTAAAATACTTTTACCAAAATTTATTACCATTACCAAATATTTGATTCTCATTCCGATTTCGATTCTCATATGTGAAAATAATATATTAATTAACTCTTTACTTACATATTTATCGTTGATTTGACATCTAGTTAGCGATTAGATTACATTGGTTCAATACATAAACCGTTCTTGAACTAACATGAAGCACTAGTAAAAACCAATGGTTCCTATGGTTTATAAAATGTATATTATACCTTTAATTTAAAATAATTAAAATTATATATATGGTACAGTGCTAAGATTAATACCTTTCATTGTCCTTTAGCCATAACAACATCATATCCTCATTTAACTGCATCAAACACATAAATCCAACTGAGTTTACTCCAAAGTTATTGCACAACTTTTGGACATACTGAAATTCAAAAACACTTTTAGAGTTTTTGAATTAATGAAAGAAACAATGACTTGCATAATAGATCAGACAAATCAAGTAGAAGCAGTAAAAATATAATTAATTAGCTAAGGAGGAGGGTGAAATTAAGGAGGTGATATGGTGATGACAAGTGGGTAGACGGGGCTGATCAAGATATGATGTCCACTCATTTCATAAGTGGACATGATTGATCGAGACATGACAACCACTCGTTTCATAAGGTGCAAGCACCGTAAATAGGTGCCCTTATCCCCTCCCCCTCTTCTAACGTAACATCATTGATCCAATTAGCAACCGAACATGCATGTAATCCAGTGATTTTTCTCTACCCTCCCAATCATAATATTAGGGTTCGAATCACACCCAAGTAGTGTGTCTTACGGACTAGAGTCAAATGTGCACAAAAAATGTTAATATCCAATAAAAATACTTTTAGAAAACTTTGTTTTATCGTATAGATGGCAATTAAAAATATGAGAATATATATGAATGTATGTAATTTAAGTTGATATATGGATCGGAATTGGAGTATTTAGCAAGTTTTGGTATACATATATATATAGCCCGTACGTACGTGGTTTAAAAGTGAATACCTGTCAACTGAATGACTGATTACCCAATGAAGAAGAGTTGGAATGGAATCTCAGCTCCTTGGGTAGTTTATAGACATGGGAAATCATTTCTTTAACTGCACACCACTTTTGCTCTCCTCCCACACGTATTCCCCCGCCAAAACATGCAATTTATTTCCTCCCCCCTCCCTCTTCCATCACCAAATCAATTTCTTCTCACCAAACATGGCTGCATTTCATCTCCCAGTTTTCTTCACTTTTTTCTTTATATTTTCAGGTATTTTTCATTTTTTCAGTTATTACATTACATAATAAGCTTTTAATTTAAGTTCAAGTTTGAAATCAATAAAATTTGCTTCCTTCTCAAATATTTAAAATGTGTCAATTTTATTTAGCCTGCAATTTAGATATGTCACATTTAGTTTTCATAAATATTAAAAGTAACACATTCGTTGGCAACTTCAAACTCAAAATAAAAATAAAAAAGAGTATGAATTGATAGATTAAAATTAACCTTGATTTTTATAGAAAGGAAAACCCCTTCAAATAATATGAGTATTGGTGGATGCTGCAATTTGTACATCTTTTTTCTTAATAATTGTTATCCCATTCAAGCTAATTATTTAGCACACATGAGATAAATGCGTCTAATTCTACTATGGACCATGATCTATCTTGCATTGTAGATCTTGGTCCAAAAATATTTTTCAGTTTATGTATTTGTAGTTGAGACATTTTAATTTGTACCTATCGTTTAACTGAAGCTATAGAATTTTTGTATTCGAGTTCACAATGCAATTAAATATTTGTTATGTAAGATCATTTATATTTAAATTAAATTTTAATAAAATTTTACTAAAACTACCCTTTATTGCTTTCAACTAGGGGCAAGAATTTGTCAAGGTGCGAGAGTTTTCACAATAGTAAACGGGTGCAAAGAAACGATTTGGCCGGCGGTGATCCCGGGGGATAACTTCAACGGCGGCGGGTTCGCTTTAAAACCCGGCCAGTCCGTGGTTTACACGGCCCCGGCGGCGTGGAGCGGGAGAATATGGGCCCGAACCGGGTGCAATTTCGACCGGACCGGCAACGGTTCGTGCCAAACCGGCAGCTGCGGCACAACTCTGAAATGCTCAGGCTCGGGCAAAACCCCGGTCTCGCTGGCGGAGTTCACCCTGGCCGCCCCGGACTTCTACGACGTCAGCCTCGTCGACGGGTTCAACGTGCCGATGTCGGTGACGCCGCTGAACGGCAAGGGGAATTGCAGCGTGGCCGGGTGCGTGGCGGACCTGAGGCCCAACTGCCCGTCGGAGCTGGCCGTGAAAGCCGACGGGAAGACCATCGCGTGCCGGAGCGCGTGCGATGTTTTCAATACCGACGAGTACTGCTGCAAGGGCAATTATGGGAACCCGTCCACGTGTCAGCCCACCTATTACTCCAAGAAATTCAAGACGGCTTGCCCCACCGCGTACAGTTACGCGTACGATGATCCGACCAGCATTTTCACTTGCTCCTCGGCCGACTATGTTGTCGCTTTCTGCACCTCCAAGAAGCGCCAAGTATGCTCGTACCACGACCACCGCCTCGGATGCAGTGGATCAAATGGGCTGAGATCGTTAATCAGCGGATTCTTGATGGTTCTTGCACCTATTTTATGCTTCATTTTTTAAATATGCATGTTCACACAGGCCAATGAAAAATACAATATGTTTATGTATCCTTAGCTTGTAATGAAGAGTATTCTTCTTTATCAATATTATTATTCCTTTTTTTCTTTTTTATCATCAATATCTATTTCTCTATTCTTCCGAATGTTATCATTTAATTAAATATATTATTTTTTGTTATAGAATATAATAACTTCGAGTCCATGTAGACGTGAGTTCAATTACCTTAGATATAGTACGTGATTTTCACGTGAGGAATTGAAATATCTCAATTTATAACATGTTATTGATCGACACAAACACTCTACATCATATCCTTAGTGAATTGTCCTGTTTAACGCTCTACATCATATCTTCCTATATAATATATATGCATGTAGAAAAGTTCATTATAGTCATTCAATTCATATTTGCATTTATTTTTCAATCCATGTATAATAATAATAATAATAACAACAACAACAACAACAACAACAATAATAATAATATTATTATTAATATTATTATTATTATTATTATATTTGTGTATGTAAATAATAATTTAATATCATTATAATTAAAGTATTTAATTTAGATAATGATATAATGAAAAAATGGTTTTTCAATAATGCTTTTAAAATTTTCAAAAATGACATTTTTGGATCGCACAAGTCCAAATTGTTTATAGTGTGATTATAAAATTGCAAGCTATAATTGTAATTTTTGGGTAGTATTATTGCTATTTATTTTGTTTGACAAATGTGTTTGTTGATCCTAGTGCGTGGTTACGAACTGTGTGTTGTGCATCTCTCTCTTATTATGTTTGTGCATTGTCTTCTCTTCTCATTTCAATTCACTCATCTTGGAGGTAACTCAATGTTTCTTTTAGAAAAATTTTAATTTTAGACTAGATTTAATTTATTGAGTGGTGTCACAGATCAAATTTCACTTTTAACCATCGACTATTGTTGCATTATCATATTTAGTCTAACACTTTTAATTTGCTCACATAATCACATTACATTCTTAAAACACACACATACGGAATTAGGTTCAAATGAGAACCTCTAATATTAACGAACCTGTGTACCATTGTGCACTATTGATCTTGCTCGATCTTGTTGTTTATAATGATTTTGAGCTGATAAATATGCATCACTGCACCAGATAATGCACCATTGCATCACTCATCATATCTTAGCCATCTAATCTCACATCTCAACGATTCATAAGAGTTACAAGTTCACACAAAAGCAGTGGTCCTCACAATCTCACCTGAACCGGACCATATATATATATGGAAAGGTTTAGGTGTGGGTATACCTTCTCATGTGGTACTCATATTAAACATTAAAACGGGACACCTTAAGTACACAAACCACGCACCTAAAGTTTTTAAATGGTGCACCTTTAGTTGAGAACACACACTGCGCACCTTAAGTACACAAACCACGCACCTTAAGTACATAAGTCACGCACCTTAAGAACACAAACCACACACCTAAGGTTTTAAAATGGCGCACCTTAAATTTCAACAACTCACGCACCTTAAACATACATATCACGTACCTTAAGAAGGAAAACAACGCACCTTAAGAACACAAACCACACACCTTAAGCTTTAGGTTCACTCACCTTAAGTTTCAATACTCACACACCTTAAGCTTTAGGTTCATTCACCTTAAGTTTCAATACTCACACACCTTAAGCATATAAAATCACACACCGTACCTTAAGAAGGAACATCACACACCTTAAGAAGAAAATTACGCACCTAAAGCAACCGCACGGGAACTAAATTACATATATATATATATATATATATATATATATGTGTGTGTGTGTGTGTGTGTGTGTATTAGAGATCAAATACAAAGGTGTGCTTATTAGGTAAAAAAATAGGGTACAAAGGTGTGCTTATTAGGTAAAAAAATAGGGTTGGTGAAATCTCAATCATTGATCTATCCAAAATTAGCGGCCAATGAAGAAATTTGTGTTTTTAAAAAATGATGTGGCAATATGGTAATTTGCGTAAGTTTAAAGTTTAAGGTGTGTAAATTTATAGCTTAAGGTGCGTAAGTTTATAGTGTTAGGTGTCTAAGTTTAAAGCTTAAGGTGCGTATATTCCTTAAACCAACCAAACACTAAAATTACATTCCTAAAATCTATTCGTTCAGCGAACCAAACAATAAAATATAATTCATATTTTATTTCTTGCATATTCCATTCCCTATGGAATACTATTCATATTTTCTTAAAATTCATTTCATAAACCAAACATGCTGTAATTGTACCAAACATTTTTTTACAAAGCAATGATACTATACACTGGTCAAATCCACTAACATAATCCGCTATATGCTATCTGCTAACACAATTCGCTAACTGTTAACCGCTGATTGTCAAACACGCCATTGGACTTTTGGAGCTGTTTAATTTATTTGGAAAAAAATGTCAAGTAACAAATAAATTGAGTAAACTTCAAAGCAAAGAAATGCTGCATTTCCTCCACTTTCGAGTTTCGCCTAGTACGTTAGATGTCATTATGACACCACTATAAAACACACATTACTTATTTTGTAAATTGTAAGCAATCTGTTGTAGTCATGGTGCGCTAAACCCTGTGTCCAATAACAAAATAATATATTCTAAATAATAATCTATAAATGATATCAATAACGCTTAAATTAGGGGAAAAAAAACATAAATGCAATCCCCAAAAATAAGGTAAACAAGAGTGCAAAGTATATTATACATGACACCCTCGTACCAAGGGACACACATGTAAGAAATATTATTTCGTAACATCTATGCCAATTCAAACTCTTTTAAAAGTAAAATTGTATATATACTAGTATAGATTTATATACTTTGTCTCATATGAGACAAATGCTACTTAAAAACCTTCGTAATCTATTTTTTTTCCTTAATTCAAATAAATTCACTTTGAGAATCAATTTTTCATTTACCTATATATTATCTACTTTATCTGAATAATATTAATATTCCGAATTAAACCTCTCTAATAGGAGAACTTGAATATATTTTGACCAAACCTAAATCGAAAGTGAATCTCAATGAAAAATTGGCATCAAAATAATTATTTTACATGC
Organism: Ipomoea trifida; assembly: GCA_003576665.1. Lineage (NCBI taxonomy): Eukaryota > Viridiplantae > Streptophyta > Magnoliopsida > Solanales > Convolvulaceae > Ipomoea > Ipomoea trifida. The sequence continues at coordinate 14,568,734 of CP025656.1, read as the reverse complement.
TAATTTTAGCTGATTTTACAACACTCTGCATATTAGTGCTTTTAATATTTCTAATTAGAGTTAATTCCACCAGATATCCTTTGTCTTTGGTGACAATTATAAATTTAGTCCTAAACTATCGTTTTTGCCTTTTAACATCTCATACTATTATTTTTAAGAAAATTTTAGTTTTTCTCATGACTTTTTCTATTTTTAGTAGGGGCATTTTTATCTTTTCATATTTTTATTTTGTTATTTTTTCGATTTCAACCGATTTAATTGGTATATGACTTTATGTAACTCTGATTTTTAGTAACCATATTTTTCAACCGATTTTTAGTAAAGTACTAAACCAATTAAACCGGTTGAAACTGGATATTATTTCAAAATAAATTATTATTTTAAACTCTCTATTATTATCAAACAGAACTTATAATTTATTTGTAACTTAAGATAAGTTATAACCTCTAAAACAGAACTTATAATTTTTTTTTTAAACTTAAAATAAGTTATAATCTCAAAATAAACTTAATATAGAACCAATTAAAATATTCTTTTGTCCGGAAGATGAAGGGAGTCCAAACACGCCGTTGGTTGAACGGGCTTCAACAGTCCCACATTTCGTCTTCCCGACACACAACCGACTGAGCCGAGAGCGGAATACTCTCCTTCCTTCTCATTTCAACGCAGCTAGCTGCCTAGCTCCATAAACTTCTTGAATTTCAGCCCACACTAAACAAATGCTATAATTTCTTCTCGTGATCCAGAAAATACCAAAGAAAATAGTTGGTTTATCTCAGAGATCGAGGAACTGAAGCAAAATTACAATCACAATGGCAGTCCCCATTGAAGAAGCCATTGCTGCTCTCTCCACATTCTCATTAGAGGTGATTGGATGTTATTTATTATGAAAATTTTGATTTAAAATTTTATCTTTTACTTTATTTCTTCTTCCCCACAGTTTATCACTTTGTTTTTTTTGCTCAATTGTTGGCTAGGATGATCAACCAGAGGTTCAAGGACCAGGGTTTTGGGTTTCAGTTGAAGGAGGCGCTACCAGTAGCCCAATTGGTGCGTATCATTAGTGTTTTTGCCATTTTCCTCTTCTGTGATTATTATATATACGGAGTATATATTTTTAAAATAAAATACCCAGATTTGAAATACTTGCATTTCAGTATTAATGTGATTTTCTTTCTTCTCTTGTATGGAGCGGTTTTTCTTTTTCTTTTTCTTGGCATTTGTAAATTGCAATTGTAACGATCAAATTTTATGTCAGTTTTGTTTTGTTTTGTTTTGTTTTTTTGTTTTTTTTTTTTTTTTTTGTTTTAAAATTTTTAAACATAATTATAACTTTTGAATATTATTTATTGGGAAAAATGCATTTTTAGTCCCTCAATTGTTTGTTTTAGTCCCTAACTTTTTACCGTTGCAATATACTCCTCGAACTTTTCAAAGTTGAAATTTAACCCTTAAGCAACAAAACTATTAAACTCTATTAAAATTTTACTTAGTAAATAGGTATTTAACTACATTTTAACATTTTTTCTTTAATTATAATCTTCTTTACTCTCGATGTTTTATTTGTATAATAAAAAACTTGATTTTATTCAGTTCGTGTAAGGAAAATAAGGACGATGTACTGCAATTGGAGAGGAAAAATTTAGGAAAGAGGGTTGTCAATTTTCAATTTTGCAGATGAAATATCAAAATTGAAAAAGTTATAAAGAATAAATATAATAAAATTTTAAAATACCCATGTACTGAGTAAAATTTTAATAGAGTTTAATAGTTTTTTGTTCATTCATGGGTTAAAACTGCAACGTTTTTGAAGAGTTAGGTTAGTATATTGCAACGATAAAAAGTTAAGGACTAAACAACTAGCAAGAACAATTGAGAGACTAAAAAGGCATTTTTCCCTTATTTCTTCATTTTTTTTTCATAGCTAATTGTGAATGTCAATTTTAACTTCATTTGATATTGTCGTCATATCTTATGTAGAGTATAGCGATGTGTCTGCATATCGGCTGTCTCTGTCTGAAGACACTAAAGCTATTAATCAGCTGGTATGTGTTTCTTTCTTCCTTTGATGTACATTGATATTCTAATTGTACCTATCTATGTATTTGCATTCTAAAGTTCTGTTTTTCTTTCTATGTAAATTTCATTCAGTGGTTTTTTTTTTTTTTTTTTTTTTTAAATATTTATTTCTTTTGGGGTGGGGGGTGGGGGTTCTAGTTTTGTTCCATGTTTATGTACACACAGGCTGACAGACACGGTGTGTGTGTGTGTGTATATATATTTATTTATTTGTATTACAGTTTCAGTTTGTTGCCACTACTAGTGTTTGAATTACATGTAGGATGCACTTATTCAAGAAGGAAAGGAAATCACATCTGTGCTCTATACATATCGGAGTTGTGTAAAAGCTCTTCCTCAGGTTAGTTACAAGGCCTCATTTTGTCAATTTCACATAGGATTTTATGAAAGTAATGTGGATGTACTCATTTTTCATTAAATGGTTCTCAATAAAATGATGGCAGCATATGTAAATGAAATTCATATTTGTATTTGTATCAATTTGGCATGATGCTTTTTGGTGGTGTATTTGCTATGATTGAAATGCTTAAAGACTATAATGCAAAAGAATAGCTGGTGAAATTCGGTGATAAATGTTGTGGATGTCCATAAGGAAATACTAAGGATGTTTATTAAAAGAAGGAATATGCATGCAATTTTACTTCTATTTTTACATTATGCTCTCTTTACTGATATGGATACAGCAAATGAAGATATTTAGTTCAGTGGCTTACCTACAATTTTGAATTTATTTCAAGTTCTTTGACATATTCTGGATGCCACTATTTTTTGATAATTATTTATATTCTAAACATCAAAGGATGCAACCCAATTACATTACAAAAGAAGACCTGTCTGTGTTAACATATTAATTTGCTTCCTGACTTCATATAAAACCAACTCGTCATTAAGTTCCTAGCTGTTTGACACAGACATGTCTTCTATTGCTCATATAATTATGCTGTCATACTCACTGAAACATTGACAGGCAGAATTTTAGAACACATGAGGGTCAGCGCATGCATTTGTCTAGATTGGTTTTCATAGACTTTCATCAATGTCTAGTATTTTTGTTCCCATAGCTTCCTGTTTGTGCTGTGTATATTGTGGTTAAAATGTTTAGTCAGTATCTATAATGCTCATTGATGTCATCTTGCTTCTCTTAATCTTGTTCCAATTTTGAGCAGACTCTTTCTTTTGTTAGTTGTGAAAGATAAATGGATGGTTTTATAAAACAGTTCATTGTATATACAAAATGGAAAAGTGGAAGGTAGATTCTGTTGAACAGAATCTGCTAAAGTTTTCATGCTATGGAGGAGTCATTAGCACTTTTTCTTAACAAGTAATAAGATATAGTCATTCAAGCAATTAAGTACTGATCTGCCTTTTTATTTTAGCAACTTGGTAATGTCCCCATAAATCTCATGATTAATTTAATTGCTTGGGGCTTGAAAGATGCTGCTGTGAGTTACTGAAATAGCTTACTTCAAATTATAAGCTTGATTTTATTAGTTCCTTTGTTATCTGCTCCCATTTTTTAATTTTAGCACCTTAATTTTTTGGACTTTTAACTTTTACAATGAACTTGTTTGGGTCTGTTGCAGCTACCAGATTCTATGAAGCAAAGTCAGGCTGACTTATATCTAGAAACTTATCAAGTTTTGGATTTGGAAATGAGCCGTCTGCGTGAAATTCAGCGATGGCAGGCATCAGCAGCGTCTAAGGTGTGAACTCTTGTTTCTGTTTATCTCAACTAAAAGTTAAACTATTGTGGGAGTTATCTCAGATATTGTGCTTGACCTATTTATTGCAGTTGGCAGCTGATATGCAGCGTTTTTCAAGGCCTGAAAGACGAATAAATGGGCCCACTATAACGCATTTATGGTGCGTATTCCCTTCTAGTCTTTGCTTAGTTTCCCCTATCTAGTAACCACATCTGAAAAGTGAAAACTGTATTTGGATAGCCATATCAAGGTGCTAAAATTGATCTAGATGATTCAATAAGTTGGATTTTGGGCATCTCAAGTATTGGGGAGTGGTTTTCCTGGCTTTGACTGTGGCATTCTCTGATCTCCAATGTTATTGGAGATCTTTGTTAAGATGACATTTTAGTTTTATAATTTAGATGCTATTCAGAAGGACTTCTCCTATAGATTTTGATGTCTCTCCTTCTTATCCATAAGTTTGTATATGTATAAAAGAAGATATGGAAAGGATCTTCACAACATGTTATAAAATTTCATAATTACCTATCTTCCATAGAATTTTATCAGTAGTTATAAACTAAAATTATATGAGTGTGTTCTGTAGATTTACTCTATTTGGCAATTGCCCAGTCTTTTTCTATCAGCTTCTAAATTGGTGATGTGAAAATGATTCTGAATTACTTACAGGTCCATGTTGAAATTACTTGATATTCTTATCCAACTTGATCATCTAAAAAATGCGAAAGCTAGCATACCCAATGACTTTTCTTGGTATAAGAGGTAAGATTATCCATTTATTATTTAATCTTCATTCTTCAGTCATAGTGGCATAGTAGTTATTTTAATATGCTTTCCTCTCTGCATTTGTAATATTTTGGGGGGGGTGGGTGGGGACAAGGTTTTTTTTTGTTTTTTTTTTTGGTTTGTGGTACAACTTGGCCTTCTAATGAATGATTTAAAAAGCTCTATGTTTCTTATATAAAGGAAATCATTACAAAGGAAAATTAGAGTTTCCACCTTAAAAGGCCTGGGGTGAAATGGAAAGATCTAGAATAATCTCCAGATCACCAGCTCAATAAAAAACAGTAATATAGGTCCCAGTCACGTTGAGATGTGAATTCCCTCCAAGTGCATTGGGCACTCTCATGAACAGCATACCACAATTAGGTTGGAGCTCAACCTCATGCAAATGTTTCTTTCTCATTTTAGCTTTAACAGACCATCTACTTTCTCTTGGAATGCATTTAATGCACAGTACCTTCCAAGTGATAATGCCTTGATGCTTTTATTGTTACACCCATTTGCTTCTTGATTATATCCATCTTTTCAGGACATTTACTCAAGTCAGCGTGCAGTGGCAAGATACTGATTCAATGAGGGAAGAGTTGGATGATTTACAAGTTTGTATCCTCTTTTCCTGTTTGTGGTGTACTTGTCTAGCGATTAGATTTTATACACTGACCATTAATATTGGATATACTTGCAGATCTTTTTGAGCACAAGATGGACAATTCTGTTGAACTTGCATGTTGAGATGTTCCGTGTAAACAAGTATCCTTAATGTAGTTCTTCGTTTAACCTTAGTCAAAGTTTTAATGACAATTGGGAATAAGTGTAAATTCTGTTGCAGAAGGGTGGGCATTTTTGGTTGCATTACCTGGGATGCTTTCTCAATAAAATTTGACTTGTAATTACCGGAAGAATAATAATAAACTGTTGGTTGTAAACTAGTAGTGCTGTTAGTTCCTACATACCAGGTACCCATGAACGAGTGTAATTCTCTAGGATGGTTTCTGAATACAATAATAAAAACCTGGAGTGTTATTATAAAATGATAATATTGGTATCTGTTATAACATGTTTGATATTGTTTTGCTTGTACATGCATTAACTAATTGAATAGACTGAAGTATTACCTATTTTGTAATTACTGAAGATGACACAATCAGCTGCATAAAAAAGTTTTATTATTTTTTATGCGTGAACTAAAGTTTATTGTAAACTACTGTTCATCTTTATCTATACTGCCATATTATATTTTAGTAGTGAAAGAGATTATTTACATAATACACCATGCTCATTCCTATGCTTGAAATAAGACATTTTTAGTTATTTAAATATCTTTCTCAAATATTGTCTATTTTCCAATCTATTCATTTCCTCTTTGAGCTCCTTGATTTGCTACAGTGTTGAAGACATTCTTCAAATTCTCATTGTTTTCATAGTTGAGTCATTGGAATTGAATTTTGCCCTTTTGTTTCCGGAAAGGCACGTTCTACTTCGTGTTTTGCCAGTGCTAGTTGTCTTAGCAGCATCATCAGAAAAAGACAGCGAATCATTGTACAAAAGAGTGAAAATCAACAGATTGATAAATATATTTAAGGTATGCACTCGGTTCTATTATCAATTAAAAAATAATAATGGTGCCACTCAGTTCAAGAATACATTCCAACTGCAAGAAATATCGGTGTTAGTGAGTTCATGAGTACACTTCAACTGCAAAAATAATGGTGTTACTGAGTTCAAGAATATTCGTCAACTGCATGTTGTACGTCTATAGTTGTGCTATGTGTTCTTCTATTGTTTTTATTTTAATGGAATTTTGATGTTCATATTTGGAAAGTTTTAAGTATGTACCTTTGTAACTTTATCTTGTAATTAAAAGCTGTAAAAAAAATGATCCTTGATAACTTTATCTTGTATGCAGAATGATCCCGTCATTCCTGCTTTCCCAGATTTGCATCTGTCACCAGCAGCAATTTTAAAGGAGTTGTCAACATACTTCCCAAAGTTCTCTGCCCAAACTCGTCTTCTCACTCTTCCTTCAACTCATGAGTTGCCTCCTCGTGAGGCACAAGAATATCCTTTTCATTGCTTTTATTCTTGATTTTGGTTCTGCTGTTTTAAATGCCATTATCAACTTTGGAATATTCTTTCGTGTCACACACACACACATACATATATATACCAGAAGTATTACTGATGCAATTTCGAAAGGGCTTTCCTTTGCATGAAATCATGATTCCTGTTTAATAGAAAACCCTTGGCTAATTTTTTCTTTAATTATAGTGTTCATTACTGTTCCACATTCTTCTTCTCAAAGAACTCATTTTATCCATATGGTCTGAATTAACTTCGATAGTAAAGTTAAATCTATGCAACTTAAATTTTTTTAAGAAATTTGAGAAGCCATGTAATCCCCCATAAGTCATGTTATAAAACATGACCCATTTAATACTATGAGGTGTGGCCAAATCCTCACTGTTAGGCACAACTTATTCTTTCCTTAGAAGTGTAGGACATATTAGGAAGAAGCCCTTGGGTGCCTTTCAATGATATGCTCCTAGTCTCCTACTTATCAAGGAAAAGAAGAGAAACTCATATAAATGGTGGTTGCCTCCTAATTTATGGCTTGACAATAGTGTGGGGACTACTGACATGGGTCCTTGTGATATGATTTTATATTTATCAGGTTAATAATTTGGGTTGCTGAAAAATATGTATTTTCTATTTTCCTGATTTTTTACACGTGGCTATATATATATATATATATATATACAGCTGCGTTAGCTAACAGCCTAAGCTAGAAAATAAATCAGAGAATGAAATCAGGGAATTAGGGAATAGGCTCCTAACCAAGAATGGCCTAAAATCAAATCCCTAAATCAGGGAGTATGGTAACAGCACACATCAAATCCCTAAACACAAGGAATCAGCACACAGTTCCCAGAATTAAAAGAAGCTGCCAACATGGGTCAATGATAAATTATTAAAAGATGGTGCTCAATAACTAGAGAGTAGTAGGAAGGATCCATTTATTACTTCGTATTATTTTTGGTAGATAGGATTCATCTTATTATGGAATTATATATTTTGCATATTACTTAGTCTAAAAGCATATTGATAATTCTGATGACAAAATAGAATGTTCTTATGAATTTTGGTGGGTGCTTCTTTCAGTACAAAAGCACTAGAACTCTATGGCCTCTTAGAAGAAAGCTTTTCATGTTCTCTAGCAATAGGAGCTCATAAATGCAGTGCGTGAAAATTATATAATATACACAAAGTATTTATTGTTTTCATTTTGGTCAGGAAGGCTTATTAATTGCCAATAAACATACTGCCACTGAAACATGTAGATCGCACAAGATGTTTCTTTGCAGTTTCATTTCAGTTTTTTTGATTGTTTATAATCAGCAAGATACGCTTGCCCTCTACTCTTCCATGAAAAGTTTTCTAGTGAATTACCTGAAGCAATCCCTTGACATAGTCCACTTATCAGCGTCAGTATTTGATTGTCAATCATATTGTGGCAATCCGTGCAGAGCATGATGACTTCACTATACGCTTTGCTTCAGCCATGAATCAGGTGCTCTTTTCTATGTTTCTTAGTATGCCTCGCTGTTTGTATATGTGTAACATATATCAATAAATTAGAACTTTTAGCATTGTAAAATTAAAAAGATTAAAATAAATTCTCTCAAAGTATGTGGTATTAAAAGAAGTTTATATTCTCCTTGTGTAGCTTGTCCTGCTGAAATCAATAGAAGGTGCTGATATTGAATGGGTGAAGGAGGTCAAAGGAAACATGTATGACATGGTTGTTGAAGGTTTGCAGTTGTTAAGCAGATGGACTGCACGTATTTGGGAACAATCTGCTTGGAAATTTTCACGCCCATGCAAGGATCCTGTTCCAACAGAGTTGCATGAACCAGCTGGATCATTTTCTGACTATGAAAAGGTTTAATTTTATATTTAATATTATTCCTAGTTAAATTTGGAACTGCAGCGAGACAGTATTGGCTAAACATGTAGTGTACCCACCTCCCTAAAATCCTACAATATGCTCTTCTTCCACAGCTTCAACTCCCAAACTCCAAGTTTATAGGTTTTTCTTATGAATGTTCACAAAGGGAAGGAAAGGAAAATGTTTTTATTTTTGGAACCAGAGAAGGATAACTTATGGTTCTGTTATGTTTCCATTCCCCAATTCACACAATCTCTGTACCCACTTTATTTATTTATTTTTATTTTTATTTTAATTTTTATAAAAGATCTGACTCAAATTGCATTCCTGGGTCTCTGCTTTGTGGGATAAAAAGTGCAATTTAATAGTTCTTCGTTTACCAATCTCCACCATTTATCCAGTGAAGATGCTCTCTTGACTTGATAACTTATTTAGTATTGTTTCATTCATTGGGAGTCTCCTTTTTTCAGCCATTTGACATGAATTATTCTGTTTTCACTACCAGCCTTTGGGGGAGAGGTGATCTTCTATGACCTAGTTTCTCTAGTTACAACATCACCGTCATTACCGCTGTTGTTTCCTCCAACTTTTTATGAATGCTTTTACTTGATTTTATGAACGGTATTATAAGTTTGTTGAATGCCTTAGGTGGTTCGATATAATTATAGTGCTGAGGAAAGGAAAGCTCTGACTGAACTTGTAAGCTACATCAAAAGTATTGGATCAATGATGCAGAAGGCTGACACATTAGTTGTTGATGCCTTATGGGAGACTATACACGCAGAGGTTCAAGATTTTGTCCAAAATACTTTGGCCACAATGTTGAGAACTACCTTCCGAAAAAAGAAGGATCTTTCCAGGTGCTGAATTTGGGAGATTTTGCATCATTTCTACATAATAGCAATAGTTGGTTATACGCTGTTGCCCAGAGATGCTGATTAGAAAGTTGTGCAGTTGTGCCTGGCTTTGAAGATATTGATTAACTTTTTTTTTTTTTTTTTTTTTTGAACTTTCTGACTGTTGTGTATTTTTTTTTTTTATTTATGTTTTCAGGATTCTTTCTGACATGAGGACACTTTCAGCAGATTGGATGGCAAATACTAGCAGGCCTGAGTCTGATGTTCACTCATTCCAGCATGCTGGTGAAGAAAGCAGAGGGAACTTCTTCTATCCAAGGCCAGTAGCCCCAACTGCTGCACAGGTTTCACTCACTAAATCCCTGTTTTACTATTATTACATAAAACCCCATATTTCTCTTATACATCTATGATTGGATTCTTTGATGTGATAAAACATCTCTTGTAGGCATCTTTTAGGGGTAAATCTGGTGCTTTTGGCATCACTAAACCAACTGATAATTTGGGGGAGTACCCTTTGCAAAGGGATAGGTGGGCTTTATACAGATGATTTTGCAATATTTTCTTGTCTTTCCTATAGAGATTTTTTTTTTTTTTTGGGGTGACGAGAGTAACTAGCAGCCACTACCCGAGGGTGTGCACTGGGTAAACCCTGTCTTGTGACCCTAGCCAGCAAAAGACTACAATGAGGTAAACCAACTTAGGTTGCACCGGTTCAAGTTGGAGCTTGTAAGTATTAGAGCTTGTGAGTGAGTGTGAGGTACTGGGTTGAGGTTGGAATAGTGGGGTGATGTCTGAAGAAGCGTCGAACCACCATTGGTGCTGGCACGTAGAGGTGGCCACATCTTGAGCTTGAGCCGGTCCAGCCCTGGGCCTAGGACTCCTTAGAGGGGGCCAGGATTGGCCTGGCCAATACACATGGGTTGGCCTGAAATTTTTAATTATTTTTTTAATTTAATTTATAATTTTTTTTGTATATTATAAAATTCTAAACATTTAACCTTATAATTAAATAGCTAATAATCTAATATTCTTTCCAACTAAGCCACATACATATATATATAGTTTCAAATGTGAACCTGTGTACCATTATGCACTGTTGAAAACAACGGAAAGATGCACAATATATACTAGAATGTTCTACTCTCTTGCAGGTACACTTTTTGCATCCTCATATTTTGCTTAGGTGCACAGTTTTGTTTGTTTTAATTATTGGATCAATTACCTTAGCTCAAGATAGTCTGCATTTTTCATTTTACATTTGTACTTGAATGTTCTACTCTCTTGCAGGTACACTGTCTGCAATTCCTCATATATGAGGTGGTTTCAGGAGGAAATATGCGGAAGCCAGGTGGTCTTTTTGGAAACAGCGGTTCAGAGATTCCTGTCAATGACTTGAAACAGTTAGAGACATTCTTTTACAAGCTTGGCTTTTTCCTGCATGTACTGGACTACACAGGTTCATCAGATACTGCTCCTTCTTTTCTGCTCATTACTGTTATTCTGTTAATGATGATCTTGGGCATAAAATTTTGCATATAGTTGCACCTCTTCATTTGTATCTATGTTCTCTAAATTCCTTCAATGATATATTTTTTTAATTTTTTATTTTTGAAGTTCTCTTTATGATTATTTTCCTTTTTTCTTGTTAGTTATCTTTGACATAACTATTTATAAATTTGTTGACTCCCCTGTAATAAATAATGAAAATACACTTTTTGTTTTTCTTCTAAACAAAATTCATTATGAAATTAATTTTTGCAGTGACGCTTGGAGCTATTACAGATCTTGGTTTCTTATGGTTCCGGGAATTTTATTTGGAATCGTCCCGTGTTATTCAGGTATATATAGATCTTTAAATATATGCCCACTAAGCTGTTTCGAGAGTCGTTAACTGTGAAACAATATGCATGGTACTTTCTAGGTTTTGTCAATTTTCTGTTTTCCTTTTTTAATTTTTTCAAATTTTCATCAGAAGTTCTCAAAATAGGGTTACAAAACCTAGCACTAAAATACAAAGCTTTGACATATTTCTGTATATTTGATGCTTTGATGCATGAATATGGAAGTGAGTGTTGTGCTGAACAGAAAGGCATGCGAAGAAAGATACTTGAATTTGATGGATTCAAATGATTGGTACAACAGAGTATTGATACATGCTGAGGAAGTCTTATTTTATTACTATTCCATTAAATAGTTTAGATACTAAGAAACTACTAAATAATTATTTAGAAATTACTAAATAGTTATTTAACTTATTACTCTTAGTTTTCGAATTAGTTTAGGTAGATTAATTATTTAGAAACTACCAAATAATTATTCTTAGTTTAGGAACTTTTGTAATCATTTGGATATCAATCATTTTATACGGAATTTCTGCTTGTTCTATTATTCCAAATAGCACTCCATTTCCATGCTTTTCTCTCATGAACCATTTCCCATGTTTTCATGCAAATATATTTGTATTTCATTTGCAGTTTCCTATTGAATGTTCCCTTCCATGGATGCTGGTGGATTATGTCATTGAGTCACAAAATGCAGGTCTTCTTGAGAGTATTTTGATGCCATTTGACATCTATAATGATGCTGCTCAGCAAGCATTAGTGGTCCTCAAGCAACGCTTCCTCTATGATGAAATTGAAGCTGAGGTAATAAAACATTGAAGCATTTTGACATAGGGTGTAGGGATTTATGATTGTGTAGCACCAGAAACAAACACAGGAATACATTAAATGCTCTGCAAGGGCTAAGTTCTGCACTTTGTGTGGATTCTTAGATGTCTTATTTTAGGAAACACTACCTTATTGTATTATTTTTGTCGGGCCTCCATTCATCACTTCTTTTACTACTTCTATCTTTTTGCTAGTGTCTGACCCATTTCTTGCTCTAGTTGACTATAGGGGCAAGTTCAGACTGCAAAGTTCCACTCTTTTATCTTCAATTTATTTGTATAACTAGATCAGGTTACATGAGAAATTCTCTTCACTCCCCATATAAGATAAATGGAAAATGAGAAAGAAGAAAACACAACTCAAATCACTTGAGATAGAAGAAGGGTAAACAGAACTTCTCGAGGGAAGTGTTCATAGGTCGAAATCCGTCTGAGAACTACTCCTATGTGGATGCTTCTCTTGTAATTTATATCTACACTGTTAGGCAGTTTTAATTTGTCCTTATCGAAGATCATTGTTATCTATGAATGTCTGCCAGCTTAATATTCAAGGCTAATGTCTCCTTTCTGCTGCTGGTAAGACTTGTTTTGAGTTCTATGCTTTTGGGAGCATACTGTTTCTAGTCTAGGTCATATTTCAACCATTCTTTAAAAAAAGTTCTATTGATCTTTTCTATGTAAAATTATCTTTCCCAGACTGATATTTCTGTATAGTTATTGGAGGGGGAAGCTTTCTCCCCAATGAAAGAGTTCTAACAGCAATTCCATTTTTGTTCTCTTTTCAGTGGACAACTGTTTTGATGTATTTATCTTGAAGGATCATATTTCTTTATAGTTGTTGGAGGGGTGGCTTCTCCCCAAATAACATGTGTGGTTCAAGAATGGGTTTTGGGGGAATAGAAATGTTGTTCCAAGAGAATGGAATAGACAAGAAATAGAATAGAGTTCTATTCCATTGTTTGGTTTGTTGAAGGAATAGGCTTTGGGATTTGTATTCTAGTGTTTGGTGAGTTTAAGGAATAGAAATGAAATAAGCATTCAAAAGACAAAAATTCCCTTTATAAGGAAGTTAATGATGATGATGATAATAATAATAATAATAATAATAATAATAAAATAATAATACTATTATTTATTTATTTATTTATTTGTTATTATTATTATTATTATTATTATTATTATTATTATTATAGCATAAATTTATAATACATAACAAAATAAGCTATTAATTTAGGACAACTTAGATAATAACGAAAATGTGTATTTATTTATAAATTTTTATCTATATATACTAGGGGGTCTCTTGGGAATGGCTATTCTCCCGAAAAATGGAATAAGTCTATTTGTAGGATGTTATAACCTATTCCATGAACCAAACATGCTATAAAGGTGTTCTAACAATAACTCCGTTTGTGTTCTCTTTTAGGTGGACAATTGTTTTGATATATTTGTCTCGAAGTTGTGCGACACTATTTTCACATATTATAAAAGTTGGGCTGCTAGGTATGCAGTTTCAGGTTCTTTTAGCATAACATACTATGATTTTATCAATGAAGTTCTTAATTATATTTGTCATTTCCATTGGTGCAGTGAGCTACTTGATCCAACATTCCTTTTTGCCATAGATGCTGGAGAAAAATTTTCTTTCCAGCCAATGAAGTTCAATTCTCTATTAAAGATCACTAGAGTGAAGGTGAGGATACATATTTATGCTCTTTATTGCATATTCTGAAAGTTGCCTCACTTTTGATATCCATCCATAGTGTGCATATGTACAATTTGAAGTCTAGTAACTTCTTTCAAGTTGCCAAAATTATCAAGTTTATGTGTTGGCAATTTATTCTCATTTCTCAGTCTAGTCTTTGATGTTCATTGTAAGAAAATATGTTGTGATAGCATCTACCTAGTGAGACCTGCTTTACGACTAAATTTTTTCTTCTTAAAAATATCCACTCTTAGTATTAGCAGGTGCAAAATGTAGGTGTGACCTTGTAGCTCCCTAGGTTTCTTCTGTGTGTGTGTGCAATTGTGTGTGTATAGAGAGAGAGAGTGAGGGAGAGACAATGCCTTGCTTTCTCATGGAGTAGTAAAATATTGTTTCTACTTCACCTTCTTTTTCTACATTTGTGGTATGTTTACTCAGCCAACATGATTTCCTTCTGATGCATAGCTTTTGGGAAGGACCATCAACTTGAGGAGTTTGATTGCTGAGAGGATGAACAAAGTGTTTCGAGACAACATTGAGTTTTTGTTCGATCGCTTTGAATCTCAAGATATGTGTGCCATTGTGGTAATTAACAATACTTTTGATTTTTATTCCCATGCAGGATTTGTTGGCTTCTGTCAATAAGGACTTCTGTTAATAAGGAGCAAAATTTGTTTGTTTCTTATTCTTTGTGCCATTTTACTTTCAGGAATTGGAAAAGCTTCTTGACATCTTGCAATATGCTCATGAATTGTTGTCCAAAGACCTTGCACTAGATTCTTTCAATCTTATGATGAATGAAATGCAGGAGAATATATCTCTCGTTTCATATTCTAGCCGGCTTGCTTCTCAGGTTTGTCAGTAACCTCAGTTACTCAATAACCTTTGGATTACACCCTGAAACATGATTGACACATAACATTCTTTTTTCCTACTCATTAAATAGTTGTCTGTTGACCATCACATTTGTTTAAGCTTCTTATCTTTTCTAAAGGGCAGTGTGTTACTATTCAGCATTTTTTTATCCTCTTTTAATGTAGGGATTTTGTTATTAATATGTTTTGTGCAATTGTTTGACATGGAACGCCACTAATTAAGATTACACTATAGCAATAATGTTACAAAGATTGCTTATCGTGATTTTTATTGTGTTTGCTAGATTTGGACAGAGATGCAAAATGACTTTTTGCCAAACTTTATACTCTGCAATACGACTCAGCGTTTTGTTAGATCATCAAGAGTTCCTTCTGCTCCCATGCAGAAACCTTCTGTTCCATATGCAAAGCCAAACTTCTATTGTGGTAACCCAGTAAGAAGTTACCAAGCTTTTTATGAATGGCTTGATTTGAGTGCGAATTCATGTATTTTCCATGTTCTCATTGTTCTCATCATTAAGTTTGTCAATCTTGTCTCAATTCTTGTCCTAGGATCTAAACTCTGCTTACCAGAGCTTTGCTCGATTGTATTGTGGATTTTTTGGAATCCCTCACATGTATTCCATTGTGAAGCTTTTGGGGTCTAGATCATTGCCCTGGCTTATCAGAGCCCTCTTGGATCACGTGTCAAATAAGGTAGAAATGGAGTTTAAATGCATTTTTGTTCATTTTGTCTTGGAAATCGTACTCTGGCTATAATTTATGGCAAAGCTAGTACCTGTAATGATATTAAAGTATCTACTTTAACAAGATAAAAACATCACATTTTGTTCAGCTCTTTGATTTGCTTATTATGGACTCCTTGATGTGCTCATCCTAGTAGTTTGTGGATCAAGTCATAGTCTTTAACTGCATCATGTAGCTAAGTTATGAGTTATTGGAAATAACTACTAATTTGATACTAATATTTTACACATTTGATTTAGATAACTACAACTGAGCCAATGATTATTGGCTTACAAGAAGCTTTGCCGAAGTCTATTGGATTGCTTCCTTTCGATGGAGGTGTGGCAGGTATATAGCAGGCAACTATTCACACTTGCTGTTTAGTATTCTATACTGCAATTAGTGTATAAGTTTGTCACATCCACTGCCTTTTTGTATAGTTAACTGTGAAAATCATTATTTGTGGCATAAAGGGGACAGTTAACTCTATTTGAAGCTTCAAGCTTCGCCACTTCCCTGTATTCATGCAGGACAGCAGGAGCAATGATTTTGGCATCTCATTAACATGTAGCCCTCCATTGTCTGAAAACTTCATCTGTAATTATCAAATGTAACTTCACTGTTTGTCAGTGTTCTAAATGCTAGCTAAGGCTGGATATTTTCTATCTGCTTGTTTTTCTTGAACCAAAGCCCAAATATATAATAGTATAGGAACCAAGAAAATCTTATAGAAACGTTAAGCAAATATATACTTTAACTATATTTGAATGAAGTGGTCATATAACCAAGCTGTGGAAAGCAGTAACAATTCATTTTTTCTTCATTTAAATGAGAATAATAACTTGACATTCTGAATTGAAGGGTTATGCTCACAAGCAGTAACTTTTTGGCATTTAGATTTCATCTTTCCATCTTGTTAGGTTTTGTTTGGTATGTATGAGTTAATTGCTGGAATCTGGATAGAGCTGCAGCTTTGGAAAAGTTTGATTTCACCACATCAAACTTTGATTGATGATGTTCATAATCATCCTAAGACATTATTTGGTTCCTTTCTTTTTGAGGAATGGATGATTAAAATGTTTTGCCTAAGCTTTTAGTTACTCTAAATTAAGAGCTTGTTACTGTAATTTATTGGTCTTCTACACTTGTTTGCAGTCTAGTGGTATCTATGTTGTTATTTACAGTGCAAAGTACTTGTATGATTTTAGGTTGTATGAGGATCGTTAAGGATCTACTCAACTGCTGGCAGTCAAAATCTGAACTCAAAGCTGAGATTCTTTGTGGAATCAAAGAGATTGGGAGTGTCCTATACTGGATGGGACTTCTGGATATTGTGTTGGTTAGTTTACCAATTTCTTTGCTTTCTCTGTAGTATGGAGTAATCCTTAGGATGGGTAGAAGGAATGCTCCTTCAAATAATAGTCTAGTGATACTTCAGCCGCTGCTTCTCCAATTTTCCTTCTAATCAGTCTTTCAAACTTTATTACCTAACTTATATGCTAAGGATTCTTCATCTGACATCCATCTGTCTTTCATTTAAAACACCAACCATCAGTTTAGAATCAGAGAATGTTCTAATCTTGAGCTGCTCTAATGTTTTTCAAATGTTTTCTTCTACATTTCAAACTGAATTTATGTTCTTAATTTCTTTCTCTATAAAGTATCTTAGATTCGTGAAAGCTAAATATTTTGTTAAAACTTTTATATTGTGCTTGGCAGAGAGAAGTAGATACCTGTCATTTCATGCAAACAGCCCCTTGGTTAGGCTTAATCCCGGGCACAGATGGGCAGATACTGCAATCTCAAGAAGGGGGAGATAGCCCTATGGTTATGCTTTTTAAATCAGCAACAGCTGCAACTCTGTCCACCCCTAGCTGCTTAAGCCCTACCTCATTCAGCACGATATCGAAACAGGCAGAAGCTGCCGGTATATATTTACCTACTGTTAAATCTACCAACCACTCGTTATTGTTCTTTATAATGATTCCAGCACTGGTATAATGAAAATGTTTCATGGTTAAGCATCACTGGTTTGGTACATTATGAAACTAAGCTAGGAGGAAACCTATATTAGATAATAATAAATAATAAAATCAAAGCACTATATTTTAACCGATTGACTAGCGATTATATATCAGTTGATACTGCAGAGTTGGTTTATCCTCTTTTTCTATTTAGATAAAAATAAGCTTGCTTCCTATGGCAATAAATTGAGTATTTCTGATTTATTAGTTGGAAAAAAAGAAAAAAACAAAAACAAAAACAAAACAAAACAAAAGAGAAGAAATAACACTATCCCCCAAAGATAAAGTTCCTAGACTATTTAAAGTTTTCCTGGTCATCTTTCTTAATGGCTAATTTTGTGTTCAGATAGCTTCAAAAAATTGTTTGGTTCATATTTCTGATCTGCTTACGAGTTGCTAGTACGAGTTCATAACCCATATATTTAATCTATATATGTTACTGCAGATCTCTTGTATAAGGCAAATATTAACACTGGAAGTGTTCTGGAATATGCCCTTGCTTTCACCAGTGCAGCTTTAGATAAATACTGTACTAAATGGAGTGCAGCCCCAAAGACAGGATTCATTGATATCACAACTTCGAAGGACTTCTACCGAATATTTAGTGGCCTGCAAATTGTAAGAGATACTTTCTCTATTTTAATCATTACTCTTCAGAAAATATTTATTTCAAATCTGAAAAGTTTTTGAAATCTTTCTTTGCCCATGTCCTTATTTGCTACTTCATTATTGTGTTGGTTGTTTAATGACCACAATTTCAGGTTCTATTTGGTTTAAATTTATTTATCAACAAAACTAATTAGTTGGGACTTGGGATATATTGGGCTATTGCTATTTGGAATACGGAGATAAAGCAGGATAAAACAGATGTTGAAGCTTATTTATGCCAATATGGAACTTTTGGGGGAAGTTCCCTCATTCACTTGCTTGATGGTTCATTGCTTTGGTTTAAAGAGGAGCTTATGCATTTGCTAAGCTCTATCAACTGACTCTTGGTAAAGCCGTAAAGCACCAGCTTTGTGCCTCCTTTTGTCGACAAATTTTATACTTTTAAAAATACTAGTAACACTGAAGATAAACTCTAAGATAATGCAATAAAGAGCTTCTTTTGGATGATTTGGAGACTATATTGCATTGCTATTTCAGACCCGATGAATATTATGCGTGACATAAGTAAATCAATGTTTGTGCAGTCATAGTCGTTTGACAATTGGTCCTGCTGAAAGTCAAAGCATTTCACCTCATTACATATCTGGAACTTTGAAAATAAGTTTATCTAAAAACTGATTGATGGTGTTGAATTAGCTATATTCCATCTTTTTTTGTTGTGGTGATGGGCATATCTGATGGAGTTCCTAAATTCAGGAATACTTGGAGGAATCTGTATTATTGCAATCAAGCAGCCATGAAATGTTGGGCGATTCGGTTGCCTGGGGTGGATGCACAATAATCTACTTGCTTGGTCAGCAACTCCACTTTGAACTTTTTGATTTTTCACATCAAGTCCTCAATGTTGCAGAGGTAGAAGCAGTTGCAATCATATCACCGCAAAAAAGTCCTCCATTTGTTCAGGTATAAGTTTTCCTTCTGGTGGTTTGTCCTGTTATGGATATGGTATTGCAATTGGGACCAATATAATTTTGTCAAATAGGTCACTAAACTTGTAGCTTTTGTGCAATTGGATCACTGAACTTAAAAAGTGTGCAATTAAACCATGAAACAAGTAAAATATATGCAATTGGGACATTTTTCCAATTTGTCCCGATGGAATCCAATCATATTTACTTACATAGATGTACTAAGAATTGTCATTTCCTCTGTCATACTAGTTGGGTTGAAAGATTGAAATGTTTTCCACTTAAATTGCATTAAAAGAAATCATAAAAATATCCTAATTGCATATATTTTGCTTGTTTGATGGTTCGATTGTATATTTTTTAAGTTCAGTAACTCAATTGCACAAAAGCAATAAGTTCAGTGACCTATTTGACACTTGTTCCTTTTCTTTTCTTTTTTGTAACTGTATGATTAACTGATTAAGTTAAGAGTACACATTGAAAATATAAGAGAGAACGTATGGGTTCATAAAACCATGAGTTAGACTAGTTAATTGATTGAATTTAGTTTTTTAGTGTGGTTTGATCCATGTATCATTATAACATGGTATCAGAGCATGACTTGTAGTTGTACCAGTATGTTGTTTTCTGACAAATCTGTATTTTACTATACAAGGGATTGGATAGCTTATTAGAGGCTATGAAGAAAGCAAGGAGATTAAACAATCATGTATTTTCAATGTTGAAAGCTCGTTGCCCACTTGAAGACAAGCAAGCCTGTGCTATCAAACAGAGTGGTGCACCACTGCATCGTATCAAATTCGAGAACACCGTATCTGCTTTCGAAACACTGCCTCAAAAAGGTGCTTGAGATCAATGGTTAGATATTCCTGTGTATATGTTCTGCTTTTCTGCACTTCTCCATAGATGACACGGCCTGAGGATTATTGGTACACTTTGATTTTGGTTCAGCTCATTAATTAGTTTCTGTGGCTTTCAAAACTTCTGTTGCAACTTCACCTGTTTTGTTATAGAAGTCGATACTGCTGTGCTGTGAGTAAAAATACCACATATGAGTGTTGTGCTTACTTGGATGCTTTTGTCGCCAGTGGTAATAGAATGTTTACTAATTTGATACTCTCACCAAAAGGTTCATGTGGGGGGATATATGCATCTCAAATTTTATGAAGGATGGCATTGCATCTAAATATTTATATTCTTGATTCAAGATCAATCTTTATGTGCACTACTATTTCAAGTGTTGAAGGGCTAAACAGCTAGAAAATATTTAGAAAAATCATCCAAAAAGGTTGCAAAATATTTGAAACAACTCTTTGCTGTAACATGACATGGACCCATAGAATGAATTAATTCAAATAAAGAATCTACTCTATTATTGACCCGAGGAGGATAAGAAACTTGTCCATGTTTAGAAAAAACTCATGTACTTTCAATATATTAATAGTGAACATTTATTCATGGTCTACAATATAATTTACTAGAAATTCCTTGTTAAGTATTGAAATGATTTCAATTGGCCCAAAAAAAAAAGCGTTAGGATCATATGCACGGTCAACTGTAGGCACAAAATATTGTACATTAATTGTAGATACAAAATTTGAAAGTTATTTTTAGACTATGGTCCACAATGCAATGCAAACCCTAATACATGGTATAATTTATAAGTTATTAGTTAACTTTTTAATTAGGTTTGTCAAACATAGTCAAATAATGCATCTTTATTTTTCATTTTTAATTTTTTCTTTCTGAAAAACTGTAATAGGTTCTAATATTCTCAAGATTTCAAAATTTTCTTATTTCATCCGAGCCAATTAAAATACCAAAACAAATGAAAATGATATCGCTATTTCACCTCCATCATCTGCGAGAGGAACCAAAACTTGAACATATTCCCAATGTAAAATCTCCAAAATCAAAGATAAACCAAAATATGTAGTCATTGTCGTTGGCTTGAAAAGTAACAAAAATTACTTACACTGTTACACAATTCATGAACAAACACTATTTGAAATATACTACTAAATAAAAAGAAATGAAAGAGTAAAATCTTCTAATAATAAAATCTACCCACATTTCAAATTCTTGAACTGCACAAAGCTTTGCAGTGAATGAAATACAAATGTTGCCTTGAAATATTCCTCCCTCTAGAATCTTCACTAGGGGAAATATCATATTCTCATCTACTGAGACGAACCGATATCTCTAATTTTAGAAAACCTATAAGCAGGGTGTATGTTTCATAGATCTTATCTTAAATTAGTGCCCGGAGAATCGCCTTAGCACTATGTGTCAGTCACACCCAAACAGTTATCTGTGTGTTGTGTTCATGACTTTCAACAGAGACACATGAGATAGCAATTAACACTACCTGGAGAAAGCATAAATAAACAAATGCTGATTTTCATAGGATGAGAATCATCGATTTACCAAGAGGTATGAACCCTTTAGAGCGTTTGACCTGTGTGATTCCCAGAGACAACTGCATTCGGGCAGAGGATTTGAGTAGATTGAATCCTTTCTTGAAGACTTCTTCACTCTCGGTACTATGATGCTATTGCGATCACTCTCAGCTAGCATTGATCCCATTTCATCTTTGAAATCATTCCAACTGTGTAGCAATAATGACTACTTTTCAGGATCTTCAGCAAAGTGAACAAGGAATTAACAGAAAAAGGACAAAACATAAAAAGATACAGAATTCTAGAAAGCCACAGAACCCATGATTTCGTTGAGATATTTGCTAATGTGAGAGCTAGATGCCTAATGTTTATTATCATCTCTGTTTAATTAATCCTTTTTCATTTCCTTGTTTAGCAGAGTTCTAAAATATATTTAATCTTTTTAAATTCACCGCTTTTTATATCTTCTGTGGGATCATTGGAGGGTAATGGGATTACACTTATAACCTCAACAAGGCAACAACTATAGCATTGGAGATTATAACCATTAATGTTTAGTGGTGGAGAAAATAAAAGAAAAAGGAAATCAAGTTTATGCAAAATTATAGGAAATGATACAATCACCTTATGCTTGTGTTCTGTAGTAAAGCGACAAACTTGATTTTGTCTGGTTTAATAGTTTTGGCATGCCCATTATAGAGGTAACTCCGATGGCCAATCAAAAAATGAGGGAAGTTTCCTCCTTGAGTAGTGACAAACACTTCGCTAAACAAGCATACCATATAGTCCAGAGCAGCTAATCTTGATGAGTAATTCTAGAAAACCAAAAAATGAAATGCTTAGTTAATCACAAGTGGGATGCTGTGAAAAGAGACGACTTTCATATATCTGTGTAAAAATCGTACACACAGTGCTCTATATATGAGGCAAAGTAGAGGAGTAGCCCCATCTCAGCACTCAGAACAAGGCACTCTTGGCTGCCCCAAGGGAGGGAGGCCAAAGCCCAATCAACATAAAACAAGTCAAGAATGGAGCTCCTTTGCTTATTGCATGTACTTTCTAATATAGAAGCCTCCCAAATCCTCTAAATCAAGTATCCTCTTGATCTAGGACACTAACACTTTGATTTTGTAAGTCCCAGAGAAACAGTTTAGATCTTCTAACATCATGTTCATATTAGAATGTGAAAGTCCATCTAACATTCTAGAATCCATTATTAGTAATTGTAAGAGATAGCTTCCGCCTAGTGAACAATATAACAGCAGTAAAGCTCTTAAGCCAAGATTTAATACCTGTAATGGAGCGAGCTCCTCAGTGGTTGCAAGTGTATCCTTTGTCTGTAGGAGGGGAAACATCTCTCGAAGAGGGGCTAGATTTCTCGCTGTTTGGTAAATCTTCCCAGAAGCCAAATAAATTGGAGTGTCTTTGGCAAATCCCATACCTCTAAGCATCATTCCTACCTATCCTGACAAAAATTAACATATAAAGCAAAATAGTAATTAGGATATACACAAACAGAACATCTGAATCCAATTGAATCAAAGATCTTCCAAGTATTAGGAAAAAAATATTGGAAAAAATTCAAACGAGTATAATTCATGTGAAGCACACATCGGAAACTGAGAGCAAGCAAATAAATATCCTAACTTTTCTAGTTTCTAGTGTAAGTGTGAATAAATACTAAACAAAATGTTGAGGCTAAGACATGCAAGTTT
Organism: Ipomoea trifida; assembly: GCA_003576665.1. Classification (NCBI taxonomy): domain Eukaryota; kingdom Viridiplantae; phylum Streptophyta; class Magnoliopsida; order Solanales; family Convolvulaceae; genus Ipomoea; species Ipomoea trifida. Next base: position 14,545,674 of record CP025656.1, on the reverse strand, counting down.
GCGAGTTTCAAAAAGACAAAAGCATTATAGATATTAATAAAAAGTTGATTTAGCAAATATAGAAAACTGTTGAAGTTGGCACAATAATTTTGGCTTTTATCCATACAGTGGAGGAATAAAGTAGATAGCACCACTTTTGATATTTAATATTGTGAAAATTGATTCAATATTAATCCTCTAAATATGTGAAGCTAATTTTGAAAATTCTTAGTCGAATATGAGTGTGTAAATATATCTAACCTCTAAGGGGGACATAGGACATCTTCCATTTATACGATTCAGACCAGGTGAATCTACACGACCTCTTTGCTTGAACTTGTTTCCCCATCCTTTTTCACGTATTGCATCCATTTCAGCTTTTTCAGCCTCTCCACCATCATACACACAACATGAGAAGGCAACCATATCCTACAGAATAAGAGAAGAAGAACAACTTTTGAATGTGATATCAGATATTAAATGTTACAACTTACAAGAAAAGAACATTTCAACAAAGTAGAACTATGGGGGACATAGAGAGATATGATTATACCTCCTCAAATCGAAGATGAATGGACACATAGTTCCCTTGAAAACTGGAGCTCTTCTCAATCATTCGGCTGACTAACTTCTTTGCAAGGATTGATATAGCAGAAGAGAATTTCAAAGCTTCATAGTTAGCTAGGCATCTCAAGAACTGAATATGAGATGGCACATTCACTGCCAATCTATTTGCAAAAGGAGAAATGCGAACAACCCTGTATTATGAAACACAATTATCCAATAAGATATAATGTTTGTACACATTCATTGCCAATCTATTTGAAAAAGGAGAAATACGAACAACCGTGTATTATGAAACACTATTATCCAATAAGATATAATGTTGTACCATTCTTTTTCTGAGTGCAATAGGGTCCTATTTCATTTTCTTCTAACCATTAAAAAAATGAAATTGATATGTGGTTTCATAAACAACACGCACACACACACAGAATACTCAACTTGAAAGTGGGATGTAATTCCTCTGCATTTATGTAAAAGAAACTACATTAAGGATAACTAGCTTATTGATTATGGGCAACACAACTTTTTTCCTTTGCTTTTCTAGAAGATGATTATATCATATTTTAACAAAATGTACAAGCTTCAAACCATGTCAAAGAAGTAACCCAAAAGCACATTGAACATTTTGGTTCTACACACAAACTTTCCTTGAAGCTATACCTTTGGGCTTTTCAGCTAAAGAAAATATGGCAAAGCATCAGTAAATAATGTGCATCAGGGGAATTAACATATTTTGGTGCTTTTTGGCTTTTTTGCATGTGTATTTACAATTAAAAAAAAGAGGTGATATTAATGTGCATCTAGTTAGTTCAGAATAAATATTATTGCACGATAATTATGCAAGGTTAATGTATTTGTACATAGCACTGCTCTCACACACTACGAAGTGGTCTAATTATTTTAATCACCGTAAAAGAAAATTTGAAAGAAAGGAGCAAGAGAATGCAGTGCTTCTTGGTAGGTGATTCCAATGATTGACAACATAGAGTTTTCAAATTCTTAATTGAACAGGAAATATTTAATCAAATGCAAATGGACAGAGACAGTGATAAGTAGTTACCGTTCCTCAAGCAAGAAAGGATAAACCTCTTCCAAGTAGTAATTGGCAGGAGCCCAAGCCTGGACATGAATGTTTGGGATATTGCTGATGTTGTACCCATATATTGCCATCAATTCTGCAGGCAATTCTTTGACCACTTCGACATAGTCTTTAAGGGTGGAAATGAAATGGTCTTCATCATAAATATCAGCAAACTCACTGAAGTGTACAAAATGAAAGAATGCTCATGAAAAATGTAGTAAAAATGAAATCTTCTGTTAAATATATATGGTAAAATATCAAATACGTGTAGGGTCCCGCTTTTGGAATCCAGTGACATAAAATCACATGTTAAATGCAGTTAAACAGTTAAATATAAGAATTATAAGAAATCTAAATGTTAAGAGTACAAAATTTGACTTGATTTGATAGAAAGAAAAAGGAATTAGAAACAGCTCATTATGAAATGATGCTTTACACATGTATAAGAAAATGCTATGTTCCACAAGGAATAATTTGTTTAATTTCTTTCCCAGGCATAGTAGTCACAGAAGTACATCCTCAAGCTTGCAGAAATAACAAACTCTCAAAAGAACTTGGACAAATTTTTAAAGAGATGACAAAGACATCAATCTCAAAATGTGAAAATCTAGCACAAGGAGTGAACCTTAAGGGGATCAATATATATAAAAACAAGGATGAAAATCTCACAAACTCACCTGGAGTCCCTCCAAACATTGTGAAATTCAAGATGAGGGATGACCAGTGTTGCATTCAATAACCCAGCAACTGCCACTGCATTGCAGATCTGCAGATTAAGCAATTATGATTGTGACATGATGTGATCAGCATACATTTTGGAGAAAGGTGAAACCAAAGTAGAAAATCTGCTGGTTGACTATATACAAATCACGCACCGATGATCTTTGCTGATTAAGACCACCATTAGCCTCAATAATTATGTAAAGATTGGATGACTCTGAAGACACTAAACATTTCACATCAGGTCTCCTTCATAATGCAAATATCTTCATCTATGAAGAATAGCCACTTAAAAACCAACCATTTTCTGAAGCAATCCATCTTACAATGAACAAGGTCGGAAAACAATATAAAAAGTCTGAAGAATGAAATACCTAGACGCAGAGCAGCAGAAGTGTTTGAGCAATGCCTTTGCTCTCTTAGCTTCCTTTTGTGTATCCAGACATGTGACAACTGCATAATGTGATGCATAATTTCCACTTATTACCAAAAGATCAATTAATTCGTTAAATATAAAATATTTTATACGAAAAAAAAAAGATAAAAATCAGAGAAAATGAGAGAGCAGACGATAAAAAGGAAACCTCAAGAGTAGAAGAATTGTCGGCATCAATGTCGGTCCATAGGCTCCGGAAGATCTCGTGGCTGCGGTAGACGGCAGCCTGCGGTGAAGGAGTGTGAAAGAGGGAGAACAGGGGACGCAGGCAGCTGATGAGGCCGGAGAAGTAGAGGAGTGGGAGGAGAAGCAGTGAGCACCGGAGAAGAATCCGGCGCCTGCGGTAGTGGAGCTGTAGCTTCCGGCGAGAGTGGCGGTGGGGCGGCGAGGTGGGAGTATGAGCGTCGGTGGTAGCCCCGTAATCAATGCCGATTTTTGAGGCCATGCAATACAGACTGTGCGCTGTCAGAGAATAGATCGGAAAATATAAATTAATTCACAGAAATTTATACAAGGAAAATTACACTGTAATAGAGTGACGTTAAGTGTTCGTCAGCTTTTTTTTTTTTTTTTTTTTTTTTTTTTTCCAACATCATTAATTTATGGGTAAGTTACCAGTGAGACTATCTCACAAAATGAGACAAGTCACTTCAAGATGTAATACATCACATAATACTCCGTAATTATAGTGAAAAAGGTAATAATGTTAATATTGTTTATTACATGTTTTTTTTAAACATATAATATTAAGATATATTCCGTAATATTTAGAGGTTGAGCAATTACTTATGAGAAAATTATAATGCTTTTTTTTTTTGAAAACAAAAAAATTATAATGCTAATTATTAATAAATTGATTGACTTTTTTTTTTTGAAGAAACCATAAATGTATTAATAATCAATCAAATGCGCGATACAGGCCGGTGGAACAGACCACCACGACCCTAGGACAGACGATGAACCTGTTGCCCGTGCCAAGACATGAGCCACCTGATTCGCTGACCTTCTGACATGGCGAACAGACACGTTCCCAATGTCATTAGCAATGTAGCGACATTGCTTAACCAATAAACCAACATAAGAAAAGTGTAGTAAGTTTGAATTATAACTAGAACAGAAATTAAGACTATCAGATTCTAAAATAAAATCGTTATAATCATGAGCCTTCATCCACGAGAGTGCCTCCTTCGCCGCCATAGCTTCAGCCAAGTTAGGATCACGAACACAGCAAAGCCGGGCATTATGTGCTGCAACAAAAGCTCCAGTGTGACTCCTGACAACCAACCCATAACCAGCGCCCTCCTCAAATAGAGCCGCGTCAACGTTACACTTCAGGCGGTGAGCGGGCGGTGGAGACCAAGAAGTCGGTCCCTGAGTTGCTTCCACCACAGGTGTAACCCTACTATAGACCGAGATCCATAAGTCACGTAAACTCTCAGCTTGCCTCAATATAAACTCAACGCACATGGACTTACCCTTCCACACAGTATCATTCCTTGCATTCCAAATCAACCACAGCCTGGCCGCAATGTGCACAGCATCCTTCACACACGGATTGCACAGAGCCGTATTGAGCAGCATTACCAAAGAATCACCAGGCTGAATTAAGGAACCATGCCAAACATGACTCAACGCAGGACATGAGCAGAATAAGTGATCCATTGTCTCTTCATCGAAGTGACAAAATGGACACCCACACACGACGAGACCTAAGCAGCGTTCGTACTGGCAGTATGTTACGCATGCACCTCCATAACAGGTTCTTAACCTTCGGTGGCACCGGTAGCTTCCACAACTTACGCCATTCAACAAATTGCACTGCCGGATCTGCATGGACAGAAGTGGAAGTTAATAACCTGTAACCATGTCGGACAGTATAAACACCACGAACACACGAACATCACCTTGCCACCGCCATACATCCCGGAGAGTAAGCGAAACTGGTGTTGCCAAAATTCTAGGGACATCAGACGCCACAAATAAATCGTTCACAACTTCCACATCCCAAGTTCCTGTTTGATCAAGTAAACCACTTATGAGAGAATATGTAATACTTGTGATTAAAATTGTAATATTTTAAAATCAAATGTAATATTAAGAGTTAAAAAGTTACTTATGAACAAAATTGTAATATTTATAATAGAAAATTTAATACGAAGTACTTATTAAAAAATTCGATTAGTCCCACGGATGAGTATTTGTGAGACGATCTCATAAGAAATTTTGCCTAGTAATATTATTTCTTGTAAACTATCTATTACAATTTTGTTAAGAGTCAATTCCATTTTTTATCCTATATTTATAGGTGTCAGTCCATTTTTAGTCAATTTTTTTTCAGAACATCTCCTTTGGTCATAGCATTATTGTAGCATCACTATTTTTTTTGTTTTGTTTAAATGACATTTTCTTGGTAATAGAACAATACAAAAGGTTCTGGTAATAGAACAATACAAAAGGTTCTACATCTTCCAAAAAAACATATACACTGATCATACATTCATTGATAGCATATATAAGGGTAAAATAGACCCTCAAACTATACCGAAATGTGCAATTGGGTCCTTGAACTTCAAAAAACTCCAATTAGGCCCTTGCAGGTTAACAAGAATTTTGGCCAACTCCGGCGATTGTTTAATCTCCTTGCTTTACTAGTAATCGGGCCAAAACATATCTTTAATTGCATACTAGTACTCAAATAAAAAAATTGATGTTATAATTTACTCCGTATATAATTATATATCGATCCAAATATTCTTAATATATATTATAACAAATCCATTCCGTGCATCGCACGGATGAAAATACAAAATACATAATCTAAATGTCATTTTGAACCACAGTATAAGATGAACCCTCATCCATGTTTAGCTTAAAAGTTCCATGCTATGTTTTAAACTTTAAATGTACTTCAGTTCAAAGTTTAGGACATTTATTCAGCTTAACTTCCCAGTAGTCTGAGTATAACATTGTAACATAGGAACTTGACAACAAATTACTTGCCAAAAGTAAAATGACTCTGGAAGATAAGATACAAAGTTAAATAAGCAGGGCTTAGTCTCTTGACTAGCTCAAGAGGACACCTTATCTATCCATCTAGGCAGCACCTCCTACCCTATCACGAGGAATCAGGCGCAATTCCGATCCATGTTTGAGGAAAACATTTCCTGAAATAAAGCAAACAAAGTTTTAATTCATCTACTAAATCATGGAATCAATGCACAACAAGACAATATTAACAAGCAACGAAATTGAATGTTGATCATATGAATGATAAAGCATTCAAATGTGTCACATAAATTCCATTATTGGCAACATTAAATCTCCTTGGTCTGGCAAAACACAAAACCATCAATCTATCTATCTTCTCAGAGTTATGTTTACTGTAAAAATTTTAAGTCCTACAGTGGCACTTAGTTGAAAGAAGACATCTTCATGCTCACTAGACCTCATCCCCGACCCACCAGAGACCGCAAATTATACTATGGACCATGGCCCACATCGCAATGTGGATCACAGATAAATGCTCATTTTTAGTATATTAAATGTCAATGATCCATTTTGTAAGGTAGACCATGGTCCATGGTATACTGATTGACCAAAGACAAGAAGGAAATACTATACTCCTAGTAATCATGGAATACAAAGTTAACCTAAAGGAGTAAGAATCTCTACTTCTCTAGCAAACTCAACAGCCTGGGAGGAAAAGACCTAAAGGAATAGGACATTGGAGAAGCCAAGTCATGCATGCCTTCCTCGTTCACTTCTTCGTGCCGAAAGAACTCTACATCATCTAAGGAGCCCTTTCTTGCATCTCCTAGGGATACTTATCCTCTATTACAAAATCCATTGAGAGTGGGACAACTCCATAAACAAATATTCTCTCTTAGCTCCACAAAAGGGATATTATCTCTAATCCTTCAGCTCCATAGTCAACACAAGCACAAACTCTATAGCACCAACATTTATGCATGTTTATTTGCGTTGGTTATCAGGCTTATGTTGAACCAGTGATGTTAAGAAAAACACAAACGTACACACAATGAAATGACAAATGGAATACAAATAGTTTATCTCTGTCTTATCCACCCCACATCAGAATTGATAACTTTTAGTACAACTTTTAGAGGATAAATTTTACAGACAGACATAAAATTAGTGTGACATAAGAGATCTGTAGAAAACAGAAAATAGAGAGAGACAAAGCATGGATGTAGGACTAATAGAAAAAGGATAAGTCCAACAAAGAATTAATGCAGTAATTATAGTCAACTTATGCCACTAACTTGCAGCAATATTACACGTTACTCCTTCCATCTACTCAAGAATACTTGCAAGAATATGGATAATTCTCATTCAAAATTAAGGCACCACACTGTAAACACCTACAATAGCTAGAGGTTGCCATCATGACAACCTCTGAACTTAACTAAATTTCTACATAATACCCATGAAATTAATCAAATTGCTTTGCTGCTTGCTAAGTAATATCTTCATCATTTACTCTTCATATCTAGGCTTATCTATCCCTTTTCAACAATGTGAAATAAAATACACACAGAAAGTCTTTTCCTTTTACTTACACCTACATTTCATAGCTCTTTAATCTTTTATTTATTTACTTATTTGTTTATCATTCATTGAACCATAATAGCTTACCAATTATAATGTGAGTCACCTGTGATAGTCATCCACTTATTCCACTCTGATATATATATATATATATATGTGTGTGTGTGTGTGTGTGTGTGTAGATATGCATACATGTGTGTAAGTGTGTGTGTGTGTATTTATTTAAATAAACACACACCTACACAACAAAATAAAGGAAAACTATTTGCTCCAACTAAAAGATGCAGGAAAACCAAGGAGCCAAGATCCAGTTTAACTTACAATCTTTAATGTCCGCGGTCCAATTAACCAGTTAGTATTTTAATTTACTCTATATTTAGGAGAGCCAACAAGACCATTATGTGATGAAGAAAATCATTGTAGGAACCACCATGGAACCATTAAGATGTAAGGACTGAAAAATGTTCCAAGAATCTCAAACAGGCATCTTATAGTGGGGATCAATCAGCCTATATTCATTCAAAGGGCACTATGCAATCCAACTTGGCAACTTGCTCATAGTGCATATTATTTCATCTAATTAAAATATAAAATTCCTTCACTTCACACTGTTTGAGCTCTATATTTTGTTTCTTTTCCCCTGTTAGTTATGTGACTGGTACTATGTCAATAGGAGTTCTACACTCTCATACAAGATCACATTAAAAAGTTCAATAGGTTCTTGGGTATTTCATGCTGTGTTGATGATGACAGCATTAATAAACCTTAAGTAACAGGGTGGCACCTAAGAACGTCAAGTGTGCTTTCATCACACATAGCACAATAGATAACAACCAAATGGGAAGTGGGCACCATAAGTACCACCAATGTGAGCCTAACAGGCTAGAAAACAAAAAGCAGATTGGTGGGCATTTATAGACCTTGGAAGTCACACTACCAAACTTGGAAGTGTGCCCATTTATAGACTTAAGGAAATGAGAGTGGAAAGAGAAAAATGCATATATATCAAATACTTGTCTGACCTGGATTTTGAACTTGATAAAATCACTTGGTTATAATAAAGATACCACAAATAACAAAGAAAAATGCACATAATGAATGGTCAACCAGGAATTTCTCCTAGAGCAAAATAAGTTAGTAACAAGACAAAAGCAAAAATGTTGTTCCTTAGAGGAGCTTCTATCCTTTTATATTGCATGGGTTCTTTTAATACCATCCCTTTCCCTGACAAAGTTGTATTACTTCTCCGGGACTGTTAGCTTATGCATCAGTAGTAACATTACTTCCACACATTGCAAGATGCCTTAAATACTACGCAAAAAATAATTCCAAGCACTTCACAAGGACACAAGGTACTAATACAGAATAAAGTTGAGAAGAATAAAGGTACCTGCACTTTGTTGAGGGTTGATTCCTACTCCATCTAAACAAAGAAAACCAAAAAGATCAAGTCAATTTTCATCAAGAAAACCCCATATATTAAAAAAAAAACCACCAGTAACAAGCAGTAGTAAACAAATTTTACTACACATTTTAATTCTGTAAATGAAAATTTGTTATAATATTTAATTTTCCTTTATTTTTCAATTGGGATTTTATTCAACAGCCTAAGAGAAGAAAAACGTGCACAAGAATTTCTGCAATTCATCATGAGGCAAAGTAGAAATCAAAACGTAGTACAATATGTTAGATACGCTTCAACATTAAACTTTTTTATTTTTTATGTTTAAAAACCACCAGCCACAACAAAATTCAAATTTGATCATAAACATAGACACAGACAAAAAAATATACATATATTTATATGCGTATGCATATACGAAAATCAAATACCATTAGTGATGATAGCGCTGGTTTGGGGAGGTACTTTGAATTCCTCGGCGGCGAATTTAAGAACGGCGGTGAAAGGGGCGGCCTCCGGGACGCTGAAACTGAAGTAGAGTACAACGAGGGTGATTTTGAACGGATGTTAAACAGATTCGCAAAATGAAAGTCAGAAAAGAAAAATTGAAGGGCAAAAGCGTGGATACTCACACTTTGAAGGGCAGTTTCGGATCGGAAGTGAGAGTGACCTTGAACGAAACCTTGCCTCCAGCACTAGCCATGTCTTCTTCCTCCTTTACGAGTTGGGCGCAGCTTTGTCGTCGAAGGTCTGGGCAATTTATAATTGTTTACTAGTTTTATACGCGCATTGCGCGAATGGGTTAATGCCCAATGTTTATATTTAAATAAATATTTGAAAGTATATCAATGCAAGATTATATAGGAGAAGTTTATACATGGGTAATTGAATGCCGAATTTTTTTTTATTTAAATATCTAACTTAAAGTATATATGAATCCAAGATAATATAGAAAATTCATTATAATTATTACTAAAATAAATGTTTGCAACCTTGTAAAATCGATAGTCTAAATATTTGGTCTAAAAATGATAGTCTAAATAAATACTACTTTTAATTTGAATTTTTCAAAATGTTCTTAATTCTGTTTTGAGTAACATTGTCATTGTCTTCATCTTTACTATTTGTTCTCGTCCTTTTTGTTGGTAGTGTGTTATTTGCAATTCGGTTATTGTTGGTAGCATAGATGACAACGTCATGCAATGAGATTATAATATAGGAGCTATGGACTTTCCTTTAGGTGTTCTGTTTGGGATTCATTTGGTTCAACCATTATTGTTGAATGAGTTATTGTGGATAAAGAAATCCCTAGTTTAAGAAAAAAGATTAAATAAATTAATAAAAATTTGAAAATTTAAAATGTTATGTATTCCAAAGATATTAAAAGGTAGTTTCTCGCTTTAATTTGCTGGGTAATGGGTTATTTGAGTACTTTCATTGTCAACAAATCTCCCAAGTAGTTAATATGATTGGTTTCAGACTACTCTTTTTTTATTTTTTTCATGGTATTAAAGAAATACATATGTATCATTTTTTGGTGTAACTACTAATTTATTTAATTCAATAAGAGTAAAATAGAGTGATTCCGCTTCAATTTGTTGGGTTATTTGAGTACTCTCTTTGTCAACCAATCCCCAAGTTGTTAATATAATTAGCTTCAAATTATTTAATATTCTAAATTAAAGAAATACATATGTATCATTTTTTGTTGTAGCTACTAATTTATTTAATTTAATAAGAGAAATAGAGTGAGAAACTTAATTATGTCAAATTTGATTAAGATGAGGTTCGAACTTAAGACCTTTCTTATAGAAATTAATGGGTAAGTTAAAAGTTAACGGAATATTGACAGAGAAAGAATATTTAACGGAAAACTTAACGGATAATCATAAAAATAAGGTTAAATTAGGTAATCTATATTAATAATATTAATCTGAAGTATCTTAACCATCTATTTGATTAAATAATTCATCTGAACCATCCATCTGATTAAAAAATTTAACCGCCATTTTTTCTACCCATTTTAGGTCTAACTCTCTTTGGCTCTTATTAGTATAGTAGATATCGTGGCTTGTTTGGTTAAACCAGGATTTGAAACTCACAATTAGAGTCATTTTCATTTTTGTCCTACTATTATTGGGTATTACCAATTTTAGTTCACTTTATTAATTTTTACTACATTACGACCAGTCTTATTTAGTTTTTATAACTTTTAGTCCACCGTTAAAATTTTTGTCAAAAAATCGTTTAAAACATGAGTATTTTGATATTTTCATGCTTTGATCACCTCCTCTACCCATTGTAGTGGTTTTCCTTAAACATTTTCATCTAATGAAAAGGTCCTGTGAAAGCTATGGGTTTGTAATGTGGCTCACATGGCTTTCGTCGAACCTCTTCATTGGATGAAAATGTGTAAAGAAAATCACGGCAAAAGGTCAAGGAGATGACCAAAGCATGAAAAGACCAAAGATACCCCTATTTTGGATGGCCATTTGACGAAAATTTTAACGGTGGACTAAAAGTGGCAAAGACTAAATAAGATTGTCCACATTGTGGCAAAAATTAATGAAGTGGACTAAAATTGACAATGCCGCAATAACAGTAGGACCAAAAATGGAAATGACTCCTCACAATTCCTATTTAGATTATCTCACAAATACTTGTCCGTCAAATAGATTGGATCAAATAAAAATAAATATATTTATACTAAAAAAATGTAATACAAATTATAAATAAAGTGTTTATTACTTATAAAAGAAAGTGTAATATTTTGAAAAAAAAAATATAATACTTTTACATTAGTATTATATTTTTCCTAAGTAACAAATACTTGTCAACATTATTTATAAAGAGAGTATAGTACTTCGAGGAAAAATATAATGCTTTTAAATTTGATTTAAAAGTATTACATTTTTCATCAAAAATAACAAACACTTTATTTCTTATTATTACTTATTTTTCAGTATAAGTATTACAATTCCATATTGATCAGACCTAACACACAAATGTGATCCTTGCTATTATTATATTAGTAAATTCTACTATGATATATGGGTATCTGAAAATTAGGCTAACCTTTCTCACTTTTAAAATATCATATCATTATATTTGTAATTATCGCAATTCACTTTCAATTCATACAATTCTTTTTCGACATTAAAAAATGGTCTCACTTTTACATCACATAAAAAATTATTTTCTTTTATCAATACAAATTATTTTCTACAATTAATAGTGTGTGTGTGTGTGTTTTCAAGTGAGAACATGCTCACATGTAAAAAGTGAGGGCTAATTTGATGCATCCATTTAGATAGATGAACAGTTGAGATTGCTAGGCTCGAGGTACCATGGTAGGCAGGTAGGTCTCATTCAATAGACATTGTGCGGCCCGAGCTTGGACTACTTCAAAGCGTCCTTACTTTTTTTTTTTTTCTTAATTGTGGGAAGGAGGTCCAATGCAAGTAAGGTATACAACTTTGACCTCTTATGTCTATAGAGTATGGTGACTAGTAACCTCATTCATATGGGGGTTTTTATGCAACTGATTAGTGTACACCCAAGCAGACCACTTGGTGGAGGCAATCTTTGTAGGTCTCCCCGTGGCGAGGCTGTGTAAAGGATACAAGCTTGAAGGGAAGTTAGCGGGAGAGAAATATGTAGGGGTGATGCAATCACTTAGTGTGGATGACATTGTGCGATTCAGAGTGCCCTTAGCTTGACGGTACCCCTTGTCCAGGAGGATGAGGCACCACCACTCTACATTTCCTTAGGTGCCACCTCAGATCAGTATGCTACAGTCCAGAACTGTGTGGCCTACATGCATTCCAGTACCAACTTTACTTGGAGTTGCTACAACAAATGCAAGACTTCATCCGACAGGAGTGGTTGCTCTACTATTTCATTTTGCTTTAATGTCGTTTTGCATTGCAATATTATCATCTCCTTCCTAGTTACGTAGTAATAAAAGAAAAGGTTAGTTTGAGTAATTGGTTATTGTGCATTTGTAAGTAGTGTTGTGTGAGCAAGTACTACACATCTGATTTGTGCTCTGCGGTTTTCCAAAATTACCCCATTTAACCCTTCATCCATATATGCGACCGATTCAATATTTCATACTCCAAAACCTCCATTTTTAATCTTTACAATTTCACACTCCCTTAACAACGTAACTTTGACACCCACCCTTTGAAGGATGGTTTGCTTCGCGGTACATACCTAATGTGGTTCACAACTCGCTCGGTCCATGTACAACATCTGCAATGGAAGAAGGTTTGTGCACTAATAAATTTAAAAAATCCACAATTAATTGTTCGTATACATTTTCCTAATCCTGTGCTTACCGTGATAAATAGGAGTGGCCCAACAAACCGCTTGTGTTGTTTTGATGCCCACTTACCTTGGCATTCTACTAATGAGTCGACGACGAATTGAACTTGGCTTAACAATATCCCACCTCCCAATTTTTCTTACACCCCACCCCAAACTGATGTCTCATCGTGATGTTTTGTGAATCCAAACATATGCCTTTCCCCCTTTTTGTGTATCCCAACATTGACTTTAGTGTTCTTTTTTTTACTAAATTAACACCTTCCCATACTACTTGAAAACAAATCTATTATTCCAACCTTTGGCTTGTAGTGCACAAACAACAAACAGCTAATATTCAACAAACAACATTAACGTTAGTTCTAATATTAGGTATTTTTAAGTCTCCATGTTTGTTTATTCTCTCTTGCACAAATCGCCCTTCCCACTGCCTCAGGAACCAAATTGCAGACAATTTGAAGCTCCAAAAATGGCGTATGCCCGCCCAGCGGCGACAGAATTGCACAAAAAAATATATACGTACAGATTCTCTTCACAGCTTTGACGGATGCACGATGCTAACTTTGCTGCCTTTGTGTTTCGTCGGTCATGGATTTCGATTGTGAAGTAGTCGCCTACGATATGGCTGGTTGATAGATGAATGAAAAACTCTGCGTGAATGGTCTATGCACGAACGTATTCTCATTCAAGACATAGTTGTGAACCCTAGATAGTAAAATTGTGTTTTTCGCTACCATTAAAGACTCACATGACCACAATTACATTTACCCTTTTACCCCACCTTACTAATTACTACTCCTATTACAACCTAATTTAGTGGAAATAAATTTGTAGCAAATATGCAATTACAGCCTTTTACTTGTTTAATCCAAAGGTTACCAATAATCCTCACTCCTCATCTAAGAGGCTATCCTCACTTGATCTCTCCACCCTCTGTGTGTGTAAACAAGAAAATCTATATATGTATTCAAAATCAAAATGTGCCTGTACAAAATCTCTATCAAGAAAGTCCTTTGATTCTTCACTTGGCTTGCTTGAACACTTGAAGTTCTTCAATGAAGGGCTTATTTGTTGCTCAATCTTCGTTGAAGAGCCTCCAGTCTTAAATTGGCTTGATCTTTTAGGATAGTTTAGCTTACTTGAAAACATGTTTACTCTTTAGTCCACTTTAGCTTGGCTTGATCATTGAATACGACGACAATTGGATTTAGATGACCATTAGAGCAAGTCATCATCTTCTCTCTCATTATGACAAGTACATACGGAGAAAATATGTTTCTCTGTCGAGTATTTATCTTTAATTTTGCACGATTTTAAAGAAAATGAATTAGAAGTGATATTTTTAAAAAAATTATATATAAATTGAAAAAGAGGTAACTTTATATTCTTTTTGAAAAACTTAAAAGGAATAAATGAGCAAATATTAAAACAATAGTCGTGGATGAAAATTGATAAGAATTAAATGTGTGGACCAAAATTGTCATTTTGCTAATACTCGTGAAACCAAAATTGGTATTTGCTCAGGAATAAATGGTAAATCGGGAACAATAAAAAGTTAGTGAAATTTAAATTAAGAAAATGATTGGGACAAACTAAAAGAGAAGTAAGAAAAATTAAATGATATGGGGCTGGAAACACTTGATAGAGTAATGGCATGTTTGGTTGGATGGAAAATCAATTCCATGGAAAATGGTTTTCAAAAAGTTGAGGAAAATGAAAGATTATGTTGTTTGGTTGGATGTAAAATGATTTCCATGGAATTTGACTTCCCAAAGAAGAAGGAAAACAAATTCCTTAGTAGAGTTAGGTATTTTGTTTTCAAGGGAGGTGGGAAGAAAGTATAAGCTTTGGACTATTTTACCCTCAACCAGCTTTATTAATTACACATGTATATATAGCCAAATCATTATTATTTCTAAGGACATATTGGTCTTTATATTCATAATTTCTTACCATTCAAAATCCAACCAAAGAATTCCCAGTAATTTCTTTTCCACCAACCAAACAGTGGAATTTGTTTTCCTGTAATTTATTTTCCATGGAATTTGAATTCCATTTCCTTTAAATACTTCCATTTTCTTACCATTCAATGCATTCTTTCCAATATTATGATTTAACATGCATGATAATAATATTATGGCTTTAGATAATTGCCACTATTTAGGTATTTGGTTCCTAGTAATCTATACCTTCGATATCTAATGTTGAAGGAAAGGTTATGTTTACCATTAACATGTTACAATGATTATTGTTTATTGCTTCATTATGACTGTTGATCTAGAATGAATCAATGGTTGTGATTAAACTATATTTTTCACCACTTGCACCTCTTGTTTGGCTCAGTGTTGCAATTCGTCAATGAAGTTGAATAATAAATCTTCCTCGGACATGTTGGAATTTGAAGCATAAGAGTCGTAAACTCTTGCACATAATCTTGGATGGATCCTCGTTGCCTCAACTCCCTAAGTCGTCTACGTGCCTCATAGACCACGTTTTCGGGGTAAAAATGTCGCTTGTGCTCTTTCTTGAAATCCTCCCACGTGTCTATGCGGCAAGTCCCGCGTTCGATGTCGGCATGCTTACGTCTCCACCAAAGCATAGCCGCATCGGTAAGGTATGGGGTAGCAGCCTTGATCTTCTTTACTTCGTCTTAGAGACCAAGATTCTCAAAATATTGCTCCATTTGACAAATGAAATTCTCGACCTCTTTTGCATCTCTTACACCTTTAAAGTACTCAAGCCTTGGAACCTCTACCCTTGAGCTTGACGTTGAAGTGGTTGCCTCTCCACTCGCGGCAACCTTCTTGCACAAGGCAATATCCTCACGCATAGCCTCGATGTTTTCTTTTAAGGATTTGAGCATGGTCATAACTTTCTCCTCGAGTTGCTCGAAACGATCCTCCATGGCAATGTGCTCGTCTCTGACCTTGTCGACTTCCTCAATAACATAAAGCGTTTTAAAGTTAAACTCGACCCTCTCGAGTTTCTCCCCAAAGTCTCCTACGAGATGCTCTAAAGCGACAACCTCCTTTGCCTTGCTTTGATCCCGCTTCTTGCTAGTCCCCCACAGAATGGGTTCTATTCCTCATTCCTCTGTCGTGTCCGACACACGAACATCCTCCATGCAGGCCATCGCAACGGACTAGCAACCCAATCTCAAACTTGGCTCTGATACCAACTGTCACGGACTCATTTTCCCCTAACGACATCTCATGCGGCCTTAGCTATATTTCCCCTCAAATAGCTAAGTCAGCCTTGTTCGTGCCATGAAAATGGTGCTACGTAGACAATGAGATGGCTACAGAAATAAGTTAGGCAAGAAGCTAAAGAAAACACTCGAGCTTTATTGCGAACTTGTATTACATCCACTCTTGGATTCCTCTCTTGGATGGTTTACAAGCACGATATTTATACCCATTCCACCTCCTCAATGGATAGATGATAGAGATCTACTTAATCCTGCGAATTGTTGTGAGAACCCGTAAACTCGTTAAGTGGATCCCTTCCATATTTACGAAGCTGAAAGTTTTGGAGTGAGGGGTTTAGGGTTTTAGGGTTAGGATTTAGGGTTTAGCGTTAAAGGTTTTAGGATTTAGGGTTAGGGTTAGGGGTTTAGGGTTTAGGGTTTTGGGATTATATTTTAGGGTTTAGGGTTTTAAGGTTTAGCATTTTAGGGTTTAAGGTTAGTGTTAAGGTTTAGGGTTTTAGGTTTTTAGGGCTTTAGGGTTTAGGTTTTTAGGGGGGTTTTAAAATTTAGCATTTTAGGGTTTTGGGATTTAGGGTTTAGGGTTTAGGGTTTAGGATTTAGGGTTTAGAGTTTTAGGGTGAACTAAGTTATTATTGTTATTATTATTATTATTATATTATTATTATTATTATTATTTTATTTTTTTTGAATTTTGGGGTTTAGGATTTAGGTATTAGAGTTTAGGGTTTTAAGGTTAGGGTTAGTATTAATTTTATGGTTTAGGGATTTAAGGTTAGGGTTACGGTTTTAGGTTTAGGGTTAGGGTTAGGGTTTAGTGTTAAATGTTTTAGGATTTAGGGTTTAGGGTTTAAGTTTTAGGTTTTAGGGTTTAGGGCTAAGGCTTAGGGGTTAAATTTTAGGATTTAGGGTTTAAAAGTTTAGCGTTTTAGGGTTTAGGGTTTAGGAATAGGTATTAGGGTTTAGGGTTTTCAGGTTTAGGGTTATTTTTAATTTTAGGGTTTAGGGTTTTTAGGTTAGGGTTTTAGGGTTTAAGGTTCAAGGTTTAAGTTTTAGAATTTAAGGTTTTAGGGTTTAGTATTTTCGGGTTACAATTTAAGATTTAGGGTTTAGGGTTTAGGGTTTCAAGGGCTTCGGGTTTAGAGTTTAGGGTTTAGGGTTTAAATTTAGGATTTAGGGTTTAGAGTTTAGGGTTTAAGATTTAGAGTTTAGGGTTTAGGGTTAGTGTTAGGGTTAGTGTTAGGGTTCGGGGTTTTAGGTTTTAGCAAATTTTTTTTTTTTTAGCATTTTAAGGTTAACGATTTAGGGTTTAGCGTTATAGGGTTTAGGGTTTCAAGTTTTAAGCTTTTAGGGTTTTAGGAGTTAGGGTTTAGTGTTTAGGATTTTGGGGTATAGGATTTTGGGTTTAGGTTATAGGATTTAGTGTTAGAGTTAGTGGTAGGTTTAGGGTTTATGGTTAGGGTTAGTGTTTAGGATTTAATGTTTAAGTTTTAGGGTTTAGGGTTAAGAATTTTTTTAGGGTTTACGTTTTAGGGTTTTGGGTTTAGGGTTTTAGGGTTAGTGTTTATTGTTTCAAGGCTTAGTGTTTAGGGTTTAGGAGCTATGATGGTTTAGGGTTTAGTTAACATGAGGTATTAAAGTACTTTTAGACGATTTTCAATGTAAAAATACCTCACATAGTAATTTGAAAGATATCGGTGCTAAATAGTAAACTTTGAAAACATACATCAAAATTAAAAATACATAGAAAAACACCAAAAACCCATAATGTGCAAGAAAAAAGACTTAAAAGAGCACTTTAAAAATACTAAAAATGCAAATAAACACAACTCAAAAAGTAATTTAAAATACTTAAACTGAGAGAAATTAGCAATAGAAAAAAAAAAGCAAAAAAAAAAAAAACAAAAACAAAAACAAAAAGAATCCAAAAATGAAAGGAAATTGAGAGAAAATAATAAGAAACTAAAAATTGTAACAAAGAAATATTAAAATCAGTTTAATAGAAAAGGCACTACTACAGAGTAAATGACAATAGGCATACTTATAACTTACTGCTCCAGACTCAAAAAATGTTAACTTTACACCTAAAATAATTAATTTTGATATATGTGTATGTACTAATTAAAGATGCATCTTTGCTTTTTTTTTTTTTTTTTTTGAAAAAAGATGCATCTTTGCTAAATCTTATTGTCTTAACTTTTTTTTTTTTAAAAAAATTATTTTTTTTTTGAAAACAAAACAAAAAATTATTTATTATAATTTGATTATAGGAATGTACTACAATTTATTTTTTTTTAAATCAGGAATGTACTACAATTATGATATCATAAATTTCTATAAATTTGTTGCTATAGATACAACCAAAGTTATTTTTCAACAAATTAGTACATAATTAACATCGGACAAAAATAAACTTAAAATCACTCTAACAGTCAAATGTTTATTTATAAAGCATACCTTTTGAGTTATTTATTCGATTTCTTTTTGTTTTTTGTTTTTTTTTTTTCGCATCACACTGATGAATTGTATGGATTGAATACCTTGGCATTGATTGCAATAGCAGCTACAAAGAAAACAACTCTTGCGACTTTAAGAAGGAAAAACTCCATAAATATTATATGCAAGCACACAGATGGAAAATGAAAAAGATCAAAAGACCTTAATAATTGGGTAGAAGATAGGGAAAACAACAATGACGAGCAAGATAACTATTAGCAAAAACCTTGCACCGATGCTCAATCCATACCATTAACTAATAGACCGGGAATAATATGCCACCAAACAAGGGTGAAATATGCATATAAGTGGCACCATAAAGAATAATAGATTTTCATTTAATAAAAAAAGAATAATAGATTTTCATTTAAAAAAAAAGAATAATAGATTTTCATTTTAAAAAAAAAGAATAATAGATTTACTCAACATTTTGCAGACTAGAAAAAGAGTTACTGATATTAGTATAGCACATGTAGGCAGAAGAGCACCAATAAATACAGGGCAAGATCTTTTGGAAAGCAGAACAAGATTTAATACACACAATAATCAAGAAGAAGCATACATTGAAATTCAGACAACACACCTCCCTTGAGAATATTGACATTGGTGACTATCATTTTCAACAACAGCTAATGGTGATTAGACATTGGTGACTATCATTTTCAACAACAGCTAATGGTGATTAATAAACCAATCAGACATAGAACCTAACCCTATACGGTAAACACATCTAAGATTTAGAGAAACTCAAAATTCATTAATCAAAGAGTATAAATGACAGAAGGTGATTTACCTGTTAATTTCTTATCAGCTTTCCTGTTTAATTCTTCAAGCCTGCATAGACTATCAAGTATTTGATGATAATCATAAGGGCTAAAAGACAATATAAGTTACAACAAGTTATACAAACCTCAATGATATGTTTCAACTCAATATTCAACGCTTGGTTGAACTCGGATTCACTCATGCCATCCATCTACACAAATTATAATGAATGTAAGATAATATGTAGCAAACAATATGCAAAAACTATAGAAATCATTTTTAGTACTTGACCTTATTAGTTCCAGATTTGTTGTATAGGACTACCGAAATATTATAATTTGATCGGGTTTCCTCTGCCAGAACTAGAATAGAAGTCAATGAAGGTCTCCATGAAAGAAATTATACAAAGAATATTTTAGCCAAATAAAGAAAGTAGCATCAACTAAGAAAACATATCACAAACCTGAAAATGCCATCATCTTTAGTATCTAAAACTTTCTTATGAAGAAAATCAAGTTTTGCTGACTGAGTGAGAACATTCAACAGCTCTGTAACTTCATCAGAATAAAAAAGACAAAAAGAACCCAAGCAACAAGAAAGAAATTGAAAAAAAAATCTTTTTTTTAAATGTTGAAAATCATTTAAAACATTATAAAAAAAACTTTTTAAAACACAAGCAACACAAAGAAATAGGAAAACCTAAACTCCTTTCTTGATTATTTTACAATAATTTGGATCGCTTGGGAAAATCATAGAAATACAAAAAATTAAACAAAAATAAAATAAGGGTGGCCTAGTGAAAATAATAATAATATAAGTACTAAATTTTAATATAAACTTTGAAAATATACAATGCAAACTAAAAAACATAGAAAGAATGTCAAATAAAACAAAATGAACAGTAAAGAGAGAAACCAACACACACACAAAAAGCTACAAACATACACAATAAATAGGAAAAATAGACAAAAATATTGTCAATACTCTTAAGGAAATAAAAGAATGAATAAAAATACATCTAAGAACTTTTAAAATACACCGCGAAACCTAAAAAATACATAGAAAGAAAGCGTAAAAAACTATAACCGAGCAACACATTGAAAACATTTAAATGCAAGTAATAAATCATTTTTTTAAATATAATAAATAAATTTTTAAAACATATAATTTATAAATATACTCCAAAGTAATTCCAAATAGTATAAACAAAAGTAAGAGAATATCATCAAGAAATTTACAAGCCTGCAAAAAAAAAAGTAGATATTTGATGTATAAAAGAACACTTGAAAATCACTAAATGGGGAAAGATTATATGCTATATGCAATGCAATATGTATCTTACTTTTTTCTTCAAGTAGGACAAAATCGACAAATAAAATTTTAGGTAGGGTCACACATGCAAATTTATCAATATACTACCTTAATAATTTAGGTAGGATATAAGCTAAGGAAAACAACAATGAGAAGTTAGCAAACTAATGGTGAAAGCATTTCACCAATGCTCAATCCATTCTATAAACAAACAACTTGGAGAATGATCTACCAAAATAAGGGTGATATATGCATACAAGTGGCACAAAAACAGAAATGGATTTACTAATTATGCTGACTAGAGAAATTACCTAGCCATAGGCAAGAATGAGAGTTCTTGATATTAGTATAGCACAATAGAGCATCAATAAATATGGGCAGGCCTTGAAAACAGAAAAGAATGAAGAAAACGTACAATTACCTCTCTATAGCACATTGATTTGTTTGAAATAAATGAATCTAGATCAAGTGAGAAAATAACACGCATCATAGTGAACAGCCCTTGGACAAAGCCATAATCATCACTTTCTTCATATGGCCATATCTGCAGAGAAAAATGTATGTATCATCCATCGTCACCATCATATAGATACAAAAGAAAAAGAAAGAAACAGAGACAAAACCGTCAATGGCAATATTAGAACATCTATACAAGGGATTACAAGGATATGCAAGTATACCCTAGTCCCTAAATAAAGTACTTGCCAAGGCGCCAAGCAAGGCCCTTTGAAATCCATATTACTATATTAGCTCTCAACTTTGACACTAACCTTTGTAAGTATGCTGACCACTAAATTTACTTGTTCCATTGTCAACTCATCAGCACCAGAAAGATCCTCACGAAGAATCTGGTCAAAGAGTAATGCGTGCCCTCTAATAAATTCTAGAACTCCTCGGACAACTTTATTTGAAACCTGTTACATGCCCATATGTAACTCAGAATTACGAATTATCACCACGAACAAAATACAAATACAACAAAGGAATTACTATAATTGATAGCTCAAGGAAAAAAAAAATAAAGTAGAAAGGAAACAGCAGTAAAGAGCTGTTGTTGCCACCAAAAAGTACACAAAATAATACACTACTCTGAGGAAAACAGAGAAGTTTCAATTAGAGCAATTACAAAAATTTTCAAATCTATCATCTAAAACTATAGCATGCAATGGTCAAAATAACCTCTAGAAAGCGAAGATACAATTCAGTCAAGAAAGATGCTGACCTGAAAGAATTCAGATGTGTCAACTAATGAAGTCAAAGAGAACACCAATCTAATCTAAGTATTGGAGCAATAACCATGCGTTGTTTGTCAACATCAACAGACAATTCTCTTCCAAATTTAGTCTCAAAGCGGTGGTGGCTTCCCTGATAAAAAGTTGTATTCTGTATGTTAACTTCAATCAGGGACAACTCAGCCAAATAGATGAAAGCATTGAGGGGCACAAAATGCTGTTAAAAAGTCAGAGTGATTTGTGTACAAGTACGAAGAAAGAAAGAAAGAAAGGCAACAACTTCATCAGATCATCACATATTAAAATAATCATTACCTTCTACCAAGAAAAATTGATTGAGTTTTTAATCAGGACACAAACTTGAAGGCAACAAAGCAAAATATTTATTTCCTCAAATATACAAATATGAAGCAATTT
>CP025656.1:14506656-14522190 GCA_003576665.1 Ipomoea trifida | reverse complement strand
TGATAAAGGAAAAAGTTACCATATCACATATGGAGAATTTCTGAATGACCTTAATTTGCATTTTTAGCGCTTTTGCATGAAGAAATATGCTCCAATGCATCCATTGAAATAGAACCTGCCCCCGATTTCCTGTATTTATAGCTTATTCTCACAACAGAGCAAGTTCTGCTTCAAGAGTGCAGACACGCTGCATTGACTCAAGAAATCCATCCTGTAAGAGGAAACAGAACTTAGTATATCAGGTTTACATAAGCAAATTGGTATCAGTCTTCAAATTGAATTGAATGTAGCACACAAATACAACTGAAGCAGAAAAGGGATGATGGAAATTCTCAAGGTTATGATAGAGAGGATAGTAGAACAAAATAAAAATTCAAAAGCGAAAGAAATAATGCAAGTACAAGAAAGTTGAGTGTCATATATAACACATAGGGTTCTGAAAGAGAAGGCCTCTCGTACACCAAAAAGTTCCAAAATCAAAGAACACATAGACAATTAAATCTAAAATATAACAGATAAATGTAAAAAAAAAAAAAAACAAGGCATCTGTAACTTCCTGCAATCTTTGCATCAATCTTTCACAAATAAAAAATTTTAAATGAAAACTGAAATTAAAATATAAACGCAAATGTATAAACGTATGTATAACGTACATACCTGTGCGAACGGCGACCGGCGACGGCGGTTTGCGAAGGCGACCGAAGACACGACGGCAAAGGGCGGGCGGCCTGCGCGAACGGCGAACGGCGAGGGCGGTGTGCGAAAGCGACCGAAGACACGACGGCGAAGGACGGGCGGCCTGCGCGAACGGCGACTGGAGACCTTTCTGCGAGGCTGTGCGACGGTGGCGACCGAAGATAGAAGAAGGCAAGGGCGGAGGGCGACGGTGGCGAGCGGCGATCTTGAAGCGGAGGAGGAAAGGAATAAGAACGAGAGTCGAGAGAGCGTCTGTCTATTTAATGCGGGCTGAGAAAATAAGAAAGCTGCCGGAAAGGAAGGTTCCGACTTCGACTCCCTCAATGGCTACATTTAGAGTTTAAAATTTTTTTTTCTTTTATTTAAATTTCCCATAGCCAATCTATATCTATTAAAATTTCTGTTAAATATGTGTTAAATCTAGGAGTAATATCGTCAAATTGATTAATATTATTATGATTACTTCTTTTTTAGAATTATATGACAACATAATTAATTTCAAACATTAATAAACATTAAGTTAATAATTATAAAAACAAAATAGACGTGACAAATTACATAAATGAACAAATTAATTAAAAATCCATGATTAATGTTCGCAATTTATACTTGATTAATTATATTAATTCAACGGTGACAACCTTCAGTTATGTCCCAAACAAAATGTTTGAATGACTAATGAAAAGTGAAAACTATTAATCGGCCATGTATGAACAACCATGAAAATGAAGGAAGCATGATTTATTTAAAAAAATTCATCCATTTTAATCTGTTGGTTAAATTAAAAAAGATAGCTCTAATATTAAATCTTCATTTTGTACGCATAATTACAAGAAAAAGGTGTATTGTCTTTTTATTTAGGAGTATTTATATTTGTTAATTGTTTCAATTATGCTTGTTGGTGAAAAATTATAAATATTTTTATTTTATGACCATTAGATATATCAATTTGACGATAATACCCCTAGATTTAACACATATTTAACAGAAATTTTAACAGAGGACTATTTGTGGTCAAAAATGAAAGTCAGGGGACCATTTGTGGTCGAATTGAAAGTCGATGACTAAAAGAAGTACTATCTCAGTAGTTTTTGAAGCAAAACAGAAACTTTCATTAAAACTCCATGAAATCACGCATTACATGAGAAGAAATAAAACGCGGAATACTATCAAAAAACTCATAAAGGTTTTGATCAGTAGCATGAAGTGACTCCTTAGCAAGAATATGAGCCACCATGTTTGCCGTACGTCGAGCAAAAACCACTTCAATGACAGAAGAATTGGATTGTAAAGCTCTAATCTCATTAATAACTGACCCAAAGGGCGTAATATTTTCATGACCTTGTAGTGCCCTTGTCACAAGTTGCGCATCAGTTTCAATCATCACCGCCGACCACTGCCTATCCTTCAGCCAACTTAACACCTCCCGCACACCCACAGCCTCCGCCACCCTCACCGAAAAAACCCCCTCATACTTACGCATTCCCCCCCCAATCACCACACCCCCCTCATCCCGTACAACCCAACCCAACCCAATGTGTCGGCTTGAGCTATCCACCGCAGCATCAACATTTATCTTGTAAACCCCTAACGGTGGAGGACGCCATGCAGTCGTCATCAGATTATCAGCCCCCGCCGGTTGGTTCGAAACATTTGTAACTTGGGCAGCCTTCCAATTTCGAACATACATTATGGCCAACCTGGTAACCGTGCCTGGATCAGCATTTATGGAATTGAAAATCACATTATTTCGTGCTTCCCATATCATCCAACATACAGCCACAACCTGTTCAATTATATCTCTTTGCAGGTTCTCCCACATACCCTCTACCCATGTTGCAATCGATTCCACCCTCTCCAAGCTCCAAGCAGTGTTCAGCAGCCTCCAACAACAATGTGCAAAACTGCAGTTTGCAAAGAGATGTATGACCGACTCCACCTCCTCCCCACAAAAAGAGCAAATGGGATCACAGTTCACCTGCTTAACAATCAGACGGTCTTTAGTAGGCAAGCGATTTGTACATAGAGACCAAAAGAAACATTTCAACTTGTGAGGCACCCCCAAACGCCACACCCCAGCCCACGCCACAGCCCTCCCCAACACCCCTTCCCCATCACTCAATTTATAAGCACTTTTGACCGAATAGTACCCATGCAACTCCCCTTCCCAATACCAATTATCACTCCTCGGGGCAACAGAAATAGGAATACTCAGAATCATCAAAGCATCCCGCTCATTGAAAACATCCCTCACCAAGTCCCTATCCCAACCCCTCTCATGAACCGCAAAAAGAGAACGTACCAAAGGATTTCCCAAATACCCTGGATCCGGAGTACTAACGAAAGGGTTTACACTATCCGGCAGCCACGGTTCCCCCCACACCCTCACCGAACCCCCATCCCCAATCCTCCTCCTAATCCCTTTCCATAACAAACCCTGTGACTCCCGAATACTAGTCCACACGAAAGAAGGATTCGACCCACCCCCCGCCTCTAAGAAAGAACAATTCGGGAAATAACGAGCCTTAAAGACCCGAGACACTAAAGCGTTTGGATTTGTTAGAAAATTCCACCCCTGCTTCCCTAACATGGCCATATTCATCTTTCGCACCTCCCTAAACCCCATCCCCCCGAACTCCTTTGGTACACAAAGATCTTTCCACGAACTCCATCTAATACCCTTTCCCCCTCGATGTTCACAACCCCACCAAAACGAGTTCATAAGCCTTTCAATATCCTCACACAACCCCTTTGGAAGTAAGAAAACATTCATCGCATAGTTTGGGATACTCTGAAGGACAGTTTTCAAAAGGATTTCTCGCCCACCTCTGGAAAGAAAACGATTTCCCCAGTGCATAATTCTAGCTTTCAACTTATCCTTTATAAAACATAACACCTCCCTCTTATTTCGTCCCACTAACCCCGGCAAACCCAAATACCTTCCCCTCCCTAGCTGTTCATGAACTCCCAGCACTTCACATACAGCCTCCTTATCCACCCTCTGCACTCTATTTCCAAACACAATCGAGGTTTTGTCAAAATTTACCCTTTGTCCACTAGCCTCCCCATACTCCCTAAGAACCTCTTTTACCACCCCCGCCTCATAATTATTTGCCCTAAAAAAGAACAAACAATCATCCGCAAAGAATAGGTGGGAAATGGCCGGTGCATGCCTAGCAACCCTAATCCCATGTAAACCCCTTACCTCCTCCTGCTCCCTCAACATCGCGCTCAAACTCTCTGCCACTATAATAAAAAGACAAGGAGACAGAGGATCCCCCTGACGCAATCCCCGCCCCGGGATAATCGGGCCCCACTCCTGCCCATTTACTAACACCGAGTAACGCACCGAGGTCACACACTCTCTCATAAGACAAATCCACCGCTCACAAAAACCTAACTTCTCCATCACCCTACTTAAAAAATTCCACTCAACCCTATCATAAGCCTTGCTCATGTCTACTTTCAAAGCCACACACCCACCTCCATTTCCCTGGTTCCGGCTTAGGGCATGAGTAGCCTCATATGCAATAAGAACATTATCAATAATAGAGCGCCCCGGTATAAAAGCACTCTGGGCAAGAGATATGATATCACCCAAGAGTCCTCTCAACCGGTTTGCCAAAACTTTTGCAAGGATACGATACAAGACATTACAAAGAGAAATAGGGCGCAACTCAGACATATGTTCGGGATTTTGTTTTTTAGGAATAAGAACAATATTTGTGTCATTTACAGACTCTGGTAAAACCCCGGAATATATAAAAGAATTGCAAAAGAGAACTACCTCATCTCCCACAATGTCCCAGTACTGCTGATAAAAAGCTGGTGACAATCCATCCGGGCCAGGCGATTTATCCGGGTGCATGGAAAAAATTGCGCCTTTGACCTCCTCATGAGAACATGCACGTATGAGCATGTCATTTTGAGCGTCCGTGATTTGGCGATTTACACACTCCAGAACCGGCTGCATATTTCCATCCTCTGATCGAAAAAGACGATCAAAATAACCCAACACCACCCCACGCATCTCCCTCTCATCCACCACCAATCTCCCTCTCTCATCCCGTAAACCTCGTATATAATTTCGCCGCCTCCTGGTGTTTACAGAATTATGAAAGAACCGACTATTACAATCCCCACCCCTAAACCACAATTCCTTCGATTGTTGACGCCATTTATCGCTTTGAAATTTTATAAGCGATAAATAACGCTGCTGCGCACTTGTGAACTCCCGAACGTCTGCATGGTTATGTGACGACCGAAGAACACTCATTTGCCTCTTCAATCTACCCAACTCCACCTCCTCCCCACTCACCCTCCGGCGACCCCACGTACAAACCTCCTCCCCACACTCCCGCAGTCGGTGCGCAATATCACACCGCCCAGCCTTATTCCACGACGCAATTACAACCTCCCTACACTCCGGAATATCGCCCCATGCATTTACATACCGTGTACTACGACGCCATCTCCTGCCTCCCTCCCTCCTAGTCTCTAAAAATAAAGGTAAATGGTCACTGCTTCCACCTTCCAGCGCCCACGCCCTAGCACACCCAAAAGCATCCCTCCAGCCCCCTGAGATCAAAATACGATCTAATTTCTCCCTCACCCACCCCGCAGTCCCTCTCCCCCTTTCCCAGGTCATCTGGCAACCCTCAAAAGGAAGTTCAGAAAGACCACTATCCCTAACTGCCGCACGGAATCCTCTTAACAGCCACTGAGGGTGAGCAACCCTCCCCTCCTTTTCCCCCTCCCACATAATGTCGTTAAAGTCTCCCATAACCACCCAGGGAAGAGAATACAGAGAAGAAAGATACCTTAAAAGGTCCCAAGAGTATTGTCGTCTGTGGCGTTCCGGGCATCCATAGAAGCCAGTAAAACGCCACCGTTGTGACGCCCCCCTGCCGGTCACAAACGCATCGATGTAATGGTTTGAGTACCCCTTAACCTCAACATCAATACCCCCGTTCCATAGCAAAGCTAGGCCCCCACTCCGCCCTTGCGCCCGAACAGTAAGACAAGAGTCATACCGAAGTTTAATACGAACCGTCTCCATCCTAACCTCATCACTTAGTGTTTCAGACAAAAATAAAATGTCAGGTTTCTTAGCACGCACAAAACCCAACAGAACATGAACTGCCAAGGGATTTCCGAGCCCCCGACAGTTCCAACTGAAGCAACTCATTGGACCGGGTGGGCCTGGACTCCAGGACCCACCTCATCAGAAGTAACATTCTGACCCTCGACATTCATTGGACTACCCCAGGATTCAGTAGTGTCGACATCCCCAGTAGCTTCCCAAACCCTACGACGTTTCTGTTCAACAACCACCACTCCCTCATCTTCGCCCTCCTCATTTACTGCTGCATGGTTCTCTATAACGGACGTAACAGCCTTTCCATCACCCTGATTGCCCACATTTAATGCAGAACGTAAACAATTATTTCCCACTAATTGAGTATTTACTATGCCGTTATTATTAGCCGTTACATTTGGGACCCCAACGGTCGCCGAATCTTCCTCCACCAACGATGGATCCAGCACCACCCATCGATTCACCGGCGCCACCGTCACCTTCCGGCCACCCGCACGCAGCCAAGGTCCAAACGGCTTATCCTTCCCCGTCACCTGTTTCTCCAAAACGTTTGGACAAAACTTATCCCCGTGCCCCATAATTCCACAAAGGAAGCAAAAAGATGGGAGACGCTCATAACTCAGATTCACCCAAAACCACTCCCCTCCGGGTTTTTTCAACTTCAGTTTTGCCTTCAGCGGTTTTGTCACATCCAACTTAACCCTCACACGCATAAACGTTTTCTTCCCTCCCTCAAAGTTTCGAGGGTCATCTGCTTCAAACACCCCAATGGAATTACCCAGAAGCACTGCAACCTTCGCCGACATAAATCCCTTCGGCAAGTTATGAATCTGAACCCAGAAAGAGGCTTGATCCAGGCTAACCTCCAAAGGGTCATCCTTCTCAGTTAATCTATGCAGCACCACCAAATTCTGATCAAAGGTCCAAGGCCCATTGTCAATCACTCGTGTTATGTCCGTCTCATGGAAAAACTTGAACTTAAAACGCTGACTGCCCAACTCACTCACATGTACACCCCTCGCAGGGCGCCATGCTGTCGACAAAACATCTCTAAGAACCACAAACTTTACCGGCCGATCGGTAACCACACGACCAACCGCCGAGAATCGCACATCCACCACTGGTTCTGCAACCTCCTCAACTTCGACAACCACCCCTTCGTCATCGTCAACTATCGTTAAGCCTTCATACGCCGCCGCGAGACCACTCGGTTCCCCCTCCTCCATCGAGAAGCTAGTGCACAAAAGCCAAAGACGTTTACCGGAAAACCTTGAAACGGCTAAAAAACCCTAAGGAAACTCTCCACGCAAAGAGAGAGAGGAAAACTTTCTAAATAGTGATCCGAAGTCGAACTTTTTAAAACTTACTATCTTGAGCCTAACGTAATTCCCAAAATCAGCACTTAAACAATTATAACAAACCTTGAGTTCTTCTCCATCTTTTGCAATTGGGTTTGACTTGAATTTCCACCATCTTTGAACATAACCAATAAAGAGTTGCCTTGATTGTTTGGACTTGCGCCTTGGGATTGGCCCAATTGATACACTTAATGGATCTTCGTTATGTTGGGCTGCATCAGTGGTGGTCGTTATGTTGGGCTGCACTACTATCTCAGTAGTTAGAGGACCATTTGTGGTATTAACTCAAACCCTTATATCGTTTTTTTTTCGTCAGTAAACTCCTAACTGCTGCATCATAGTGATTTTGCTGTTTTAGCATAACAAAGCACTAAAAAAAAAGCATATATTGCAGGTATATTTTGCTTCAATAAGTTGAGAAAGTATATATAGACAGATACTACATATAACAAGGTCAATAGTACATACTAAAAACATAACAAATCACATGTTATAAACTCTTTTTGGAGGAGGAGGAGTAGAAGAAGTACCAAACCATGAAAATAGTACGGTAATTCTTTAAAAGAAAAATAATTGTACATACAAAACATTAACATCTCCAATTTTACCAACTTTTGTGTAGTGTAATTATTATGCGCCCCAAGGATCCAGGCATTCCAGGGAACACCATGGTAGACTTGTCAAATGTCAACCCAATAATATAATTTACAAATGTTATAAAAGCTATACGTAAATTAAAGCATAATTAATATATTATTCTGATAAATTACTTTATGATCAAGTATTCAAAAAAATATTAAACAAATGAATTTTTATTTGAATATTAATATCTTATTACGTAATCATCGATCAGTAATAATCTCATCATATCAATGTTTTATTATATTCTTTTTCTCAATCTATGTATGTAATAAGTTTTTTCCACGAATAATATTTAATTTATTTTGTCAACATCAAAAAGGAATCTTAATGGTGTCAAATGTCAATGACGAAGTTGCAACTAACTTTCTTACGTAATTGAATACGACGACAATTGGATATAGATGACCATTAGAGCAAGTCATCATCTTCTCTCTCATTATGAAAAGTACATACGGAGAAAATAATGTCTCTCTGTCGGGTATTTATCTTTAATTTTGCGCGATTTTAAAGAAAATAAATTAGAAGTGATATTTTTAAAAAAATTATAATTTGAAAAAGAGGTAACTTTATATTCTTTTTGAAAAATTAAAACGAATAAATGAAAGATATCAATTTTGGTCCTACGAGTATTTATAAAATGACTGTTTTGGTCAACATGTTTAATTATAATACTTTTCATCCATGACTATTGTTTTAGTACCAATTTTCATCCACGACTATTGTTTTAGTGTCAAAATTCATCATGTCGGTCACCCATTTGTTTAAGACATGCTAAAATATGAAATTATTAAGGGTATTTTCATTTTTTCAAATTAAGATCTTAGTTTGAGAATGAATAAAGTGATTTAAACCCTAAGATCGATCTCAATTCGCAATTCCCATCCTCAAATTAAGGTAGGTTGAGAAGGATAACTGTGAATTGGGATCGATTGTCTTAGGGCTAAAATTCATTTGTTCATGCTCAAATTAGAATCTTAAGTTGAAAATGATGAAAATACCCTTAAAAATTTTAGATTTCGACATTTCTTAAACGGAGGGGTGACCGACACGATGAATTTTTGCACTAAAATAATAGTTGTGGATGAAAATTGGTACTAAACGAATAGTTGTGGATAAAAATTGATACTAAAACAATAGTCGTGGATGAAAATTGATAAGAATTAAACGTGCGGACCAAAACTGTCATATTACTAAACTCGTGAAACCAAAATTGGTATTTGCTCAGGAATAAATGGTAAATCGGGAACAATAAAAAGTTAGTGAAATTTAAATTAAGAAAATGATTTGGACAAACTAAAAGAAAAGTATGAAAAATTAAATGATATGGGGCTGGGAAACACTTGATAGAGTAAATGCATCCAACAAAAAATGTTAATTAAATGCCATTTGTCTTCTATGGTTGACTCGGTCTAGTAAGAATTCCTCGTTTGGACTTTTTGGCCCACATGTCTGCAAGAAAGTCAATGATATTACCCATTAATGTTGTATAAACTGAACTATCTTTAGGTTCAGCAAATTATATTGTTTTGAATATTCTTACAAGTAAATTTCCTTCTTTCTTCTGTTATCATATGTTATACACTTATACAAGTAATTCATGCTTACTTTTTGTCTGTTGAGAAACAAATCAGCATTTGTAAAAATTATTGATCGAGTTGAATGGCAAAAACACATTTTAGAGAGTCTTTTAAGTTATGTAGAAATTGCCTGGAAAAATCATTGAATTTCTTTTGAATAATTTATTTTTTCCTACTTAGAGTTTCAAGAGGGTTGGAAGTATATATTAATGTACCCTACAGTTTTTTATAATTATTTATTTTCTATTAGAATTTCAAGAGATTCAAAGAAAGCGTTATTCGTGCTTCAAATATGAATGCGTCGTTTAGAAATTTGTGTAAACATAATTAATTTTTGTCATAATTTAAATTGTAATCATCCTTCCAAGTTAATAATAAAAACAATGTTTAATTTTATTTTTTTTTTGAAAATATGTTTAAAGTTTTTTAATTAATCATTTAATGTTAATTTTTTTAAGTTACGTTTACAACTTTACGTTTGTCATTTTAACACTTTTTTAGTGAAATAATTTCTGAAAAGTTATATTTTTTTCACTGTTTTATCTTTATTAGTATTTTATATGATATTAACTTCAAATTTAATACGCAGTATAACTTCAAATAAGTTATTTTATTATATATTAGATAATAAAAATAAAGATAAACTGTATGCATAAATGAGTAATGACTTTATTTGATAAGCTTTATATATGCATGTATCGAATTTAAAGTAGTCACTTAAATATGATTTAATTTTGTTAATTATTGTAATCATGTTGACTGATTTCAAATTTCAAATTAATTTTTATTTTTGTCTAAAATTAATAAGTCTCAATCAAGGTTATATCCTTGATTTATGTCCCTCTTTATATATGCTAATAAATTTGTACATTTTACTTTAAATGTTGTACACTTCAATGTTATTAGACAAAATTGTCCCTACTACATTGTTGTTATACAAAACTAGCCTTACACTATTATAACACCGTTAGCTTTTAACTCCATCATTATTATCATACACTTATATCTATCATATCATTTTCCTATTCCTTAATTATCATTTTAGTAAAATTATTATATAATTAATATAATGGTTGATTATATTATATTTTAATTAAATTTCTATACATGGTAAATCATATATGTGTGTGTATAAAATATACTATATTTGTATATATAATAAGAATTAAAAATTGTAATTATTTATATTTATTAATGTTTTAATATTGGGCATGAACTTTCGCGCATTGCGCGTACAAATACTAGTTGTCTAAAATAAGTGGGAAATTTTGATTTGTGATGACCTGAAAGAAATTATACTTCAACTACTACTATAGTTTACAAGAAGTTTTTAATAATTAAATTTTTAATAAAACATTATTTTAATTAATTACCATCTTAAATATTAATTCTTATTTTAATTACAAATATCTATATTCCTAATTTTTCATATCAAATCAACATAATTATTAAATAGCAAAACTATAAAAATGAATAAATTAAGCTCATGCATCCTTTTTATACATTAAATTTAATAACATTAATAATTTTTAATAATATAATGTAATTTAAATATTTTAAATCTTTTCACGTATCAATACTATTAATAAAAATAAAATTCTGCCCTTCAACTTTTCTGCACAAACTAATATTATTAATTAATTGGTAAAAAAATGAATAAAGTTTAATTGGTAACAAAATTTTATTTACCAAATTACAAGAATAATTAAACCATTATTTAAAAAGAACCTAATGGAAAAGGAAACGAAAATTAGGCAAATTGGAAAAGAAAAATGATATTACTAATTGACTAAAAATTATTTAAAAACAAAAAAAAATTAATTACACTTTCCTTTTGAAAACTTTAAATTAAATTATTTAAACTTTACAAAAATTAATTAAACATGGGTTAGTTGTTAGATTTTTAGAATAATTAAAATTAATTCATTCAAATATGGAGGAGGAAGAAAAAACTAAATGCGATATGGTGAAAATGAATATACTTAAGGTATAAAAGTATAATTGCACATATATTAGTGTAATTAGCTAACAATAATTGCCTAATAATTATTATGGTAATTAAGCTAAACATTGGTCGTTGAATTTATTTTTATAATAATTATAATTAAATTATTTTTCATTTTTTCATATTTATTTTAGTAATAATATAATTATATATAAGTCATATTACATATTGATCTTTTTAAGATAATTGTAGATAAACAAGTCATATATTATTTAATTAATTGAGTAATACTTTTGCACTAATCTTATAATCAAATAAATATACCTGTTCAATATTAGAATTTTTTTATAATTTTATCTTTATTTTTATTAGGGAAAATGGCAGTTTTTCCCCCTATGTTATGTGTATATAGCACTTTTGCTCCCTGTGTTATTAAAGTGGCTATTTTTCCCCCTGAAATGTTAAATTGGCATTTTTACCCTTAAAAATAATTATTTCATTTATTTTTTCTTCTCTAACAAATTATTACTTATAGGTATGGATGGTCACGATTCGGTTCGAACATAACCAAATACTGTAGCAATCATACCGAAATAGTATGGATGGTTCTGGTTACGATTCAGAACCGAAAAAAAATAAAATTAAATAATTGTTGAACCGTGAACTGAAACTGAACCACGGTCATATACAGTGAAAAATGATCAAACACTTATTTTGATAAATCGGTACGGTTCGATTCCAATTTCGATTTTGAACCGCCAATCAAAACTTATTTAATATTTATTTTTTAATTTTATTTCTTATTTAAAAATAATCTAAATTCAACAATTATTTTATTTTATTTTTTCGGTTCTGAATCGTAACCGTTACCGTCCATACTATTTAAGTTCAATTGCTAAAGTGTTCGATTAGGTTCGTATCGAAACGCGATCTTCCATACATATTAGTAATACTTGGTTGGAGAGTTAAAAATAAATGAAATAATTATTTAAGGGTAAAAATGCCAATTTAACATTATAGGGGAAAAACTACCACTTTTAAAATAATTGAGGGGGGAAAACTGCCACTTTAATAACACAGGGGAAAAAAGTGCTATATGCACATAACACAGGGGGAAAAAGTGCCATTTTTCCCTTTTTATTATCTAAATATATAATAAAATAACTGCCAAGCACCTTGTGCTCAATTGGCATATAGTGGTCACCCTCAGATAGGAGGTCATGAGTTCGAGTCTCAGTGGAGGAGATCTCGAAATTGACTCTTTGTGCTTCAACAGGTAATTAGACAATTATTTGCTCTAATTCAAGCAAAGAAAACATAATCAATTCAACCAATTTTATCAATTGCGCTATATAATATTTGGTGTTATAATTTATATAATTATATATCGATCCAAATATTCTTAAAATATTATAACAAATTCATTCCGTGCAACGCACGGGCGAAAAAGTAATATTTATACTTAAAAATAAAAACTATATTTGTTCCATTTAAATCAAACATATCCAAAAATATTTTAAATAGATATAAATTTGTGTGAGACTGTCTCACGGGTCTCAATCCGTGAGACGGGTCAGATCTTTGATTAATAAGGTCAAAGATTTGACCTGTCTCACGGATTGAGACCCGTGAGACGGTCTCACATAAGTGCTACTCATCAAATAAGGTTTAAAAATCACTTGAAATTAAAATTGTGCTAAATTTATAACATTAATCTTAAAAAATTAAATTTGAAAAAATGACGATTAGTAAATAAGTTTTCTAAACAGAAAATAGAGAATGAAAATTGAAAAATTAGAAATCGTACAGTTTCCGCTAGAAAACGGGCCCTAGATTATGTCAAATGGTTTTCTAAAGACAAACACCATCCTTTATTACAAAAGTTGGAGATCCTCTCTCAAGGTGACTTGGTGGATAACTCTTAACATTGAAAATCAGGCAGTGGAGAGCACATTGCTTTGTGAGTAGTTGAAAATCACCGATCTCCTCTCACCGGAAACCACCTCGGCAACAACGCCGCCAGTCGCGTCTTTGTCCACCACCCCTACACGCTAGAAAGTCGTGCGACTGTGCACCATCGCCTTGAAAACTCACTGGAGACTGATGATCGAACTAGACCTCGCTCGTAATAAAATCGCGAGGATGATCCAAGTGCATCCCAACCAGTCGCACCATGATTGGTGACCCCAAGCCGCCATTGACGAAGCTTCGAGAGAATTGCGAGAATTCGCCAACTACCATCGGCCTTCTGCCTGATGGTGGTGATCAATCACACAACCACACTCGTGCTAATAATGTGTAAATTAAGAACATGGAGAAATCAGAGAGATAAGGGAGAAGAAAAGAAGATAAATTATAACTCATGGAACTGCAGACCACAACTCTCATTAATCAACATTACAATTTCTCAATGCATACATCGACATAACCATATTTCTAATGACTTACATAATTCCACATTAAATGGAAAAATAAAAAATATGAAGGTGATTGTGAAGATAATAGAGATAATGATTATAAATGTGTTCGTATATTTACAACATTAAACTATTGGGACAAACTAAAAGGAAAAGTATGAAAAATTAAATGATATGGGGCCGGGAAACCATTGATAGAGTAAATGTATCCAACCAAAAATGTTAAATGCCATTGTCCTCTATGCTTTACTGTCTAGTAAGAATTCCTCGTGGGTGGACTTTTTGGGCACATTTCTACCAATCATTATTCCATGTACCATGATTCACACATTTGTGTGATCCATAAATAAAGAGTACATTTTTAAAAGTACATAGATATGTCAAATTTAATTTATTCTAATTTAATATATATATATATATATATATATATATATATATATATATATATATATATATATATATATATATATATATATATATATATATATATATATATATATATATATATTAGCCTGGGCTAACATCCTAGCTCGACAACATGATAGAGCCAACAAAACTAGCTCGACACTACTGTCAGGCTAGCCTAATTAGCCAGCCGATTTTTTATTGAGTTAATTTTTTTGGATCCTAATTCAATAATATTATGATTTTATCCAGTCAGCATGTAATTTTCATATTATGATTGACATCCGATCCCTACCTTCCTTTGCAAAAACTCTCGATAGTATTTTACGATTCAAAAACTTTTAAAAAGTCTACTCAATCCCAGTGTCCCTTCTAGACTTTTTGCTTACCCGAGACCAACGGGATAATTTGATAGTAAATTTTATAAAAGAAAATTTGGGGTCTTAAATTACTAATCATAATTACCTTGGATCAAAATTTAATTTACACTTTATTTTTAATACAAAAATTACAAATATATACACACACAATTTGTTTGTTTGTTTTTTTTTAAAGATGAAAAGGAACAACTAAAAGGTAGTTAAATAAAAGTATTGAGAATTGACATTAATTGGAGTGTTTAGAATGAAAATATGAATATAAATAGTAGTTGACTAATTCTAGTCTCGAGGCCATGGTCTTGTTTAGTTATTATTATCAATTTATCAGTCCTACACGGAAATTTCCGTATGGGCCACGACCAAAAATAATAATAATAATAATAATAATAATAATAATAATAATAATAATTCTCTACTTGTATTTATTTAAACAAGCAAGCAAAGTCACAAAATGGCCATTTCTATTGTATATTCTCCATTCAATTCTTCACAAACAATAAGAATGGAGTGCAGAAAGTTTGAGCTGACCTTGATATCGGCGAACGAGCTTGAAGACGTCCGGAAATTGTTCAAGATGGAAGTGTACTGCAAGGTCAGCATCGGAAGCAACCCGCGGATGGAGAAGCGGTCGCCGGCGGACCGGCACGGCGAGATAAATCCGGCCTGGAATTTCTCGATGGAGTACACTATTTTGGAGGAGATGATTCAGCACCCTAATACTATGTTTGTGATTAAATTGTACTGTAAGCGCATGATGGGGGATAGGTACGTGGGGGAGGTGCACGCGCCGCTGAAAGATCTCTTCGACTATGCTTACAATAGCGGCGGTAGCGCCCTGGTGAGCTACCCCGTGAGGAAGGGGTGCGCGAATTCTCAAGGCTTTTTGAGGTTTTCGTATAGGTTTGGGCAGAGGGTTTCGGTTGAAAAGCTTCTTTTGGCGGAGACTCTTGCTGGATGGGGTATGCCCTGATTATTCCTTTTTTTTTTTTTTTTTTTTTTTTTTTTTTTTTTTTTTT
>CP025656.1:14316444-14506631 GCA_003576665.1 Ipomoea trifida | reverse complement strand
TTTGGCAGAGGGTTTCGTTGAAAGCTTCTTTTGGCGGAGACTCTTGCTGGATGGGGTATGCCCTGATTATCCTTTTTTTTTTTTTTTTTTTTTGTGTGTATTGACATAGTTTTGTAAGGTTAGAAGTCTTTTTTTTTTGGGTGAAGAGGAAATTAAAACCCGCAGTTGTTACTGAAAGGTATGCATCGGGTAAATTCTTTTGACCTTAATCAGTAAAGGAAACCAGCCTATGCCCATAGCTGACAATCAGGAATGTTATTAGTTAGGCCTGTCAATAAAGTTGAACTCGTAACTTTATGGTTGGGTTGCCCAAAATCAAAGTTAATTTGATTTTCTGAAACAGCCGTGGGCATTGCTAGTGTTTTGTTTTTTGTATATACTTCTTTTTGGAGGTGTTTCTTTTGAATAGAATGAAGTTTTTGTCTGTTACAGTAGATACAAAAGGCCCTTTTTGTACTGGTGTTAAAGCGTATTATTGGTTTTGTTTAAAGCTAAGCATGCAACAATTTGTTCCACTCTTTTGTTTCTGCTACAATTGATTAAGTCTTTCTTAATGCCCCATGGTATAACAACTCATTTGATAATACACATATCTATATGAGTTTTAGTATATTCAATTTTATTTTATACACACAATAGATTCAACAAAGTAATATTAAAGTATTCCGTATTATTTTAATTCTACTATAATATAAATACATTTGATCGTATACATATTTGCGGTGTATCGCTATAGTACGCCGTACACCGATTGCTTAAATGATTTGAATCTCCTTAATTGAACAAAAAAGATGTGTTTGATATATATATTTAACCATTATATTAAAGAGAGTTAGTTTTGTTTCAACCTCTTAAGTATAGTATTAATTTAGTGACTGATTTTGTAATTAGATAAATTCTATTATCATCCCTAATGGTTTGAAACTTCTAATTCAATTCTATCATTATATATATACTAGTTTTTCACGCGCTTATGAGATAATGCTCAATGTTTATTTTTAAATAAGTATTTCAAAGTATATCAATGCAATATTATATAGGAGATGTTCATGCATATATAATTGAAAGTTAAATTTGTTCATTTAAATTGTAATTTAAAGTTTATGAATGCAAGATAATATATGAGAGATTGATTATAATTGTCACTAAAATAAATGTTTGCAATTTTGTAAAAAACACTAATCTAATTAAATAATTAGTCTAAAAATGATAGTATAAATAAATAGTATTTATAAAGTAATGAATATTTTTTTTGAATAAATGCATTGTAGACATCGAGTCATAATAAATTAAGAAATGCATATGTATTTTTTTTTCTAACTACTAATTTATTTAATTTAATAAGAGTAATAAAATGGGTATTTACTTTTGAATAAT
Source organism: Ipomoea trifida (assembly GCA_003576665.1). Taxonomy (NCBI): domain Eukaryota; kingdom Viridiplantae; phylum Streptophyta; class Magnoliopsida; order Solanales; family Convolvulaceae; genus Ipomoea; species Ipomoea trifida. The sequence goes on along the minus strand of CP025656.1, from coordinate 14,505,254 downwards.
ATCATTAACATATTTGTAGTATATGTTCAACAATATGTCTAACTTTAATTGGGACGAGTTTCGAACCTAAACCTTTCTCATAAAGCTTAATGGATAAGTTAAAAGTTAATGGAATATTAACGGATAATAGAATATTTAACGGATAATAATATAATTAAGGATATATTAGGAAATCTCAAGGAAAAATATAAATCTAAACAATTTGAACTATTCATTTGATTTAATAATTTGACCTTTATTTTTTTTATTCATTATAGGCCTATCGTTGTTTACCTCTTATTAGTATAGTAGATTTTTTATACGCATTTGGTAGCTAAAGTCAATTAACACCAAACTTGATGAATGGTATGTATTTTTGTCATTTTATTCTCAAACGTCTCAATTTTTCATTGTTAAATAAAGACTTCCTACACCGTGGAAGCTCCATGCATGAACGTGCCAAGTCTTTTTAAATTATATATACTACTAAATTAAATAAAAGTTATTAATTAGTTTCTCCAATAAATGTTATTTATTAGTTGCTAAAAGTCTTGGTGTAAATGTAATTATTAGCTCAACAAGCCTAACTTATTTGTCCCCTAAACACTTGAAAAAGTTACATAAAAAAAGAAATTGATTCTGAATATATATGCCATAAAGTTTGGAATAATAGTTTGGGTAAGGCTTGGTCTTTTGCCCCACATTGATTGTCAACTCAGTCCCGACCTCCAGGCTTGAATTGGGCATTCTGAACAGAAACACTTCCTATTCCAGAGGATGTGTATGCCAGGAATCGAAACACACGTGTATTAATTTATAAGGCCGCCGAGTCGCCGACCAAATCAGTACATGTAGAACACGTGACGGATATGTTGGACGTCCGACATGTGTTCTCCTCCATTCCCCTATAAATAGAGCATTTATTGCAAGGAGGGATGGGACTTTTTAGGCCTTTTCACTTAACAATAATCAACTTGGATCCCTCCGACATTCAGTCTTAATTACTCGAGCTACTATTTATTATAATCTCTACTCATATCGATATACCCAAGAGTATTTACCACATCAGTTACTAGCTAAAAATCAAACTCTTAACTTTCATATACAAAAATCATACTACACTTCCTTAATTACCCTTTTGAGGGTTAGATGAACATTATTATACGGCAAAGTCGAAGTCTTCAATTCTCTCACAATGCTAAATAGTCTATCCAATTCTTTCTTTCTGATCTTCTCTTATCATATGCTACTACGCAATTAAATAATATATGCTTAGTTTTTCTCCGTTGAAAACACTTATATATTTATTTAAAAAATTGTCAAGTTGTAGGCTTGTAGCGTTGAAGAGAATTGAACAATAAAAAAACAATATCATTATGCTTATCTATGAAAATACAAATATATATAATATAATAATAACAAATGTTAAGGCACCAATTACAATCACCAACGACAGAGCAACAAACGCCATTGGCAAACTGGAGCAAGGGCAAGTGATAGGCTCTCTATCTCGAAGCTTCCTTTGTATGGCCATGGAGTTTCACAATTTTCACCTTTTTTGGGATAATTAATTTTTCTAAAAATTCTAACATTATTAATTAAGCATACTACTTTAATTTAATGCACGTTTGTTGGGAACAATACATTAATAAGCCGAGAATGTGAGCTTATTAGGATTAATTGTAATAAATTAATAATGGATGGATTTCGGTGATCCTAATCTATATCTATACTATTAATAAAAATAAAATTCTTCATTTTAACTTTTCGTCCAAAACACTCCTATACTATTAAGGTTTGCTTGCGTAATATTATAAAATATGATACTACAATTTATATTCATACTACAATTGTACATTAAAATATGTTACTATAATTTCTAATACAATATATTCTTTCCTACTTTCCTCGTAATACAATTCTAGATTAATTAATACTAATAATAATCAGTAAAAAAGTTATCAGTAAAATAGGAAAATAAAAAATGATCCTTAAATCACTGACAATGGAAAAGGAAACAGAATTCACTAATTAATATTAATAATAATCAGTAAAAAAAAGTTTTTTTTTTTGTTGGAAATATCAGTAAAAAAAAGTTAGGAGTAAATAAAACAAGAAAATAAAAAAGGATCCTTAATTCATTGAAAATGGAAAAGGAAATGGAAGATTGTACAAAAAAAAATGTCATAATAAAGGATACCAGTAAAATAGGAAAATCCTACCAAAAATTAATAATAATAATAACAACAACAATTTCTTCATCCACTTTCTCATCATCATCATCTTCGTCCTCACTCTCCTCTTCATCACGTACTACCTTCACTTGGCGTGAACAACTCATGTATAACCTCTTCATAAGGAAATGAACTTTGAATGGGTTCTTGAGTTGTCAAACCTTTTTGTTGAGCTTTAAGATCATCCAATTGAACTTGTAACACGTTCATTTGAATAATTATGTTATTCATCATGGACATCATCTCATCATCAATAGATTGGCTTGCTTGTGGTTCCATGGGAGAACTCTCATCCTCATCATTGGGTACAATAGTGACTCCCCAACGCCTAGCCAATGCTAAAGTCTCCTCATCTATCTCATAGCTCCCCACACTTGGTGATATATGGTTGCAATGATCATATGGGACTATGGGAGTTGAGTGTCTTGGGCGTATGGTGTGTAATGAATGGGTGAGGGGTACAGATTTGGAGAGTAATCTTGTGGTGAGAAAGGATGTTGAGGTGGATTGTAGTCATGTGAATATTGGGAGTATTGGTCATACGAAACATATTGGGGGTCTTGGTATTGTTGAGGATATGGACTATAGTATGGAGGTTGGGAATAACAAGGTGAGTCTTGGTAGGGTTGTGGTGGGTAAGGGTCTTGAAATTGAGCATCATAGTAATTATTTGGAGTTGTGGCTTGAATTGTGCAAGGATTTCCATATCCATTATATTGGTTGCCCTCATAAGATTGATAATCATAATATCCTCCTTGGAATATATACTCATCCATGGTGAAAGTTCTTGATTGAGTGGTGAAAGCTCATTCTTTTTCAATTAAGAGTGAATGCACAAAGTAAATTAAAGATCCTTCAACAAAAACTCAATCAAGGTAAGATAATTAGCTCTTTCAACAATAAAAACAAACAAAAAGAAAGAAAAAGTTTAGTCTCCTAAGACTCCTTAAACTCTAATTGCTAGCAAAAATAAGCATTCACATAGAACCACCAAATTGCCAATCCTCGGCAACGGCGCCAATTTTTGGTTCGTAACAAAAATGAGTGATGGTGAGTGTACGGGTATGAAATGTCGTTCCGCAGAGGATTGAGGGTTATAGCACGCAATATGCAATCACAAAACTAGGCACTAGCATAAAGAGATCAATAAGAAGCTAAACAAACGACAAAAAGGTGGAACAAACACATATGAACAATAGATAAAAATAAAATAAAGAAATAGGACTCAAGTTAGGGGGCATTACCATCTAGATGCTTCGACAACCTGTGGGGTTAGGGAGAACAAATAACCAAGGAATCAAGTGGGAATGCACGTAGGAACAAAGATTTAGATGATTGAGAATATTTAATTCATGTCGTACGTGAAAGCAATAAATAAAGTAGAGAGAGAGAGAATTTTTATCGTGGTTCGGAGGGGTATGTAATCTTTGTAATCCACTATTCTCCTATCTCCAGGGGGAATTTTTTATCGTGGTTCGGAGGGGTATGTAATATTTGTAATCCACTATTCTCCTATCTCCAGGGGGAATTCACGTTATCAATCACCCAGATACAAGATACAGTAAAAGGCAATCCAGTGCTTTGATCACAAAGCCAACACCGATCCCAAATTCTAGATATAGTGCCTTGAACACAAAGCCAACACTAACCTCTAACTCCAAAGATGTAGTGCCTAGATCACAAAGCCAACACTAATATCTTATCTCTCAAATGTAGTGCCTTGATTATAAAGCCAACACTAATCTCTTAGGATTTCACACTCGTGCTAGCTACTTTCCTCTATCTGCACTCAATTGAGAAGTTTTTTCAAAGATAAACAATTTTCTTCTCTCCAACGCTTAGAGACTTTCAGAAGAATAAATCTTTTGAAATTACTGAGTCTATTCTCTAGATGAAACTTGTAAGAAGAATATAATGTACTGCTTTTGCTCTCTCGTGTGTTTCACCTATAATTTTCACTTCTGTAACTTATATTTTTCTTCCTTCAAGTCTTCAATTCCTTTTATAGTTGTGATCTTGAAATTATCCGTTGGAAATAAACAATTTCAAATTTGAATTTTGTACTTTGATCTGATAGTGGTGATTTGAAATTTTTAATTATGCTATTTGATCAGATGTGAGGATACTTTTAACTTTTTGAGATTTTTCTTGATTTGGTAAGTAAACTTCTTTCAATGTTGTGCAAAGCATGACTGTACGTAGTGTAGCTAAATTTAATTCTTGGCGGTGAACCTTGGCTGCTTTCAATGGTTTTCTTGAATCCTTAGCTGATTAATTTTGTTTGTTTGGTCGTCTCTTCAAATCCTAGCTTTTAATTTTAATTTGATTGCTCCATTAGACTCTTCAAATCTCGGCTAAGCTCCTTGAAAAATTAATTTAATTTCCTTAGCTCATTCTCTTTTGGATCGCAACTCTTGCTTTAAAACCTTAGCTCACTAGTACAAAAAAGGTCATAGGCTACACCTGTAAAAGTGTTTTCGTTACACCTCTAACAGTGCATGCTATGACAGTGACGCTAAAAGGTAAGTCTTTCCACGGCACTCGTTACGGGTGCCGCGGAAAGAATTTAATTTTCTTTTTTTTTTTTTTAAATAAATACTTTCCGCGGCACCTGTAGAAAATGTGCCGCGGAAAGCAATAAAATAATAATAAATAAATAGTTTCCGCGGCACCTGTTCAGACACAGGTGCCGCGGAAAGATTTTTTTAATTATTTATTTAATACTTTACGCGGCACCTGTAACAGCATGTGCCGCGTAAACCTTTTTTTTTTTTTAATATTCAATTTAAATTACAAATATTCCAATTTTTTGTATTTAAAACCTGCTCAGAATTTTCCAAATCATCCACTCAACATCAAATTAAAATTTATAAACCTATATCTATTTTCTATTCACAAATATATATTTTCAAACTAATACATACACTAATGTCAAATTAATAACCAACACAAATAACAATTTTCAAACACATATTTAATTTTAAACCAACACATACTATTTAAAACCAACATAAACATTACCATCTACCAACACATTGAAACATTACCATCCACCAACATATTGAAACATCACCACAATTCACAATATCTTTCACAATTAATAATAAAAAACAACATGCATTGAACACTTGGTAACGATATCATACATGAATCGCATTGTGTAGTATCCACATTCAAAACCTCCGGGTTGTTGTGGACACTACAAAAGAGTTAATTCCAACAATGGTCCCCCGAGTATAGTGATTTCCCACATTTGGTCCTCGACTTTTAATTTGGACAATTTAAACACTTGACTATAAAAATTTTTCCAATGTTAGTCCTTCCGTCTAATGGGTGTTAACTCAACGTTTATTTGAGGGGCAAATACGTCCTTTCAGGTCTAATTGTGTATAATCCCTCCTCCTTCCCTCTGTAAACGTGATACTCATTCGCAGCTTGGATTTATTCAAAGCCCTACAAGTGAATACTCCAGAAATTGCAGCAACTCTGTATGCACAATAGTCATTGAAGTATTGTTGACCACCGCCCATAGCTAAACAATAAAAAAACCTCATTCAAATTCAATAAATCCCTTCATTAATATCAAATTTCAAAATTATAATCCAAACTTGGAAGTGGATGTGCAGCGTCCATATCGTAAGGATGTTTCTTCTTCTTCCTGGGGAATCCTGGCACACAATAGGCAAAGAACTACGACGGATAGCAACAATATTGCTGCGACGAAAATACCAGTGACGATAATTGGGTTATTATTCACTGAAGACGAAGGTGCGTTGCTGGAATTTGGAGACTTCGATGAAGGTTGCGATGGTGCTTATGAAGGCGGAGATCGTCTTGCAGAGTTGCAGCCGGCGCCGTTGGTCCTCCTACAGGGACAGCCGACGAAGCAGGTGGTGATGGAATCGGTAAGGCGTCGGGCGTCCTGGTTGTGGCGGGGGACTGCGGCGGTGCTGGTGAGGGAAGAGGCGGTGATTGCGGCAGGGTGGATTGCCAACGAGGAGGAGCAGGGGACGAAGATGCCGTGGGTTGCGGGGCGGAAGGAGTCGGCGGAGGAGAAAATGGCGGCAATTGATGCGGTTGAGACGACAGGGGCGGCGATGATGATGATGAAGCCGGCGGAGATGGTGGAGACAATTCTGGGGAGAAGATGAAGAAGTCGCCATTTTCATACACAATTAGACTTGAAAGGACGTATTTGCCCCTCAAATAAACGTTGAGTTAACACCCATTAGACGGAAGACTAACGTTGGAAAAAATTTTATAGTCAAGTGTTTAAATTGTCCAAATTAAAAGTCGAGGACCAAATGTGGAAAATCACTATACTCGGGGGACCATTGCTGGAATTAACTCCACTACAAAATATAGATATATATTACTTCATGTTAATATATATATAGCATATCACTTAAAACCATAAGAAAGCACTAAGGTTAGTATCATATATATATACTAAAACTTTAATTTTAACTTTATACCTTGCATTTCTTCCAAGTCATACTTCTAACACCACGTCCATTTGTTGGAACGGAACGAAATGCCCTATATTAATAATATAATAAACACTTATATCAATTTATAAATAACATAATAACATTTGATATACACATATTAATAATAAAGTTTTTACTTACATATTCATACTAGGTTTGACTTCAAGAGTGCGCCCACATTTCAAAGGATCAAATACATACACCGTTTTTAAGTTGATGCAAATAACGATCAACAACCAATGATTCCTACATTTACAAATATATTATAAAACACTTCAAATAAAGTTATTGAGTTATAGAAAATAGTATAATAAACGACTTACTCTTGATGATACGGTGCCAATATGAATTGTTGATCCTTATGTGTGTCCATAACATGAATCAAGTATGATGTAACAGTTTCAGGATTTTTGTTGACCATATCCGCTGAAATTTGTGTTGGACATGCAAACCCAATCGATGCTACTCCATACTGCTTACACAAACTATTCAAAAACCTGAAAAATATCAAATCAACCAATTTCAATAAGCATAAATAACAAATGTATATAAAACAAATGAATAATTTAAAACTTACATCATAAACACTTGTATAATCGAGACATCTAACCAATTCATTGTTAGCAAATCCTTGATGTCCTCTAACATCACAAAAACACCATTGACATTTCCATGATGGAAGACTGCCTGGTCCAAATCCACATCAAGGTATTCCTTGTCACCAGGAAATGATGTCAAGGTCTTGACTAACCGCTTGCAGTTTTTTCCCAAAAGCATAAACACATTTTCACCTACAATTGGGCCAAGTCTACGAGTAGCAGCAGCAGATAGATCAACACTTGGGTCTTTTATGGGCTTATTTTGTCTTGGTGATCTTATTTTGACATTTGTCTACCAATATAAAATTGTAATTACACTATTATATTTAAAACATATCAATTGAATGCATAAAATTGTAATTATACTAATATTTAACTGAATTAATAACTAATATAAGAATGTATACCTCGTCCAACAGAACTAAATGAATAGGCCATTGTGTGTAAGTACTAACAACATCATTCAAAGTCGTATACTGCAACACTGGCACGGGGAGAAGACAATCCTCAGCACCAATAACCACTTCATCTACCATGACTTTGACATGGTTAGGTAACACCGGCTGATTATGCACTATTGTGGTCTCAGCTGTAGTTGGGTAAGCCGTACCCTGTGCAACCACAAACATCTTGCCATCGAGACCACATTGTGCAAGGTAACACTTTTTTTTTGCTCTATTGTTAAAAATATAAAATATATATATATATATGTTAGGTTTAAATTTAAAAGAAAATAATAGTTTGAAATTGAAATAATTTTTAATATTACCTTAATTGTGGTTACTGGATATGCAAATTTTTTGCTTCTTTTGGATTAGAAAACATGCGTTTAAATCTTGGTATTACGGGTAAATACCATAATACTTTCGCTGGTGGACCTTTCTTTCCCTCACCCACATCATCAACATTTTTCCTTTTATAACGTGATGTCCCACACTTTGGACACACATGCAAGTCCTTGTATTCTTTCCAATACAGTATGCAATCATTTGGGCATGCATGTATCCTCTAAATGTCCATACCCAACGGACACAACAACTTCTTTGCTTCGTAGGTTGAATGTGGAAGTTCATTATCACTAGGAAACATGTCTTTTAGTAGTTCTAATAATCCCGTGAAACTCTTATCACTCCATCCATTCTTTGCTTTTAAATTATATAACTTAAGCACAGCAGATAACTTAGTATATTTGGTACACCCAGAGAACAAAGGTTTTTCAGCATTATCAAACAAACATCTAAATTCAAGAGGCATTTCACTAAAATCTCCCTGCACATCACGCATCATTTCATCTATTCGGTCATTACTTTCATCATCCTCATCATTGCTAACATGAGTTTCATTATTCTCCTCGTTATCTGCCTGAGTTTGACTATTTGCTTGATTCTCACTCTCTACATGAGTTTCACTATCTACATGAGTTTCCCTCTTACGAACACTTGTACTAGGAGGTAAGCTTTCACCATGTCATATCCATTGATCGTATGTACCCTTCCTTAAAGCCACGACGTATCAAATGGTCCTTCACTACGTCAGAATTATGATATCTTCTCAAATTTTTACAATCACAACACAGGCACGATATAAAATCCTCCGCCTTTATGCTTTTATTTTTCTCAGCATATATATTGTATGAACTCTTGAACCCCTTGTATATATTTGACTTTATTGCGTTTCTCATGCATCCAACTCCGATCCATATCTGTCAATTGACAATACTATGAAGATCAGATATGGATACTTGATTATGGATGCATTTAGAAACGATATTTATAACTAACTAATCCAAATCAATCTAATTCATCAAAATACTTAACTAACTAATCCAAATCAATCTAATTCATCAAAATACTTAACTAACTAATTCAAATCAATCTAATTCATCAAAATACTTAACTCATCATCAAATTCAATCTAGCTAATTCATCAAAATATTAATATCTCTAAATACCTATTTAATCAAGTACCTAATTCATCAAAATATATACCTAGCTAACTAATAATTAAATTATTAATGTCTCTAAATACCTATTTAATCAAGTATCTAATTTATCAAAATACTAATTTTCATAAAATATATTGTGCAGCAATTTTGTTAAGTGTTGCTTAGCTTGCAACAAATTTGTTAAGTGTTATTGCTCAACAAAAATACTAGTATATATATTCTCTCAAAATTTATATTATTAATATTCATTTTGTTAATTAATACTAGTTTATGTAATGTACTTAGATATACTATATTTTAAATTGTTTGCAAAACAAATAATTTATTTTCACAAATATTCAAAGTAACGCCATAATATATAACACAAATTGTTTGCACAATATTCATTTTAGTAAATTTATTTTAAAAAATCAAACACAAATATTCAAAATAAATCAACAAAGTTCATATATAACACAATAGCCATAATATTCCAAATAATTTAGAAAAACAAAGAAATAAATCAAACATACAAATAAAATTCGAAATATCCATTTTGTTAATTAATACTAGTTTATGTAATGTACTTTGAAATAATATACTTTAAATTGTTTGCAAAACAAATAATTTATTTTCACAAATATTCAAATAGCCATAATATATAACACAAATTGTTTGCACAATATTCATTTTAGTAAATTTATTTTAAAAAATCAAACACAAATATTCAAAATAAATCAACAAAGTTCATATATAACACAATAACCATAATCTTCCAAATAATTTAGAAAAACAAAGAAATAAATCAAATATACAAATAAAATTCGAAATAAATAAATAAATACACAATAAATTCGAAATAAATGCACAAATAAATAAATAAATAAATACACAAATAAATAGAAATCATAAAATAAAATTTAAAAAAAAAACCATTAATACTTACCGGGTGGAGGATGTCGTCGGCGGCGAGGAGTAGGGCGGTGGAGGCGGCGTTCCTGTCGTCGTCGGCGGCGAGGAGAAGGGCCGTGGACGCGGCCGTTCCTGTCGTCGTCGACGAGGAGAAGAGGCGGCGACAATGGCGTCCAAGCTGCAATGGAGGAGAAGGCACGACGCCGTAGATCTGCAACTGCAATGGGAGAGGAGAGGATGGACGGCGGCGGCAGTTCGATGGTCGGTGACGGCGGTGGCAGTTCGTTGCAGGCGAGGGAGCGGAGGGAGCGGAGAAGGGCAGTGGAGGCGGCGGCAAGTCGATGGTGTTTTGTTTTGTCGAAGGCGTGTTCCAGATATGGAGCGTTACTTGTGTCGTTTTGTGGGGGGTTTTACGCGGCACCTGTATCTAGAGGTGCTGCGTAAAGTAAAATAATATTTTATTATTTCACTTTACGCGGCACTGACAAAGCACAGGTGCCGCATAAAATTAAATAATAAAATACTATTTTACTTTACGCGGCACCTGATCTCTTTGGGTGCTGCGTAAAATTTGGGATCCATCAAATACACTACACCTGTTTGAACAGGCGTAGTGTAAAGTGATGCTTATATGGTCAATTTTGTACTAGTGGCTCAAACATTAGAACCTTAGCTTAAACCTTGACTTATTTCTTTTAATTTTTAGCATATTTCACTCCTTATTTTCCATCCTTAGCTCTTTTATTTGAAACCTTAGCTTGACTTCTTCATTAAAAACCTTAGCTCATATATCTAAAACCTTGGCTTAAACATTTAACACATCAGTGCATCATCATCTCACATAAACCTTGACTGATTAATTTCTTTGCTCATTTGAACCTTAACTCCCATCCGTAGCTCATTAAGACCTTAGCTTCTCAATGCATTATTGCTTAGCGCCTTTCCAGATTTAATTTATTCGCCCTTTGGCAAATTAAAAAACCTTAGCTTATTTTTACAACCTCAGCTCATCCTCAAACCTTAATTAGCTCGCTCATCCTTTGCTCTTGGAATCCTAAACTTAATAAATTCCTTATTTCTTCCTTCGCCTGTTCCATGAACTTGAGCTGCTACATAATCTTTTTCGTCTTTTGCTTGACTTGAAATATTTGTTCTGGACTAATTTTTCTTAATCCTTATAAAATAAAATTACCAAAACACAAAGTAAAAAAACGGTCTAAAAATTTTAACCTAAAATACATTTTGACTCATCATTATCTAATTACAATTATTCCTAACAAAATTAAAGCTTTTTCCTTGGTTCTATAAGCTAAGACTGATACTTAGACAACTTACAGTTGAATTTATTCTCAACATGCATGCTGCTAAAATTGTGTTCTTCCCCAAGACTGGTTGAGTTTGAATTGATCTTTATAAAGTCTTGCTATCAAACCTGACTTAATTAATTAATAGTCTTGACCACAACTATGTTCAGGATTGTACGTAGGTTTTAAGCGTAAAGGGGCTATATTTATTGCTTCTAGAACCATAGATTAAAAAAAAAAAAAAAAAAAAAAAAAAAAAAAACAATCACGTTCACGTTTGCTTCTAGAACATACCATCTAGCCATCTAACCTGAATAATATACATCACATAGTTTATGAACTTGTGTAGCTTTAATTTGTTATTGTTTTTTTAAGTGGACGATATAAATTGATTCTCATTTTTTACATTCACAATTTTATAAGTTTATATTTTCACAACTCTATGTTTAACAGTATAACACAATTTTTGAATTTATAAAAAAGAAATTGTGAATATTGAGTAATGTAATTTTGTATATTAAAATTTAAAATTGTGAATGGAGATTGGAGGATGCACACTCCCTCAGGCTTAGCGCCACCCTGCTTGGGGCCACAAGGTCACGCATAGTGCGACCTAGGTAATGCCACGTAAGTTGACCCTTCTAGCTACACCATTCTCAAAATTCCACCAAAATATCGAAATAATTTTACCATGATCCCTTATATTTTAATTTAACCCATACTTCATTTTGACCTCCACCTTCCTACTTTCAAGTCCATGATCACTTGACCACCTCTCTTGGACTTATTTGGGCTTGACCCAAGGCCCATTATTATTATTATTATTATTATTATTATTATTATTATTATTATTATTGAAAAACTATCATTATTATTATTATTATTATTATTATTAAACTTCTCTTTTATCTTCTTTTGTTGTTTTGTAGATGCATGATAATGACACGCGGGCACCGGCCACAAGAGCCACGTGAATATTTGTTTTTCTGGTTGGCACTATGACAGATATATATATATATAGCAGCTGTAAAGAGCTAAAGTAGTATTGCCATTTTTTTTTTCTGATTTTCACCAAAAAAAAAAAAAAAAGGATTGCGACTTTTCCTTTTATTTTCCCCCATCATCATATTATTATTTTTATTTTTATTTATTTTTATTTTTATAATACTAATAATAATAGTTATTGTTATTTTCATAACAGTAATTATTATTATTATTTTCACAATAATTAATAATAATAATAACAATAATAATAATAATAATAATAATAATAACTGTTGTTGTTGTTATTATTATTATTATTATTATTATTATTGTTATTTTAACGGCAACCCGGCCAACATAAAATTTATGTACGAGGATTATAATATTTTTTTTAAAATGTTGTTATTTTAACGGCAACCCAACATAAAATTTATGTACGAGGATTATAATATTTTTTTTAAAATGTTGAGCACATATTATATGTACAATTGACTGTAGAACTCAAAAAAAAAAAAAAAAATATGTACAACTGACTTTACTATAAAATGATGATAATATATCAGTAGCTATCTCTTGCACTATTAATATATAAATGATTAATAACTTTTCTTACCTTTTTTTTATTTAATAATATCATATGAATTGGGTAGGTAGGTCGTTATTAATAATCTATCAACTACTAAATATTAAAGGGGGTGTTTGGTTGAGTGTAGTTTGGGGGGAATTGGAATTCATTGAATTGTAATTCAATGAATTCCCAAACTACATTGTTTGGTTGGAGGGAATTGCAATTCCGCGGAATTGCAATTCCCTCCAAATGATGAATTGCAATTCAATGGAGAGGAGGGGCAATTTTGTTGGTGTAAAGACAATTTTGCCCCTCCTCTCATACCCTTTGTCTTTTTCTTTTTCTTTTTCTTTTTTCTTTTTTTTTTTTTTAAATTTGAAAGAAGTATTATTATTATTATTATTATTATTATTATTATTATTATTATTATTATTTAAAGAATTATTATTATTTTGAAAGAATTATTATTATTATTATTATTATTATTATTATTATTATTATTATTATTATTATTACTCTTCTACTATTACAACTACATCTACTAGAACATAAGGACATTTTAGTCATTTTGTCATTTATTACCTTTCAATTCCATGTACTACTATTTCTGCATACCAAACACTGTAATTGCAATTCCTACCTTATTCATTGAATTGCAATTCCACCGAATTACAATTCTTTTCCCCCCTAATTCCCTCCTCCCAACCAAACGCCCTGTAAATGATGTACATTATTATTGTCACATAAAGTGATTTGGTTATATAGATACATACAATATTATAAAATTTGGAATCATGATAAAGACCCTTACAATAATTATAACTTCTTATTAGTCACTCCTAACGTGTCATCATTCTTATTGAATTCGTAAATTTCTTATTAATTCAATTTGGTGTCTATCAAATTAAGTCACCAATAATTCTGGTTTTTTTTTTTTTTTTTTTTTTTTTTTTTTTTTTTTTTTTTGTAATCTGATGATGATTAATAGGAGTAGTGATAATTTAGGCATGGGAAACATTTTCCTAGTGTTGTGCATAAAACTGCCAATGGTAAATTAACAAACCTATCTAGCAAACTATCAGCCTACTGAGATTGAATCTCAAAGGGACAAAACAAGGGTTTGTTCTCAAAATACCTTCGGTATAAGAGGAATGCATGTTTGAATCAACAAGCTAGCCTAGTATCGACTAAGAAAGAGTTGTTGGGTGCTATTAATTGCTAAACTTTTTCAAGAAAAAAAAAAGGAGCTTATACTTACACATAAATGGTAAGGTGTAAAATCAACCCTGCAAGCTTTGCACTTTAAAATATGGAGATAACTTCTCTCAAAAAAAAAAAAATATGGAGATAACTTTGGACACTAACCATCTACCCAACAAGGAGTGCGTGCCCACGGGTATATTTGAAACTTTACTCCTTCAAAGCTTTGAAGGGAAAGTGAAATTATTTTATTATTTTAGCAATTAAAAAAATCTTTGAAATTATATAGAGAGAATGGTAAGACCCATTATATTTGAATCATCTAAAATCAACTCAGTGTCTAACATTATCGTCTATTTCTTTTATATATATATATATATATATATATATATATATATAAAAGACAAAACTTAAATTCTACTAATATTGAAAAACGTGTTGAAGGTTGAAGTAACTCAAAGGAGATTAATTTGGTGGTTGATCTTTGGAGTTAACATTGAAAGAAGTGAATGGGCAAAGGGATTTTATGCAAAGAACATTGTTTTGAAGGACTGCTAATTAAGGACAAGAGCTTAGTAACATATATAGCAATGTAACTTTGTGATCAAGCTGTGTAAAAGAGCTATATTTCACTAGAATTTTATAACAAATAAATAGTGAACTCTTTCATTGGTATTAAAGAGAAGAGTGGATTAAGGGAATTACACCACCCTCCAAACCATTAAAAAAAAAAAACTCTCACTAAACTATTTTTACATTAAGATTCATATAAACACATGCGCAATTACATGTACAGCGAAACATATTTACTCAAATTAAACTGTAAATAATATTATTTTCTTTTAATGCACCCTATATATCGTGCTAATAAATTTGTTAAGATAAAAATTTATTAAACCTCTTTTAGACTTTTCACTTGCTTGAGACCATCATCCATATCAATTATACCAGCTACATAACATACTCAAAATGAATATTACTTATTGTCTAGTCTCACGTCGCTACATGAGTGAGTATGGCATTTGAAGTGAGGAGGCATGCAGCATAGATTATTGGTTACGCCATATATATATGCAGCTAGCGCAGAACATGCAGTGGTGGTAGACAATGATTGGTGTAAAACCACCGAAATTCCTCTGCCAATTCAGAGACATATATATATATGAGAATATAAGAGAGCGAGGTAGGAATTGTACTTGTGATATTTACTGTCTTTTTATGATGCGGTGTTTGTAATTTAGCCTGGTCGGATTGTCGCGCATGGCATGTTCTGGTCAGTGCAGAGTTTCAATCGGAGTCCCCAATTTGCGCTAGCTTCTTGGACATTACGCATCACTTTTTTTGACTTTAGTTTTGTACTACTCATTGGCTCATCATTCTCACATCATGCCTTTGCCTCTTTAAAGTTTGGCACCCAAGCATGGCCTTATTTTGCTACCTATTATTATATATATGTTTTAGGGATTTGCGAAGGAATGAATTGGAAGAAGGGATTTTGCTGTATGTTTTAAAGTTTTGGAAACCAACCTAGATTTTGTCTCCTAGCTATTGGATCGGAGCTTCTATTCTTATCTCTCAAGTAAATATAAAAGTGATGCCTTTAATTGGTTCTCAAATAACCTCAGCTGCTCAATGAAGGTGTATTTTTTTTTTTTTTTTGGGTGCTTTGTTAGATGAGAGGTAATGAGGTGGAAGAAGAGAGAGGGAAAAAAAACTAGGTTCTTTAATAAGAATATAATTTTTCACAATTTTAGAAATCTTGCAAGCATTTGAAGGCATAAGCAGTGCTCGTCGGACTCATGCTTTTCACTCGACCACTCTACCTTTTATTTTTAAAATTTTCAAAATCTATATGGTCATAATTCCACACAAAAACATGCAAATTTTATTTTTTTTTTTAAACCCTCAAACTATCCGACTGCCCTCAAGTTTCAAAGAAATACATTCAATGTCAACTTAGAATTAAAAGTGGACATTAACAATTAAAGAACGGCTCGAGATCACTATATGGAGTTAAATATCGTTTTTTTTCCTTTTTTTTTTTTTAGTACTACCGACTCTGTTACAATGCAGTATCTGTTCATAACTACTTTTTCAACCTATTGAAGCACAAAAAGTCAATATTGCACAAAGAGTTAAACTATTGTTTTTTTTTTTTCTATATATTGTTTTTATGATTGTTTGGACTTGACTAAATTCCAGATTGGAAGACGTGTGTACCTTATTTTTAGTCCATGCATATTATGGTAAAATGTGTAGTGCATTTTGACAATGACTATTCCTTATCTCGCTTTATGCGAGTCAATCAAAACATAACGTTTGATAAAAAAAAAAAATAAAATTATGGCATATATTAAAAGCAATGCCTGCCTAGAGATTGAGATCCGTGAGTGAATGATACCTTTCCCGGAGCCAAATGTGGTGCGCCATTTAAGTTATCAACTAAAACTTAAGATTTAATAGTTTCAACATAAATACTTTTAGGATTTATTGCATGCATTTTTTATTCTTAAAATATCTAAGAATGGCCAAATTAATTATTGAGGTAAGTTAATGCAAGGAGCAAATATCATTTTTAGTCCCTCAACTATAATATATGTATCAATTTTGGTCTTTGACTATTAAAAATTTCAAATTAGGTGCATGACTATTCAATTTGTATCACATTTGGTCCTTGACTATTAACATTTTCAAATTAGGTGCATGACTATTCATTTTGTATCACATTTGGTCCTGCCGATAAATTTTCCGGCCAAATTTCTGGCGAAGTCATCGGGGGTGACCGGCGTTTTCTATTTTATTATTATTATTTTTTATTTTAAAGTTTTTTTTTATTTTAAAGTTACGGAGTATTAAAATAATTTTTAAAATAAAAATTAAATAAATTAGTCGATCACCGGTGACTTAGCCGGAAATTTGACCGGAAAATTTAACGGCAGGACCAAATGTGATACAAAATGAATAGTCATGCACCTAATTTGAAAATGTTAATAGTCAAGGACCAAAAGTGATACAAATTGAATAGTTATGCACCTAATTTGAAATTTTTAATAGTCAATGACCAAAATTGATACATGTATTATAGTTGAGGGACTAAAAATGATATTTTCTCTTTAATTATGCACATTTTTTTTTGAATACTGCCAAACTCAGTATTGCCTCCACTGAGGCTCAAACCCACCACCTCCCGTATAAATGAAAGGGTTTGATGCCACTGGACCACTCAACCTATTTAATTATGCACATTAAAGTGATGATTTGGGAATCTCAAATGATTTTTTTTATTACCATCAACATTATATGTATTTTATTTCACTCTATCGTAAGTTCATAATGTTCCTTTTATATATATATATATATATATATATATATATATATATATATATATATCTTAATTAACACTTTTTAATGATATATTTTATATTAATTTTATTTGCACAAAAAGAAAAATAAAAAAATAAATTTAAGCTGAAAAAAATATATATGAAGAGAAAAAATAGAGATAAGTTTGGGTGTATGTTGATACATCATACATGCACCTTGGTTCACGAAAAAACTATTGTACATGAGTTTTGCTATTTTTTGGATAACCAAAAAAATCATCATCACCACTATTCAAATGTGTACACTGAGTAAACAATGTTTATGTGCAATAACTCACAAACTACACAACAAAAGTAGATTGTATTAAAAAGATATTTTTAATTAAGCATCAAAATTGTTCGTTCTGAGGTTGGATGCTTAGATTATACCTTAGAGTTCTCTAGAATTGGTGAAAACACACATCTAACAAAACTCACTTTCACTAGTGCCAATGCCATTAGGAATTAAACCTCTATCTTTTTCTTGTAAAATTCAGCTCAACCCCCAAACCACAGAGCGAATTTACTTCATTTCTGTATTTTCAGTTTTCTTATTATATTTCATTGCTCTAGTTTTGTTTTTTTTTTTTTTTTCCTGTTTTCCTTTCTCCAATTTTTTATTTTCTAATATGTTATTTCAAACTCTATTTTAAAAATATTTTTTTAAAAAAAGTATAATAAAAAATTTGATGCACTAATAATGGATATGTAAAGCGTAATAAACATTAATAAATTAATTAAAAGTTAACAAACACTAATAAAAACACTACTCAAAAAATTATAAAAACATTAATAGATTTTTTTTAAAACATAATAACATTAATAATTAAATTAAAGCTATTTAAATTAAGCTATTTTATAATTTTAATTTTTACAAAATACAATTTCAGAGAGTTCTTGGCGTTGAAATTTTTGTGCGAAAGAAGAAATAAAAAAGTACGTACGGAAAAAAGGAGCAGGATAGAAAGGAAAAGAAGAAAGGGAGAGAGAAAAACAAAGCTGAAATGCTGGGAAAAAAGAAGGAAGATTAAAGAAAAGAACAACTTTTTGCTCATTCAAGAAACATAGAGAATTTCTTCTACAACGATTTTATTTTTTCTTCAAATAATATGAATTATCCGTGCACATCATTTGATTAATTTTGAATAAAATCTTTAAAAATTATGACAATTAAAAAATTAATAATTTATGTAATATAAATTTTATCTAATCAGTTAAGAAAATTAATAATACACATATTACATCCATAATTATAGGAAATTAAAAAAATATTATGATAATTATTCAAATTCACACATTATTACGTTAATTCACATATTATTAGATCTATACAATTATATGTAAATTATTCAACTTCTTAGATTATTACACATATAAAATTATGCTAATGGTTACTTTTGAACAAAATCCTAATAATTATGGTAATTAAGAAATTAATTTACACATTATAATTTTATTAAATTATTTTTTATACTTTTCGTAATATAGATTTTATCCAATCAATTAAGGAAATTAATGGTACACATATTATGAACATAATTATAGAAAATAAACATACACATATTACGTCCATAATTAAACGAAATTAAACATACACATATTACGCCCATAATTAAACGAAATTAAACATATACATATTATTTTATTAAGAATAAAATATTACTCCTTAATTACCATAATTATTCAGAATACATGGACGTCATAATTAGTATATTAATTAAGAATATATACTCCTTATTATCATATAGTAATCATAATAAAATGTCCTCATTTTTATTGAAATTAACAATAAGTTTTTCTGCCTATATAGGGAGTTAATTAAACATACATATATTACGATGGGTAATTAAAAATAAATAAATATACATATATTACGTCTATATTACCAACATGTATTTAACAATTTGATCTTATGGTATTCAACATAGAGATTCCTTTCATTTGATTATAATTTATTTTTGTTACTTAAAATAGTTTCAATTAGTCATGCTCTTCCTTCTATTTTTTGTTTAGACTTTTCCTAATATAATTTTTAAGTAATCAATTTCAATAATAATGTATAAATCTTATAATTTCAAATAAATGTACACTTTCAAAGTCAGATCCTTTATATTTTATTAAACAAATAATGTATGTTTGCTAATAAGGTTGATAGTAAATTCTTTATATTTTATTAAACAAATCCTGTATGGTTGCTAATAAGGTTCATAGTATATATATGTTAACAATAAAAATAAGAGCTACAAAATGGTATATATATGTTAACAATAAAAATAAGAGCTACAAAATGGTCATCACAGACTCGAACCCACAATCTCCCACATAAGAAAATAATTTGATGCCACTAGATCACAAAGTCTAAACATTTAAAATCAGAGTATTGTTGACTTAAAAAGTTAAAATA
Source organism: Ipomoea trifida (assembly GCA_003576665.1). Lineage (NCBI taxonomy): Eukaryota > Viridiplantae > Streptophyta > Magnoliopsida > Solanales > Convolvulaceae > Ipomoea > Ipomoea trifida. The sequence goes on along the minus strand of CP025656.1, from coordinate 14,485,294 downwards.
ATCTTGAAATGTGTACAATTTTTATATATATATATATAGCTATGTGATCATATTTGTAAGTCACTAAGAAATTCATTTCCAAACATAGGAAATAGAAACTGTGAGAATGAACACCGTCAAAATAGTGAGCAAAAAGTCTTATAATTTCACATGTTCAAAGTTGTAAAAGCCCAAGCATAGGTCTGATCCTAGCAAAAAAATAAGTAGATCAATTAATAGATCAGAATCACAAGTAACTACTCTGATCCTAGTTCTGATATGCTCTGATCCTAGCTCTTATATACTCTGATGGAGCGGGAAACGAAAGTGAGGGAAAAAGGAAAATATCTGAATTATTTCATCTGAGTTTGTTGTGTTACAGTGAACAGAGATACGACTCATACGACTCAAATATAAAGGTTGGTAGGGACGGTTATCACCAAGTATGATAGGTAAAATACATAAATGCCCTTCTAGCTGCTACCCTCATTACTTCTGCCAGCTTTGTTCTCCAACACCCCCATAAGATGGCGCATGCAGATCCTGGATGCCCAGCTTAGAGTTGAAGTTTGTGAACAGAGTAATAGGGAGGGGTTTGGTGAAGCCATCTGCTATTTGGTTCAACGAGGAAACTGATAGAAGCTTAACCAAGCCATTAGATACGTTCTCTCAAACAAGGTGTCAATCTATTTCAATGTGTTTCGTCCTCTCATGAAACACATGGTTCTCGGCGATTGCGACGGCATATTTATTATCACAGAACACAGTTGCCGGTCGCTGCATGTATGCGTGCAAGTCCTTAAGTAAAAAGGCAATCCATTGAGTTTCACATACAGCATAAGCTAAAGCCGGATACTCTGCTTCGGAAGAGGATCTCGAAACAGTCGGTTGCTTCTTTGATTTCTAAGAGATAAGGGTGGAACCAAGAAAGATACAGTAGCCAGTTATAGATCTCCTTGTCTCAACACAGGCAGCAAAGAGTCGGTTGCTTCTTTGAATTTTTGTGTCTTGTGTTGTGAATTTCTATACACTAAAATTCTAAAAGTATGAATTCTATACCTGAAACAAATTAATAATTGTGTATTATGTTATGAATTTTCGTGTATTGTGTTTTAAAATTCGGTGCTTATAAACACAAATTAAATTATGTATCTAAATTAGATTTGAAAAATAAGTAAATATATAACATGTGTATGTGTGATTTTTTGTGTCTTTGTGTTATGAAATTATGTAACTTACTAGTATGAATTTTGTATCTTTTCATTTCAATCTAGAATCAATAATGCTATGTGAACCCTGATCCATGATATAAATTGCCTAGAATACTAAACTGCTTCTGTAATAGCATTTTAGAGAACAATTAGAGTTGTGAAGAATTAATCTCTCAAATGCACCCTCAAACCATACCAATCTCGCAAAAGTCAAAATATAGTAATTAAAAATCATTGCATAAGCCCCACAAGGACTAACTCATTTGGTTCGATTGATCACCTTAAAAGTCTTGTGCCACTTGAGATGTCATTGAGAGACCTTGATTGTTATGACTTATGAACACCCTTTTATACACAGAATGTACAGGCAAAATAACATAAGCTCGGAATGAACTTAATGCATGAAAAAAAAAAAAAAAAAAAAAAAAAAAAAAAAAAAAGTCATGGCATAATATGGAACATTTTATTTGACATTTTCCACTCATTTAACCCTGCATGCCAGCATCCAGCATGCAACAAATTAAACGGAAAATCCTAGATTCCTAGTACTAAAATGAAACTTACAGTTACCATCTAAACATCCGACAAACAAAACAAAACAAAACAAATACTAGGTAGGTTAGGTAGCCCTCTAAAACTCTCTATAGATTACAACGAAACAGGGCAATATAGCCCTGTGATTAAACACGTACAACTCATCCAAGTTAGAATAAACCCCGGCGGCTCCGGCCACCGAGTCATACTCCTCCAACCCCCCTTCCATATTCTTCTTCACCCGCCCCGCAATCACCCGGCAAACCAACATCGCCCTCTTATTATCGTCCCCCGAAGAAACTACCCTCGCGCTATCGTGCGCCCTCCCGCTCGTCGCCGTCGTCAGGATCCCTTTCCCTGCGCCGCCGCCGACGACATCCTCGGCGGCCTTGAACCCGTTCTTGATGATGCCGCACACGTGGCAGTTGGGGATTGAGTTGCAGAGGTTTGAGGAGGCGTTTAAGCCCAGAGAACACGCGAAAGTTGTGCAATGGAACCTCAGGAGCTCGTTCCCGTCGGCTATGCAGCGTGGGTGCTTTTTGGATTGTTTGTTGGCCTTTGCCTTTGTGGCTTCTCTGTACTCCTCGAACCTGGAGATTGTCCTGGGAGTGTTGTGGACTTTGAGGATTCGGTCTATTTTGCAGATTGGGGTGTCTTTCTTGAGCCAGCTTGATTGGAATATGATCTCCACGATGTTTCTGCTTGTGTCCTCTGGACCCAGTTCTGATACTGTCAAATTCAACACAACCATATCATTAACATGCATGCTCTAAAGATTTAGTACTGAATTTATTCCTCTTGTTTTTCTAGATTTAGTCCTAAAAGTCTTTTTATTTAGTGAGCTAATATCTGATTTGGTACCTCGACTATTAAGATTTCACCACTTTAGCATTCGACTTCTGAACTGCTCAATTTCATCTCAACTATGCAATTCTTAACCAAAATGGTCCTTATTAGGACTATTTTGGTTTGGACGAATGACTATTTTAGGTAAACACTACATAGTAGGGATGAAATTAAGTAAGTTTGGAAGTCGATGACTAAATTAAACTGGTGAAATCATAATAGTTGAGAGACCAAATCAGATATTAACTCTTCATTGTGTATCAAACTTTAAATGTTTTACCTAATTGAGTCTTTTATTAGGATAGCTTGGTAATTCACTCTATTAATACCCAATTTTATCCTCAAATACAGTGATTAGTCTTTGATTCTAATAGCCAAGGATTGAATTAAGTAAAATTATCAAAGTTCAGGACCCAATTAAGTACAAAAAGACTTTAGACTAAATTTGAAAAAAAAAAATAGTATAATCAAGAACTAAATTAGGTATTAACTCTAGACTAAGGGTCAAACTTATACTTATAAGCTGATTTTTGTGGTGTGATTATGATTTGTACTTTAAAATGGCGAATTTCTTGAACCAAACTGACCATAATTAGATCTAGAAGTGTTCAACCTCAATATTGCAATTTACAAAGGGGCTTAAGCAATTTGCATTGAAAGATTTTAAGGACTTTTGAGATAAAATTTAAAATAATGTAACATATTTTCTCAAAGTAGTACATGAGTAAAGGATTTTTTTAAAAAAAAAATCCATATGGGGTGTACCGATGTACGCCCGTAGTGTATTAAAATATTTTAGAAGTTAGAGTGAGACATGTGTTTTTGGATTACTAGACATAGAAATCATCAATTCCTAAATTGAATAAAAAAAGTTTGACTACAAAATTGAGGAAAAGAAAAAAGAAAGATTCTCTTTCAACATTGAATTGATGAAAAACATGATTAAAAGGAGATTAAGGCTACAACTAACTCAACCAAGTTTGTTGTGCGATTAACTTGATAAATCATAAAATTATAAAAGCTAGAAACTAACTATTTATTGATTTTCTTAGTCTAAAACACGTCTAGAAACCTAATAGGAACTGATTATTGATTTTCTTGTCTAAAGCTCGTCCATAGGCTCGAGTAGTGGTTTGCTTGGTCTAAATCTGTGTACGCACTCTAATAGTGACAGCGGGTTCTTCTCTAGCTACCAGAATGAAGGAAATTAAAAAAGGAAAGGAAAGGAAAATACCAGCATGCCTGACAGATTGATGAAGCTCCAAATTCTCAGGCTTCATGAAGATCTCACCACAGACAGGGCAAGAAGAAATGGTGGTTCTGAGAGAAGGGTCTCTGGTCATGCCAAGAACAGGGTCAACCACCATCCTGCACTCATAGCAACCGGACAGCTTTCTGAAGGGCATAGCTCTGAAAGATCCAACAATGGAGGGGGAGCTTGTAGGGGCAGACAGAGAAGAAGAAGAGTTATTATTGTTGAGGTCATTGAGAGTGACTTTCATGGATCTAGTGGACCCATTCAAATTCTTGCATGAAGAAAAGGGAGACTTCCTCTTATGTTCTTCTGGGGAAGAAGAAGAAGAGAGCTCAGGCCTGTGCATCACCTTTGTGTTGCTGCAAATGGACCCAGAACATTTCAGCTTCTTGCACTTCTTGCTACTGGATTCTTCAATGGGCTGCTGATGATGATGATGAGGAGGCTCTAATTTGGAGGTTTTGGATTGTACGTTATGCTTCTCTGATTGTACCTTTGGCTGCTCTGCTTGTACCTGCTGCTCTTCTTGCTTCTTCTGTTGCTGCTGCTCTATTTGTGCCTGCAGGTGCTTGCAGGTGAAGAGACTCCTCACCACTGCCCATGAGTGTGGTTTCTGCACTTCTTTGCCCTCACAGTGGTTTTGGGGTTTTGGGGTTTTTAGCTTTTTCTCTTTTGGGTGTTTTTGAGAGGTTTTGGTTTTGGTTTTTGCCATTATTCTGGAAGAGGGATATGATGCAGAGAGTGGTGTTGGTGAAAGTAAAAATGTTGGTATGGTATGGCATGTAATCTCAGTTTTTGTTTCTTTCAGACTACATAGATGGTTTTGCTTTAGATAAATAAAAAAAAAATTATTATATTTTCTCTGGGATCCCTTGAAGTTTGTAACAGTAACTCTGAATCCATATAGTTTTAAAATTATATTTCTGCCCCATAGAGCCATAGAGGACATGTTCTTTTAAAAAAAAAAATCTTTTTTCCTATTTTACCTGTACTTAAGTAGAAAAATATTCTAATGGAATCTTAATTGTGTCCACTTTAGTGCACAATTTATTCAACCCATTTTAGTAAATATTAAAATACAATGATGTGTCAAACGTATAAAGTTTTCTTTATCCCTATAATATTTTCTAACTTTTAAAAATTTCATATCATCAAATTTATAATTCTTTTATTATTTTTTTTTTTACATCTTTGTAATATTCCCTTACTTTTTATCCACTCTCACATTACATCAAAAGAAAATTAAAAAATAAAACGAAAATGAAAAATATATAATAAATAAAATAAAATAAAAGTACAAAAGATTGTCGCAGCTGCAGCTGTGGCAGCCTTTTGTCAAGTTTAGCAAGCTTGTTGCAGTTGCAAGTTTGCTAATCATGTCATCATATAACAAAATTATTTTTCAATGTGTCACATCATCTAGCTAGAGGAAAATTGGATGGGATAAGGGCAGCCTAATAGTTAATTATGGACTTAATCATTATTATATAGGAAAAATGTTAAATTGATACTAAACTTTATATGAAAAGTTAATTAGACCTCTAAACTTTTAAAAGTTACAATGAAATATATTAACATGTCATTTTCGTGCATTGAAATTCAAGAATTAGTTATTAACTTGTAATAGCCGGTCATCAGAATTCTGGCAAGGTTTTACCTAGCTCTCGACGAGTAAAATCGTCGATCGGCGACAGTTGAATTGGTTGCCAGAATTCTTATCATTGGCTATTATCGGTCAATAATTGGTTCTTGGGTTTCGATGCAAGAAAATGACATGTTGATATTTTAATTGTATTTTTAAAAGTTTAAGGATCTAATTATTTTTTGTTTAAAGTTTAGGAACTTATTTGTACCTTTCTTTTATTATATTGATATTTTTAAATTTAATTTTTATTAATAATTTCATTACAAATTTTTATTGATTTTGATGACAATCATGAGCTAGTCGTTTTTACCAATTCTATTACATTTTTATGAAATTTGAAGCTAGGTTAAAAGATAATTAAATTATTTTATGACATTATTTTGCAAAGCTAGTAAAAGCTAGTAGCTCGGACTTGTTCCTCCTCTTGATAAAAAAAATTATTACCTTTTAAATCGTGAAATTGTCAATAGTAATTTTTGGATGGCACCAACTTTCCTTTGATGACCAGATTCAAGAATGATGTGTTATTCAATTTTTTCATTAAAAGAAGTTTCAGATTAAATTAAAAGGAGTTGATAGAAGACAAAATATAATATATTAGAAATAGTAACTTAGTTTTTAACTCTTAGATTTCAGTATTTCATGCAGATAAAAAGAAATTGGTCACCAAAGACTACATTTTAAATCCTATAAAAAGAAAAAAGAAAATGCAATCATGAAGATTAAGTGGACCACACTCACAAACAATGATGAGGGCGTTTGGCAAATAACTATTTAGTATTTATCAGACTTTGTAGATTTTACTAGATTATAACATGAGTTAATTGTAGAAAAATATTTAATTTATTAAATTAGTTGTTACTGATTACATGCAAAATGACATTTAAAAATATAATTTATTTTTTCAAAAAGCTTATCAAAATTTTGATTTTTAATATTTTGGAGCAATAAGCTGTTACAAAAAAAACTAATTAACTAAATACTTATATTGGTTGCTAATAATAATCAAGTAATTCAAAATTGACTGATAAGTTAACTATGTTACAAAATAAGTTGGATTTGTTTATGAATTTGAATTGTTGTGAATTGAATCAAAGGATAAAGATTCCGATTAAGGATAAATTATTATTATTTATGAATTACGGAAAAAGAAAATAGTGTGGGGGATGAGAGTGAAATTATCCATCCAATCGAGAAAGTGAAAGGGAAACAGGTGGGGAAGGTGAAGTGAAGTAAAAGAGGCAAGGTCCCCTTTTCCCTGTACATGGATGCCTCAGATTTTTGTGCGGTAGGCCCTTCTTCATTTATAATACCAACCCTAATCAATTAGTTTATGAGAGTTTTTTTTTTTTTTTTTTAAAGCTCCCAGCCTCCCAGGTTAAATAAGAAGAAATTGAAGATGTTTTTTTTTTTTTTTTTGGCTTATGAATTTTCCCACTCGTTATCTATGATGCGACTTTTATTTATTGGATACTCATAAATTGGCATCTTTCCACTAATTAAAATGAGAAATTTAATTACCAATTATACAATACCATGAGGAGAAGATTAGAAGGAAAATTATAGGATCCGAGACAAATTATAAAAAATATAATATAATAATTAGAGTGACTCTATCTTCACAATTTCACAATTCTATATTCACAATTTCATAACTCTATTTTCAAAATTGTGAATATAGAGTTAAAAATTGTGAATATTGAGGTCTAAAATTGTGAATATAAAGTTCTAAAATTTTGAATATAGAGTTATAATATTGTGAACATGGACCCGGGTCCACCTGAGTGCATAGCATAATTTGCCCCTCCCACCCCCAATTGTTATGCCATGGACCCGGGTCCATGTTCACAATTTCATAACTTCATGTTCACAATTTCATAACTTCATGTTCACAGTTTTATAAGTCTATGTTCACAATTTTATAATTCCATGTTCACAATTTCATAGCTCTATGTTATAACATACTACTTTTGGTTTGAATTTTTCTAAGTCTTTGTAATTCTCTTTTGGGTAGCACTGTTATTGTTTTCATCTTCAGTACGTGTCCTCTTCTTTTTTATTAGTAGTCACTACAAGAAAAATCATGAATCGCGACGAAAACATCACGACGGAATGTAATTCGATCATTGTCGATTTAATTTGTGACGGCACGTTCCGTCGCAATTGTTTATTCTCATGTCAAAGTATTGAACAAAATATTGATATTTATTATATTTGTAAAAGGTTCATAAGTAGTGCATCTTGTTCTAGTTCTATAACTTGTTTACTTGATACTTGATAGTAACAACAATGATTCTGCAAGTAAATTGAATACTGATGCCGCAATGTGTCTAGTTTTATCAACAATTTTGAATTTCCACATCCATTTTGCACCTGTTCATTTTGAAATTCATATTTTTGAAATTAGTATGAATGAATGTAGTACTTGATTTTGTGTGTGTACGTATGTGTCAACATTGTTGTCAAGGGAAGATGATGATAAATAATTCAAAATATATGATTACAATAGATATTGTTATAATGATATAGTAAAAATTAACTTAATTGCAAATTTCTTTAGAAGTTTTCATATATTGATAATAAAATTCTGATAATGATATGTAGACTTGTTCAATTGGAGTCAATGGGGTGTCAACATTGTCAATTCTTTGGACAATTAATGGTTTTATCGTTTAGAATCCAGGTGTAGTTGTATTTCTGATTGTTGGGTTGTGCAGGTCTAATAATGATGTAAAAACAATTTTGTTTGGATAAAAAAATAATAGTACAATATTTGTACGTAAAGTAATGTACAATTGTACCATTACAGAAATACAAATAAAAAAATATTAATATCATAATAAAGACATAAATCATTCATTCTCAATAATGCAAAAGCATAATTGATTCTTAATATTGGTTAAAAAAGGTTGATGGTTCGATTGGAGCCACCCACTGGGCACTCGATGAGCTTGGGGTGCACCGATCCGTTATCCATCCACTGTAGAGAGTTGGAAGTTTTCGTTGCTCTGTGAAACCAGCCTCACGCATTACCCTCCGGTTCAATAGCCAAGACGCCTCTGCCTGCATAGAGGCGGCACGGCCAAGTCCCCACTTGGATCGGGCGGATCAGAAGAATGCCACCCACGCCCTACCTAATGGTGCGGCCCAGCGTTCCATCAACCCAAAGCCCCCGCACGGGTTACAAGCTCATGCTACCCAGCTCGGCGTGTAGAAGATGAAGGTAGGAGCTTATCAAATGGTTAACACATATTTATCTCCTCGATGTGGGAGTTTTTGCTATGGCCTATTTTACTTCAATCTGCTTCATTCACTATTAACAAATTAAATTCTATTAATATTAATAATGCATATATATTATAACATGCGGTGACGGCTCTTAAAAATAAGAAATTATTTTTGTCCAAATTTTAGTATGTAATATAAAATTATAATACATAATTTGTAGAAAATAAAGTAATAATTTAACAGAATTGTATATTATAATTTTCCTATAAAGTACTCCATATTATATATAAGAATTAAAGTATTAATTATATCTGCAATTCTGCTATATTTTTATTTTGTTTCTTGCAAATTGTATATTAGGCTTTTGCGATAAAATATTACGGATTTATTATGTCATAATGTATTTATATAAAGTTTAAAGTATAGTATAAATGCTTGTAACATGTGGGCATGTGGCATGGACCAAAATGATTATGGCACCTAGTTTAATCTTTTCGGCCTTCATTAACTCCATCCCTTGTTTCATTTACCCGGCCCCTTAGTGGCCTACTTTTGAGTCTACACTCTTTCTTTAATTTGCTTGAACTACATGAAGTTAAATCTTTTAAACCGTTTTTCTTTTCTTTGTTGGCCATTATGATTAAACCCATAGTAGATAATATATGAGAATGATTATATTCCTTTAAACTGCTTTTTGTTGGTCATTATGATTAAACCCATTGTCAGTAATATGTGAATGATTTGTATACCTTGCATGACTAATTAGAGGATGATATAATTTATGAACTTACACAGCCGAGAGGGCACGAAAGTATCCACATTTCAAATGAACAAAAAGTGTATTAAAAAATGGACATCCGGATCATTTGGAAATGAATATAAAAGTTCTAAAGGCCAAAGCTATGTTTCATAATGAACATGAAATTGAATAGAATTGGAAATCTCATATATCATGGTAATACCATGCTTGATCATTTGGAGGAAACACTGTATTTTACCCATTGAGACCAAATACCCATCCAACTTGCATAACAAAACAAAATACGGCGTAATAAACTAGGAACAACTCCAATCAAATTAGTCTGATTGTTGGTATGATAACACTAGGATTCTAAGTTCACCTCACGGTGAGAGCGCTATGTTGACCTTTCTTGGTTTAAACCAGACAGCTATAGGCAACCTAAGCTGACCTATCTCCTATTATTTGTCCTTTGCCTATTAGGGTCATAAGGCGGGGTTTACTCCATGCACACCCTCGAGTAATGGCTGCGAATTTCTCTCTCACCCCAATAAAACCAAAAAATAGTAAAGTGACGCAAGGCCAAAGAGGTCTTAAGTTCAACCCTGAAATCCCTCATCATCATCTTTCCTCGAAAGCTTATAAGAAAGCTCGGCTCGTGCTTCTTCCAATTCGAATGAGAGCTCCTTCATGAAAGGAGTACTTGTTCCGTGAGTAATTCGTAATATATCCATTGCCTTGCTCAGTGACTTGAATGCTTCCTCCGACTCTCCAAGCAACCTGAAAGCCCACAGGAGAGAACAACTTCTGTTAAGTTCATCAAAGGAGGAGACCGAGCATCTTTCATCTATTAGGACTGAAACGAAGATAAAGAGTATTTGTGAATCGAATATTTTTTAGATCTACCGAGGAGAGTACGTGCTGAAAAATATGTAAAAAGGCATTCTTGCCATCCAATTGTTGCAATCTCCAACTAAAGTTGGAGCCAAAGACTAACAATCTCACTCTATTCATTTTTGCAACTGGGCTAAATGTCTCAATGTAGTCAACGCCATTCAGGGCTAAATGGCTAAATGCCCTAATGGAAAGAACCGAGACTAATCAAATAATGAAAAAGCAAGGATTGGAAATGTCTAACCATTCAAGTTTTCCACAAGTATAATACTGCAGTCCAAGCAAAGGATGAAATCCTTGATACACTCCTGCCGAAAGTAACAATATATTCAGAATTCAGTACAATTGCTTATTGAATCATTCATATGATTATATTAAAGAAGACATATGAGAGAATTAACAAACGAGAATTTTGCATACATGTGTGATTCATTTAAAAATTAATCAACAAAACAATATAAAATGGTCAATAGGGGCATGGAAACCCCATTCAGCAACTGACAACATAAGAATATAATGTCTGATACTCCGTATTAGATTGCCCGTAAAAACTTTATACTACTACTGATATAGTATATTCATATGTTATCCCAGTTTCTTTCATTATTTCGAGTTCATCCTAGCAACAGTAAGCTAAAGTGGCATACTCTCATAAACTGGAATAGTCAATCTGCAATACACCAAGGCTTCCTTCCAATCTTGAAGCTCCATAAACATCTGAATCAATGAACTTTATTCATCATCTTTACAAAAACAATAATAAATGTTAACAGAAAAGGAAAAAAAAAAAAAAAAAAAAAAAAAAAAAAAAAAAGAGGAAAGGGAGAAGAATGATTCTGGCTTTTTAAAAAAAACATGAAAGAAAAAGGAAACAGAGAAATATTTGTAGCATTTTTAGAGAACTAAGAATAACTGCTGAGAGTAATACTGAACTTTTATCAATCTCAAGAAAAGTGATTTGTGCTAAAAGCTAAATAGGGTGGTGGCAGATGATGAATGGTATATTTCCTAAATCCTTAACAAATCAGGTAGAAGATGGAAAACGAGGAATAAAATAAAAATAAAAGTGTTTGCTACCAAATGCTTTCAGGCACCACTTGAAAGACTCAATTTTCCACAATTAGGAACAAAATATTAGCAAACAAGCACGGGAGGAAATTGAAAATACGTGTAACACTATAAATTAAAAGCATACCTTTAAAAGTGTTTCCCGAGTGCGCATCAGATTGATTGAAAAAGCATGATAAAGCCTCAACTCAAGCTCCTCAATCGATTTATACATCACAATAGCATCTTTTTTATCTGATTTTCAAAACTTTTATTAGAGAAAACAAATGTAATCCGATATCATCTTCTGGCTGGATTTAACTAATAATCCTCTTAAACATCTTATACTTGGTTGGATGAAAATGTTAATTAACGAGTACTAACATGAATATTTTTTAGTTTTAGAATAGTACAACTATTTTTAAAGAGAAAATAATAAATTTTTAGTAACTGTAAATGATATCTAGATCCAAATGGAGGATACGGCCAGAAGAAGATGACAATGAAGCTCTTTCGGACATTGATTTGATCTCACCGGCAAGGTTCATTACTTCTTCCTTCTCCCTAAGAAGTCCACACTGTTGACATACGAATCCTTTATCCTCTAGCACATCGAGAAAAGAGATCAGTTACAGCTATAGCAACCTTGTGAACCAAAAATTGATTCATGCTATCAATCGCAGATGATATACCAGAGTCACGAAGCAGGAAACCTTTACACCGACTATCTTTACAACTATAGCCTTCCAGAATCGCACTTTCTTGGATATCATCAATTTGTCCCTTCACAAAATAACTAGCCAAGTTCAATCAAATACGAAACCCAGGGAACATTATTATACAAATAGAAAGCATAAGCAAAAAAAACAAAAAGAAGGGTACCAATTTTATGCAGCGAGGGCAAGTGCAGGAGAAGAAGTATTGTTCTTTGAGGGCTTTCTGTCGAGTTATAGTGCTTCCAGCAGTTTCTATGTAACTTATCAATACCTGATAGAAGACAGCAAGATAAATCATTCAAATAACCAATCAGAAAGAAATGGTGAAGTGTCAAAAGAAAGGCCAATTGACAATATGCTCATAACCTATCATGTATATACACCTAATACGTATATGCATATGATTAGAGGTGTCACAACAATTACCTCAGTACCTTTCTTTATATGCTGTACAGCACGTACCACTGCCAATCGTCCCTCAAACACTAAAACAGAATTTGGCAAACAACTATGGCATAAAAGCTAAATTAGAAATAAATAAATAAATATGTTTGTGTGTGTGTGAGTGCAGGCAAAATAGAATAGAAAATTTTACTGAAATTACCTGTGGTTAATTATAGAAATTACAGGATAGAGCCCAGTTCCAAGGGGTTTCAGTTCACTGTCACAAATTGTGTGTGCATTGCATGCAAACTGCATGCAATAATATCAGCAGGATTTATTAGAGCAATATTTATGACAAATGAGTTGCAATATTAGATCTGAACTGTCATTAAACCACATGGCCTCTATGAATTTATTCAAGAGAATTATATGATTATAACAAGCAAAAGGTGTAAGTGACAAATGCGGCTAAATGCACATCTATATGAAAAAAATGCAACAACCCTGCCTGGCATCTATACCAGTATACCTTAGAAAAGTTTTCTGTAATCTCTTTTATATTGATGTCAGTCCATTGGAGGATCAAATTTACAAGGTTTGCCATCTGAGCGTACAACACTAGTTGCTTCTCATCAATGTCAGAAATGTCTTCAAAAGTGAACACGTTAAGATCAAAACAATATAACTTTATCAATTCAATTGAAAGGTGATATATATACAAGGATACGAGACACCAAAAGCTCCACCAAAGCATAGTTGTCCATGGCAGTAGTTGGGATATTCTGTCAATAAGAAATAATACTTAGAAGCTTAGGATCTTCAATACAGGTGTTCTAATATGAAGCAAATATTATAAACAACTAAACAAGCAGTTAAAATAGACTATGAAACCCCACATCCAATAACGAAAAACACAGTTTCTGAATAGCAAAACAATAAAATAAAAATATTTGAGCAAACAGTTGATAGAGAAATCTGTTTCCATGAATTAAATTTGTGTCCATGTCTATTTAAGCTGTTCCGGGCACCCTTTCCATGGATTATACAATAAAATGTGACATTATCTTAAAATATTTGGATTGAGCAGTGAGATCTAGAACAAAGATTGTACAATAGAAAACCAATGGCAAACAAAGCATTACACAAGTCCAAGTTTGCCACCAAAAAAAAAAAAAATCAATCAAAGAAAGAGCATAAAAAAGCCTAGCCTTGAGACCTTAAAATCATTGTCTATATATCTCATTCCAAAGAAAGAGTTCTGATTTCTGAGCAAAATAACTTAAGAACATAGCAAACCTTTTTACCTTTCACCATTAAAGTTATATTTATTTTTCACTGGTCGATATGGACATTCCATTCACCTAACTACCTAAGTGAACCAGTATTTGAATTCCATGAAAATAGAATGCTCATAGAAATTCGCAATATTTTTCACTGGAAGATATGTAATTAGACTTCAGAGTTCTCGTACTTAACCTCAAGACCTAAACTCTAACATTTAATCTGTTATGAAAATTATGCAATTTCACTTAAAAAGGAATGATAACCAAAGTCTAAAGAAGGCATGCTTTAGAAAAAGTCTTCCTTTTTGCAGCTGCTGGGGAAATCAGTACTCAGGAACAACAGTACAATAAGGTACAAAGACACATTTCCAAAATGAGTATACACTAACTCTTATAAATATATATATAACATAAAAGAAGATGAGACTACCCACATTTTCACTTTGCAGTTTTCTCCTCAGATAAAGTTTAACCATCAATCTGATGGTTGGTGCAAGGGATTTTACCCTGTCCCTCTCAACTTTCAATAGCGATTGGCATTCAAATCGATGCAACTTCCAATCCGACTTCTGAAAATTAGAAGTGTTAATATGTGTGCATACATAAATGTCATCAAGGCATTGGCAGAGAAAAAGCTTCCAATTTGTTAGAGCAACAAAATGTCCTTATTTACTTGACATGTGGCACCACAGTAATAGACAACTTGACAAGCAGAACACTTCTTAACATTAGTGGATGTAAAGCACCATTCACATTTTGCTGATGATCCAGTCTGGGTTTTGGTGGGAACAGAAACATAGGGCTCTTGGCTTATGATTACTTCCCCTAGTAACACAAGGGGCAAATTCATTCAGACAACCGAATAGACTTTAATATATTGCAGAAAACAAAGTAACGGCTTAAGAACATGTAGAATTACAGTAAAAATACTTGCTTTTTCATTTCTTTTCAAGATTTAAGGGAGAGGAAGAGGAGAGACCTGGGGAAAAATCTCGGGTAGTGAAAATGCAGCGACCCTTTTGTGGATGAGTTGAGACCGTTACGCCTTTTTCCCTCAACGCTTCCTGCAATTCCTCCATGTATGCTCAAAGCTAGCGCAATCAACCTCTGCGCAATAGTGAACTCGAGAGTTCCAAATGCTGGGAACTTGGAGAAAATGTCTTAGGTAGTCACTAGTCAGTGGTTTCATCGCGTTTTCCCATTGTATTTATTATTATTGCGCCCCAAAAGAATCTATTTTAATCCTCAAAAGAAATTATAGTAGAATATAATAATATAAGAGCAAATACCAATTTTAGTCCCACGACTATTAGCAAAATGACAATTTTGATACACATGTTTCATTTCTACCAATTTTGGTCCCACGACTATTGTTTAGTACCAATTTTGGTCCCACGACTACTGTTTTAGTGCCAAAATTCATCGCGCCGATCACCCATTCGTTTAAAACGTGCCGAAATCTAAAATTTTTGAAGGTATTTTCGTCCTTTTCAACTCAATATCCCAATTTGAGCATGAATAAAGAGATTTAAGCCCTAAGATCGATCACAATTCACAATTTTCCTCCTCAAATTAAGGTAAAGTGACGAGAAAAACTGCGAATTTTGATCGATTTTAAGACTTAAATCCATTTATTCATACTCAAAATAAGATATTAAGTTGAAAATGATGAAAATACGCTTAATAATTTTAGATTTTTGCACGTTTTAAACGGATGGGTGACCAGCGAGATAAATTTTGGCACTAAAACAATAGTCGTGGATAAAAATTGGTACTAAAACAATAGTCGTGGGACCAAAATTGGTAGAAATGAAACATGTGGACCAAAATTGTCATTTTGCTAATAGTCATGGGACCAAAATTGGTATTTGCTCAATAATATAATTAGACTTGATGTGAAATATACCCTGAAAATCCGCCAAGTATGTACTCGTATGTACCCTTGGGAATGCGAGGAACAATTATCAAATGAATCTGACCGGATAAAAGTCCTGACCTAACGAGAGTATTATGAGTTCGTCATTGAATGTCAGATCGGTCCCGACCTCGAGACTCGGACCGGACATTCCAGCCATAAAACTTCCTATTCTAGAGAATAAGCATGTCAGTAATCAATACTCACATTTATTAATTTATAAGGTCGCCGACCTTCCCAGTGCATTGAAAGTGTGTTGGTTTGTTTGTATATGGTGGGAATATGGGATGTGTGGATGTAAGTGAGAGTAGGGATGTTATTCCCAAGTTGTCGTCTCTAAGGATGGTAAATTTAGAGTGTGGAGATGTAGTTTGTAGTGATCAATCCAATGTGTCAACACAAGATTCAAAACAATGCATCGTTGTGTAAAATTTACAAAAGTAAAAGAGCAAGTGTTCACATACAAGTAAAGATACAACATGCAAGAAAAGGGAATTGGATTGCTTAGCCATTGCAACATGTTTCTAGTGCTCTTTGAGGTAGGATTTGTGCTAGTGTTTACTACTCTCCTAGCAAGGTTTTCTCATTACCGTCGTCATTCCGGTCTTAACGGCCTCTCAGAGATCAAGGGAGCACCCAAGTGTCACCTAATCCCTTTAAGTCATTTCATCGAACACATTAACTACGCCTTGTTCCGAATTATGTCCTCTCAGATCTAAGGCGGGAAAAGCAAATGAAAAAGAGTCTACCTATCCCTAGCAATCTCTTCCCTAGGAGAAAGGTACCTAGATATCTCATGAAGTGGGTCCTGACTCACAAGACAACATACGAACTTTGGAGCGATATCTCATGGATGTCATATCAATAAAAAAAAAAATCAATAATGGAGCGATTACCTCTGGGATTTTTATCAAGCTTCGATTTGAGGGAAAGAATTCGATCTCAAGAAGCATTCGCATATCTTGCTACAAGCTTTTTCCAAGCAAGCTGAGAGGTATTGGCAATCCATATGAGTGGTTGACTAGTTTCTAAGCAACTATCTAATAACACACTCACAATGATTTGATCTTGTCGGTACCAACCCGAATGAGCGGGATTAGCAATCATTCTCGCAACATCAGTAAACTTAGCATGTTCTTTAATGGTACAATCAATGTACCCAAGTAAGCCAAAACAAGTCAAGGTGGATTGAACATGTTGTTGCCAAACTGGAAATTTGAAGGGGATGAGTTTAATGGAAAAGTTGGTAGAAACATTAATATGATAAGTGAAATTTCAACCATGTTTGCCAAAATTACGGAGATTGAAAAAAATTTTGCTAATATGAGACTATATATACCATGTACGAGATAGTAAGAATTGTATTTACAAACATCAAAGTACAACTATTTATACAATGTGAATTAATACAGAAAGAACTAAAATGACTACCACAATATACTACTCTACTGAGGAGAAGTGAGACAACAAGAGCATCACAAGACCAAGCTAGCGGGCTATTCTAAAGTCTAAACTCTTGAAACAATCAAGTCAAAAAAATAGATTAACAGTTAGACTGATGTTAGGCAAATAAAACACTAATTTAATGATCAAAATAATTTAAACTAATCAAGATTATTGCAATCTCAACTAAAAAAAAAAAAAAAAAAAAAGACGACAAATTTGATAGAAGTTACAAGTTAAAGCATTCATATTAGAAGCACTAAATTGACATTTCATACCATGCTAAGTGCTAACTGCCCACCGGCCAACCCCGTATTCGATTTATTAGAGTAATCCCACACGAAATCTAAGCGCCAGAAGGAAAAGGCCAAACTTTACGTACCGACCAAATCGAATCCCTCCTAAGCTTCGTCTCAAAGTAATCAAATAATTTCCCACTTAAAAACGTGGAACTGTGACAATTGACGAACAAAGTGATAAAACGTCACTTCTGCAATTACCATTAATAAATTTGGCCATGATTGGTTATCTTAGACCCAAATACCCAATTCAAAAATTAAATCCCAATATAAGACAATTCTAATCAAATTGATTAGACGATTGACTTACTAATTACAAGATTATAAATTTAATTTTTAATAAGAACATTAAAGATTAGAATTGATAGTTGTTTTTCATCACTCATATATGTAATAAAGAGATATACACCTCTACATTTATCACTCATAAACTTGTCAGATGTCACTATGTGACAAGTTTTAATTCGTTTGTTTTCTTTCTAAAAAAATAGTTTGTTTTTTTATTTTTTTATTTTTTTTTATTTTATATTTTAACCAATTAAAACTTGACACATTAGGGAGTGACAAGTTTGTGAGTAGTTAGTGTAGGATACTAAGCATTGTCCAAATAAAATATTTAGATCAAAGTTTTTATTTCTTGTTCTTCTTTAAATAAAATTAAAATATGTAATTTAATTTGTTATGAGAGACTAAGGATTGAATTTTATCAACGACAATAAGAGACTAAGAGAGCAACCTCTTAAATGAGGCAACTTCTTGTGCGCAGTGATCAAGAATCTAATTTCTATTGATCAATTTAGTCACTATATTTTATTCTTTTACAGACTATCATACCGAGACGTAAAATCGTCTAGAATGAGGGATTCCACCTTTTGTCACAAAATATGTAATTTAAGGGTGTGTTTGGTTGGTGGGTTTAGGTATAAGGAATGTGTATGAAAGTGATTGGTTGTGTTTGTTTAATAGGTTTTGTGAATGCTACTATGGGTTTGGAATACTCCATTAATGAGAAAACTCATACCCTTATTAAATAAGGGTTTCATCTTCCTTCATCCTTTCTTCCCCAACTATTAATAATCATTCTCATTCCACCCAACTACCAAACATGCTAAATACTTTCACCAAAACTCATTACCATTACCAAGTATTTGATACCCATTCCAATTCCGATTCTCATGTGCGAACCAAACGCACCCTAAGTTCTATTACAACTTGCAAGAGTCTAGTGGTTATTATTTTCCGAAAGGAAAATATTACTTTGACTCTCACTTTTTACTCTCAACTTCTATTTCTTTTCATAAATCATTGATGTAGATATTTTTTTTGAGACTCACATTATACAAATATGTTATATTTGTTTGTCACATCATGAAACATAAGCGTGGAGGTAAAATTAAAAAAAATACATGATGTATAACTCTTTCCGGAAATATGTTTTCATCGGCATATGTGAGTAGCGTCATGATCAAGGATACGCGGCACAAACTCAAAGTAGCTTCACGTGATGCCTCCACGAATTTCTATTTATTCCCATTTCACTTGAACCCCCTACAACTTCTTTATTTACATTTGGTTCCCCTTTAAATTTCTACAACTCTAAATTCCACACTTGAGTAACATGTAAGTTTTAAAATATATTTTTATACAGACAAATTGTGTACACTAATTTCCCTATAACAATTTTGTTTTAAAGAAAATTTATTATGTATGACTATAACAAGATTAATGAGTTGCATATTTGCAACATATTTGAAGAAATTCTATTTCCATTAAAAAATTAATCCTCCCAACCAAACGTGGCATTAGCAATTGGAAATATCCAGCGGTTACTAATAAGTTTAGTTTTCCAGAGTTTCTTTCTTTTAAGCCCAAAATACTCAGATCCATAAAAACACGCTTTTCTTTTCTTCTCCGATCCTTTTTCTATCTGTAAATCACTTGCTCGATTCCTTCCTTGCTGGGGAGCTTTCACGGAGCAATCGGAGCCGCGAAAACGACAGCTATATATACACTTGCGCCGAGCGAGGAGTTTGAGCAAAGAGAGAGCTTCAGAAATGGCGGATTGGGGCCCAGTTGTGATAGCGGTGGTGCTGTTTGTGCTGTTGAGTCCGGGGCTGCTGTTCCAGCTGCCGGGGCGGGGCCGCGTGGTGGAGTTTGGGAATATGCAGACCAGCGGGCTTTCCATTTTGGTCCACACCATTATCTTCTTCGGCCTCATCACCATCTTCCTCATCGCCATCGGAGTTCACATCTACACCGGCTGATTTGGTTTCCGTTTTCCGATGCCTCAACCACCTCTCCGCCGCCGTTTTTTGTTGCTTCCTTGCCTTGTTCTCCGGTATTGTGTATTTAGATTCGTTTTAATTTCCAGTTTATGTCGAATTAGGATTTGGTTTAGTAATTAGTATGATTTGTCTGTAAGATTTTGGCAGCAGGGTGTGTATCTGGGATGTTCTAGTTTGGCCATTAGTGGGAGGGGTTTTCACTTTTCAGTTCTTTAATGAATATTATATTTCTGCGTCACTATCTGCAAATATTGTCTTGCATTGATTTACCAAATATAATATCGGAACTGATTTCTGATTTCTTTATGAGCATAGTTACTTTGTTGCGTTTAGTCATACACATCAAATTAATTGATGATCTATAGGCTTTTGAATATCAAATTGTTACTGGTCCAATTTAATAATTCGTGATTTTTCAACTTTCAAAATTTGACCCGTCATGATCCTTTGAATAACTATGAATATGAATGGTTAAAATTTGATAGTTAAAAGATTATAAGTAGTTAACTTACCTCACGAATTATAATAATTTGAAAAATTAAAAGATCACGAAGGTTAAATTGAAAGTTTAGAATTAAAACGTGACAAAATTATTTATACTTGAGGACTCCCTATCTTATTAACTTTTGTTTAAATATTATCAAAAAAGTTGGTAATTATGAAGAAGCTCAAAAGCAAGCAATCAAGCCTAGCCGTGTAGCCTTTTCAATTGATTGCCAACTGCCAAGTGCCAACAAATGCTTAATCATGTCAATAGTAGTAAGATTGATGCTTTGATTGATCCCGCTAAAACAATCCAGCACCGCTAAAATCATGTCAATAGTAGTAGGATTGATGCTTTGATTGATCCCGCTAAAACAATCCAGCACCGCTAAAATCATGTCAATAGTAGTAGGATTGATGCTTTGATTGATAACCGCTAAAACAATCCAGCACCGCTAACCGTTAACCGCTGATAACTAAACAACCCTTTTGTCATTTAATTTTAATATTTTCACTTGATTTTAAAGTGGTTTTTTAATTAAAAAAAAAAAATCTTAGGTATTAAAAAAAGGGAAAAGGGTCAAATAGGCCCTCGAACATTTCATAAGGAGTCAATTAGGTTCACGAACTTTTAAAACGTGCAATTAGACCCTCAAACATGTCAAAATAAAGCAATGAAGTCCACGAACAGGTAATTGACCTGTTATTACCGGTCATTTGAATTTTCCGGCGACCGGCGACACTTTCCGACCACCGACGACATAGTCCGGCGACCAATTGTCGCCGGTCGCCATCTCCGGCGAATGGCCGCCTTCTCCGTGAAGAAGGCGACCATTTCTGGTTGCCTTCTTCACGGAGAAGGCGACCAGAAATGGTCGCCTTCTTCGCGAAGAAGGCGACCATTCGCCTTCTCCGTGAAGAAGGCGGCCATTTCTGGTTGCCTTCTTCACGGAGAAGGCGACCGGCGACGATTCGGTCGTCGCCGGTCGCCGGACTGTGTCGTCGGTGGTCGGAAAGTGTCGCCGGTCGCCGGAAAATTCAAATGACCGGTAATAACAGGTTAATTACCTGTTCGTGGGCTTTATTGCCTTATTTTGACATGTTTGAGGGTCTAATTGCACGTTTTAAAAGTTCGTGGACCTAATTGACTCCTTATGAAATGTTCAAGGGCCTATTTGACCCTTTTCCCTTAAAAAAACGATTTAGAATCTTCTCAAAGTCTGAGCGCCACTCTCATGTCAATTTGAGAGTCAAAATGAAGACACTAATGTATTGACTTTTCAATGAAATTTTATACAATTTAGATTTTTAAAAAGTAGTTCAATGGTTTCAAATCATTAGAATCGGGTAGACAAGATATTTGAGTAAATTTCACTTTGTTTTGTTTCTTTTGTTTT
This sequence comes from Ipomoea trifida, assembly GCA_003576665.1. Lineage (NCBI taxonomy): Eukaryota > Viridiplantae > Streptophyta > Magnoliopsida > Solanales > Convolvulaceae > Ipomoea > Ipomoea trifida. The sequence continues at coordinate 14,463,711 of CP025656.1, read as the reverse complement.
TTTTGTTTTTTTTTTTTAAGAAAACACCAAATTTCATTAACTCAAATTAGAGCATCATTATCAGTTGAAGTTTTTTTCATAAATTATTTGTGGGCTCCAACATCCACATCATCATCCACTATCTCGCTTAATCACAAAAACTCTTCTCCACATCAGTTTAAACTTTTTTCTCAGTTTTTGTGGACCCACAATTTTCTATCATATATTTTAATTATTTTTTATTTATTTGAATTATAAATTTATAGTTATAAAAATTAATTAAAATAAAACACCTACATTTAATTAAAATGATAATTATGAACATTTAAATTAATTTTCGTTGTTGCTTTTTTATTTTAATCATTTTAAATTTTTATTATAATTAAATCATTCAAAAGTTAATTTAAAAATTTTAAATTTGGTATTTTATTAAAAAAATGAAACAAAAATAATAAAACAATAAAAAACAAACAAATTAAATGAAAAAAAAAAAGAAAGAAAAAACAATAAAAGAAAGAAGAAGTAGAAGAAGAAGCGTGAAGAACAAAAGAGAAAAGGAAAAAAAAAAATGAAGACTCTCAGCCCATGCAATTATACCCATGCCTCTGTTTTCTTCTGATGAACGTATGATTTTGATTGGATAACTGAATTATAGAAGGAGTGCGGTACCTATATTAGAGTTAGCATAAAACTCTCCTATGCTATAGGTACCCACTATTGACTGAAACTAACCAATACTAATTCAACTATTACAAACTAATAACATATTAAATGTAACATGGTTAACACGCCCCCTCAAGCACAAGGTTGAGAGGACACAACATTGAGCTTGGTGCGCAGAGTAGTAAAACGCTGAGCTGGAAGCGGTTTGGTGAAGATATCTGCTAGTTGATCTTGAGTAGATACGAAGCTGACTGCGAACTCTCCTGAAGCGACTTTGTCACGTACAAAATGATAATCAACTTCAACATGTTTGGTGCGAGCATGGAACACCGGATTGGCAGCCATATAGGTGGCACCTAAGTTGTCGCACCATAGAGTAGCTGGCTGACCCGAGTGCAGTCGTAACTCCTGTAGCAAGGAAATAACCCATGTGACCTCTGCAGCTAGATCTGCTAGCCCCTTATATTCAGCCTCTGTAGAAGACCGAGCAACCGTGCGTTGCTTCCGAGAAACCCATGATATAAGAATGGAACCGTAAAACACTGCGTAGCCACTAGTCGATTTTCTGTCAGTCGGACAGCCGGCCCAATCAGAGTCAGAATAGCCATGCAAAGAGGTGTGCAAGGACTTAGTGACCCGAAGCCCCATGTCTAGAGTGCCCTTAACATACCGTAGTACCCGCTTGAGTATACCCAAGTGGTCGGCAGTCGGTGAGTGCATAAACTGACAAAGACGGTTGACTGAAAAAGACAAGTTCGGCCGGGTAATAGTCAGGTACTGTAGGGCACCGACAATGCGGCGATACTGCGTTGGATTGTCGAACGGCTCAAGAGATGCTGTAGTAGACTGAGTTATGGCAGCTGGAGTGGCCAGTGGTTTGCAATCAGTCATGCCCGCTCGAACAAGATATCTTGCATATACCTCTTCTGTGATAACAAAAAGCCACCATCAAATTTCAGAGCTTCTATGCCGAGGAAGAAACCAGGCGTGCCTAAATCCCGGATTTTAAAGGCTTTAGAGAGACGAAGAAGAAGAGAATCAACCAAGGGAGCATCATTACCCATCATGATGATGTCATCAACATAGACTAGTAAATAAACCCGAGAATCTCCCGACGTGTAGTGAAATAAGGAGACATCGGTCTTGGAGGACACAAACCCTGCAGATGTTAAGAAGTCCTGTAAACGCTTAAACCAGGCACGCGGGGCTTGCTTTAACCCATATAGTGAACGCTGTAGCTGACAGACATGGCCAGGGTGTAGTGGATCTTCATACCCTGGAGGCTGCTTCATAAAGACAGTTTCCGATAGATGACCATTTAAGAAGGCGTTATGGACATCCAACTGCCGTAGAACCCATGAATGTGTGACTGCAAGTGAGAACAGTAGTCTGATTGTGGTGGGTTTAACCACGGGGCTGAAGGTGTCGAAGAAATCTTCCCCTGCAACTTGATTAAAGCCCTTTGCTACAAGACGGGCTTTATATCTCTCAATAGTGCCATCTGCTTTGCGTTTGGTGCGAAACACCCACTTACAACCGATTATGTTCATAAGAGGGGTAGCCGGTATTAACTTCCATGTGTTGTTATGTAGCAAGGCATTGAACTCTTGATCCATTGCGTCTCTCCAATGGGGGTGCTTGACCGCCTGTGTATAGCAGGTCGGGTCAGTAGTTGTGTGTAGAGCATAAAATTGCTCTCCAGTTCCCTTCATATTTTTGCGTGTGCGCATAGCATGTCCTTCTGCTGGTGGTTGTTTGGACACATCTTGACTCACAGATGCTTGAGGATCCGCAGTAGCTGAAGAGCGGGATTCAGTTTGAATCCGAGAAGAGTCAGTCAGCTGATAAGACGGATCTGAGGCAGATGGTCCTGGCGGAGGAATAGAATCATGAATAGTACGGATAGGTGCAGTTGCCCAGACTGAATCTGCACATTCTTGTGGTATAACTTCCTGCACGGTATCCTGAAAAGGAAAGGTATTTTCGTCAAAACGAACATGACAGCAGGTGTAGATCTTACCAGTGTGAAGGTCCAAACAGCGGTATCCCCTAAAAGTGACTGGGTAACCTAAGAACACATAAGGTGCTGACCGATACTCGATTTTGTGTCGATTATATGAACGGAGATACGGATAACACCGACACCCGAAGACACGAAAGAAGGTGTATGGTGGTTGTGTGTTTTAGACTTGAAAATGAGGAGTTTTAAAACCTATTGCTGGCGAGGGTAAACAGTTGATCAGGAATGTGGCTGACTCAAAAGCAAAGTCCCAAAATTTCAGTGGTGTTGCACTTTGTGCTAGCAAGGATAGTCTGGTTTCGACAATGTGACGATTACGGCGCTTTACCCTCCCGTTTTGTTCATGCGTATAGGCACATGATTGACGGTGGGAAATACCTAATGATTCAAACATGTTATGTAAACGGCGGTATTCCCCCCCCCCCCCAAATCAGACTGTATGACTTTGATAGAACGCGAAAACCGTCGTTCTACCATCGTCCGAAAATAAGTAAAGATTTTATAGATGTCTGACTTTACACGAAGAGGATAAAACCAGGTATACCTGGAATAGTCATCTACAAAGAGAACGAAATATCTAAAACCGGAATGAGAAATAACAGGTGATGGACCCCATATGTCCGTGAAAATTAAATCTAACACATTTGTACTATTATTTTTGACCCTATCTAGTGGAAACCACGACGACTTCCCAAGCTGACAGGCCGAGCACACATCTAACGTAGTGGCTTTATGAGATGAAACTGGGCAGTGTGCTAGAACACGCTGCAGAACCTGACTGTGAGGGTGACCCAAACGCTGATGCCAAATCCTGGGCGAGGCACGCGCAGTGAGAAAGGCTTTATGAGAGTGTGGAAGCGAGAGTTGGTATAAACCACCCGTAGTGTAACCTTTAAGAAGCACCTCCCAAGTGGTGCAATCCTTCACAAGAAAAAAATCTTTATGAAATTCAAAATAAACGTTATTCTCATTAGTGAATTTATAAACCGAGAGTAACGAAAGTGAAAAGTTAGGAACGTGAAGAATTTGAGACATTTTTAAAGGGTGCAACTTAGGGGGAATAACCGTGCGTCCCACACTGGTGATATCCAAACCTGAACCGTTTCCCACTTTTAGAACATTAGAGCCATTATACGGCTCAGAATGATCTAGCAACCCAACATCTGGCATGGCATGCGACGTTGCTCCTGTGTCGGGGAACCAGGAATCCGCCGCTAAAGACGTCATCGCGTCGCCGGAGTAAGCTGCATGTGCTTGCTGGGATGGCCGATCATCGTAGCGCCGGAAGCAATTCACCGCCGTATGACCGTAATTCCGACAAATCTGGCAGCGCGGGGAATTCCGAACGCCACCTCTGTTGCCTGATCCCGAACCGCGACCACGCCATTGACGGCCGCCACGCCCACCGGAACCGCGACCTCCGGTGTTGTTGTTACTCTTGCCACGTCCAGCGTAGAAAGCTGCGGGCGTGCTCTGCGGCAACGAAGGATCCGCGCCACCCAGTTCCTCTGCATGAAGGAACTCTTGAGCTTGTAAGTGATTAGCCAACTGGGGAATCGTGATTGGCGTCGAAGAGGCTGTAAGTGTGCTCGCCATCGCCTGGAACTCCGGGCGTAATCCCCGCAAAACGTAGAGAACCTGTTCATCGGCTGTGAGAGGGCGCCCCGCCAACGACAACGCCTCCACCAGCATTTGGGCTTGGCCTAGGTACTCTGCCGGAGTCGAATTACCTTGCCGGAGAGTTTGGAACTGGCCAAGGAGACTCAAACACCGTGTGCGAGATTGAGAGGCGAATGCAGCGGAGATTGATTCCCAGACCTCGCGTGATGTCTCCTTGCCGACAGCCAAATACATGACTTCGCTCGTGAGAGAAGACACGATGAGAGACAGGATCGCTTGATCCTGTTGAACCCACGACGCGTATGCCGGATTGGAGACCGGCGGCGCGGTGGTGGTGGTCGATGACGGCACGGAAGAAGGTAGCATAGGTGGTGGACAAGGAACGGTCCCGTCCAGGTAACCTAACAGAGCCTGGCTACGGAGAAACGACAATATTTGTGTACGCCAATATATATAATTGCGTGCTGTTAGTTTGATGGAGACATGGTGGTTGGCGGTGGCAATGGTGGGAGCCGACGGTGCCGGCGAAGGGACAAGGGCGGGAGTAATAGCTCCGTCGGTTATCGGTGTCGTCATCGAAAAGGTGAATCGGTTGGGAGGGTAGGAGAGAGAGGATCGAAGGTAGGCTGATACCAGATGAACGTATGATTTGGATTGGATAACTGAATTACAGAAGGAGTGCGGTACCTATATTAGAGTTAGCATAAAACTCTCCTATGCTATAGGTACCCACTATTGACTGAAACTAACCAATACTAATTCAACTATTACAAACTAATAACATATTAAATGTAACATGGTTAACACTTCTTCTTTTTGTCTGACAAAAATCTCTCCTTACAGAGATTCAATTTTGTCAAAAACTGCATACCACATCAGTTGCCAAATTAACCATTAGTTTTTTACTGTTTAAATATCTGGAAAAAAAACACTGATGGTGATGCTCTCATACTGCATAAGAAAAAGAAATGGCGAACCATTCATGCAATTATTCTTGAAAATGACACCCCTAATTAATAGATGGCTACCCTATTCATTAATCACTTAACAAATACAAAGGAAATTTCAAAATCATTAGTGATGGTAAATATGTTACCCGAGTATAATTGTGTATTAGTTCATAAAGACAATGTTCAATACAATGAGTGTTTTGTATACAAGAGTACATGAGTTTTGTTTGTCAGGAAAATAGAGCCCCCTCCACTTGTTACATGAGCTTCCTTTTATACTAACGACTACAGTAATGACGACTACAATAATGAGCAACAACTCTTCTCATAAGTGTCCGGCTTCGACATAAATATTGTCCTTGTATAATGGGTGGTCATTTGTCTGTCTTCGGGTTAATACTTGTGATTCGGGTCGTGTGCTGCTTGCGCAATTATCCTGTCACCAGCCCCCCTACTCCCCAGTTTGCTAGCATAGCCAAGTCAACTAGGGAGTAGTAATAGTGCAAAGCGAGATGAAATTTATTATTATTTTTTTTAAAAAAGGCCAATGCGGCGGTCGAGGTAGGGCCTTGGCAAAAAGTGGCTGAGGCCAGTTCAATTTTTTTTTGGCGTTTTGTGTGCGAGCTCACTTCGACCGGCCGTAGGCTCGGTCGAAGGTCTGCTCTTCCGTCAGGTAGCTAGCGAGATCGGATCCCGTGCTGACCCTAAGGGACTAGAGTGTGGTGCTTTCGAAACCAAGCCTTCAACTTGACCCAGAAAAACACCCTCCTGTCAGGTAGCTAGCGAGATCGGATCTTGTGCCGGCCCTAAGAGAATAGAGTGTGGTGTTTTCATAACAAAGCCTTAAGCTTTACCTTGAAAACACCCTCCTGTAAGTAGCTAGCAAGATCGGATCGTGCCAGTCATAAGAGAATAGAGTTTTTTTTTGTTGTTTTTTTATGGAATCAGTTACGGCGGACCATGACCACTAGGTACACTGAAAATTGTGGACGCCACTTGAGGAGGCGGACGTGCTTGAGGGGGTGACGCCACTTGTGGAGGCGGCGTTGTAAACGCGAAAAACTTGAATTGTATATTTCAAAAGTCAAAGTATCGGTTACAATAAAGTATATGTATCAAACGAAAACCACTATTAGCACCAACAACCATCATCACTCTTGAGTGCAATCACCATCACCATAACCATCATCATCACCACCCCCATCACCACCACCACCACCACACCATAACCACCACAACCACTATTAGCACCAACAACAACACCAACACTAACACCACCACTTATTATTGTTATTATTATTATATAAAAAATAACAAATAACAAATAATATGTTCATTTTTCAAAAAAAAAAAAAGAAACAAACATACAAAATACAAAATTTTAAACTTTTAGCCAAACAAAAAAATGTAGTTTTCTAAACTTCAACCAAACACTAGAAAATTAAATTATTTTTCATAAAATGAACCATTTTCTAGAATTTCCAAAAAATATTTTCAGATTTTTAAACGGACCATAAGTTAAACAACACAACAAGTTAAACAATTTTTATGTTGATGCCGATAAACTAAAAATGAATAAGTTACTTGAAGTAGCTTTATAGTATTAGTTTATTGTATTTTTTTTAAAATTTAATTTATTTTTTGGTTATTGTAAAATTTATGTATATAAACTATAAAGTGATTATTTTAGTTTTTTTTTTTTAAACTTATTTTTAATAAACGGATTCACATCTTGAATATCCTAAAACCCCTCTTAAACCCAGTTATAGCCTTCTAGGGTTCCATTTCTGTGTTGAATCCATCAATGGCTACTCTGAGATACCTCCTCTCCAGAGCCTCATCAAAACCCCTCCCTAACTCCCTCCATTCCACCACTACAATTTCCCGGTTCTTAACAACTCTACACTCTTTCATTTCCCAGCACCATCGGAATTCCAGATGCTTCTCCTCCGCCCAGGATTACAGTCTGGACTCTCATTCCTCTATTGCTGCCGCTTTAAATATCGATCGCCGCATTCCCGCCACTATCATTACCGGATTTCTAGGCTCCGGAAAGGTATTAACAGAATTTTCAGTTACTTACTTACTTCTGTGATTCCGCTTTATGTTTTTGAGGTTTTGACGGTTTTACTTTGTTATAGTTAGAGTAGAATTTGAAAATGAGGTTGCTTGGTCATTTGATTGTAAGGATAATGAGATTTTTTTCAAAAAGCAGTGTGATTATGATCCCCATGAATAATGAAACTTAGCTGTTTTACGTACTTGTTAAAATTTTAAACTCAAAGGTTTTGCTTCTTTTAGTGAATGTTTTTTATCCTTGTATTTTCTGATGATCAACAAAGGAGATTTTTATTTAATAAATAATATCTACCTAGTATAACTTACTCGTATTATCCCTTTTGAATTTTATATTTTGTTCTTTCTACTAATTGGATTTGGATTACTTTACAGACCACTCTTTTGAATCATATATTGACAGCTCAGCATGGGAAACGGATTGCTGTGATTGAGAATGAGGTATTTAAGTTCAACCGGACTATAGGATCTGATCTGTTTAGTTCTTCATGATGCTCCATTTTAATTTGGTTCAAAACTCTATTATGTTCTCTCGGGCAGGCACCTAAAGGGAAGTTAAATGAGAATGGTGATTAAAAAATTCTTCAGAATAAGGAATAAGCTGATACTGGCCCACTGGATCTTAGATGAACTTATGATCGCATGTGCATGTGTATATTCATTATATTTATTTTTCTTTATCCTTTTTGGTTAAAATGTTAAATTTTACTGCCATCACTTGAAGATGGATCCTTAAATGTTGCTTTAATCTCAAGTTGTGGGATGTGTCCAGTTTATTTATGTGTTTTGGTATTTTCTCTATATTTTGCTCTTGCCTGCGATAGTTGAAATGACATAATTGAATATACTTTCTGCCTTGTGATATTTTGAATGTCACTTAGCAGATTATATAACGTCAGGAAGGCTTTTGCCATTAATCAGAGTTACTTGATTTATAATTGATCTAGTTTGGATAGGGGGATTTGATGGTTCATTAGGGGATAAACATTTATCTCTAATGATGAAATCATCATGGTCAACAATGGTTCTCTAGCTTTACTGTGCATGGCGATCCAATGACTGTCTATGCTGCACTGTTATTAATCAGAGTTTCATGATTTATTAATCTATGTAGTTTGGAGAGGTTGATATTGATGGTTCATTAGTTGCTAGTCATTCATCATCTAATGAGGACATTATCATGGTCAATAATGGCTGTCTATGCTGCACTGTGCGTGGTGATCTCGTTAAAATGCTTTTGGAGTTGGTCAAGACTAAGCGAGACAGATTTGATCATATAGTTATTGAGACCACAGGTATCTCTCCTCAGTATGCATCAACTTAAGCACACATGTAGAGTTTTCATCTCTCTATTTTGTGTGCATTTGGGCAAGGGTAAATAAGTTTCCTGCACTTCTCCTTTCCCTTCACTGATGTGCTTTGTGGAACACTAGCTTCTGGCAGAATCTATTTGACATGATTACTGTAGATGTTTAACTTGTTATTACAAAATTTACCTCATTATTATCTTCAATATGCATTCTCAAAGTTATCTATATATTGGTACTTGTTTTGCAGGCCTAGCTAAGCCAGGTCCTGTGATTGAAACATTTTGCTCTGACGAACTGGTTTCAACCCATGTGAAACTTGATGGAGTTGTTACTTTGGTTGACTCCAAGCATGCCATGCAGCATTTACTTGAGATCAAACCCAGATTTGTGGTGAATGAGGCTGTGGATCAAGTTGCTTATGCAGATCGAATTATCTTGAACAAGGTAAGGTCCAGCTTCTGGCTATTGTCATTGTTAGAGCAACAGCTTCCTTATTGCAATTTCAAAAATTTTGAGAAGCTTTTTGATAGACACTGGTTGTACATGTTATTTACCTGATTATGTTGACAGATTGATTTGGTTTCTGAGGCTGAGCTGGAGGAATTAACAAAGAAAATTAAGGTACAGTCTTTGGCCTAAGACAGTTCATCTCTGAATATCAATCTTAACAAGATTTATGAATCTAGAAGTAATTAATGAAAGACATAGGAAAGAAGGTGCTACACACTGGTTCAATAAAAATTCTACTCTTTTTTATTTTTATTTTTTTAAAAAATTATTTTCTTACCTTCCTTCAGAACTCCCTTTTCTTGTGCTTTGAGACCTGTACGTTGCTGGTATAAAATGTGGAGTAATCAAATTAGGATGTTTTTTTCCAAGGAGTTACCATTCAATATGTTGGGTTTTCACAGGTTGCATTATTGTAGTTCCTTTACTGTTTTTGTGGGTGAGTGTTAATTTTGGCATTGTATTGATTTTTATAAATGTGTCAGCACATCAATGGGATGGCACAAATAAAGAGAGCTAAATTTGGAGTAGTTGATATGGACTTTGTTCTGGGAGTAGGAGGCTATGACCTTGACAGGTAGTCCTACCTGAAAAATACAATTTCCCCTCTTGGTTGTGGTTTGCATGCGTGTATGCGTACTATCCAGAAAAGGGTATGCTAGAAATTTTTATCTGATGTTCTATTACTTCTATATATGTTTTTGGTTGTAGAATCGATTCAGAAGTTCAGTCAGAAGGCTCTCATTGTGACCATCACCATGAAGATGGCCATGGTAGTTGATTCTGTAATTTTTCTTTAATTCTTTAATTTTTTAATTTTGGAGTAACTTGGCATATGCATACACTTCCTTTTATTTCTTTGAAGCATTTTCCTTTCTCTCTATTTTGATATGCAATGGCTGTTTGGTTGAAAAAGTTCTATGATTTTACCCAAATGCAGGATCCTTTTATGTTGGGTGCATCTGATCCTTTTCCTCTTTACTAGATTATCTTCTTTTTGTTTTTTTTTTGTTTTTTTAGCTCAAGGCCTCTTTACTGGAGCATTAATGGTATGCATTTGTTTTGGGCAGGACAGCACAAACATGATCATGTACATGATTCAGCTGTCACCAGCGTCAGTATTGTTTCTGATGGAACCTTAGATTTAGATGAGGTAATTTTCTATGTTAATTGTGTTGTGTGCGAACTAATCTTAAACTCATTGTGAATGAATGCAATATCAATCTATCATCCTGCATGGCACAGGTTGATGATTGGCTTGAAAGACTTGTAGAGGAAAAAGGCGATGACCTATACAGAATGAAAGGTGTTTTATCTGTGAGCGGTTCTGAAGAACGCTATGTATTTCAGGTACTTAAGATCAGCCAGATTGTTTGCTTGATTTAACAATCCTACAAGTATACCTGTGCATATTACGTTCTAATTCCCTGTTTATTTTAGGGTGTACACTCTGTTTTAGATGGCTGCCCAGGCAAGACATGGGCCCCAGATGAGAAACGAATAAACAAGCTTGTCTTTATAGGCAGGAACCTCGATGAAACTGCACTGAGGAAAGGTTTCAAAGGCTGTTTAGTGTGAGCTCAAGCTGGTTCTTTCGTATATATAGACCAATTTTTAGACAATGAACACAGGCTGTCAGGTATTATTCTCACAAAATCTATTTTCGGTTGATATGTTCAATTGTGGTAAGATCTCATGCTGTAGATTCAGTGCATTTTGTTTTCGAGTTTTACCCTCTTGCCTTCCTGTATACAAAGAATTCAGTGGGGAAAGATGCAATTGTAGCCCCGATTTATTCCTGTTTAGTTGTTTTTAGTCATCCCCACTTAGAACCCCTCACTGAATGGTCTCCTTTGGAGTTCTGAAGATGTATGATTGTAGATGTGTAGGAATGCATGTAATGTTGGAGTGCCCATTTTGTAATGTGATTTAAAAAATTAGAGTTCATTTCACTTTTGGTCTTTATATTTGTAATTTTCACTTTTTTATTCTTAACTTTTAACTGTTTTACTCCTAGTCTTTTGACTTTAAAAAACGGTTCACATTTTTTAATTCATGTAAAGTGTCTTTAAATATAGAGAATGAAAAATATATAGAATAATTATATATAAAATAATTTACTAACTAAAAATTAAATAAATTCGAGGCTTATGATGAAGGGCACATCAGTTTAGTTTTTATTGAATGCACATAGTGATACAAGAATATATAGTTTACTTTTGGAACAAACATATATTATAGAGAATAAGTGATGAACATTATTATAGCTAGAGATAGCGTTTCAAGTATTCATGCATGCGTGTATACTGAACTTCTGGATATAGTTGAGAAGCTTCTTCTGCATCCTCTCCAATGTCAAAGTTGGTTAAACAACCCTCATAGAAAATGTGGTAGAAATGTCCCACTCCTACTTGACCAGCATAGTCCATATCTGCATGCATATATTAATAACAATTTGATTAATTACACTATTTTTATGGATTAATTTGTTTTGAGCTAGAAAGTAGTGGGTTAGAGTGATTATATTGAAACAGTGCTATCAAAAAACAGTGATTACAGGATCGAACCCGGGTAGTAGAGACTTTGTACTAACAAGAATCATAACTATTTCAAAAATAAAAAATAAAAATAGAACAATTGAAGTGATCGATGCAATTTTTTTTTTTTTGTTTTTTTTTGTTTTTTTTTTGTGCATATAGATTCTTATGTTTACTACATTGAGATTAATCTGGATTTTTGTCTAGGTTGTGACTGAAGTGTTTGACTCTTACTCTAAATTGTAAATTAGTGAAATACTTAATTAATTTACTAATAGATTTTCGTAGTAAAATACTGAATTCCCTAGGTATTTAAATTGTAACTTTTTAATCCATTGTTAATTCCATAGATATTTTGTTATTTTCGTGTATCATCTAATTATTCAAGCATTTATAGTTCCTGAATTTTCAATGGTTAAATAACAATTTTAGTTATTGATTGCTTAACATGCAATTAAAAATCTAAAGACTATTTATGCATATTCGAAACAATTATTAGAGACTACTACAAAAATAACATATTTATTTATATTACCTTTCATGGAAGCCAAGAATTCATCGGCAGAAATGGTGATTTTCTCCAGCTGTTTTCCAGTAAGTTTTTCCCATGTAGCAACCAACTCCCTTTGAGTAAGGATGTTTTCTTGTGGCCTTAGGTATATTGTCTTGTTTAATGCCCGGGGATCATCTACAGTCTTGATTGTGTATGTTGCCACATCATCTTCATCCATGTATGCCACTGCATATGAATAGTATATCATTAGAATTAAAGTTTGAAAAAAAATCTTAAAATTTGGTCTAGAAGGATATATTATATAATATTTTCAAAAGATAATAATAATATTTTTTTTGGTATGTATAATATTCTTTGTAGAGCTTTTTCACTTTAATTTGGTTATTCGTTTATAATAATATTTTTAGTCATGATAAGAAAATTTTACAATGTCGTGAGTATATCATGAGCTTCATAGAGTCACACTCTTCACTTTATATGTACTTCAATTCTGTAAAAGTGACAAAATATAAAGTGTAATTTTACAAAACAAATAACATTGTAATTCCCACTACTAAGAACCTTAAATTTGCAGGAGAAAGATTTCCCCAAAAACTTACTCCCACATTTGTTAAAAACCTACCCTCAAAATTTCTACTATTTCAAAAACCCACTAAAAACCACAAATGGAGAAGCTCTTAAAGCTTAAATATCAAAACGACAGGATCCACAATGCTATGTGGATCTTTTTACACGATATAAATCGCATATATAAATAGAAAATGAAAAGGAATTGAATTGAAGTATGTAGTAGTTGGAGTACCTTTGGCGTTGCCATCTCCATAGATGCAAACTTTGTGTTTTGGAGGAAGAAGGGTGCCAAGTTGAGAGAGGTTGGGACAAAAATAGCCAGCAAAACAATTAGCAGAAATGTAAGTGTAGGGAATATTAGCTTCTTCTATTGCCTTTCTGATCTCCATTTTCTCATCAAATGTAACCCTTCCTGGTTCAAGTGCATGCCCCATTCTTGCTGGATCCATGCCGAATTCCGAAGGAAGGAAACGCTACAAAAATATATACATTTATTCACTTTTAAGCAATACCCACACTACATGACTTCTCACTTTCACCCTGCATACTTGCATTTTACTTTATAGTTTATACATCCTCACATATACGACCGATCAACCATAACTAATTCTTTTCTTTATTATTGTTTTGGCTCTACATCTATATAGTGAGCAAATTATAACGCGTATTGTGGACTCTCATCCAAAATGACATTCAGATTATGTGTTTGCAGTTAAACAAATTATGTATTTGTAAATAAATTAAAGGCATATATAGACATATAATATGTTAACAACTGACACATAATAATATGTTAACTGTTAATTGTATGCACAAAATATGCAATTAACATATTATGTGTATGTTATTAATATATTATGTGCTTGTAGTTAACCAATTATGTGCTTTCAATTTATTTACAAACACATAATTTATTAAAGACACATAATATGCTAGCTGGCCACACATAATTTTTAAACCAGAGTTCATAATGCAAGATGAATCTTAACCCATGATATAACAATTGCATCTAGTGATATTTGACAACATCAACGAGTAATATGTGGGATTATATTCTTAACAACTTCTCTTTGGGAGAACATTATTATATTCTTAACAACTTACAAATCCTAATTTATTGCTTTTATGTATGCATATTCTTATGATAAATGCTTTTACGTCTATGTAAATTTAATTCAGTTTAATGAAAAAAAAAAGAGTTTTAATAATATAATAATGGTAAATAAGTCAATACCGATTTTGGTCTCACTAGTATTAGCAAAATGGACAGTTTTGTTTTATATTTAATTCTTACAAAATTTTATCCATAATTATTATTTTAGTACCGAGTTTCATCCATGACTATTGTTTTAGTGTCAAAATTCATCACGCCGGTCACTCCTTTGTTTAAGACATGCTTAAATATGAAATTATTAAGGATATTTTTGTCATTTTTAAATTACGGTCCCAATTTGAACATGCATAAATGGATTTATGCCCAAATATTGATCCTAATTTGCAGTTCTCTTCCTCAAATTAAAGTAGGACGGGGAGGAGAATTGTGAATTGGAATCGGTCTTAGGGTTTAAATCCTTTTATTCATGCTCAAATTGATATCTTAAATTAAAAATGACGAAAATACCCTTAAAATTTTTTAAATTTTGACATGTGGTAACCAACCTAATAAGTTTCGACACTAAAGCAATAATTGTGAATGAAAATTGATAGGAATTAAAAGTTTAGATCAAAACTGTCATTTTGCTAAAAATACTCAGTATTTGGTGAATGGTAAATAACAACTAACCTTGATATTGCCGGCTTCTTTGATAGCGTCAACAAGCTTTCGCTGCAGGAGAATGTTATGGCTACGGAAATGCACTCCCGACATGGTGCATATAACCACGTCCACTTCCTTCACCGCGTCCACCAGGCTCCGGTGGTCGTCAAACGACGCCTCCACCAACCTCGCCCCTTCCTCCTTAAACGACAACAACATTTGGAGCTTGTCGATGTCCAGCCCAATTTGGGGGCGCAACAGCACGTGCGTTGTGTGCCCTTGGGCTAAACTGGCCTTCACTATTCTCTTCCCAATGTACCCCGTCCCACCCACAACAAGAACCTTACTCTTTCCCATCTTCCCCGACTCTCCCATGCCTAGGCTCTAAGCTTCTTAATTTGCCTTAAATTAGCTTCTCTGGGTTTCAAAACTATAATAACTATCCAATCTTTATATAGAGTTTTGTCATCGAATCTGAGGGGGTTGGCCGGTTAGATCAGAACAACGTAGTACCAAGTTGTCCTTTGAATTGAAGTTTGTGATTGCACTGCTTTGAAGTTTTCTTTTTCATTTTCATTAATTTTAAATAATGCATTAATGCCACTCTTCTTTAATTTCTTGCTATGTTTATTTTCAACATGATGATAATAAAATTCTTTTTATCTATTGGCTACCTTGAATTGGTTGAACTCACTTAAGACTAAAAATTAATTTATTTATTAATTAAGCATAAAAGAAATTCACCAAATCTTGCTGCATAATTGCAAAAATATATCAAGTGGGAAATTAAATGTAGTTTACTCTTTTAGGATGCGTTTGGTTCGCACATGGGAATAAGAATTGGAATGAGAATCAAATACTTGGTAATAGTATAGGTTTTGGTGAAAGTATTTTGCATGTTTGATAGTAAGGTGGAATTGGAATGATTATCAATATTCATGTTCGGTTGTGTATGACCCTATAATAGGAATAAATGTTTTAAAAATAAAAAAAATAAAAAAATAAAGACAATTGATTCTATTATAATGACACCCAAAGTATCAATATATATAAACAAAAAAAAAAATCAAAACAAAATTTTAAAAGCACTAATCCAAATTTAAAAATTAGATTATCAATAAGATTGGAATGATTTTTTTTTTTTTGAAAATATAAATTACAGAATGAGATTCTTAATTGAAGGAGAAATCAAATCCATAGTTGTATTTTTAAAAGATCTCAACGAAACACTAATTATGATTTTAATTTTTAATTCTTAATGTGTAAACACATGAACCAAATACACCCTTAGTTTTCCTTGTGTCATTTTCAAGATGTTTGTTTACAATATACTAGGGTATGTACGTGGGTACCATATATGTTTTGACAAAAAAAAAAAAAAAAAGATTGCATAATCTATAGATCATGATACACACGTACAACTGTATGATTCATTCATCGTATAATGAATTAATGATTAATTGTTGAGCATTATTGTCAAGGTTACTACAGTTAACCAGGCCAATTTGTTAAGCACTGTTTTCAACTTTGGCTACGAGAGAAGGAGTCAATACTGTCGCCGCGACGTCTAAGATTTTTATTTATTTTATTTTCTGGTATGGTGATTGGTGAGATCACCATTTGTCATTGATGAGATCTACCCGGCATGGCCGGCAATATCAATATCAACAAAATTTGCCTTTTAAAAAAATATATAGAAACTTTGGAGGTGTTTGGTTGGAATATAGGAATTGAAATTAAATCAAGAATTAAATAATTAGTAATAATAATGTGTTTTAAGAAAAGTAGAAGAAATGTTTAGTAGTAATAAATAAGAATTGGAATTCAAATAAATAAATAATTAAATTTTATATATTAAAATTTTACATTGAAATGGTAGTATTTTTTTTTTTTTTGTGTGTAATTAGGTAATTTCAATTTCATCAAACTAATTCTAAACCCAAGGGCGGATTCAAAGGTAGGGCAATTGGAGCAGTTGCCCCCCACCCGCCCACCCCCCCCCCACCCCCACACACATATCCTTTAGTAAAAAAAATAATAATATATTATTATACATAAAAATTATCAAAATTAACATAGTCTAATTGGTAGTTTATTTATTTATTTATTTATTTATTTTTATTTTAAGGTCTAAGGATCAAACATTGCTCATTACATTATTTGTTACAATATGGAATACATCTTATATTTATATTTACATTTATTTGTTACAATTTGTAATACACTTTATTTTTAGATTTTGTGATTTGTGAGATTTACTCATAATTTTATTAATTGTATATTAATTTTGAAATTTATAATGTGTTACGTGTGATAAAAATGATTTAAAGTGATAAATTAATTGATACGAAATATTTTTATAATTCAATTATGAAAAGTGTTTTAAAAGAAAATATACTTTTTATGAACTATTAGTCAATATAATCTAGAAATTTCAAATGTGCATCATCTTATTAATATGATATTCATAAATACTTTTTATTTCAAATGTGCATCATCTTATTTAAATTATTCTAGAAATACTTATATTTGACGTAATTAAAATAAAAAGTATTTATGAATATCATATTAATAGAGTGATATACAATTTATTTCAACCATCTTATATTTCACCATAAATATTTTTATTTTTTTCGCTCCTACAAAACAACCCGATTTCTAGAACCCTAGGAAAAGTAGGTGACTTGTAAACCCTAGGAAAAGTAGGTGTGACTTAATTGTAAAGTTGTGCATACTATCAAACGAAAGAATTCTTCACTTGTGGTTTAGTTTTTGTCGTAGTCCTTGTGGTAGGTAAATGCATATATGAATGTGTTTCTTTGGACTAGATGCACCTGATTTTAATTTATTAATTAACGTTTACCTAACATAAATCTTAAAATGAGATATGTATGAGTGAGTAATGAATATGTTACGGAAAGTAGATGAACTTGGGGTACAATAATATCTCTATTGTTCTTTAATTTCGTCGTAACTAATTAGACTTTTACAGTGGAAGATAGATGAAGGTGAGTTACAAACTTTCATGACCATTTTTTGTAGATTTAATTGGAGGATGAATTGAATGAATTGAAAGCTTATCAGTACCTTATTAATGTCTTTGATGACAATTTTGGTCATAATATAATGATGACTTTTCAACAGGTGGATTGACCAAATCAATTAATCTTGTGGATTAAACAATCAATCTATCTTTCCATTTACTCTTATTCAACCTACTGATGAATAACCCATTAGGTTAAGGAGCCTATCTCATCTGAGACCAAAAATTAAATAAATATATTTGATGTGTAATACCCAAGTTTGCTTATGGGGTAAACTTCGCTTTATGACGATAGTGGCTAACCAGCAAATTAAAGAACTACAATGAGGTAAATCAAACTAGTTTGCTCATAGTTGACTGACTCAAAGCAAGAATGCCAATAGACTGCTCCCGTTGAGAATCAAATTTGTAATCTTATAGTTACCAAGTCAACAACTTGATTAACCTCGCTGGGTTGGCAAGAATGCCAATAGACTGCTCCCGTTGAGAATCAAATTTGTAATCTTATAGTTACCAAGTCAACAACTTGATTAACCTCGCTGGGTTGGCTCCAAAAGAAGCAATTTTTTTTTTTTTTTGTTTATAGATGCTTTTCTATAAAGTCTTTACAATAAGCTAAAAATAACAATTTCAATTGAAATCTGAAAACTTAGCTTAGACAATCTAAGCATATAAAATTAATAATAAAATTTATGTACTTAAAGATCTTTATATCTACATTAGATTTGTTGCAAATTATGATTAGATCGGACGAAAAGTTTTATGGAAAAATTAAAATTAAGTACTTATGATCATAACTAGAAAAAGAAATAATTACATTTAATTTGGGTAATTATTAGTCAACTAATTAACAATACTTATGATAGTTAATATTAATAGCGCTATTGAACTGTAGGAAACAATGACATTGACAGTTTGAGACTGTGGTTTTCTGGTGTCCAACGTATATACCCATCCACATGAAAGATTACCTTGTCGCAAATTATATCGTGGACCATGATCATAACTGATAATGCAGTTGTGTTGAACGGATATTGCAGTTGTGTTGAAAAGATACTGTAGTTGTGTTGAAAGGAAACTGCAGTTGCACGGAACGGAGGTTGTTCATCCGTTCAACACAACTGCAGTATCTGTTCAACACAACTGCAGTATCTGTTCAACACAACTGCAGTAACTTTTCAACACAACTGCAGTATCCGTTCAACACAACTGCAGTTCCAGATGAATGACATGGCCTCTGTTCTGCACAACTGCAGTTCCTTTTCAACACAACTGCAGTATCCTTTCAACATAATTACAATATCCTTTCAACACAACTGCAGTATCAATCATGACCCATGGTCCACAATGCATTGTGGACCACGGTATAAGGACTGATGTAGGGTATGAAAACAAGAAGTTGGTTAGCTATAACTGCTAGAGTTGGTAGTTTGGTGGACTAAGAAATGTTTAGTGCTTTCTCAAAAAAAAAAAAAGAAAAAGAAAAAAGAAATGTTTAGTGCTTTAATTAGTCACCCATTTTTGTTGGCTAAATACTTAATTTGGCAAAAATAGTCTTAGAAATGTTTAGTAATCTAGAAAAATTGGTTTTAGTACGTGTAACTTGTCTTAGAACATCAAATCCTCTAAATATACACCGTCTCATGGAAGCTTCTTGAAAACAAAATTCAAGCCTTAATAATATTGATATATACTAATTAATTTTTATCTTAATTCTGTGAATTGTAACAAGTACTAAAATATATTTGATCTATATATATATATATTTTTTTTGGAGTACTACTGACTCTATTATATTGTGATATCTGTTCATCTATACTTTCATAATCTATTAAAGCACACATAATCAATATCGTCTCCACTAAGAGGCGACCTCATAACCTTCCATTTGGGAGATTCACTACATGCCGCTTAACTATAAGGTCATTGGCCCTAGGTTTGTTTTATTTCTATTAAGATAAATAAGTATGGCCAAGTGCTTGATTATGGATTATAATTAATCGTGAAGTACTACAAACATATAGATAAAAATGCATAAACAAAATTGAGACACCAAGATTTAACGTGGTTGAATCCACGAGGTCCTAACCTAAAAGCAAGCTCAATTCACTATACATTTCTAATTACATATAAAACACATAAACTCTTATACAAGCAAGTCTGAAATAAAATCAATTCTCAGTATTACTGATAATTGATTAAACTTTTCAGTATTATATAAACTATTGTTTTTGATAGTCAAAAGAATGTTGACAAGCTCGCCATCATCTAACCTTAATTTCCAAACTACTAGAAGATTATTATTATTTTTTAAATAAAAAAATCTTAATCATCATTGTCAAAATTTTTTCAAACAACCATGACGCTACTTCGATGTTTTTGTCAAAAGGCAAAAAGCCACTTGGTTGGTAAGTGTTTGATTCCCATTAGAACTTATAAGGTTGTTCATCGGTAGCTTTCAGCAGATTGCCGTGTAGTGATGCAATTTCTTTGGTTTAATTTAACTTTTACCTTCGGACAATAAAATAAAAATAAAAAATGTTTGAAATTATAATTAGGGAACTGATGAGATCAGATATTCAGATGGGATGGCTTTGTAGTTATTAAATGTCTTCATGTCAACGTGGATCCAAAGTAATGAATGTAAATATATTGATTATGATATCCTCTACGGTACAGTATTATTAATGTATTAA
Source organism: Ipomoea trifida (assembly GCA_003576665.1). Lineage (NCBI taxonomy): Eukaryota > Viridiplantae > Streptophyta > Magnoliopsida > Solanales > Convolvulaceae > Ipomoea > Ipomoea trifida. The sequence goes on along the minus strand of CP025656.1, from coordinate 14,443,470 downwards.
CGAATTATTATTCTCTTCAAAAAAAATTATTAAATAACAAATTATCAATAAAGCTCACTTTCAATTTATTTGACTTTTTCATACTACATAGGTACACTGATAAACTAACAAATTAAAAATAATTCATTTTTATCTCACAATAACAAAAGTTTGGGAAAAAGGTCAAATACACTCTTAAATATTATACCAAAAGTCAATTCAGCACCGAAACTTTAAAAATGCAATTAAACATTCAAACATGTTAATTTTTTTTCCTGTCAAACATTCAAACATTCAAACATGTTACAAAAGTTTGGGAAAAAGGTCAATGCGATTGTTTTTTTTTTTTTTTCCTGTCTTCAACCGTTCAACGTATGTAAGAACTGCCCCTACAATACAAATGGCCGTCGTCTGCGTCTTTTTCCTTTGAGTCAATTCCTTTTTTGGTCCTAGACTTATAGTGGCAAAGACAATTTTAGTCCTCCATAAAAAAATCAGACAATTTGTGGACACACTTATTTTGACGGGGACAATTTTGGTCCTCCGTCTGTATTCTCAGTTAGATGGCCGTTTGAGAAGGGGCAAATTTGTCATTTCACGATGAAAAGCTACCACTAACCTCCTTCCCAATTAACTTCCTCAGATAATAATCCCCAATCATCTCTCTCAATTTGGGTGAGCCTTTAATCTTCTGAACAATATAATGAACATTGTTCATCATAAACAAATGTGCCAAGGAGGTGTCTTTATAGTGCTTAGACTTGCCTTCTAAATTGAACTGCAAAATCACAATGATCCAGATCAAATGGTGGTCCAATGGAGTCTGCTCTTCCAGCTCTGTGAAATCCATATCTGGCGTGCTTTGAAACAATCAATTCAACCAAAGTCTGCTTGTAATCTGAGATCAAACTTGCGTAATTCATTGCGTATCTGGTCAAGGGATGAATGGTCCCTCTAGGGACTGGAATCTTTGACGGCTCCCGAAGAACTACGTTTTCGGATTCAGACAATATCCCTCTGGCCGCCTCCGCTAACCTAGATAATATCCCAGCCGTGCTCACTAAAACCAGCTGTCTAACAGAAGAAACAAATTAAAAGAAAGCTCTTATTCTAGAGGAGACTTATCAGAACTAGGAAACAAAACCTCCCTGCAAGGCTTCTTTGTTTCTGTTGGTAATTAATAAAATCATCGAACTGTGGTTTCGCTCCGCCTGGACATAAATGCGTCGCTGGGGGAGATGAGGCTAGGAAGTGCAATGAGAGCTGCGGCGTTTGATGAGCCAAATGCGAACATGAAACAGCCCATTTTAAGCTGCGAGGTGTTCGATGAAATGCCGAGGAGAGTTGAGGGGGTAATTGCTTGAACTAGAAGAGATATTGGTGTTGTTGTTAGTGAGGGAAGAAGCCGCTGCTGTTTTGCTGTAGAAGGAGGCCACCACTGCACACCAGTAGCCGTCGACGAGAGGAAGAGCTTCACCATTGTTGCTGCGTTGCTTGTCGGAAACAGGGGAGGTCGCACGCCAGTCGCTGTTCTGTCCATTGGTTGGTGGAGCTGCTGCCAGGGTCGCCGGAGTCTCGCCACTGCTCGCTGTAGCCTCCAACCATGCTCCAAGTCGCCGCCGTCGCACAAGAGGAGAAGGGAGTGCGTCGTTGTACTGTCACCGAATCTAAGTAGTATACTCAACGCTCCCTTCGACGACGGCGAACTTATGTTTTACGGAGTATATATCAAATAAAAATAATATATTCAATTTGAGTTTTGCTGAATTGACAGAAATACCCTTGATTTAAACGGTCAACTAACGAGATAATAGACGGAGGACCAAAATTGTCCCCGTCAAAATAAGTGTGTCCACAAATTGTCTGATTTTTTTATGGAGGACTAAAATTGTCTTTGCCACTATAAGTCTAGGACCAAAAAAGGAATTGACTCTTTTCCTTTCGTTTATTTCATTCTGTCGTCTCCCCCTTCTTTAATTCCTTTCTTGATCTCCTCTTTTCTTTTCGTCCTTTTTCTTTCTTTTATTTTCTTCCCCTCCCCCCCTATTCTTGATTTCTCTTCCGTCCCTTCCTATTAAACTGCCCGGAAATGATGTAACATCAAAACACGAGACAAATCCTAATGATGTCTTTTTCACCGTTGTCCATACAAGTGTATGATCGTAATTTGCCAACAATGATACTCCTGGTGTCTCATGCTTTTCAATTGCTAATGATATAAGAAAACCCAAAGTATCAAGTTTGCAATTTAATTGAATGCACACGTGGGCTAGAAACATAGGCTTATTAGAATAATAAATCAAGGAACTAAGGCAAAAACTTGTGTGAGACCGTCTCACCATGAGACGGGTCGGATCAAGATGCAAATGTAACACTTATATGCACAAATGTCATACTTATATGCTCAAATGTAATGCTAATCAGGAATAAAATTTTTGTTACTTATAAGGGTAAATGTAATACTTTTAAGGGAAAATACAATACTTTTACATTTCGATTTAAAAGTATTACATTTTTCCTCAAAAGTATTATATTTGCTCTTATAAGTAAGGGGCACTTGTCAACATTACTTATTATGAAAAATGTATTACTTTTTATCTTATAAGTAACAAAAATTGTATTCTTGATTAGTGTTATATTTGACTATATAAGTATGACATTTGCATGGTGCTTTGACCCGACCCAACCCGTCTCACGAATTCGTGAGACGGTCTCACACAAATGTGACCCAGGAACTAATTCCATTAATTTAAGATTATCAAGCCCAAAATATGCAAATATAATCCTAATCCTTTTTTTTTTGAGTGCTACTGACTCTGTTACAATGTAATATCTGTTCATAGCTACTTTCTCAACCTACTGAAGCACAAAGAGTCAACAGTTGCCTCCACTGAGGCTTGAACCTACCCAAATCATCCATGTGGGAGTGTAAATCGGGACACCAGTAGGGCGGTTAGCGAACAGAGCTTTCGACAAACTGCATGTCTACCAGTGTACGTACACTCAATCACTCAAGTGTTTACGAAGGGGTTCATACAAGTCCTCTCTTGAAAGTGCACTTACCATAAACTTGCTTGTCTACCAAAACTGCACTAGTAAAAATATATGACAAACATGAGTTAAAAGGTCTTTCTTTTTGGATGTAATGGGGCCAAAGGGTAAGTGGCTTAAGAAAGAAAAGGAATAAAGAAATTCAAATAAGCCCAAGAATTAGTAGAGGATTATAATCTTAAACTAAAAACAAGCTAGTTTTCTTCCTCATCTATTATAGTCCACCATCATAACAAATCATCAATAACTCTCATATTTTCCTTCCTTTCACCATTTTTTCAAAAATCTCTCTCTCTCTTTTGTTTGCTACTTTTTCCGAGATTTTCAGTTGTTTTTTTCCCCAAAAATTTCATTCACCTCTCGCTTTTTCAAAAAATTTCAAAGCATACACAGATACACTCATAATGGATAATGAGTAAATAATGAGAAATTGATTCTCAAAGTATACATATTTTAGTTGGGAAAAATGGTAGTTGGGAATGTTTTGTGATAACCTTTTGTTGGACAGCATATGCGATAACTTCACATTAGAGAAGGGATGTGAATTTGCACTAGTATATATACAATTTCATTCTTAAAAGAGTTTAATTTGAATTGTATAGCATATATGTGTTCTCTCAGCTCACATGCAAGGACTGCAAATCAAATTGCAAAGTGTGTACTGTTACTTATGATTTTTCTATTTTTAGCCGTCTAATCAGGCCAAATAAATGGGTGAGATGATTTTGCATTTTTTTTTACCGAAGGACAAGTGTAATATGTATCTGTGCATAAAATGGAATTTAATTTGTTTCTTCCATATTAATCCTCATCAATACCACCCCATCCATCACCTTGGGGCTCGGGCAAACCAAAAGTGCATGCAATATGTGCTAGTTTAATTGCAAAACACCTCAAGGAAGCAATGTTTCGAATAGTTTAATAGGCGAGTTTTCTAACGAATCTGCTTGGAAAATGAGGAGTTGGTATAGACACTATCGTATCCTCAAGTCATAGCTCAAGGCGGTAGGTTTGTCTCCTTCAAACATCGTTGGAGTTGGGCTCTCTAGTTTCTAGAGTTGGCTTCCCAGGTTGGAGTATGTATAGTGTGTCTGCTGGGTTTCTTGTGCGAATAGCACGGTTGGGATTGACTAAAAAACTACTAATGTCACCCAGATTTACATCAACTCTAATGATTCTTTGAGTGGGAAATTAAACTAAATGTTAAGATTAGTTTGACATAAGTTGGAATATCTATGTATTAAAAAATCTTATGTAACAAGTCCGATTCTTTAACTTTAACCCAACAATAAATATTCTTTTCACAAGATTTACATTATGTCATAATGTAATCGATTAAATCTATCCATACACGTTATTCATCTAGTAATCCATTAAGGAAAAATTGTATTTTTGGTCTTCCTGGTATACCCGCGGTATAGATCAGATTTAGTCCATGCGTTTTTGTTTTTGACAGACCATTCGAACAATATTTAGAGCCTGTGGGGTAAAGGCTCGTAGTGGAGCTATGAAACCTAAGTCCCAAGACTATTAGATTTGAAGAGATGAAAGTAGGAAGTGGTGAACGAATATGTTACAAACCATGCATCAGCAGAGGAGGAACATGCACGTGGCAAGAGAATCACAAGACCACCTAGCAAACTGAAGGACTATATTTGCTCCTAAATTGTCTAGTTCTGACAAATTCTTATTCTGCTTTCAACTTTATTAGATTACATGTGGTTAAGCAATAATGTAGGCTTCTTGGTAGGAATTCATTAGTTATGTGTGCTGTATAAATGGCGTTTTTGACAGCAAAGTGATTATCAAAGAAATAACATCGTTTCCTTCCTCTAAACTCTGGTTCTCTCTTCTCCCTAATCCTTTTCTTGTCTGGAGGCATTCCATCCTCTAAAGTGGAAAACCTTGCTACCTACATTCCGTCCTTAACAATTTGGTGCTTTCATTGAGAGAAATTATGGCTCCCGATGGCGCACAAACTCGAAATCGATCACTGGAAGACCAAGTCCAGCAAATACGTGAAACCCATCAACAAACCACAGAAGAGTTACGTCAGGCATTGGTTGAACAAACCCAGGCCACTAAAGCCATCCAAACTGCCATGGCAGAATTGACCCTCCATGTCACTCAACAGAACATTATTCCAGCAGCTTCTACCTCAACCCCGCCAGTACCAACAACACCACTCCGTGCCGGACCATTTGCGATAAACCAACCTGGCAACGTGCAATATCCTCGTTCGCTCAGGTGTGACATATCTGCCTTCGATGGAACCAATTCGTTAGACTGGGTATTTCAAGCAGAGAACTACTTTAGTTTCTGGGAGATTGCCGACGAACAACGAATCGATATTGCTGGGTTTTACATGGTGGGACAAGCCTTATCCTGGTTCCAATGGATGCACAAGAACCAGCAACTCTCCTCTTGGAGAGCATTTACGACCGCTTTGGAACAACGATTTGGGCCGTCAACCTATGTCAACCACCGTGCAGCACTCTTCAAACTAACTCAAAAGACTACTGTGGAGGCTTACCAATCTGAGTTTGAGACGAAGAGCAACCGGGTTACCGATCTTCAACCAGATGCCTTATTGGATTGTTTCATCTCCGGCTTAAAACCTGCAATACAGAATGAGCTGTCTATCCTCAAACCCACGACCTTGTCAGACGCAATAGCTTTGGCAAAGTTGGTTGAGGAAAAGCTACGGGACTCAAGGCCTCTAAACCCAAGGCCCACCACCTGGAGACCGTTCAACACTGAAACCAGCCATTCACCTGCACTTCGACAAGTTGATCCAACTCCACTATTGCCTACACCAATCAACCGAAATACACCAAACAACCAACATACCCCCCGTAGAACCACCCTACCCATTAAACGGCTAACCGCGGCTGAAATCCAAGCACGACGTGCACAAGGGTTGTGTTATAATTGTGATGAGAGGTTTCGACCGGGACATCGATGCCAAACAAAGCAGTTCTTATTGCTATTGGCAGACGAACCACTTGTGGCTATTGACGAAGGAGAAAACGTCGACTGTGGCGAGGAGACGGTCGAAGACGTTCAAGTCGAACCAGAAGCAAAGTTTGTGCCTGAAATTTCGTTGCATGCATTGGAAGGTACTGTTGGCCCTCGAACATTTCGACTTAAAGCCTGCGCTAAGGGAAGAGAATTCACGGTGCTGGTTGATACAGGCAGTTCACACAACTATATCCAACCACGACTAGCAAAATACCTCCACTTAATAGTGGACAAAACCATTCATTTTCCGGTAGCGGTTGGTAATGGGGAGCGCATACAGAGCGAGGGGACGTGTCGGGCTGTGCCCTTCATCATGCAAGGGGTAGAGTTTGATGCTGACTTCCATGTATTGGAGTTCTCAGGAGCAGATGCCATCTTGGGAGTCCATTGGCTGGAAGGCTTAGGACGTATAGTTACAGATCACAAGAATTTAACGATGGAATTTGTTTATAAGGGACAACCAATAAAATTGGTGGGCACTTCTACACCTACTGCCTCGAATATCTCCTGCCACCAACTGACAAGGTTGCAACAAACTAACGGTATAACTCAATATCTCCTTCTAATTGTCAATCTATGCAATTCCTCACCTGAAGAGAAAAACCATCCTACCATACAGAAGCTCCTAGACCAATTTCCCGATATCTTTAGTATTCCTACAGGGCTGCCACCTAACCGAACCTTAGACCACAAAATTATCCTCCTACCTCACGCATGTCCAGTTAACGTCAAACCATACCGCTACCCTCATTTCCAAAAAGACGAAATTGAAAAACTCGTCCAAGACATGCTACGAGAACAAATCATCCAACCGTCCACTAGCCCTTTTTCATCCCCCGTTTTATTGGTCCGAAAGAAAGATGGGACTTGGAGGTTCTGCGTTGATTATCGGGCTCTTAACGCTGTCACTGTTAAGGATCGATTTCCTATGCCAACGGTTGATGAATTGCTCGACGAACTACATGGTGCAGTAATATTTTCCAAATTGGACTTACGTAGCGGATATTTTCAAATCCGTGTTCACCCACCTGACATTCCTAAAACCGCTTTCAGAACTCACGAAGGTCACTATAATTTCTCGTGATGCCCTTTGGCCTCACCAACGCCCCAGCAACCTTTCAAGCTACTATGAACACTGTTTTCCACCCGTACTTGCGGAAGTTTGTTTTGGTATTTATAGATGATATTCTCATCTATAGTCGCTCCCTTCCGGATCATGTCCAACATCTTCGCATTGTTCTAGAAACACTACGCCAACACCAGTTCTATGCAAAGCTCTCCAAATGTAGTTTTGGACAACGCCAACTTGAATACCTAGGCCATTTTGTGTCTAGCGAAGGAGTTCATGTGGATCCAGCAAAAGTACAAGCTGTAATGGATTGGCCACGACCATCGACGGTGACTGAAGTACGGGGTTTCCTCGGCCTTACTGGCTACTATCGGCGATTTGTCCAAGGATATGCTGCCATAACCGGCCCTTTAACCGAGTTATTAAAAAAAGGGGGGATGTCATGGGGATCAACCGCAGAAGAGTCGTTCCAACGATTAAAAAAAGCTATGACTGAGGTCCCTGTACTACGTCTTCCAAACTTTGATATGCCCTTCACCGTGGAGACGGATGCTTCTGGGAGTGTAGTTGGTGCCATTCTAACCCAGGAAAACCATCCCATTGCATATTTCAGTAAAAAACTCCCACCCCGCTACCAAGTTGCCTCGGCCTATAGTCGCGAAATGTACGCTATCACTGCGGCGATTCGACGTTGGCGACCTTATTTGCTAGGGCGACCCTTCACGGTCGTGACCGATCACAAAAGCTTGAAACAATTAATATCTCAAACTATTCAGACTCCAGAACAACAAAGGTGGCTTACCAAATTGTTGGGCTTCGAGTTTACAATTGAGCACAAACCAGGTGTAGAAAATAGTGGTCCGGATGCGTTGTCACGGTGGACTAAAGAAGCAACGACTAATTTAATGTCTATTACTATCACCACCACCACGTTTTTATCCGATCTTAAAGAGGCATTGCATGGTGACCCAGTTGCACAAGATATCATTACCTCACTACGCACAGGTGGAGTGGTTGACGTGGGCTTCTCCTTCCAAAATGGAATTTTATATTTTCATGGAAAAATATATGTTCCAACAGGGAAGGGCATGAGACAACACTTGTTAGAATTATTCCATAGCTCATTGTTGGGCGGTCATTCTGGAGAACAGAAAACATACACCAGACTAGCAGCTTCTTTTTATTGGCCGGCGATGCGTAAGGACACCCAGCAGTATATCAAGCATTGTTCCGTGTGTCAACAAATCAAACCTGAAAACTTTTGCCCAAAGGGGTTATTACAACCACTACCAATTCCTTCCCAGATTTGGGAAGACATTTCTATGGACTTCATCACATCTTTACCATCATCTTGTGGAAAAACTGTTATTTGGGTAATTGTCGATCGGTTGTCTAAATATGGGCATTTTTGTGCTTTACCAGACGGCTTGTCAGCCCCTAAATTAGCGGAATACTTTGTTCGTGAATACGTTCGGCTCCATGGGTTCCCCCGTTCCATAGTCTCTGACCGTGATCATTTGTTCATTAGTCTGTTTTGGAAGGAACTCTTTCGGTTGCAAGGAACAAATTTGAAGCCTAGCACAGCTTACCACCCTCAAACGGATGGTCAGACGGAAGCACTCAACAAGTGTCTGGAGATGTATTTAAGAGCTTTTATAAGTGACTATCCTACTCGGTGGGTGTTCACCCTTCCTTGGGCTGAGTATTGGTATAACACCAGTGTCCATAGCTCCTCTGGTTTTTCTCCCTTCCAAGTGGTATATGGTAGAGCTCCGCCACCTTTAGTTGGGTATTCGGGTGATGAAACTCCTATTGCTTCCCTAGACACTGCCTTGCGGGACCGTGATGCTTTATTAGCTCAACTTAAATTAAATTTGCAGCGAGCTCAGGAGAGAATGCGAATGCAGGCCAACCGCCATCGCCGAGATACAGAATTCAATGTTGATGAATGGGTTTACGTTAAGCTGCAACCGTATCGACAAGGATCCGTTGCTCATCGCCTTAACCAGAAGTTGGCCAAGCGCTACTTCGGCCCTTACCAAATCGTGGCTCGGGTCGGTAAAGTAGCATACAGATTGTCACTGCCCGACGATGCAAACATTCACCCTGTGTTCCATGTATCACTTCTAAAGGGGTGCCCAAACCCGATCGCTACTACGCCAGTCCATCCTCCCCCTTCTGCAGCACAGTTCCCAGCTCCGCTTCGTATTCTTGACTGTCGGGTTGTGAAGGAAAATCGTCGAAAGCTCCAACAGGTTCTGGTCCAGTGGGCTCACTCTACGCCTTCAGAAGCTACTTGGGAATACTGGGAACCTTTCCATGCTACCTTTCCCCACATCAGCCTTGAGGACAAGGCTTCATTCGATGGAGAGGGTAATGTTACAAACCATGCATCAGCAGAGGAGGAACATACACGTGGCAAGAGAATCACAAGACCACCTAGCAAACTGAAGGACTATATTTGCTCCTAAATTGTCTAGTTCTGACAAATTCTTATTCTGCATTCAACTTTATTAGATTACATGTGGTTAAGCAATAATGTAGGCTTCTTGGTAGGAATTCATTAGTTATGTGTGCTGTATAAATGGCGTTTTTGACAGCAAAGTGATTATCAAAGAAATAACATCGTTTCCTTCCTCTAAACTCTGGTTCTCTCTTCTCCCTAATCCTTTTCTTGTCTGGAGGCATTCCATCCTCTAAAGTGGAAAACCTTGCTACCTACATTCCGTCCTTAACAGAATATTGCACTTAGAAGGAGGAGAGTAGCTTTATAGTGAAAGATGCACATGATAGACACATGTTGACCCATATAATAAAAGACCCGACCCGTCTCACGGAGGGAGATCCGTGAGACGGTTTCACCCAAGTTTTTGCCCAAATAAAAATATTTATAGTGAAATATAAAATGGCTGAAATAAATTGTATATCATCACTCTATTAGTATGATATTCATAAATACTCTGATCTTTATTTTAATTAGATCAAATATAAGTATTTCTAGAATAATTTAAATAATATATGATGATGCATTGCATTGATGCACATTTGAAACTTCTAGATTACATTGACTAATAGTTCATAAAAAGTAAATTTACTTTTAAAATATTTTTCATCATAATTGAATTACAAAACATATTTTATATACTTTAAATAATTTTTATCCATATCACACTTAACACTAACAAATAATGCAATGAGCAATGGTTAATCAATTCCTATATTCCAACCAAACACCTGCTAAGTTTCTATATTTTAATTTTAATTTTAATTTTTGAAAAAAAAAAACAAAAGAGCTAAATTTTCTTGTTCATGATCTTGCCGGCCATGCGGGGTAGATCTCATCAATAACGGCACGCCGACGGTATTGACTTGTTCTCTCGTATCCAAAGTTGAAAATTGTGCTTGACAAATTGTTTGACTGTAGTAACCTTGACAACAATGCCCAAGAAATTAATGAATCTTACAGTTGTGTGTATCATGATAATAGATTACAAATATGTATATGGTAAAATAAATTTACAGTAAAATTAAAATTATATTTTAATTTTGGTACAATGAATCTATTTGTGTGTATAAAATTAAATCAAATAATAGAGTCCATATAATTATGTATATTGTCAAATAAATTTGTAGTAAAATAAAAATGAAGCTTTAGTATTTCTATAATAAACCTATTGTATGTATAAAATGATGCTGAATAGCAGATGATAATGCTAAATACGACAATACGATGCTCACACGGGTAATACGATCTCTTATTAATCAAAAGAATCCAAGCCCGGTTTACAATACAAAAGGGCTCGAAGGGCTCGGCGGGTCGGCAATGGGCTTTCCTACTGTCCGAGCACACTTCAAGGCTTAGTCTCGAATCAGTCCAAAGATCACCCTCTCTCCTCATTAATGCGGTATTTATAAGAGGGAAAAGTGACGATCCGGGGTTCCGGCATGGGGGGCACGTGGCGGACATGCAACTACTCAGCCCTCCGCCCGGGAGGGGAGGAGCACGTGGCGGTCGCGATGGGCCTACTATCAACAACCGAGGGCGGCTGCCGACCTGATTAGGTCGGCCGGACCAAAGTTCAGATACGGCTAGAGCCCGAGCCCCCGACCGTAACCCAGGCCGTACAAGGTCGGGCTATTAACACTATCAGCAAAGATTATACAGATATGTATATTGTCAAAATGATGTGTTTTAAAATTAAAATGATACTTTTGTGTTGCTATAATGTACCTATTGTGTGTATAAAATGTAACTAGATAGCAAAGACAAAATGTAATCAAAATAATACTTCAACGTTACTATAATGAAACCAATATGTAAAAAGTAAAATTATAATAGAGCTGGTATCATGATACACACTATCTAGTACATGAGGTATGGCCCAAAGTAAAATTTACTGAAATCAATATGCTAGGCTGACCATTAACTTGAAAATATCACAAACATTTGGTATATCATCTAATAATGTATTATTAATTAAGAATCATGCATTGATTAAAATGAACAAAAAGCCAATAATAATGTGGTGTTTTGAAGATTATGCAATTGCCAAAGACCTTGTGGTCTAGTGGCACTTGATGTCTCGAAAAATACTCTCACATGGATGATGGGAGTGGATTCGAGCCTCAGTGAAAGCAACTAGTCAGTAGTACTTTTTATTTATTTTTGTCAGCTTTTTGTAACTCTAAAATGCTAAAATTCAAAAGAGCTTTTTGTAACTCTAAAATGTTAAAATTAAAAAGGCTATTCAAAGCAGCTTTTTCAATTAGCTTTTTTGGAAAAGAAATTATACCAAACAGCTATCAACTAACAGCTAATTTATCAAACAACTTTCTGCAATCAGCTAATATTATCAACAAATCATACCTTCTAACCCAAACAGTCAACCCAATCAGCCAACAGCCATTTACCAAACAGGGCCAAAAAATGCAAGAATAAACTACACCCGGCCTAGTATATTGTAAACAAACATCTTGAAAATAACAAAAGGAACATTAAAAGAGTAAACTACATTTAATTTCCCACTTGATTTTTGCCTCATAATTTTACCTAAATCATGGGAGAATTGAAGAGTAGCATCTATACTATATATAAAAACAAAATCCTCACTTTAAGCTTCCCGCCCAAAACAGTCCTACAATATTTATGATGCGATTATTTTCTATTTTCCGATTCGTTGTACAATTCTACATTACAATTTCTATCGTACTATAATTCTACATTACAATTCCTATCGTACTACAATTCTACATTACAATTCCTATCATAATACAATTCTATCGTAATAAGATACAACCTTATATAAATCCCTAATCCTATATTGCGAACTTTAAAAGAGAAACGCAATGCAATTATTCCAGACATCCCCACTGTCAAATCTTCAAATTATGTTGTTGCGCCTGTTTTCTTTCAATTCTCAGTGAACGAGGAATTGGAAGGGGATGCATATTGTATTGAGCAAACTGGGTTTAGGGAAACAGATTCGATTTTTCTCAATCTGCTGGCATTAACAGAAGAAGAAATACAAGGGAGTTTGCTCAAAAGAGACATCTTTTTCCCAATGTTTTCTTTCAATTCTGATCTACAAATCAAAAACAATTTTCTTCTTTCACTAATGGAGTCTGTTTTTGTCTTTGATTGATTCGTTGTTATTTGTCCCAGGAATATCAACATTTCGCAATCAACCAACAGTCAGTGGAGTGCTTACTCCGTGACTTCCAGGTAATGTTTCCAAATAACTTGATTGATTTTATAATACCATTCATGCAAAAGAAAAAATAGCATAGAGTAATGATACCTATAATTATTAACAATTTTAGTATTAGGTATTACAAATTAATATATAATTTACATAATAATTAAATATAGAGTTATATTATAAACTCAATAATTTTGTAAAAAAATGTAATGTTATTACTTTATTTGATGTATAGTTAGTGCAATGAAAACGACATGTGATATACCAAACATATGTTGGTACGGGATCATTCGAAAACATCCATACTATATATAAAAATAATATCCTCCAATTTCATTTTTTTGCTCAATTTTTTGTACTCAATTAAGTAAATATTTTATTGGTCAAATAATTAATAAAGCTTATTTGGTAAGAAAATGTAAAATGAAAATTAACTAATATCCATTAATTGGTAATATTGTTTTTATATTCATGTATAAAAACTATTAATAAAAGTAAAATCCTCCCCTTCAAATTTCAAAATAATATTATTAATTAATTGGCAAAAAATTAATAACGTTTTATTGGTAACAAAATTTTATTTACCAAATTTTCATAATAATTTAAACCATTATAATTGTGAGAATAATGAAAACAAAATCTGCGTAATTTTATAAGAAAAAAATAATTTATTAATTATTATTTACACGAATAATAATAATTCAACTAATTATCTATACTTCTATATTTATACTACTATCAATAAAAATAAAATCATTCTTTGTGAAATCCCGGTCCAAACAATAGTAATAGTAAAGATAAAATGGAAAAGAAAACTTATTTTACTAATTGATTGAAAATATAAAAAGATCCTAATAGAAAAGGAAGGATAATTTAGGCAAATTGAAAAAGGGAAAGGATATTACTAATTGACTGAAAATTATTTGAAAACTTTAAATTGTTTAAACTTAAAACAAAATAACTAAACATGGGTTGTTAGATAGATTTTTTATAATAATTAAAATTAGTTCATTCACATATGGAGGAAGAAAAAAAAATTAAAAGCGATATGGTGAAAATGAATATACTTAAGGTATAAAAGTATAAATGCACATATATTAGTGTAATATTTATTTATAATTACTTTCTCAACATACTGAAGCACAAAAAGTCAACATTGCCTCCACTGAGACTCAAACCCACCCCCGTGAGTGCAACTGGGTGCCATTAAACTACAAGGTCTTGGCATTATGATAATTAAGCTAAACATACATGGATCGTTGAATTTATTTTTATAATAAATATAATTAAATTATTTCTCATTTTCCCATATTTATTTTAGTAATAATATAATTATATAAGTCATATTACATATAGATCTTTTTAAGATAATTGTTGACAAACAACTCATATATTATTCAATTAATTGAGTAATACTTTCGCACTAATCTTATAATCAAATAAATGTATATGTTCAATATTAGCATTTTTTTTATAATTTCATCTTTATTTTTAGTATCTAAATATATAATAAAAAATTTATACGTGCATCGCATTGGGTAATTAGACAATTATTTGCTCTAATTCAAGCAAGAAAAACATCAAAAAAACATAATCGATCCAACCAATTTCATCAATTGCGCTATATAATATTCGATGTTATAATTTATATAATTGTATATCGATCCAAATATTCTTAAAATATTATAACAAATCCAATCCGTGCAACGCACGGGCGAAAATACTAGTTATTTAAAATAAAAATAAAATAATAATGAAAAAGAAAACTTCAAAGCAGTGCACTCACAAACTTCAATTGAAAGGACAACTTCGTATCACTGCACGTTGTTCTAACCAGCCAACCCCCACCTTGTTGGCAAATTAATGTGTGGACCATACTCCACATAATGTTGTGTGAAGTATAATAAAAAATACATTTTTAATATATTAAATGTACATTATTTCTTTACTGAATGTATATTATAAAATATAATGTATATTCATTACACAAATAATGTATATCCCCTGAATAAAATGTACATTTTTAATATACTAAAAGTACATTATTTTTATATTGAATGTATATCATTTGATAGTATGGTACACACAGCTGTGTGGACCATGGTCTACACAATAATGATTGCTCATTGTCAGTTGTTATGTCATCATTTGTCATGGACCCTATGTGAGTTTATGTTTACACAGTTGAGTCCATGCATTGTCAGTTGTTATATCGATAAAAGTACATAGTTGAGTCCATGTTTACAATTTTTGAACTCTATGTTCACAATTTCATAACTCTATATTCAAAAATATAATACAACTTTTAAATCTATATAACAAAATTGTGAGTATAGAGTTCAAAAATTGTGAATATTGATTAATGTAATTTTGTATATTAAGATTTAAAATATAATTGTGAATATAGTTCTAAAATTGTGAACATAGAATTTTTAAATTGTGAACATGGACATGGGTTCACCTTGCAAGGTGGACCCGAGTCCATAGCATAATTTGCCCTCATTGTTACATTGCATGGATCATGGTCCACACAGCTGTGTGAAGTGTGAACCACGGTTCAAAAATACATACATGTTATTCTAACTTATAAAATACAATATCTTACTTCATAAATTTTATTATTTAAACACATATAAAATACATTATTCTAACAGTATATTATACATTATTCTAACTTATAAAATACATTATCTATCTTAAATCAGAATGTTCATTATTCGAATACACGTTTGAAGTAAGGAATCTAGTTTTTGACTACAAAACGACATTATTTTGAACCTTGATTCACACAATAATTTACCCTTAGATGACAAAACTCTATATAAAGATTGTATGGTTATTATAGTTTTGAAACTCACAGAAGTTAAGGGCAAATTAAAGCAAATTAAGAAGCTTAGGGGTGAACCACGATCCGAACAATAATTTGGCCTTAGATGACAAAACTCTATATAAAGATTGTATGGTTATTATAGTTTTGAAACCCACAGAAGCCAAGGCAAATTAAGAAGCTTAGAGCCTAGGCATGGGAGAGTCGGGGAAGATGGGAAAGAGTAAGGTTCTTATTGTGGGTGGGACGGGGTACATTGGGAGGAGAATAGTGAAGGCCAGCTTAGCTCAAGGGCACACAACTCACGTACTGTTGCGCCCCCAAATCGGGCTCGACATCGACAAGTTCCAAATGTTGTTGTCGTTTAAGGAGCAAGGGGCGAGGTTGGTGGAGGCGTCGTTTGACGACCACCGGAGCCTGGTGGACGCGGTGAAGGAAGTGGACGTGGTTATATGCACCATGTCGGGAACGCATTTCCGTAGCCATAACATTCTCCTGCAGCGAAAGCTTGTTGACGCTATCAAAGAAGCCGGCAATATCAAGGTTACTTATTATTTACCATTCCAAATACCAATTTTGACCTTACGAGTATTCGCAAAATCACAATTTTGATTTAATACCTACCTATTGTTATTCACGACTATTGTTTTAATAACAAAATTGGTACTCCGTATATTATAAGAATACTGTATACATAAAAGCAATAGATTCTCAATCAGTTGTAGCCCAAAAAATCAATAACTCACCACCGAGGTGTCAATTGAGTACAATGTGTTTGACAAGTTGTTAAGAGTATAATCCCAAATAAAGAAAAAAAAAATGGAGAAGAGCATAAAGACGATGATGCGTGTGAAACTAGCATTGATTGTATTTGATCTTTTTAATATAATTTGACTCTTGTGGACATGCATCAGTGTTTACTATGGATTTTGTGGATTTTGATACAAATTATGCATAGTATATCTAGTTATCATATTATCTAAATTGCATATTATGTGCATGCAGTTAACATATTATTATTATTATTATTATTATTATTATTATTATTATTATTATTATTATTATTATTATTATGTGTTTGTTGTTAACATATTATTATATATCTATATATACCTTTAATTTATTTACAAATATATAATTTGTTAACTGCAAACACATAATAATTTTAATGGCATTTTTGTAGCGTTTCATTCCTTCGGAATTTGGCATGGATCCAGCAAGAATGGGACATGCACTTGAACCAGGAAGGGTTACATTTGATGAGAAGATGGAGATCAGAAAGGCAATAGAAGAAGCTAATATTCCCCACACTTACATTTCTGCTAATTGCTTTGCTGGCTATTCTTGTCCCAACCTCTCTCAACTTGGTTCCGTTCTTCCTCCAAAGCACAAACTTTACATCTATGGAGATGGCAATGCCAAAGGTACTCCAACTACATATATACTTCAATTCAATTCCTTTTTATTTCCTATTTATATACCTTCCAATAAAACCTTATTTAAAAAATATATGACCCTTTTGGTAACATACTTAGCTTATCACCCAATTTTAGCTTGTTTGAAAACTATTATGCGTGTTTGATTAATTAGCTTTTTGTAATAGTTTATTGCTCCAAAACATTAAAATTCAAAAAACGGGTCGAAGTAGCTTTTTTAGATCAGTTGTTTTGAAAAAGTCATTTTTGCATGTAATCAACGCGCTAATAGCTAACAACTTACCAACCATCTTTTACAATCAACTAATAATATCCAACTAGTCAAACCCACTAACCCAATCAGTTCAAACCTATTTATAGATGACTTTGTTCACTATTGATTTCTTGACCATATAGTGTTCATTTTTTCACCGTTAATACTCAACATTTTCAAACATTTTACTTTTTAGTTTGAAATGTTCAATTTCAAAATGTCATGCCATCACATCTAAATATTTAATAGAGTAATGTTTAGTAAAACTCTCACAAATTAAAGGTGTTTTGGATAGGTTTAACTAGAAAGGAAACATTTGGACAAGTTAAGCACCAATGGTGGAAAAAGAAAAAAAAAAAAAATCAATTCTCAAAAAAAAAAAAAAGAAAAAAAAAATCAAAATTGAGTACCAGAAAGTTTTACATGTTATAAGCTACAATGTCGTTTGCTTTGTAAAATGATACTTTATAACTTGCCAAAAGTACATATATAGTGACTAGTACAACTTTATGAAGCTCATAATACACTCAAGACAATGTAAAATTTTATTACCACTGAGTGAAAATGTTATTCCTCTGTTCCATTTTTGTCTGTTCTATTTACTATTCATTAGTCAAACTAATTCTTTATTCATTGCTTATTTTCTTTGGTAATTTTTAATTATTTTTAAATTTAATTTTTTTTTTATGTTTAATTGTACTTTTAATGTATAGTATGGTAGTTCCTAATCAAACCTTGTTAATTGAACCAGACAAACAAAATGAGACGTAGGGAGTATTATAAATAAATAACGAAATCCAAGTGAAAAAGCTCTACAAAGAATATTATATATATATACGATATACCAAAAAAAATATTATCTTTTGAAAATATTATATAATATATCCTTCTAGACAAAATTTTAAGACTTTTTTTTTTTTTTTTTCATATTTTACTTCTAATACTATACTATGCATATGCAGTGGTATACATGGATGAAGATGATGTGGCAACATACACAATGAAGACAATAGATGATCCCCGGGCCTTAAACAAGACAATATACCTAAGGCCACAAGAAAACATCCTTACTCAAAGGGAGTTGGTTGCTATATGGGAAAAACTCAATGGAAAAAAGCTGGAGAAAATCTCCCTTTCTGCCGATGAATTTTTGGCTTCTATGAAAGGTAACATAAATAAATATGTTATTTTTGTAGTACCTAAGTTACGGTTATCTAATAATGGTTTCGAATATGCATAAATAGTCTTTAGATTTTTAATTGCATGTTAAACAATCAATAACTAAAATTGTTATTTAACCATTGAAAATTTAGGAACTATAAATGCTCGAATAATTGGATGATACACGAAATTAATAATATACCTACCGACTTAACAACTGATTAAATACTTAGAGCTTAAATACCTAGGGACTTTAGTGTTTTATTACAAAAATCAGTTAGTAAATTAATGTCATGTTTGGTTTCAATTCATAATTAGTGGCAAATTATTCTGTGGACCGGGGTCCAACTTGTAAGGTGGACTTGGATTCAAAATACACAATTTACATATTGAATGTTCACAATTTATATATTGAATATTCACAATTCAAATTGTGAACATTCAGTACGTAAATTGTGATGGCCTACCTTGCAAGGTGGACCAGTGTCCATGGTATAACTATTGATAATTAGCTTATCATCCAATTTTGACTTATTTGACCACTATTAGCTGTTTGACTTGGTTAAACAGCCAATATAAGTGTTTCATTAATTAGCTTTTTGTAACACCTTATTGTTCCAAAACGCTAAAATTCAAAAAGTTGATCAAAATATGCTTTTTTGATCAACTTTTTGAGATAGTCATTTGCTTGTGATCAGCTATCAGCTAATAGTTAATTTACCAAACATTTTTTTTACAATCAGCTAATGCTATCAGATCAACTAGTCAAACCCACTAAGGCACTAACTCAATCAGCTAACAACTATTTACCAAACACCCCCTAAGTATTTCCTTAATTTACAATTTAGAATAAGAGTTAAACTCTTCACATGACCTAGACAAAATCTGGATTAGTCTCACCATGGTAAAGATAAAGAATGTATATGCAAACAAAAAAACATTTTTACATTGATCACTTCAATTGTTTTTTTTTTTTTTGGAACACTTATGATTTTTTGTTAGTATAAAGTCCCTACCACCCGGGTTCGATCTTGTGACCAGTATTCATAGTAGTTGACCAATTGTTCTACTTCTAGTTACGGAGGATAATCTATCCAAATAACTTTTTTGAGAGTACTGTTTCAGTCTCTCTAATAACCCACTACTTTGTAGCTCAAAACAAATTAATCCATAAAAATAGTGTAATTAATCAAATTGTTATTAATATATGCATGCAGATATGGACTATGCTAATCAAGTAGGCGTCGCACATTACTACCACATTTTCTATGAGAGTTGTTTAACCGACTTTGACATTGGAGAGGGTGCAGAAGAAGCTTCTCAACTGTATCCAGAAGTTCAGTATACTCGCATTCCTGAATACTTGAAACGCTATGTCTAGCTATAATAATGTTCATCACTTATTCTCTATAATATTGTAATAATAATTTTGTATTACTATGTGCGTCTCTACAATATGTGTTTGTTAGAAAGGTAAACTATATATTATAGTAATAATAATCTTGCATCACTATGTGCGTCTCTATAATATATGTTTGTTCGAAAAGTAAATTATATATTTGTAATAATAATCTTGTATATATCATTGTGTGCACAATATATATATAGTTTACTTTTCGAACAAACATATATTATAAAGACGAATAACTTCAAATCGTTCTAGATCCAAAAGACATAAATGAAATAAACAAAAAGTTAAAAAGAAGTGAACGATCAAAACGCACAAAATTACTTCTCAGTATTACTGATCACTGACCAAAGTTTTCAAAATAATGGTCGACAAGCTCGCCATCATCTAGCCTTAATTTCCAAACTTCTAGTAATCAGAAGATTTTTTTTTTTAAACAAATAAAAAATCTTAATCATTATTGTCAAAAATTTTAAAAAAATGATGACGCTACTTTTCCGATGTTTTTGTCAAAGGCAAAAAGCCATTTATTGGTTGGCAAGTGCGTGTTTGATTTCCCTTAGTGTTCTGTAGCTTTCAGCAGATTGCGGTGTAGTGATGCAATTACTTTGGTTTAATTTGACTTTTACCTTCGGACAAAAAGATAAATAAAATAAAAAATATGTTTGAAATTATAATTGGGAAAATGATGAGATCAGATGGGATGGCTTTGTAGTTATTAAATGTCTTCATGACAACGTGGATCCAAAATAATGAATGTAGATATATTGATTATGATATCCTCTAAGATTTTTTTTTTTTTTTTTTGAGAAAATGGTATCCTCTAAGATACATATCATTATATGTATTAATCAACTATTGAATAACAAATTATCAATTAAGCTCACTTTCAATTTATTTGACTTTTTCATATATAGGTACATACACTGATAAACTACCAAAGTAGTTTACCTTTATCTCATAATATAATATAAGAAAAGTTTGAGAAAAAGCTCAAATAAGCCCCTAAACTTTACACAAAAGTCAATAAAGTACTTAAACTTTAAAAAATTGCAATTAAACTCTTAAACATGTTATTTTTAGTTAAATAAGTCAAATTTACCTGTAACCAACAGGTTATAGTAAAATTACATCATTGACTATATTTTTTCCGTTGACTGGAGAAATTTTACTGGGAAACATCACTATCAACCAAATGGTAGTCTTCTCCGGCAAATGCGAACAGTAAAGGTTGCCTTCGTTGGAGAAGGTGACCAGAACTGGTAGCCTTCTCCGGAGACGAAGACCAGAACTGGTAGCCTTCTCCCAAAGAAGGCAACTAAAAGTGGTCATTTTCGGAGAAGGGGACCAAAAATTTTTCGGGAGAAGGTGATTAGAAGTGGTTGTGGCTGGAGATTCGTCGGATATGACGGCCTATAACATGTTTGTAACTGGTTGGTGAATTTAGTTGCATGAAGGAGAAGACGACCAAAAGTAGCCATTTTCTAGAGAAGGGGACCAAAAATTCTCCTGGAGAAGAGGATTAGAAGTGGTAGTTGCATGAAAATAACATGTTTGAGGGTTTAATTGAACGTACTATTTTAAAATTTAGGTGGCTAATTGACTTTTGGTGTAAAGTTTAAGGGTATATTTGACCCCGTTTGATATACTTTCTGTATCAGTTGTATCTCAAAAACTCAACACCTCAACACTGAGATTCGATCCTGTGACCTTCCCTCAAGGAGAGCCATCGAGATATCAATTGAGTACAAGCAGATCAAACACGAGACCTAGATAAGACATCTATCTCCTTGTTTCCTTTTCATTGCTTACTTTGTTTTGCCTTTAATGAACTCTTACTTCATGCCACTTTTACTTGTTTTTTATTCTTGTAACTCTTGCTTCTTAACATCCGAAATGCCAACACTTAATTCGATTCCAATTTGTCATCCTTGAGAACAAGACACTCGCAATGGCTTCACAAATCCCTCGACAATCCACAACGTTATAAGCATTTTAACAAAAATTATTTTACGTTTTGAAAAGACTCCAAAGTATAGAAAGCAAACTTTCAAATGATGTGTCAACGTACTATAACTAACACTGAGTGCATTGTGATCTAGAAGTTCCAATTCCTTTTCAATCTTTGGTTATTTTTCAGAAAATATATGATCGGATATCCGTATATCTTAATATCTTTAGTCATAAGGGACATGGGGAAAATGGTATCCATTTTGAAGGGCGAGGAGTCGGTTACTACAGACTATGCGTCTATGCCTCGTTGTTTCCTGTCTCATCTGATAAAAATTCCCCAGGCCAATCTTCTCTCGCTGTCCCCTCCTCTCTATCAATCAATCCATATATGAACTTTGTTCTCATTTAATTCCATCAGGTTTCAGTGTGTATTCTTTTTGAATTTCCCCCAAAAGTTGCAAATTTTTGCATACCCTTCGATTCAATCCTTTCCTGAAACAATTTTCTGCTGGTTTCAGTTTCTGTTTTCGATCCAAAATTAAGTTTTTTGAACTGGGTTTTTCAAGGATTTTAGTTGTTAATGGTAAGAAGCACCAGTGTACACGGGTCAAGCCTTTTCAATTTGGGTTCAGTTTGGAATTTTTTGGAATTTGATTTGCATCCCTACGTGCGAGAGAGCATCTGTGTTATATAAGTTACTTAGTTATAATAAAAAAGACTCTTGTATATATAGTGGGGCAAATCCTCATTCCCAAGCAATGTGGGACAAAAGCTACATAAGCTTTTTCCTCACCTAAATTCCATCTCAAATGAGTCTACTTTGAGAACCAATTTCTCATTTACCCATTATCCATTTAGAACAAGCTAGTTGTCTTTCTTTCACCATTTTCTCCTCCCCTCAGTTTTTTTTTTTTTCCCAAAAATTTCATTCACCTCTCCCTTTTCCAAAATTTTCAAAGCTATACATATTTTAGTTTGGAAAAATGGAGTTGGAAAGGTTTTGTGATAACCTTTTGTTGGACAACATATGAGATAACCTCACATCAGAAAAGGGATGTGAGTTTACACTAGTATATACACAATTTTATTTTTAAAAAAGTTTGAAATGTATAACATAGATGTGTTCTCTCACATGCAAATAGTGCAAATTAAATTGCAAAGTGTGCGCGGTTACTTATGATTTTTCTATTTTTAGCCATCTAATCAGGCCAAATAAATGGGTGAGATGATTTTGCATTTTTTTTTTTACCAAAGGACAAGTGTAATATGTATCTGTGCACAAAATGGAATTTGCTTCTTCCATATTAATCCTCACCAATACCACACCATCCATCACCTTGGTGCTTGGGCAAACCAAAAGTGCATGCAATCAGTGCTAGTTTAATTGCAAAACACCTCAAGAAAGCAAAGTTTCAAATAGTCTTTTCATCTCCAATTTTATTAAATTATAGTATATACTACATCACATGGTATTTTTTACATTAATCGTTATTATGATCACCTTCATAGAATCTTCAAATATTCATTATGTTAAGAATAAGCCAGGTATTTTTGTATGAAATGGAGATTATTTCTATTGTCTCTATTCACAACTTAATCACCCCTTCCATCACGGCATCACCCCAACGGAACGCATACGTTGCAATTAAGTGCAACATGAGCTGGCTTTATTGCCAAACTCGTGAAGAGAGTATCAAACCGTATTGTTTTATTTTCTTTAATCATTTCACGCGATAAAAATGAGAAAGATGCCAAAAGAGGATTCAAAACCAACATCATCTGCCACCTCTAAAGATGCTTGCCATCTTCTACTTGCCAATTCCATCTTTAAAACTCAGCAATACTCTCATTCTGAAGAATCCATCCATCCGTTGAGACACCAATGATCACAAAAATTTCTTATGTCTTCTTTTTTCATAAGAAATAGCTCACCTTTTTTTGTAACAATCCTATGAACTCAATTCATACACAGTCTCTCGAATTGAATAGGCTAAACACTTGTGTTGAGCTTCAAATGGAAGGAGAGTATTATGAGTTGTATGTAGAAGGTTAAGATTAGTTTGACATAGGTTGGAATATCTATGTATTTTTAAAAAATCTTATGTAACAAGTACAATTCTTTAACTTTAACCCAACAATAAATTTTCTTTTCACAAGTCATAATGTAATCGATTAAATCAATCCATACATGTTCTTCATCTAGTAATTCATTAAGGAAAAATTACATTTTTGGTCTTCTAGCTATACCTGTGGTATAGATAAAACTTAGTCTATGAGTTATATGTATAATATATTTAACTCTTTAGTTATGAAAAAAGTGACGAGTTTAGTCTATGAATTGAAAGACTAAATCCGTCACTTTATTAAGTGACATATTGGTGACAGAAATAGTCTATGAGAGACAAAAATCGTCACTTCATGCACAACTTAGTGATTAAAAATGGTCACGTATATAACTCGATGATCAATTTTATACCACAGGTATAATTGATTGACCAAAAATGTTCCATCCATTAATCTTGTTTCAATTTTGTTTCTTAAACATTACAGGTGCATCTATCGGTGGATCAAGACCGCTATTATACCCCACAAAAATTAGATTGAGAACATGAAAAACACTTAATATCATCAATTTTTTGTATGGAGATTGTAGGTACATAATCATAATATAATGTAGATCCAATCCATAGTAGAATTTGCCATGCACACTAGAGGCCACAATTAACAAAACCGATTATTGACCTATAATAAAAAGATTAACATGTCGTTAAGATTTCGTCGAGACTTCAGCAACTTTGGCAACTGGCGTCAGTCGTCGATTGCCTTTGGAGAAGGCAACCAACGGACTAGTTGCCTTCTTCATCGATTGGAAGAAGGCGACTAGTCCGGTGGAGCTGCGGTCGACTTTTTGAGACAGTCAATAACGGGCATCGATGATCAACGATAACTTGCATACCGGTAACCTATTGATTACTAGTAAATTAGACTTATTTTACCAATTTTAATAAGTTTGAGATTACAACTTTCAAAAGTTTTGAAGCCTAATTGCCTTCTTGTGTAAAGTTTGAGGGTTTATTTGACCCATTTTCTAAAAATATATCATTAATAAATTCACGTGTTCATAAAGTTGTTACTTTTGGTATATAAATCACTATATTACTATTGGTTCATAAAGTCACAGTGTAGGTACATAAATACACTAGTATATGTTCATAAAATCGTTGCTACAAATTTATCAAAAATTATGAAAATAATATATTAAAAAATGTATCAGGTGTCATTTAAAATATTTCAATAAGATGATTTTAACTAGAATTCTGTTATAATGATTTTATTTATACAACTAAAAATAAAGAATAATATATTATGATGATAATTAATCCATTAGTTTCATTTTTATAAACCTGCAATATTTCTTTTTACCTAAATTTTTATGAGCTTGCAATATTATTTTTATATAATTTTCTGCGCAAAGGTTGTTACTTGTTCGTAAATTTTACTGTGAATCGCGCATCAAAACGACGTCATTTTGATTAATGAAAACAGACGGATGAAAACGGTCTCCGTTCCGCACAACTGCAATTCCCTTTCAACACAGTTGCAGTATCAGTTCAACACAACTGCAGTTTCAAACGGATAAAACAGACTCCCTTCCGCACAACTGCAGTTCCCTTAAC
This sequence comes from Ipomoea trifida, assembly GCA_003576665.1. Lineage (NCBI taxonomy): Eukaryota > Viridiplantae > Streptophyta > Magnoliopsida > Solanales > Convolvulaceae > Ipomoea > Ipomoea trifida. Next base: position 14,417,936 of record CP025656.1, on the reverse strand, counting down.
ACAACTACAGTATCAATCATGACCATGGTCCATGCAATAATGATTGAACAAAATTCCACTTGGCTCAGTTCAGGCCCATCCAATACCGGCTTTAAAATCTTAACTGGGCCAAGCCCAGACTATAGTCCAACACCTAGGCAATGTTTGAAAGCTCATCAAATATTAACAGATAGTCAGATGCTACATTTTGAAGGCAAATTATATCATGGATCAGGATCTACCTTGCATTGTAGATTTTAGTCCAAAAATAACCTTCAGATTTTGTGTCTGTAGTTGACACATTCTGTATCTGTAGCTACTATATTATGTGTCAGCAATTATTCGGTATATGTACTTGACACATTCTGTACCTGTAACTATCATATTATATGTCAGCAATTATCAAGTTTTTTGTTTACATATACAGAAACTCTTAACTGTAGGTACATAATGTGTTAAATGAAGGTACATAATTTTTGTATCAGGATTTACAATGCAATATGAATCATGGTCCATGGTATAAAAATTGATATTTCGAAACATAATTGAATGTGAACTGCTTTTTAGAAATAGGCAAATTATTATAGTTTTGTGAACCACGGTTCAAAACGACGTCGCTGAATTTTATGAGTTAGAATAATGTACATTATGTATTAAAATAATGAAACTTCTGGAGTAAGATAATGTACATTATGTGTTAGAATAATATACTTTATGTGTTAAAAGAATGTACATTATGAGTTACAATAACAAAATGTCTCGGGTAAGATAATATACATTATATGTTTGAATAATGTATTTTATGTGTTAGAATAATGTATAATATGAGTTATAAAAATGCATAATGAAGCGGATACCTTGCAAAAAAAATACGCAAAACGACGTTATTTTTTTATCGTGCTCCACATAATAACTATTGTTAGAAATATGTTATTTTCTCTTTAATTTCGCTCCTAAGTGGGGGCAATGTTGACTTTGTTGTGCTTCAGTAGGTTGAGAAAGTATATGAACAGATACTACATGTAACAGGGTTAATAGTATTAAAAAAAAAAAAAAATTAGTTTAGTTGGCGTAATTGGTTGTACACAATCATCTCTTAAGAGAAGTTAAGAATTCAAAACATCATCTCATATGAAAAAAAATAATATAATTAGCACTTTAATTTGTCGTTTAATTAGGTTGATTCAGTATGAATAAAAATTAATCTGAATATAATACGAGTTTAAATGTTACACTAGTAAAACGTACGGGTATGGATGTGATATCAAAATCAGCATAAATATGGTCGGCGTCAATCGGTATTGCTTTTGATGACTCCCTTTGACTTTTATGCCATATGCTTTTACTCCTTTTCTTTGCGTACAAGATCTGCCATCTTCCAAACAAGGTTTGCCTTTCACATTTCAAACACACACAATTAAGTATAAAGTTTATTGGCGGAACAATTACAAATATTTATATTTTATGATAATTATATTTAAACTTTTAAAATTTGATCCAAAAATTTAATTTTTTGTGTTTTGTGACTGTTATATTATACACAATTATTCATAGTAATTATATTAAAATCTTTAAATTTTGACCAATTAATATTAATCATTTGAATTTTGTAGCAATTATTATAATTTTAATCCAACAAAGAATCCAATTTAGCTCAAATTTCTTAAGTTTGTAAACAAATTATTCTAAAATTTACAACATCGTATTATTTTTATAGAGTTTCAAAAATTGTCTATTTATACAACTAAAACTTTAAAATTAAACTCTCAAGAAATACAATAGAATAATATTTCATTATATTATCAAGAATGAGATGATCAAAGAAGAGGGGGTTCAAGGCCTGGAAAGAAAATACGGAGAATATGTGGCCATGATATTACCTTAGGGAAAGTTACAATTGTTGGAAAAATCTATACTATATATAAAAACATTATCCTCCTCCCAAATTTTCCCCCCAAAACTTAGGGGTATTTTGGTAAAATAATTTATTTTATTTATTTATTATTTTATTATTTTATTAATTATCCATACTATAATATTATTATGGTAATATGATAATGATAATATGATAATATGGTAATATTGTTAATATTAATGGGTGATTGGTGATATATAATTGATAATTGATAATAGGGCATATGGTATTATTCTTAATATTAATATATTAATATATAATATATTAATATATACTAATATAATTGGTGATTATTTTAAAAAAGAATAATTAATTGGTGATTGGTGTTTAGTGATATGGTAATATTGTTATATATTAATATTAATTTATATATATATATATATATATATATATATATATATATATATATATATTAATATTAATTAATTAATTGGTGATTGGTGATTAGTGATATGATAATCTATATCTATATCTATATATCTATATAATTGACATGTAATTAACTATATTAGAATGAAAAAATTATATAATATTGTAGTAAAATTTTTACATGTCAATCATCTATATTTACATAAAATTAAAATTAATTATACTTTCCTTTTGAAAAATCTTCCATATTATGTTTATCCTCCACTATATAATGATGAGAAATGACTCTTCTCTCACAACGTACCAATATCTGTGCTCTCACTATTAGTTAAAGATCTATAATCTGTAATTCTACGAAGTCGAAGATCGAACTTTAACACGCGTAGAATTGTTATGGTATGCGGTATGATTTAATTTTTAGTTGATTCGTTCTGCATGTTGGAGATCCTTATGGTGTAGTCTGCATTCCATAGAGTATTCTGTAGTACTGTGATTTAGTTTGATTTTAACAGCTCAATATGCTTTAATTTTTGCTGATAAGGTTTCAAGTAGCTAGGCCAATTTTGCCATGGGCGTATCACGTATGTAAAATTACAATGTTCAGAGTGATTGTAGTGAACAATCAAATGTTTTCTATAATTATATATTTTAATCACATTACTTTGATTGGTAATTTCTAATGGAAAAACATTGTATTGTAACTTTGTATTACAAGATTTTGAATGATAATACCTTATTTAACTATCCATCTTTTTAGTTGTACTATGCAAAATAACTAGCATTCTACGGATGCTCATCTATATATTGTAGAATTCGCAATCTTGATCTTCCCATTTACGGATGCTCATGTAATTCGGTAAAAATGGTGGTTACTATACTTGAATAAATCCTCAATTATTCATTCTAATTGTTCGTTTTATCATTCCAATTCTTCATTTTATAAAAAAATGGTGCATTGGAAGCTAAACATGGGTCATTGTATCATTGATTGTTGATTCCAATTATTACTAATCTTTATCATTAATTGCACAATACTAATTCACACTTATAGGTAATTACCATATACTATTTACCATCTAAATAACCCGTGGTAATTACCAACTATATTTAACATCTAAATTTATTATGGTCATTAAACATAGAGATTTCATTCTTACGATAATTTTATAATTTTTACTTCAGATAATGTCAATTACCTGTGCATTTCATTTGATTACTTTTGAATAAAATCTTAAAAATTATGACAATTAATGAATTAATATTGTTGTTCGTAATATAAATTTTATCAAATCAGTTAACGAAATTGATAATACACATATTACATCCATAATTAGAGGAGATTAACAAAATTATGATAATTATTTCAATTTACGTATTATTATACTAATTCACATATTATTACGTCCATACAATTATGTAAATTATTTCAATTCACAGATTATTACACATATAAAATTATGCTAATGGTTACTTTGGAATAAAATCTTAATAATTATGGTCATTGAGAAATTAGTTCAAACATTATACTTTTATTAAACGGTTTTTTATACTTGCCGTAATTTTATCTAATCAATTAAAGAAATTAATGGTACATATATTACGGACATATATAATTAAAGAAAATTAAATATACACATATATATTACGGATAAAATTAAAGAAAATTAAATATACACATATTACGTCCATAATTAAACGAAATTAAAATATACATTATTTTTTAATAATAATAAATACTCCTTAATTACCATACTTATTCATAATACATGGACGTCATAATTAGCATAATATTAATCTATACTATATATAAAAACATAAGAATAGTAAATGGATATTTTAAATTTTAAACAATAGTAAAGGTAAATTAAAAATAGAATGAAAACATTTCAATAATAATATTCTACATAATTAATTAAAAATAGAACAGAAATTATGTTAAAATACCATTGGATCTATTATTCTAATTGACTAATTAACTGAAAATAAAAAAAATATCCATAATTAACTAAAATGAAAAAGGAAATGGTCATATCATTGCAATTTAATTAAAAAAGGAAAACATTCTACATCATAAATAATAAAGGCATATTATAAACAATATTAAAGAAAAAATAAAAAAGGAACGGCCGGAAATTAAAAATGAAACGGAAATATTTCAATAATAATATTCTACATCATCAATTAAAAATGGAACGGAAATTAGATAAATATTACTACGTAATTCTTTTTATTTTTCCTAGATAAGGTTGCCTAATATTAATTTACACATAACAATCAGCACTAATAATTAAAAAAAAAAAAAACAGATGAACTGCCAGAGACGTCTGTTTTTTTTTTAATTTTATTATTATTATTATTTAATTATTTTAATTAAAATTATTTAAAAAATTTATTTTAAAATTAGTAACCACCATGTCATCACAATTGTAGGTAAACAGGTCAATTTGGACTTCTTTTTTTTTTTGAAAACATGTCAATTTATACTTAATTGCATGAGTTTATATAGTTCAAGAATCCAATTGCATTCTATTTGAGTTCGATGACCTAATTGCAATTTTGTGTGTAGTTCAGTGGTTTATTTGACCATTATTTCGAGAAAAATGATATTACTAATTGATTTAAAATATAAAAAGATCGTAATCTATATTCTATACTATATATAAAAGTAAAATCCTCCTATTTCATTCCCCGCCTAAACTTTTGTAGTCAATTAATGAAATATTTTATTGGTCAAATAATTAATAAAGCTTATTTGTTAAGAAAATGTAAAATAGAAATTAACTAATATCTATAAATTGATAATATGTATACTCACGTATCAACACTATTAATAAAAGTAAAATCATTTATCGGAAAAAGAAAAGGATATTACTAATTGATTGAAAGTTATTTAAAAACTTTAATAATTAATTATACTTTCCTTTTGAAAACTCTAAGTTATTTAAACTTTAAAAAAATTAATTGAACATGGGTTGTTAGATTTTTATAATAATCAAAATTAATTCATTCAAATATGGAGGAGGAAGATAAAACTAAATGCAATATGGGGAATGAATATACTTAAAGTATAAAAGTATAATTACACATATATTAGTGTAATTGACTAATAATAATTGCCTAAAAATTATTATGATAATTAAGTTAAGCATTGGTCGTTGAATTTATTTGTATAATAATTTCAATTAATTTATTCCTCATTTTCTCATATTTATTTTAGTAATAATATAATTATATAAGTCATATTACTTATAGATCTTTTTAAGATAATTTTAGACAAACAAGTCATATATTATTCAATTAATTGAGTAATATTTTTGTACTAATCTTATAATCAAATAAATGTATACGTTCAATATTAGAATTTTTTTATAATTTCATCTTTATTTTTATTATCTCAATATATAATAAAAAAAATTTATCCACGCCCGGGTAATTGGACAATTATTTGTTCTAATTCAAAGGAAAACATCAGAAAACATAATCGATCCAATCAATTTCATCAATTGCGCTATATAATGTTCGATGTTATAATATATATAATTGTATATTGATCCAAATATTCTTTAAATATTATAACAAATCCATTCCGTGCAACGCACGGGCAAAAATACTAGTTAGTATAAAATAATATTTAAGTAGTCATTTTGAGACAATGTTTTGAGTGTGGTCTACTTCTGGTTTTGGTTGGGCCAGAATGGATTCGGGTTCTCTTACGTGATATGTTTAATTTGATATAGGACAAATTTCACTTTTAGTCATCAATTATTGTGACATTGTCATATTTAGTTATGCTCTTTTAATTTTTCACATTACATTCTTGACTTTCGTTTACTTGCCACAATTAGTTCTCCTTTTAAAACTTTGTTAATCCACACTTTAATAAATATGGCTAACATGCAATTTAATCATTCAATTAAAAGAATTTACAAGGGAATGAGATAAATTATATGTTGGCGCAAGAGACTTGAATAATAAAATTACGGAGTACATGTTAGCCATCTTTATTATATAATGAAATGACAAAATTTCAAATGGAGGACTAATTGTGGCAAGCAAATAATTAAAAACCAAGTATGTAATAATAAAAAAATATATTTAAAAGAATAGAACTAAACGTGGGTTATACATATTTGTCGGCAGAATGATTTGACATCTGAAAATTTATATTTTTCACTCCTATGAACTCTCTCTACTCTCTCAAAAATTATTTTGGCACTTCCCTAAAAATTTTGAAGTGTCCCTTTAATTTGTTTAAGTTTGCCAGAAACAATATACTTGAGTACTCATATATGTTTTTTTTTTTCTTTTTTTCTTTTCTTTTTTTTTTTTTTTTGTGTTTATTGTATCTTGAAAATCAACATTTTAATGCTCCTAACTCTCTTGGCAGTTCTTATATCGTGGACCGCGGTCCCAAAACGACGTCGTTTTAGTAAGTGGGAGACGGAGCCCCGTAATTGACACTACAGTTCATTCCAAAAGATACTGCCTTACATTTGTTTTGATATTATCGAATGAAACTGTAGTTATATCAAAAAGTAACTGTAGTTGTGTTGAAAAGAAAGTGCAGTGTTTATGTATATGAAAAGATACTGAATAACAGTTTCACATTTGTGTTTGATATTATCGAATGAAACTGTAGTTATATCAAAATGTAATTGTAGTTGTGTTGAAATGTAACTGCAGTGTATATGAACAGATATTGAATGACAGTTTCACTTTTGTGTTTTTATATTATCGAATGAAACTGTAGTTATATCAAAAAGTAACTGCAGTTGCGTTGAAAAGTAACTGCAGTTGTGTTGAAATGTAACTGCAGTATATATGAAAAGAAAGGAGTTAATTCCAACAATAGTCCCTCGACTATGTTGATTTTCCAAAATTGGTCCTCGTCTTTTAATTTGGACGAAAAAGACACTTAACTATTGAATTTATTCCGAAGAAGGTCCTTCCGTTTATGTGGTGTTAGATAACCGTTAAGTGGAGGGGTAAAAATGTAATTTCCTTAGCTAGGTCTTCTCGTCCTTCCCGTTCAACAAATCAGAACACCAAAGCGTGAGATACTCCCTCAAACTCATATACTCCCTCTGCTCATCTTCTCCTCGGAGCCTCCTCTCCACGCACGTCGCACGCCATCGCCGTCGCACGCCAGACCTCACCCACGTCACCGCCGTCGCACACTAGACCTCACCCACGTCACCGCCGTCGCACACCAAACCACACCTACGTCACCGGCGTCGCACCCCACCGGCGTCGCACGCTAGATCTCACGCCACCGCCGCCGCACGCTAGATCTCACGCCACCGCCGCCGCACGTAGGATCTCACGCCACCGCCGGAGCACTCCAGACCTCAAGTCACCGCCGTCGCACGCCAGATCTCACGCCACCGCCACCGCACGCTCGATCTCACGCCACCGCCGTGGCACGCTCGTTTGCTACAGACTTCACGCCACCACCGTCGCACGCAGCAGTGCAACACGTCTCCACCGCCTGCTGAGAATCTGCTCGTCTGCCAGTCACGCCACCACCGCCGTCACACGTCTCCACCGCCGGCCGATTTCAATGTTTCATAGAATTCATACATTTTGGTTGTTGATTTGTGATTTGTGATTTGTGAAGTTAGTTGGATAAATTTACTGTTGGGATTTGGTAATTTACTCCTAGCATTTTATTCAAGAAGACACATAGCTGTTGGGGTTTGTGAAGTTCTGATTTGTTGAACGGGAAGGACAAGAAGACCTAGCTAAGGAAATTACATTTTTACCCCTCCACTTAACGGTTGTCTAACACCACATAAACGGAAGGACCTTCTTCGGAACAAATTCAATAGTTAAATGTCTTTTTCGTCCAAATTAAAAGACGAGGACCAATTTTGGAAAATCAACCTAGTCGAGGGACCATTGCTGGAATTAACTCGAAAAGAAAGTGCAGTATAAATGAAAAGAAAGTGAGTGGCGCGAATTCATCCGTCTATTTTCATTAATCAAAACGACGTCCTTTTGGGACCGCGATCCACAATGCATTGTGGACCACGGTTAATTTGCGCTCTCTTGGGGAAGCAAATTACTTTTAAGGAAATTTTGTGTGCCATAAGCCTTGAATAACTTTTCATGAATTATATGACATTATTTTTGGAAATATTTTATTTTAAATTATAATTCCCTACATCAACTACAAGGAAATAACATTACATGAAGGTTGCTAAAGACCTTGTGGTCTAGTTGCACCCGGTGTCTCGATTTACACTCGCACATGGATGATGGGAGTGGGTTCGAGCCTTAGTGGAGGCAACTGTTGACTTATTGTAACAGAGTCAGTAATACTAAAAAAAAAAAAAAAAAAACATTACTTGAAGGCTCACCCCCAACACGGAACATATTGCAACTTTCTCTCCTTTTTTTCTATAGTCATAACAAAAATATACGTACAATTATTCATTCCTTACAAATACCTTGTATTACTTTACATATTTATCTATGACAAAATGAACTTTCTCCATCAACATATATAAAAATAGTTAAATATATTTTTTACAAGGCATAAAGATTTGAGTTTTTTCCCACTTAGTATAAATGTTCTCATGAGCATTTTTCATTTGCAAATGTCAAAAAGCTAAAACACATTTCATTACTTGTAAAGTGTACACAAATTGAATCTACCCAATATTATTTGTCCAAACTCCAAAGAAGAATGACATTATTGATGAAAATTAATATGAAAATGGTATATAAATGGTCATTTTGAGGCATTGTTTTGAGTGAGATATACTATTGATTCGGGTCAAATAAAAGTAGATTATGATTTTCTTAAATGAGAAGATGAATTCCATATATTTATACACATAAAATAGATAAAAGGTGTATATACAAAATATTTTAAATCTTAAAATATACCAGTGGTGTAAAGTTTGAAAAAATGAAGTTTGGTCCTTTAACAAATTTTGTCTTTTAATTAAATTTATAAAAAAAAATGAAAATTTTAATATTTTTGTCTTTTAATTAAATTTATATATAATAAAGTATTTATTCTATAATATAATTCTATTCTATTTAATATGATTGACCACAGTGGGAGTCGAACCCACGACCTTCTGATCCGAAGTCAGACGCGCTAATCCACTGCGCTACGCGGTCAGATGAGAAATTAATTCCCTTAGAGCATCCACAGCAAAAGGTTTTATTTGGTTCTTAACTGACAAAAAACTTATGCTAGGAAAATGAACTTATATGGGTGAAATTCTTTTGGCAAAAGTTACTCCTGCAAGGAGATGAATATTGTCAGAGAATTAAAAAAAAAAAAAAATTACGTGGCAGGCGCTTAGCCTCTGATTGCTTTAGTTTTATTTTTTTCTTTCTTAATTTTTTTGGCCGTTGCTACGGAAACAGCCAAGCCTTTTATTTTATTTTATTTTTTAAAATTTTTTTGTTACTTTCTTTTTGGTTTATATAATTTTTAATTTTTTTAGTTTTTCTTGTTTAATTTTTTTGTTAAATTTTTAAAGTTTGAACACAAATTTATACAATATAAATGTATTATATAATTTTGATTATTAGAATTGAAAATTTATAATTATAAATTTATTTTATTTTGATATGTTTAATTTAAATATAATAAAAATATTAATTGTAATTATAATTTATATAATGATATTAAATAAATAATTAATTAAAATATAGTGGAGTAAAATGGTGGGTTCATTAAAAATTGAGAAAAAACTTTAAACTAGTGTGGATGAGAGTTTTTGTGATTGAGTGAGATAGTGGATGATGAGGTGGATGCTGAAGCCCACAAAAAACTAGAGAAAAAACTCCAACGGAGATGATGCTCTTAGTTAAATTAGAAGTTAACACGTGGTGTACACGCGTACGTTCGTGCTTCCAAATGATATGCCATGTGCGCCGCGTATTGTACTATAATTTTCCGCCATGTCGTTTTAGGACAATTTTCTTGTCGCGAGGCCTTCATTAATGCTCTATATAATATGAGTTTGAATGAGATTTTACTTTCAAATTTTTTATGGCCCTGTTTGGTAAATGGTTGTTGGCTGATTGGGTTGGCTGTTTGGGTTAGAATGTATGATTTGTTGATAATATTAGCTGATTGTAGAAAGTTGTTTGATAAATTAGTTGTTAGCTGATAGCTGTTTGGTATAATTTCTTGTTTCAAAAAGCTAATTGAAAAGGTTGCTTTGAATAGCCTTTTGAATTTTAGCATTTTGGAATTACAAAAAGCTTATTAACCAAACAACTAATAGTGGTCAAATAAGTCAAAATTGACTGATAGGCTGATTATTTACCAAACAGGGCCTATATATTATAATTCCTCAACCATTTTAGGATATAAGATCACTATTTTCTTCTTCTTCTTCTTCTTCTTCTTCTTCTTCTTCTTCTTCTTCTTCCTCTTCCTCTTCCTCTTCCTCTTCCTCTTCCTCTTCCTCTTCCTCTTCTTCTTCTTCTTCTTCCTCTTCTTCTTCTTCTTCTTCTTCTTCTTCTTCTTCTTCTTCTTCTTCTTCTTCTTCTTCTTCTTCTTCTTCTTCTTCTTCTTCTTCTTCTTCTTCTTAAATGAGAAAGGAAAACACTTGTGATTCATACTTTTTTTAAAAGAAAACTATTGTAAGCTTACAAGTAATGACAAAGGCAGCCATTTGTCTTTTTCTTTTTGTGAGTTAGAATTACAGACGTATAGAAAATATAATGAGCGATATTACAATATAGTCTACTTTTAAAAGTCTTAAAGTATTACGGGAATAAGATTAATTTAAGATCCGTTTGAAAATACATAAAATGATTTTTGAAAGTTATTATTTATATCTTTCAATATTGGCTATCAATACAAAATAAAATTAATGAAAAGTATTCATCCTGATAAAAGAAAAATGATCCATTTTGGTGAAAAAAATGTCTTCAAGGGAGCACATTTTTAAAAATCTTATCTCACACATTGTATTATTTTACATATTTATTTATGACAAAATGAGTTTTATCCATCAACATATATAAAAACATGCAAATATTATGGTCATGAATTAATACTTAAATAAAGATAATTAAATTAACATTAGAATAATTAAGTATTATTGTCACAAAACACAAATATTTGTTTTTTTTTTACCAAGTTTAGAGGTTTACATATAATTTTTTATAAAAGTTTGAATTATTTTCCCAATTCAATAAGACTAAGGCCTTGTTTGATAGATGACTGTTAGCTGATTGGGTTAAAGGGTATAACTAGCTGATAACATTAACTGATTGTAGAAAGGTGTTTGGTAATTAGCTGTTAGTTGATAGTTGTTTAGTATAATTTTTTTTTCAAAAAGCTAATTAAAAAAGTTGTTTTGAGCAGCTTTTTGAATTTTAGCATTTTGAAGTTACAAAAAATTGATTAACCAAATACTTATATTGATTTTTTAACCAAGTTAAATAACTAATAGTGGTCAAATAAGCCAAAATTGATTGATAAGCTAATTATTTTACCAAATATCGTCATAAGTATGAATGTTCTCATGAGCTTTTTTCATTTGTAAATGTCAAAAGCTAAAACACATTTACTTTTCAATTGAGTGTGTGTACACAAAATTGAACCTGCCCAATATTATTTGTCCAAACAAGAATGACATTATTGTTGAAAATTAACATAAAAAATATAGTATATAAATAGTTATTTTGAGACATTGTTTTGAGTAAGCTAGGTTTATTATCATTTTGTATTTGCTTGTGTTATTCGCTTAGAATGACGTCGTTTTGAGCGAAAAATTCTTTAAAAAAATTACATTACTAATTGTTTAATTCCTAAATCATATCGTTTTTCCTCCGCCAAACTAATTTAACTCAACCTCCAGCCGAATGCGGTCATTTGTATACAATTTACAATTAATCAATTATAGGATTTATAAATGTCCTTTAGGTAATTAGGTTAATATTTAATATTTTAGTATTAAATATTAATATATTATTGTATTAACTACTAAAGTATTAACTATTAAATACTTTATAATTATCAATTCTTTAAAAACATTTAAAAATTAAAAATAAAAATCCGCGCCTGATCGCCTAGCGATTTTTCAGCGTTACATATATGTATAAATTTGTTTGTCAATTTTTGTATGTGAATAACATATTTTTGTGTAAAAAAAAAAAAAAAGAAAATTTATTATTTCGGTCCTTTAAATTTATAAAGGTGTAAGTTCATACTTATTTTTGTATGTGAATAACATATTTTTGTGTAAAAAAAAAAAAAGAAAATTTATTATTTCGGTCCTTTAAATTTATAAAGGTGTAAGTTCATACTTAAAAACGTTTAAGACAAATCGACCACAGTGGGAGTCGAACCCACGACCTTCTGATCCGAAGTCAGACGCGCTAATCCACTGCGCTATGCGGTCAGATGGTTTGTTGTTGTCCATATTAAGATATTATACGTTAACACGTTGTATACACGCGTAATACATTTATTAGTTTTTTCTTTTGAAAATTTACATTTATTAGTTTTTACTTATTACCTTCGAGATTTAAAAGTGAAAATGCGGTACGTGCTTCCAAGTTCCAATGATATGCCACGCCGCATATAGTTCTATAGTTTTTCGCCGACCGCCGTGTAGTTTTGAGTACAATTTCAATTTTTCTTTTTCTTTTTTTGCCGCCTTCATTAATGCTCTATATGAGTTCGAATGCGATTTGATTTAATTTTTTTCTTTTTGAAAGGGACTTCAAATTTTTATAAATGTTAATTCCTCAACCACTCTATGATATCGATCACCATTTTTCATTTTCTTTTTCTTTTTAACAAGAGAATCTCACAATCAGTACCCTTTTTATATAATATAGTAAAATTGAGATATTAATACAAGAATTAAGTTTTATTATTTAGACATTTTTTATGAGATATTTTTCATTTAATTTTTTAGTGACGAGGAAAACATATAGTCACTATCTGAATACGTGCACGGGATTAATCGCGTCTTGTAAACCTTGTTAACAAATGATTACAAAGAGGTAAATCAACCTAGATTTTTCATAGCTGACCGGTTCAAACCAAGAAGGTTGTGATTCGAACTCGTGACCTTATGATTACAAGTCTTTTTTTAGTACTACTGACTTTGAATTTTATTCGATATATATATATTCTTATATTCTTATTTTTAAAGTTGGAGATGAGTACTTTTTTTTAATACTACTGACTCTGTTATACTGTAGTATTTGTTCATAACTATTTTCTCAACCTACTGAAACACAACGGTTATGTTTGGCAAACCTAGTTGAAAAGGTAGCTGAAAGCTGAAAAGTAGCTGAAAACTGAAAAGTTATAAGCTCGAAGCTGAAATTTGAAGAGCTGTTAAGTTAGCTATTATGCTTAAAAGTGTTTGGTAAAATTAGCTTTTTGATAAGCTGATAAATGTAAAATGACTAAAAAGAACATCTTCATACAATTTAAATAGTTTTAAATTTGAATAGGTTTGTTTATATATTTAAATATAAAATAGTGAAATCAATATATTTTAATAAAATATAAAGTAAGAACATATATTTGAAAACATATAAATTAAACAAAATGTTTATAATTCATCAAATTAGTTCATACAAAAATCAATGTTCAAACACAAATGTCAAATTAAAATTACACCAAACATATTGAATAGAAAAAGTCAAAAAGGTTTAACCAAAAAGGTTTTAATTGGGAAGGGTAAATGATGTCATTTCTTTAAAATAATAAAGTTAAAGATGGAAAAAAAAAAGTTAGGAAGTTACTAGCTTATTTTAAAAAAGTTAGCGTTCAAAAAAAAACTCTAAGCTTATAGCTTAAAATAAGCAACAGAGCCAAAGAGTCAATACTGTCCCCACAAGGGCTTAAACCCATGACCTTCCATTTGGAATAGTCATTTCGTGCCACTAAACCACAAGGTCATTGACATGAAATAATTATTTTTAATTATTCAATTGTTCAATATTAGTTATTTCGACTCTCCATTGTTAAAAATAGTATTAAAAAAACAATACTAATTTTACAAAATTGTGAAAATTTTGGCCATTCGTATTTCGTAATCTTTAAATATGAGAATCACATAACACTAACATAGTCACCCTTTTGGAACATTTTACTTTAATTTTGAACGTATTAGTGGAGTTATTTTCACTTTTGGTCCCATGAGTATGAGACCATTTTCACCGATAACTAACATGGCGTTTGGTTGGGAGGAGGGAAAAGAATTATAATTCGGTGAAATTGCAATTCAATGAATAAAATATGAATAGAAATAACAGTGTTTGGTATGCAAGAATAGGAGTACAGAGAATTGAAAGGTAAGAAGCGACAAAATGACTAAAATGTCCTTATGTTGTAGTATATGTTGTATTAGTAGTAATAATAATTCTTTCAATAATAATAATAATAATAATAATAATAAGTATACTAATAATAATAATAATTCCTTCAATAATAATAATAATAAGTATAATAATAATAATAATAATAATAATAATAATAATAATAATAATAATAATAATAATAATAATTTTTTTAAAAAAAAAAAGTATGGGAAGAGGGGCAAAATTGTCTTTACACCAACACAATTGCCTATCCTTTCCACCGAATTGCAATTCATGGGAGTACCCCTATGAATTGCAATTCATGGGAGTACCCCTATGAATTGCAATTCATGGGGGTACCCCTATGATTTGCAATTCATCATTTGGATTGCAATTCCCTCCAACCAAACAGTGTAGTCTGGGAATTCACCGAATTGCAATTCAATAATTGAATTCATCCCAAACTACACTCAACCAAACGGGCCATAAAATTTAGGTTGGATTAACTAAATGTGGTAATGATTTAAAAGTCGTGAGACCAAATCTAAAAATTTTAATAGCGGTGGGAAACTAATTGTGACAAGGATTTAAAAGCCGTTGAACCAAATTTAAAAATTTTAATAGTCAGAGGCCAAATGTAGAAATGGTCTCATACTCATGGGACCAAAAGTGGGAATAACTCTATTAGTGATAAAGACCATTAGAGCATCCTTATCATTAGGGTTTTTTTCCCATTTTTTTGTGGGCCCCAACATCCACTTCATTATCCACTATCTCACTCAATCACAAAAACTCTTCTCCACACTAATTTAAAGTTTTTTCTCGAGTTAATTCCACCAGAGGTCCCTTGTCTTTGGTGACAATTCCAAATTTAGTCCCAGATTATCGTTTTTGCCATTTAACATCCCAAACTATTAGTTTTTGGACACGTTTAGTCCTTCTCATGTGCCGTTTCTTTTCATTAAAAGAAACGACACCGCTTTAGACCATGGTCCACAGTAAAATTTACCGTGGGAAGACTAGTGTTAGGTGTCCATAAGGAGACCACCATACTATATATAACTCTCACACTACAACTGTCAAAACTTGATCCTGTGTTATTGCTTACAAATTATCAGATAAGGAGACCACCATACTAGAACAATACATTTTTATTATGTTATATATTTTTTATATTTTAAATAAAAGAATAAAATTATATAATTATATATTTCTACTCATTTTCCACTCATTTTCCGGAAAATGAACCAAACACCTAAAAACAGTTTTCCAGAGTACATCCAAACACGAAAAATGAACTCATTTTCCGGAAAATAACTCATTTTTCAGAAAACATTTTTCAGAAGTCATTTTCCTGCGTTCCAAACACACCCTTATTTTTTTTATTTTCTATTTCGGTGACGGACAAAAAAAAAGGAAGCTTCTAACTTCTAAGCAAAATTCACTTTATTTTTGAACTTTAGTGATGAGATCATTAGTCTTGACTGTTGAAGACCGGGCGGGGGGGGGGGGGGGGGGGGGTTTGCTTCTTTTCTCTCTTCTTTTTCTTTTTATTTTTGACCAAAAAGTATTACTCTCTTCATCTTAAGCTATTTACACCTTTAAATTGTTTTCTCACTTTCAAAATAACATATTACTAAATTTATAATTATTCAATATTCACTATATACCCATACAATTATCTCTCATCTTTTAAAACTATTCTCACTTTCACATCACCTAAAAAAATTATTTTATTTTATCAATAAAAAAATCATTTTCTATAATTAATCTCTTTTATCAAAATACAAATTATTTACCATATTAAAGAAATAATAAATTTTTTCCATTCGTCAAATTATTTTACATAACTTGAAATAAAATGATTCAAATTACGTAATTATTTGGAAAAAAAAAAATTCTTGCATGATTTTGAATATATTTCCCATCTCGAATCAATTAACCTTGTATATTTTCAACCATAGATATATTGAAGTACAAGAAATATTATTTACAATTTCATAAAAAAAATTAAAAATATAAATGATTTATTTAAATTAAATAAAAATACAAAGAATAAATTTGAAGTAAATAAATATTACTAAAATATATAATAATTTATTACAAATAAAATACTTTTATGAAAATAAATAATAAAATAAATAAAAACTTACTATAATTATTATATTATACTCCGTAGCATATTATAGTTAACATATTAATTATTTTTAGTTGGAATTTGAAATTAGAGGTTTAGATTAATTAAACGATATATAAATCTATATGTATTAGTATTTTTTTTTTTTTTGAAAGAAACAAATTCAATTAATCAATTGAGAAATACAATGAGGGGGGGACACCAAACCGAACGTGTAGCCCGGGCTAAAGTGTGAGCACACACATTCACTGATCTATTGATATAGCTAATGCCAAAAGTCTGAAAAAAGAAGAGATTGAAAGACTATCTCTAATCACAGTACTAACATATGATAAATCTTGAGAAGAATCATTGGAGCTAAGACAAACTTGCTGGCAGTCGGTTAGGATGCATATTTTATGCCACTGTTTACTCTTTAGCCAAGAAAGAGCCTCCTTGATGGCAAGAGCTTTGGCTAAACGGGCTTCATTGACCGGTCTCAAAGGGCCGGAGATAGCAGCGATGAACAAACCAGAATGAGTGCGAATTACAGCGTCGAAAGAAGCAGATTTTCTATGATCGATGCATCAACTTCACAATAGACCCAACTTGCATCAATGCCCTGAGTTCTTTGAATAGTCTGGAGGGGAATGGAAGAAGTATTTGCCTTCTGAAGATCACACCAGCACTGCCAATCCTTGATGCAATTAGTCACAGAAATTCTTATTGCATTTACATTCCACTGTTTGTTGTTCCAAACATGTTCATTCCTGTTCTTCCAAACAGTCCATAAAATAGCAATAATACTCCTGCTTTTATTTTAATCATCTAAATCAACAACTTGTGAAAGCCAAACTTTCAAAACTAGCCTCAAGAGTATGTAAAGGAAGTATAGTATTGTCCCATACTGGCTTAGAAAACTCACAATCCAGAAATAAATGTGACCTAGACTCCACTTCTTTGTGACAAAGGGGACAATCAGGAGGAATTTCGACTCTTCTTTGCAGGAGGACTGTTTTAATAGGTAGAATGTTACGAGCGCACCGCCAAATGAAAATTTTAATTTTTGGGGGAATTTTGAGCCTTCATAACTGGTCTAGATTAATTAAACGATATATAAATTTATATGTATTAGTATAGTTATGCTATTTATTAAAATAAAAAAATTGAAATTTTAATCTAAAAATATCAAAATTTTTAGTTAAACTCCGATAAATCCAACCATTTAATCAAACTAATCAAAAAATGAAATGAATTGTGAAAACGAGTTGAAGCCGCGGAGTCTATTTGTGAGGTCTACTGGTCTAGTAGTATTTATTTGGCACGATGTTAGCACTTTTCCCTATTTCTTTCTTCTTAAGTTTCCTTTATTATTTAATGCTCATCTACATGACTACATCCTCTATATATTTAGTTGCTGGAACTGAAGAAACAGGTTCAATAGTTTAAGCACAATGGAAGCAATTGCAGGAGAGATTTTGGTGGTGCCATTTTTTGGGCAAGGCCACCTCTTCCCTGCCATGGAGCTTTGCAGGAAATTCTGCTCTTTCAACTACAAATCCACTCTTATAATCCCCTCTCATCTCTCCTCTTCCGTCCCCTCTGATCTGCGCTGTCATTCTTGTGTAGAAGTCGTTGAAATCCAGGCCGCCGAGCTTCCGCCTCCGCCTCCGGCGGAGATGAATGCGCCGCCGCGACACCCGTTTCGGCAAGACCAAGAGCGGATGGGGGGTGGGATTGAGAGTTTTTTGGCTGAGAGGTATGGCGGGTCGGGTGTGACCCGACCCGATTGTGTGGTGGTTGACGTCATGATGAGCTGGAGCAAGGAGATCTTCGCCGGAATGGGAATACCCATTGTTTCGTTTTTCACTAGCGGCGCCTGCTCCGCCGCCATGGAATTCGCCGCCTGGAAGAATAAGGCCGACGAGATGAAACCGGGCGAGACCCGAATTCTTCCCGGGTTGCCCCGACATATGGCTCTCACCTATTCCGAGACGCAGAGGCGCCACCGCCACGGTCCTCCTGGTGGACCGCCTCCTCCTCACCTTCACCGCGGTAATGGATTCATAAGGGGTGGACCGGGTGGTCCAAGAGGACCGGGGCGTAGACCGCAATGGATGGAAGGGGTGGAGTCTTCAATTGCTGTTCTAATTAACACCTGCGATGATCTTGAGCGTCCATTCATCGACTATTTATCGGACCAGATTCAGAAACCCATCTGGGGAGTTGGGCCGTCGCTGCCGGCTCAGTTTTGGGAATCAGCCGGTTCAATCCTCCGTGACCACCAGGTCCGGTCGTCAAACCGGAGCTCCAATTTCACAGAAGAAGAGGTGGTTCAATGGCTGAACTCAAAGCCAGACCGGTCAGTAATTTACGTGTCATTTGGAAGTGAAGTTGCACCCACCATGGAAGAATCTGGAGAGCTAGCAAAAGCATTAGAACAATCAAACCGGCCATTCATTTGGGTTATTCAACCGGGTTCAGGTAAACCCGGTCCACCTGTCGGTCTATTCGGCGAGAAGACCCCCGGTTCAGGTTCAGCAGATGAGGGATACTATCCCCACGGTTTACAAGAAAGAATTGGGAATAGAGGTTTGATCATCAAGGGATGGGCACCCCAACTATTAATCTTAAGCCATCCCTCCACGGGAGGGTTTTTATCGCATTGTGGATGGAATTCAACACTGGAATCGATAGGACGCGGGGTTCCAATTCTGGCATGGCCAATTAGAGGCGATCAATTTTTCGACGCAAAATTAATCGCCAATCATTTAAAAGTCGGACACATACTTGCTAGCAACAAAGATGCAACTGAGGCAGTGAAGAAAGATGAAATAGGTCAAGGAATTGAGAAATTGATGATTGATGAAGAGGTTCATAGTCGAGCCATGGCATTGAAATCAAAATTTGAGGCTGGTTTTCCTGAAAGCTCAACCACTTCTATATGCTCTTTCATAAAGCTTTTAGCCAAATAGGTTGCTGCTTCAAGCCTTTATATGTTTGGATTTGATTTCAGAGTTACAACTACTTGTACGAAATATTTGATTTCAGTTAGTAAAAAGATGTATTATTATATTATATTGTTATAGTATACTTCAAAAATTTTGCTTTAAAAATTCTTGTTGTGTCTATCAAGAATTTTGAGATGAATCTATTTATTTAGAAAAATTCTTCTCACTCTTCTTAAATTTTCCCTTCCTAAATTATCTACATACTTATAATTATTGAATGCTATGAATTGGTTGACCTCATTAATTTTTAATAAAAAAGTAAAGTAACCAATTAAATAATGTTAAGGTGGGTAGCATTACTTGGTTATTTATACATTTTCAAATACAACGAAAAAGAGATTAAAATATTGACTAGTGCATAAATTGCCATAAAGTCACTCAAATAAGATCTTTGAACAAAATAGATCGCAAATTTCTTAGTGGGGCTTCAAAAGCATGTAGTCACTCTTTCGCGGGATCTCAAAGCATAGAGCCACATGGAGTCTGAATTGAGCAACATCAAAGTTAATGCCATTTAGTCAACATTTCGATTTACCTTTCAAAAAAAAGGGCCGAGGCCCCAAATTGCCTCTAAGATGGAAATGACAAATGGCAATACCATTCTTTCCTCATTCATAAAGTCGTCCCCACGCTCTAGCGTAAACTGAGAAACTTAATGTATAAAAAAAAATCACATTCTAATTATACTTTTTTGAACCCCTTCCAGATCAATCAACTTACTTTATTTGCACTTTACATTACGTATTCCGCAACTCAAGTGGTAGTGCCCACGCCACGCAACAGCAAATACACAACCAAGAAAAATTCATTAATAAATGTTCTCTACATATAACATTTAAATAGAGCATTCACTTGCAATCTAAGATACACAATCCTTCAATGATACATTCATTACACCAATGATATACACATTAACTCCTTCCAATGGCGGCTACTATATGGACATTTTTTTTAGTGATGCATTGGGAAAATTAGTTGGGGAAAAAGGGGTAAATTAACTATATTTCAATATCTATTTGACATTTTTATTACATGATGAGATGCATTTAATCTCTAGCAAATCAATTTTCAAGGAAAATAAAGTCGACGGCACGCTCAATAAGGGGCAATAATAGACTCTATCAGCTCTTGGAGTGGAGCAAGCTCCTTCTTGTCTATCAGCCCAAATTCCTGCACAGAACCATGATAAGAATTAGTAGTCGTACCCGAGCTCTGGCTACAAGTAAACACATTATAAGAACAATTCTAAAATTGAAGATACACGTTATAAGTTTTTGCATTTAGTTGACTAGGAGGGGTTTTTTTGGTAGATATCATCAATGTTTATCTTGGCTATAGCGAAGGTCTTTGCTCAATAACAGACAAGTAACCATGAGAACCCGATAGCAATTCTGCAATTGGCATACTATGAGCACCCAACTCAGATAGGTATGAGCAGCCCCAATGATGAATGACTTCTTCAAATGTAATGAAAATTATAATGAACAAGTTTGAAAAATAATGAATGTTATAGAGACCAAAATACATTGCAGTTGTAATGAATGTTGTACAAAATGTTTTCATAATCATTTCTAAGTACATCTTAATCATCTCAGTTTTATGTGCCAAAACTTTTTGGATCTTGGAATTGTCAATTTACAAAATTCAGTGTCATCCAATGATAAAAAAAATAGTATGTTACCATTTACAATCTAAACATTTAAAATTCACATAGTACAACTAATAGTTCTGCTCAACAACTATTTTGTTTTGCATTTATTTTATGGAACATGTACAAATGAGCAAACTTTACCAACTAACCTACTAACTACAATTCATATGAAAAGTTGCATTCTAAGAAATTGTTAAACATTAAACAGTTTGGCAATATAGAATCAGATGCTTTGTAGGTTTCCACACTTTCTATACGAGGCCACAAGAGCTTAAAATAGCAAACATCTATATGAAGGAAAAATTCCAGAGTTTCTTTAGTTCCCTATTTTTCTTTAACAATCCTTATTTTACTTGAAAGCAATAATTTTGTCTCCAAGCGTGTCATGCAAATTCCTTGAAAACTTATTTCCATAACTTGGCATTTTTTTTTCTCTAGAGCAGTTGTTTTATATTTCAACAGTAAATATGTTAGACAGCCTCCCCCAACCCCCTATTCAATTGCACAAATAATAAAGGTAACTATAAAAAAATTCTAAAATTTTCATGCGTTTTAAAGTGTCTTAAGCAGCTACTGGATTGATTCTAAAAGAAATGCTCAGTAGAGCACTGAAAAGAAATTTTTTCTCCAAAGTCTAAGCACACTCGAACATATATATTTAATGAGCATAACCTAAGATTTTTTGTTAGTAGATAACACCTTAGGTTAGACAAAGCATTTGATAAAGGGTAGACTGCGCAGAGGCTGTCTAATGAAACTAACAGAGTCAGAGATGATACTTGAAAAGAATAATACCCAGTGATTCAGTATAAACATAGATAACATCATGATAAGACGACAAGCATTGATTGCAAAAACAACACAAAATTCAAAGAAATAATATCAGCTTCAGACTCAAGATTGCAAGAACTCACATTGGTAAATAGTATGAAATGTTTGAAGCAGGTATTTAAATGGGCCTCCTCCTTCAGACTCACAATCTTTTGAAAATGGGTGTGATAAATATGAGCATATACACGAAACAGGCGTTTGAATATTGTCTTCACAACTTCCTTGAAGTTGCCAGGAAATGGTGCACCTGTAAAATTCAGCATATAAAACAAAAAGTCAACAAGAATTCTGCTTTGATATGCAAGCAGAAAAGGCAAGTAGAAGATATAACCAACCAATAAAAAGAAAAAGACAAGAACAGGGTATTATGGAGTAATTAAGTCAATTTGAAAATTACCAAGCCTTTGAGGAAATATAGATTCATCATCTAGCTGACCCTCAATCCAATCCATTAAATATTCAACATATTTTGGTGCAGAAACTTCAATAGGTTTTTTTATTTGCACACCATCAGCCCACCTATATTCATACCTGAAAAGCAATACCCATACCAGCCAAATGACATCGCACTTCAAACTGTGTAGGCTTCTTGTGATGGCAATCATGATAAATTTGGAAAAGTTTTATATTTTTTAAATAATAATAAAATAAATAGAAATTAAATTAATTACTACGGTTCAAGAATAACTTGTCATTTCACACAAGAAAACATTTTATGCTATTAAAGTGGTTATTGAAATTACTATATCATCCAAAAATGTATCTGGTGAACATGAATACTTTGTGCATGAGATGCTTCAGATTAAATATAATTCTTAAAGATATTTTTCATTTCCATTTGATTGCACACTCTTCTCTCAATACTTCAAACATGTTTAATATAGAATAATAGATTTTCTTCTATAATCATTCACATTATGGGTTTCTTAATCCACCAAAAAAATAAAAATGAAAACTGGTTTGTGAAAGAATAAATTCTGTAGAATGAGGATAAGATGCCTAAGGTACATAAAACAGGAAGAAGTTCACAGAAGATATTGGAAACAACCCTACTGCTTTGCACCAAAGTAAATAAAGGAGGTTAACCTATGTCATAATAATGCAGACAGGTATAGTATTCTAGGGAAAAGTTGAACTTTACGCCCAGATCCATTACAGTAATTAATTTGGAACATAGTAGTTCTATAATTATGAAGGACACACGTTGATTCTTTTAAAGAAATATTTAGCATTCAAAAAAAAAAAAAAAAGAACCTGCCTACTGCACTTAAAATAGTATTGTCCATTGTTTGAAATATACATAATGAAGAATACACATCCAAACATTTTAAGGTTAGAGGAGCTAGATAAAATAGTATTGTCCATTGTTCAAAATATACATAATGAAGAATACACATCCAAAACATTTTACGGTTAGAAGAGGAACTAAGATGTGACTATTATAGTCATGAAATTTTTATTAATAGAATATTCTTCCTAAAAAGGTTAATGTTGAAACAAAAAGAGCTCTAACTTAGATGTATCCAAGCAAATATAATTTTGAAATTTTACAGGAAGTAATTGGTAAAATCATCAACAAAGCATTTAGTACTGGACATACTTGGGACCTGCTGTCATTGTAGGACAGTTCTCTGGTGTGCAAAACTCTGTGAGGGTGCCAAAGAGAAGATTTACTTGGTTGAAGAAATCAACAGCTGGAAAAATGAGTAAAATAACACCTATTCAGTATAGATACTCTTAGTATTCTAGTAAAGCAGGGAAGTAATCAAAATAGAATAAAATTTTAAACCCTAAGTGCAAAAAACATTGGCATCATATGTATTAGTCTTAGCACCCTGTTGGGTGTGGACATTCCAATAATAGTTTATAAATAACTTTATGAAGTTGGTTAAACACTAATACACTATACACATACATACACACACACACACACACACATGCACATAAATTACCACCCCAACCACCAAGAAAAAGAGTATATCTTCAGAGGATGAACTAGAAAGAATTGCATGTCTTTAGACATGAAGGGTGTTATAAAGACTCTCAACCACCTTCAACTCAGGTATATGGGGAAATTTAAAAAAAAAAAAAAAACAAACAAACAAACAATAAAGGGGGTACAAAAGGTACAAGAGAAAGGATTTTCAGGTGACTAGTTAAATATGATGGAATGAAGATAGGGGAAGAGAGAGAGAGTACTGTTGACAGCAAGCCATTCATTAATGTCCTCTCCTGGAGGAAGTCTTACAGCTTCTCTCAAGTTTCCACTGCCTAAAGTTGAATCAATATGCTTTCTTAATTGCGCTCCCTGCAATACAAAATGATAATGATTAAATATGCATCATTCATGAATTATTAGATGATATGACCTTTCAAGTGTTGGGAACTGAATTTGGTTATAATTCTGGCACAGATTTCAAAATCACATCAAATGGGGAATCATTTTAGAAAACTTGTAGCCTACCTCCTGTGTATCAAATCCGACATGAACACCTTTGGAGTTGAACTAAATCATTTCCTTAACCACCAATCCTAAACTATATTGGTTCCCTAACAAACTTTACCTTTGACTTTGCAAGAAAAAGTCTGAAACTGTTATCTAAAATCTAAATCACCATTAATGTGATAATATGTGATAGCACCAATGTAATTGGATACCTTGAAGGTTGGTCAGGTCATGCTATGACTGGAAGAGAGACAAAATCAAATAAGCTAGATCTATTGGAACTTAAAGATTCTTTCATCTTTTTCTTTCTCAACATTAGGGCATAAAATGTCAGCATGATGCAGGTAGAGCCTAGCATGCCATAACAACCCAGAGAATATAAAAGACGAGGCAACTATTTTGTGTAGGAAAAAGAGCAACCTTACTCCCAGAGGGGGCACTTTTTTTGGGGCGGAACGTTCTCTGGTTCCTGAGTAGAAATATCATATTAGGCATTAGTAATAAATGAAGGGTGAAAAAAGCACACAAGTAAGCAGTCAAAGCATTGATGGCAGATCACTCTTTAAATGGCAAAGTATAGATCATAAAGAACTTTCAGCTGCAGATCATAATAAAGTGCAAACATACACTGCAATTGGCAAAATGCAAAGCAGCTCAAAGTTGCCAATAACAACCAATTCAAAAAGTTTCAATGAATTGTCTACTACTGAAATTGATGACTTTGTTGCCTCTTAACATCACTTATTGAATTGTCTAGCACATACTAAAAAATGAAAAAACAATATCTTTTCTTTGAATTTCAGTTCAGGTTAAACAAAACAAGAAAGCTCTCTTGTCCAATTGATGTAATGGTCTTATGATTCACTTCAAGTCAGACTATGTAATAAATGCTTTGATACAAATATCAAAATCTTTCAGTTTCAGGCTAGCTGCAAAACAAGCATTATGCTTTACTAATAACGATAAGGAGGAAAAGCTTTTCCGGTTCCCAAGTTATATGTGAAATGTGAATAGTCAAATCAGTCCCAAATAATAAGCTATGAGTATGAAAACATTATCCCCTAAGCTACGTCAAAATGTAGCAAATTTGTCCCCTGGCCATTAAATAGCCATTAACTTCCATTAGAAACTCAAATGTTGGAAAGTATTCAGAAAACACTCTTTTTTTTTTAAACATAAAACACTCATTTAAGGCTAAATCAATGCATTGTTTAGAAATTAAAAGGAGCCCACATAATATTATAAAATTATTTTATCCTGAAGATTTTAAACATTTTATTAACTAGGTTTATAGTTTTGCTTTAACTTTTAATTGCAGATTTAGTAACTAACATTTACTATATTTGAACAAAATCATTGTGATATAACTTTATTAGAATTGTTAATAAAATAATTACTGCTACACATCAGCACAGACGATTACATGCTAGTCATTATTCTTTTATAGATTGAGTATTAAACATTGAGAGCTCTCGCATCAGAAGAGTATGGTGATAAAAGTAGCACTAACCATAAACTATATTGCAACTAGCTAGTAAATCCAACAAAGATAGCGATGGCATATTAAGACTTTAAAACAATGTTGTAATCATCAACTAGCGAATCATATTGCTCTTCCATTACATATATGCATACATACAGGAATGAACATAGCAAGATTCCATCCACATTTGCATAGAACTATCGCTCTCTCACCGTTCTAGCAAACAACATTTGCAATACAGTAAATATTATCATTTCATTGATGCCTTCTCCAAATTTACTATTGCATGTCATTAATTTGATTTAATGGATCCATTCTTAACACCAAAACTCTGGCTAGGTAATCTGATTTTTAGTTTCAATCCAAAACAGAGCCATTCCCCTTAAAAACCAGTCACAAAAGGATCTATATAATACATGCACATGCATATATGAATTCAAGGGAGAAGTGCCAATCCTTTACTATTATCCAATTCAATTTCGTTTTTACTATTTTTTTTTTATAAATATATACACAAGTTCATTTCATTTTCGAAATATGCGGATCAATTCAATAATTTTAAATCTAGTATTGTACGATGAGACACTTGAGGAATGCAAATTCCAAATTAAAAAGCAAAAGATCAGAAAAAAGAAAATCCAGAAACAATAAAACCAAGATTAGAATCAAGACGGAGAGACGAAGATCCATAGATCTGATGCAAACTGATCCTAATTCCTAGATCATAAACAATACACGAATCATAGCGAATTGAATGCGAATAGGAAAAGAACAGAAAACATTAATATTAAATCTTAAGTAAATTTACCTTCCAAGACCGAAGAGACTCATGTTGACGGTTGATGAATAAAACGGGAAGAAAAACGGATCCCTCTGATAGCTTATGTAAAAGAGAAAAAAGAGAGCGGGCAGTGGCGAAGGGATTGCCCGGAGGAATTATATTTAAGAGCGGACAGGACGGGCAACTGTATTTTTTTTTTTTTTAATACATTGGAATGAAAAGAAAATATTTTTTTTCTAATAACGCCGTCCTCACAAAAAGAATTGATGTAATTAAAGCTCAATTGAATTAGTTACATCATATAGGATTCGGATAATAATATACTATGAACAATATTATATAATATCATAATTTTTATTTTATAAACTAAATCTATTTTATATTTGATAAAAGTATTATTTTAATTTTTATAATATTAGAAAAATACATAATACAAAATTACTTAATAATACTGTAAAAACTTTTATGTGTTACAACTTACCAGATATTACAAATAAAAAATATTTATTTAGCCTGAAATTTTATAGAGCTGTATGTGAGTATGTCTGATATTGACTAGAAAATAGTTGTTTCACACTGACTTCGTTCTAAGTGATAAGTCCTGCCAAACTCAAATGAAATCTTGATTTTCACCTTAGGCCTTCTAGAGTTTCAGTGATACAACTCAACTCTTTTGAATATTATCATTAGAGGAATTTAATTACTTACATTAACATAATATAGTAATATTTTTTTTGAATACTATAATATACATCATATAGTAATTTGATTGTTGGATTTTTTTTGAATATTATCATGAGAGAAATTTAATTACGTACATTAACATAATATAATAATTTTTTTTGAATACTATAATATACATCATATCATATAGTAATTAGATTGTTTACGAATATTAAATAAAAAAATACGCAAGATTAAAATATTTTGAACCATAATTGAATTGCATGGTATATTATTATGAGATGAATTTAATTACGTACATTAACATAATATAATAATTTTTTTTTTGAATACAATAATATACATCATATAGTAATTTGATTGTTGGAATTTTTTTAAATAATATCATGAGAGGAATTTAATTACGTACATAACATAATATAGTAATATTTTTTTGGAATACTATAATATATATCATATAGTAATTTGATTGTTTGAATTTTTTTTTGAATATTATCATGAGAGGAATTTAATTATGTACATTAACATAATATAGTAATATTTTTTTAATACTATAATATACATCATATAGTAATTTGATTGTTGGAATTTTTATTTTTTTTAATATTATCATGAGTGGAATTTAATTACGTACATTAACATAATATAGTAATATTTTTTTAATACTATAATATAAATGATATAGTAATTTGATTGTTGGAATTTTTTTTAATATTATTATTATGAGAGGAATTTAATTATGTACATTAACATAATATAGTAATATTTTTTTTGAATACTATATTATACATCATATAGTAATTTGATTGTTAGAATTTTTTTTTTTAATATTATCAGAGGAATTTAATTACATATATTAACATAATATAGTTTTTTTTTTGAATATTATAATATACATCATATAGTAATTTGATTGTTAATACATGTACATAAATAAGAAATCCATACAGTAACGGAATTGAATAAAATATTTCATTAATTTCCGTGTATAATAAAGAATGGAATCGTATTTTTAATATTTTGTCAATTTTAACCACTTTTGTTTTAATATATATATATATATATAGCAAAGAATGGGAGATCAAATAAAACAATAAAAAACACAAATAGAAATACACAGAAGAAGATCAAGATGGCTTCAACAAGAATGATCCTCATGTTTGCCTTCCTAACTGCCATTCTATTAGGTTTCTTATTATCCATTCTTCTCTATAATAATAAGAAATTATTACCACTATAATACTAAAAAAAAAAAAAAGTACAGTGTTATGCTAGTTTACTAATCCAATATGATTTTTCTTTTTACAGGTTCACCAATTTTGAAGGTTATGGGACAATCTATTTCGGAAGGTCATGGTGATTTTGCTAATCTTAGTCCACATTGTAAGACAGATGAGGATTGTCAGAAAATTTGTAATAATTTTTCAAAAAGCCCAGCAAAGTGTATTAAAGGGTCATGCGTTTGTAATGAAGGTGGAAACGCTAGCTAGATATTAGTTGAGGTTAATTTCTTAATGCCTGATATAATTTTTCAGATGAAATAAAAAGTAGTTGTTCTACTTTCTTTCTTTTTTTTTTTTTTTTTTTTTTGGTTTTTGAATATATTAAGAATAATTCTTCATTGAAGAAATTTGAATTAATATTATTTCCCTTATGTTCTGTTTTATTTTTGTTGACATTTTTTAACTCAACTTTCAATGTCAAATCCAATTAATTAACTTGCTGATAATGCAAATGGAGCGATGCAAACTGGAATTTGATGAGAATATAGTAATATACAGGTGCATAAAATCACCTATTTTGGTAAAATCAGTCCAAGTCCACCCGCATCGCTTGTGGGAATCGAACCCAGGTTCTCCCAAAATTCTTCCCTATAAAGAGAACTCATTTGACACTTGAGCTACCCCAGACCATTGGAATATAGGTGCATAGAATCGCTTATATTATTAACTTTGGAGTATTCTGAAGTTCAATAAACCTTTACGGGCCATTTGGTTGGATTGAGGAAATTATATGGGAAAGGATTTGTAATTTCATGGAGATGAAAAATGTGAGAATAAAATGGTAATTTAAATTTCAGTGTTTGGTTTACAGGAATAGAATTACTACTGTGAATTTCAATTCCAATGTTTTGTACAGATTAGAATTGAAAGGGAATAAGTAGTATAAAGTACAAAATGTCCATACTTATTCATCATCATCATCATCATCATCATTATTATTATTATTATTATTATTATTATTATTATTATTATTATTATTATAAATCCTAAATAACCAAATTCAAATTTTACTTTTGAAAATTTATGTAGCACATTGTAAATGAACATCGGAATTGCATAACGAAAGCACGCAATAATATAGATAATGGAGTTTTGAGAAAACGTATTTGATTGAGGTTGACCTACTGATTGACGTTCTGTGTTGCGAGTAGAAAAAGAATACATGCTATAACAGGGCGTTTGGTTGGAGGAAATTTGAATTTCATTCCCACTTAATTTGCACATAATTCCAAAGGCAACTAAATTCAATTCCTTAGTTTGAATGGAGAGGAATTGCAATTTCCTCATTTCATGGAACTAGAATCTCATTCCGTAAATTTTAGGAAGAAAAAAAAAAAGAGAATCCTAAGACAAACTTACCCCTCTAAGTCTCTTTGCAAATAATATAGTTGACACCTCATTGACTCGTTCATGCATCCTATATGCAAAGAATTCACGTTCACTAATTTTTTTTCCTTCCGCCAGAATTAGAAGTGTTGGGCTGTGTGATGGGTATATCTTCCCTATAACTATCCTCGATCACCATAGGGGAACAATAAAGGGTATTGCAATCCAAGATATGCAGGATGTAATTCATTTTTTATACGTTGCAATTCACCTGATTGAGTTTCTATTATTATTATTATTATTATTATTATTATTATTATTATGTCCTTATCACCCATCAATTGGTCAAAATCTCCAACGATTAAAGCTGCTACTTTAGAGACAGGTGACAGATTACAGGTTCTTGCATCTCTTTGACGCTTACCAATAAGTTTTAAACTGACATTTGAGCATTCTTTATCCATTATTTTCTTCCCAATTATTCTAAAAGACTGCACCAGAACATTGTTTTGATCTAGCTAGCATGTTTTGTAAATCAGCAACAATTTCAGCATGTGGGTTATCTTTAGTTGATGTTTGCCTATGCGAGCGAGTGAAGACATTTTAAAATTCAATAATCCAATGTTCATATTATAATATTCGACATTTGCTTTTAAAAAAATACTATTTTTAAATGGAAATAAAATATTGAAGCTAGGTACTATGATTTAATTTTGTTAAGTATTGTAATATTATGTTTACTGATTTCAAATTTTTAAATAAATTAATTAATAAATATATAAATACATATATAACTTACAAACACACAACCGTATAATTGAATAGCATTTAATTACGTACATTAACATAATATAGTAATATTTTTTGGAATACTATAATATAAATCATATAGTAATTTGATTGTTGGAATTTTTTTTATGAATATTATCATCAGAGGAATTTAATTACGTACATTAACATAATATAGTAATATTTTTTTGGAATACTATAATATACATCATATAGTAATTTGATTGTTGGATTTTTTTTTTTAATATTATCATCAGAGAAATTTAATTACGTACATTAACATAATATAGTAATATATTTTAATACTATAATATACATCATATAGTAATTTGATTGTTGAAATTTTTATTTTATTTTTAATATTATCATGAGAGGAATTTAATTACGTACATTAACATAATATAGTAATATTTTTTTTTGAATACTATAATATACATCATATAGTTATTTGATTGTTGGATTTTTTTTTTTGAATAATATCATGAGAGGAATTTAATTACGTACATTAACATAATATAGTAATATTTTTTTTGAATACAATAATATACATCATATAGTAATTTGATTGTTGGAATTTTTTTTAATATTATCATGAGAGGAATTTAATTACGTACATTAACATAGTAATCTATATATATATATATTAAAAATACGCAAGATTAATATATTCATACAGAATGGAGTTGATTAAAATATTACATTAATTTCATGAGAGGAATTTAATAATATAGTAATATTTTTAATGGGTTATTGTTCTTATAGTACCAAATAGATCATATACGGAGTAGTAATCTATATATATATATATAATATATATATATATATATATATATATATATATATATATATAAAACAGAAGTGCTAGCTTTCCCGCTATTTTAGTCCAAAAAATTTAAAATCGATCAACATAATATTATATAATAATTCCTTATCAGAAATTCTAGCATTCCTTATCATTCATTATTTATGGCTAAAATTGAAAAAATATTCAAAATATGATTCCATTCCTTATTATACACGGAAAATAATGTAATATTTTAATTTTTCCGTGTATAATAAGGAATGGAATCATATTTTGAATATTTTTTCAATTTTAGCCATAAATAATGAATGATAAGGAATGCTAGAATTTCTGATAAGGAATTATTATATAATATTATGTTGATCGATTTTAAATTTTTTGGACTAAAATGAGCGGGAAAGCTAGCACTTATATATATATATATATATATATATATAGATTTGGTTTTTTCTCTTGCTATATGTATTGAAAACATATATTTAAAACATTGTAGATGCCGCATAGTTTAACAAGGCAAGAAGAAAAGGAGAATTTTGAGTGGTTAATAATGCCGTTTTTAATGTCATTTAAATATATTTGCTGACAAATGACAAAAAACGTCATGCCACAATAATGCTAGGATGGGGACCAACAGGGATGTTTTTTTTTTTTTTTTTTTTTAAAAAGACTTAAAGTGGAATCCGCCTTCCTACGGCCATTGCGCACGGACCCCCACCTATGACATTATCGTAAATAATTGAACATCAAAGTGCAAGTAACAGTTTCATATAGTGCACCTAAGTGCAAGTAAAATGTACATTTGGTATCAATATTAAGTGCACCTAACGTTATAGTTAGTTTCACCAGACGTTATCATTAAGTTCCCATTCTCAACACTGAAGATGCACCTTTTAAAAATTGTAGGTGCGTGGTTTATGTTTCTCAACACTGAAGATGCACCTTTTAAAAACTGTAGGTGCGTGATTTATGTTTTTAGCTTAAGGTGCATGGTTTGTGTACTTAAGGTGCACCGTTTTAATGCTTAAGGTGAGTACCGCACAACCCCACAGGAAGATATACCTGCACCTGAACCCTTCCATATATATATATATATATATATATATATATATATATATATATATATATATATTCCCGCCTAGTGTACATCAAATAAACTAGAGGGCATGTTATGTTGAAGCCTTAGCCTTAAAAGCTGGGGAAAAAAAATACTTAGCGGCGCTTTTTCTTTAATGACTAAAGCATTTTGTTTACTTGTTGCGACAATACAATATTCAATTCATCAATAATCTTCAAATGAAAGTATTCTTCCTCTTAGCATCTTAGTCAACACAAATTGTCCCACTGCCAATTTTAAGTAAAACCTCTTGCAGTACCACGATGACATACTCCCAAAACAAACAATTATACTTTTTTTTTTATAAAAAAAAAAAAAAAAAAAAACAAACAATTAGACTTAAGCATCAATGATATACTACTCGCTTTGTGAAAAAGGATAAACAAATAATTACTTCATACCCTACAAAACGTGGATATACCAGCATAGTAAGTAAAAAAAAAAAAAAAAAAAAAAATTAGAATGTGATTGGTTATATGGGCTGAAATTTTCCTGACCTCCTAGCAACGTTTGACTTCTGAGACTTTAGTACACTCTATAACCAATGCAACATTTGTAAAAATTTGTACTTGACTTAGTTAATATAATCAATAACACCCATCAAAAGTTATAAATAGTATCAAAGTCGCAACTTTAATTATTTTATTATACTTACGTAGCAGTCATCACCATGCTCAACAATCTCCCTTCCAGCACTGTTGACATACTCTGTTACCAATTGTCATATCAAGCTCTTATCATTACGTCAAAAGTTATATCTAGCTAGTAGCGAAGATACAACTTTATTTATTTATACTTGCATAGCAGTCATGCCACGATTCAATAATATGATGTTGTACTCGGCCCTTTAAGCTGCCGCCTAACATAATAGATTTGGGTTTGAATTTTATATTATCCCAATTGTAAGATGCCATAGGAAACTCTATAAAAATGGCATATAACAAGATTTAAAAAAAAAAAAAAAAAAAAAGAAGTGATGATGCAAAACTAGAAAAGATGGTAGGAATATTATGAAAGCAAGAAGCTAAGTGAAGGTAGCCTTGGAAATGGGAAAAGGGTTAAGATCGAATAGAGAAGAGATGAGATGAGATGTTCCAAAGTTAGTAGATAGTACTTTACAGGTAATGATGAAGACGATCGGTGAATGGCTTTATAGTCACTTTTCCTTTCCATACTTTGCATGTTTTAGTACGTATGTTTTGTTTGCTTACACCAAACAACATTCTAAACGTTAAAAGCAAGTGTACTCACTCTGCCCCTCGCTGCTTTACATAATCAGACGGAAGCTCACCCGAAAGTTTTGTTTGATTCTACCTCGCATGTCACCACTTTTTCATATTACACTCAATTTTTAATTGGTTCGTTCTAAATTGTAATCACATAGGTATAGGAGATGAATCAAATAGAAACAGGCCGGGCCTCCAAAAATGAATCAAAATGTCATTGCATTTTTCTCATCTTCTCCTTTCTTTAGAGCCGTTGAGCTTCAAGCGGCAGCTAGGATGATTTCTTAATTTTCGCTTCAACACCCGTTCTTACTTGAGCATGTCCATATATATATGATCGAGTACTAGTTTAAAATTTGTCAAATAAAATTTACTGTAACATACATTTAAAACATTTATCTAATATAATATCAAGGGAACATACCAAAACATCCACTTCAATCATAACTTAGAGATAAAAAATAGACACTGATAATAATTAGGTAACATCTATACCTAAAGTATAACCCATGGATTAAATATAGACACTGATAATAATTAGGTAACATCTATACCTAAAGTATAACCCATGGATTAAATATGTCTTTTTTCCATTTATTTATTTAGATCTTAATAAAATAAGGCAATCTAAGTATTAAAGAATTATAAGGAAAATATCTCATTCTCATCAATATAATTTTTAAGAATAAAAAGTATTAACAAATAATAGAATGAACTTTAAAAAAATGATATTCTATTACAAGACCGTTTCTCACAAGTCAAAGTCACTTATTATTAATTAGGCATGTCATCACTCAACTTAAATTCATTTGTTATATATATCAATAATGTGCATATTTTATGAATAATAATGTTCACATCATCATATATGATAGAATTTAATTTGAATTATCTTTGAAATGCAATGCAGTGATTTGCATTGGTAGTTACCCTTAGGCATAAGCAAGAATCCATTTGAAATAAAGTGAATGCTACTTGCTAATGAGCCAAGGCATCATTATTATTTAGGTCCCATAAGATAAAGTGATACTTCATGCAAAGTACAACTAATGCAACAGTGTTGCTTTGACTCACATAGTCACATTGTTACATAAGTAGTCATATATATAACTGTTCTCGGACTGGTCTCATACTAAATGTGTTAGTTTATAGAATTATTTGTTTTCAAAATTAGTTTTTTTCCCAAACCTCAAAGGCTATTGTATCGACTGTGCTTTTCTGAATGTACTAAAAAGCATTCCTAGGAACTCTTTAGACACACACACACAAAAGAAAGGGAAAAGAAATATGTTACATATAATCTTTTAATTTTATGTAAAAATTCATCTGTAGATAATTACAACGAGTTTAATATTGAAAAAAAAAATGTAGTTTTAGTCCTGAAGTTATAAGGTATGAGCAGTTTTCATCACTAATTAACATGAAACTGTAATAGTATGTCTTATTAATTAATCACCAATGTGACGTATATTTAGCTCTTGTTCTTATGGACGAAGTTATTTGGAAATGAAACCTAAACAACACTAATATAATATAGAAATTAATTAAATGACAAAATCATATTTTCAGTATGATTTTCTTGGATTAAAACCTCGACAACACCTAGCAAGTTCCTACTACACATTGGAGATGATCTTCATTGATGATTCAATAGATTTTGAATGGAGAAGAGCGCATTCATTGGGGTTTAGAGTATTAGTAATATAAGAATTAGAATCGTTAATAGTTGAAAAAATTGTAATATTCGTTCAAAATTAAAGTTGATGAATTACTTTCAATAGTTATAACTTATGTCAGAAATATATGTGGAGACTAAATGTGGTGACTAATGAGTGGTACTATTACAACATCATTTTAATTATGAATGAAAACTACACTTGCATTATATCTCGAAAACTAAAACTACAATTTTTTTTCCCTTTAATATCATACCAACGTATCTATGCAACCTAGCTAGCTATATGACACCCATAAGTTTCGTTTTCTTGGGTGCACAATTGTGACTTGTGAATGATGGGAGTTAATACTCGAGTTGGTCCCTCGACTATACGAATTTCACAATTTTAGTCTCGACTTTCAAACTTGTTCAATTTCATCTCTAATTATATAATTTTTTACATAAAATAGTTCTTTGTCCAAACCAAAATAATTCAGATTATGATCATTTTGGTTAATAATTGCATAGTTAAGGAAGAAATTGAACAAGTTTGAAAGTCGATGATCAAAGTGATGAAATTCTAATAGCTGATGATCAAATCGGGTATTAATATTGAGTGATGGAGTAAGAGTGAATAATGTTAAAAAATTTCATTCGTCACAAATGCAAATATTATTAATAAATTGACAAGAATTCTGCAAAAATTGACAAGAATCCTGCAAAAATTGACAAGAATTGTGCAAATACAAGAGTGAATTAAATATCCATATAAAGAAAGATGAGAGCAGATGAAGATCTATATAGCTCCAAATAAAGCACGCATATATGTTTGGTTAAAAGGATCGGAAGAGGATTGCTTAAAGGCAGGCAGGCAAGTAGGCAACAATACTACAATAGTGGTGTCCAAGGTAAAAAAGCACCGTTAGATTGCATTCCCCCCACACAATTAATGGCGGACCAAAACATTATTGCTGACAACTGACAATATAATTGCAGATTACACGCCCAAGTAAATGAAATTTGTTATTATTTCTATTCTAACCACGCAACATCTTTTACTGTTAGAAATTACGGTTAGAGATTTTTTCTAAGATCAAATTTGTTTTTGAGTACTGCTAACACTGTTACAAACTTACAATGAAGTATCTGTTCATAATTATTTTATCAACCTACTGAAGCACAAAGAGTTAATATCGCCTCCACTGAGGCTCAAACTCACCTCCTTCTATATGGGAGTGCAACCGGGTGTCACTAAATATAGACTTTTCGTTGTACATTATGGATCATATTAGTCATATAAAGTTTTATATTAATTCTCATTCTACTGCTATTTTATTATTTTATTCTTCCCTTTCCGACAGTATCATTAGCCATCCGTCAGACCCTATTTAAATTTTAATATTTTTGTGACAAAATATTGATAGAATCGCTTACCTGCGCCCCACACTCTGACCCAATAATTTGTAGAGGGCTCTTGTGAAATGTGAACGTTTTTTAGACATGTTCTTGATTTCCCATTTTGGTTGTGTTGTTAGGGAGGATGGTATGTGGGGTCTTCAAACCTGTTATGAAGGAGGAAATCAATGGCATTTTAATTTTATTTTTTTTTTTTTGGCATTTTAATTATTCGTGATTGTGTGGTGTAAGCCTTGTTACAGTCATACGTACAATAACTTTAATTTGTTTGGCAAATTTAGCTAAAAAATTATTCAAAAGTTAGAGAAGTTAAATTAAGTAAAAAGTTAGTAGCTTGCTTCAAAAAATAATATAGTAGTTAGAAGTTATACATTGAAAATTGTTAAATTAATTGATTAAAGTTTGTAGTGTATGATAAAATTAACTAGTAATTAAGCTAAAAGATGTAAGAAGATAAAAAAGAATACTTAAATAATGGACTTAAAATTCATTAGCACAAAAATATACGGAGTATATGGTTTTGCTAATGTGATTTCACAACTTTTTTATGTACTATCAAACCTATGATAAGCACTTTTAACGTTAAAATAGTATAAAATAAATTTGTAATAGGAGTTTAATAAAATAGTTCGACATTTGTCACATGCATTCATTACATTACGTGTACAAACAACATATGAGATATGCGCATATATGGGATGAGATATTTTTAGAGTTAATACCTAATTTAGCCATTGATTATAGTGATTTTTCTTGATTTAGTCGTAAATGACTTTTTGTGCTTAATTAGGTGATCGACTTTGATGGTTTACCTAATTAAGTCCTCGTTGTTAGAATCAAGCACTAAATATAATTGAGAAAAATCAATATAGTCGACGACTAAATTGAATAGAATTACTATAGTCGAAGACTAACTTGGGTAAAACTATTATAGTTGTTAAAGACTAAATTGGGTATTAATAGAGGTGAAATTACCAAGTTATTTTAACATATGACTCAATTGAGAAAACCATCAAAATCGAAGACTTAATTAAGCACAAAAAAGTTGTTTAGGACTAAATTGAGAAATACCACTATAATCGATGACTAAATTGGGTATTAATTCGATTTTTTAAAAAAAAAAATCCTTTTTTTTACAAGTATACTATATAATATTCTTTTCAACATCAATTAGACTATTTTATACCTTATAATTAATACAAATTAAACAATTTAGGTAATTAAAAATATAAATCACCATTAAAAATAACTGAACAAGATTAATACCATTGTGATGAAATAGAAGTGTACAAATTATAATTCTGAATTAACTTTGTATACTATTTAACGTTTTGTAATGAACTTTGATGTAGTTCAACCAATCCATCCATCCATCCAAAAAAGCAAATATTAATAATAACAACTACAACAAACTATCTTTTAATAATATAATAATTAAAAAAAGAGAGAGATGGTAAGTGTATGTATTAATAAGTTAAAAATATAACTCCGCATGGGCAATTGACCTCATAAGTGAAGTTTGCGAATAATGATTCGGGATCTAGTCTCACCAGTGGTAGTGTGGAAGTTGAGTTACGGTGATTTATGGGAACAAAGTTAAAAATATATATAAATTTTACGGGGAAGTATAAGGAAATTTAAATAATTTTTTTTAAAAAAAAAAAGGAGAAGAAAAGTAACTTTAATAGTGATTTCCCACTTTGCAAATGGATATGAACCATACACTATTTCAACAATTTAATCAATAAATAT
The DNA here is from genome assembly GCA_003576665.1 of Ipomoea trifida. Lineage (NCBI taxonomy): Eukaryota > Viridiplantae > Streptophyta > Magnoliopsida > Solanales > Convolvulaceae > Ipomoea > Ipomoea trifida. The sequence continues at coordinate 14,379,002 of CP025656.1, read as the reverse complement.
TGTTTACCATTAGACAACATTATTAAAATTAACTACATTTCAAGACTGCATATCAATACAAATTCTCAGATATTGACAGCAAATTTCACTTGTAGTCATTATTCAAATATAAATTAATTAAGTAAAAGGAGCTTAGATGTTTTAAGTTATTAATACAACTGTGAAATAAGGTTAATAATATAATAGACAAGCATGGGAAGTAGAATGAAACTTTAATTTGACAATTCAAATTGAATTACTTTGACATGCAATGGACAAATCCTCAAAGCCTGGCCTAGCAATTCACAAAGACATTAAAGCCGTAGCCTTTCACTCAAAAATTAGGGATTTGAATCTTACAAGTGTGTTTAATTTGAGATATAAAAAATATAATTTTATTTTTTTTTCCTATGGAACATATCGACATGGTAGCTTTCCTTAGAATGCATTCTGCTTCTAAAAATTAAAAAGTGAATTTAATGTATAAACATCATTGGCAAAAGAAAAGTTTTCAAAGTGGTTCACCAACATCTATTTCATATTACCTAAGACTTCTTTCTTTAAATTTCACGGTCTAAATTAATTTTGGTCATCTTTTTCTTGATGGGCATTGCACTAAACCTTAACGAATATTCTTCTGAATAATACTACAGGGACCACATTTTTTACCATCAGGTCAAGAAATTAATTTTCTTCATTAATTGGTTACTATAAATTAATTGATCCACCACCCTTCGTAAAAAGAAGTATATTTATATTGTCACATGGTGAAAATGTTTAGTTCATGTAGCATGACCCTACTCTATTTTTTTTTTTTTTTTATAGATTATACCTACTATTGCAATAATTCAATCACTTGAATAAGTAATCCTTCTTGATGAATATCCCTATCTATCTTGGATAGCCAACTTTAATCATGAGATTAGCTCGTACTTTTACAACAAGCTTCCTTGAACATAAGGATAATATTAGTCCGCAATGGCAGTTCACTTGATCACAGTGATAAAATTTGTGAAGAAAGACCAGAGATAATGAATATTAATTTGCATGGGCAGCTCAATTGGTTACAAGAATGAAATTTGTGAAGAAATATCAACAATCAAGTCTCATCAGCAATAGTGTGAGAATAATTTTTTAAAGTAGTAAGTGGGCTGGGAGGCCTTTTGAGTTGGGGATTCAACATTTTGGAAATGAAGGGTAATGATTATTACATTTTTTTTTATTTTTTTTTTTAATTGAGCTAGTGCCATTGGATAGATAGCAAGTGTATAAGATAAACTCTAAAAATATACTTGCTTTCTTGTATGGTAAATATCTTATTGGTGAATTGGTTCATTAACAATGTTTTTATTTTCATAAACTAATTTACTAATAAACTAATTACAGCAATGTTTCTAATGATATATGTTTCCTTTCTTGCAACTGTGCCAGCAAGCTTAAGGATCAGACACGCATGAAGATTCCTTAATGGTAGTCTCAACAGTTGTCCAAACATCACGTACGAGAAGAAGATATTGCTACTAATTAAGAGCAGCCTTATTGATGTGATCTTTTGTTTGTACTAATTTGAGCGTATAAGATTTAACAAATTATTCCAATCTTTACGATTTTTTTTTTTTTGAGCCAGTTCCAATCTTTACGATTGAATCCTATACAAGTTTATATTGCATTGTTCTTCAATTTAGTCCTGCAGCCCACCCTTAAAAGAACTGACAAAAGTGAAATAAATTCTTTTTCAAATTCAAATTAACATTAACACATTTAAAGTACTTTAGTGCTAACATTTAAAAAATTATTAATTGATAGGATAATGTATAAATATTTTATTTCAAATTCTCAATTAAAAGACATTTCTAATAATTATGTAATAAAACTTGTAATGTTTACAAAATATAACAAGTTGCCCACTCTTAGCCCGTCGTTATACCGTGGACCGCGGTCACTGATACTACAGTTCATCTTAAAAGATACTGCCTTACATTTGTTTTTATATTATCGAATGAAACTGTAGTTATATTGAAATGTAACTGTAGTTGTGTTGAGATGTAACTGCAGTGTATATGAACTGATACTGAACAACAGTTTCACATTTGTGTTTTTATATTATCGAATGAAACTGTAGTTATGTCGAAATGTAACTGCATTTGTGTTGAAATGTAACTGCAGTGTATATGAACTGAAAGTGAATTGCGCGAAACGGAGGTCGTTTCATCTGTCTGTTTTCATTAATCAAAACAACGTCGTTTTGATGCGCGGTCCACAATCCATTGTGGATCGCGGTTCACAATATAATTTGCAGCTCTTAGCACCCCAAACTCCGACTTGAGTGGATAAATTATGATGATTCAACTAAGCAGTTGAGGTGGTTAGATTTTTGCTAGTGAGATTCGATCTTTAATTTTTTATGATAAATTTTAATTCTTTGACTAGTTGAGTTGCACAAATATGTGTAATGGAATGGTATAATAGAATTAGATATTTTACCATAATTTACCCTTTTATCCGCTGATCATTCTTATGCTGCAGAAATTAAAGCACAGCGTGCAATCCCACTCTTCCGTTATAGCGAAACGAGATATATAGACGCCGTCACATTCTTCTATGTATATATATATACACCTCTTCTTCATCATATCCCGACGTCTTCTCGTCCTTTATTTCTCTTCAATCCTCTTTTCTTTCCTTGTTTGATTCTGAGCACAATCTCGATCTCGCAAATCTCTCCATCCTGCGATGTTTCTCTACACGACACGTTAGCGTAAAACCTGGACCTGAGAATCCCTCCCTCCCTCGGACTTTCCGAAACTGCGCCGCCGCACACTCACTCGAAGCCGGCTCTGGATTTTACAGACTTGATCCGGTTGGGTTCTCGATGTACATTATTTTTCTCCGAAATCGAAGCGGGAAAGGACCGGAAAAAACGTCACGGGGCTCCGAACATTCTCCATTACACCATTAACTAACGTTGGACCCATATTCTCCCAGGTAATGCTTCACCTTTTTCTGTTTGCTCTTGTTTTTGTTAGGATTTTGGTGGTGTTTTTGTGTTTTTTTTTTTTTTTTTGAAAATGGTGTTTTTGTGTTTGTGTTAGTTGTTTTTAGAAATTTAATTTGTTACGAGTCACTTTCCAGAGAGTGATTTTTGTGTGTTTGTGTTTGATTTCTAAAGCTATTTGTCATTGCCATTCCCATTCCCATGCTCCACACTATCTTCCCTCTTACTCAAAAGATATGAATATAATTTATTTTTTTTAAATATCTCAAAATTGATTTTGACAAGGGAAAATATTTAGCATTATATATATAAACAATAAATAATAAATACGTAGTCCAATTATCAGTTTAGAAAACGAGATATCAAAGTATTGGGGTGGTCCTCCCCTCGGGTTTGAAGAGGGAAGGAGGGAGTTGTAGAATTCGTATTTGTTTGTTTTTTTTTTTTTTTTTTTTTTTTTTTTTTGGCTTTATAGGGTGGGTGGGGAAGGAGAGTAGAGTAAAGAGAGCAGAGAATGAAGTTACTTTGAGAATTTTTTTACTTTTAATTATTTTTTTCACTTTTATATTTTGGGGCATAGAATTTGATGATTGATTGATATTAAAAGCCATTGATTCTGATCTCCCTGCACTCTGATCTGCTTCACTTTCTTTTGCTTTTTCCAGGCTTTCTTTTTGTTTGTATTTGTGTTGAGTGGGTGGGAGGGACTTCATAAATCATAACTATCTCACCATCTTCAAACTTACATTCTTCCCAAACACTATTTGATAATTCTTTGACTATTACATTTTTTTCTATTTATGATCATTGAGTTTAAATTAGATAATTGTGGTCCTTCAAAAGATTAAAAGGGTTATATTTTCAATAATCAAGAAATAAATTTTTTCAAAAAAAAGAAATAAATTTTGATTCATTCTCAACTTAAAGTCTAAAAGTGAAAAATGTAATAATCAAAGAATTATCAAAATTGAAGTTAGACTCAAACACTAATTTGAAATTGGACTAAAGTTTGGGAAGTTCAAAGTGAAATTTGAGGCCACAAAAAAATGTAAATGATATAGGGTCCAATATTCTTAACACTATGAGACTAATTTGGATTCAAGATGAGTTGATAGAATTTGACCTTTCATTTTTAATTTTTTTTTTTTTTAAAAAAACACTTAAAACTCTTTAATATGGTCACCGTATACTTTTTTTTTGAATGACATTGACTCTATTACAGTGTAGTATCTACTTTCTCAACCTACTGAAGAACAAAGAGACAGCAACGCCTCCACTGAGGCTCGAACCCACCACCTCCCGTATACAGGGAAGGGTTTGATGCCACTGGACCACACCGTATACTAAAATATGGAAATTAAATTAGTTTGTAGTAAAAGTGTGTTTATTGTATTTTCCTAGAGTTTTTTAAGGTTGTTTTTTGTTTTGTTTTGCTCTATTTTTTTTTTCTTCTCTTTTTTAACGTCAACAAGTGCCCTTAAATTCTTGAAATGAATCATTTGTGTTCGTTCCCTAGAAAACTTCCGATAGATGTGAAATAAAGCTGGGCTAATATAGTAATATTCCTTTCCTTTTCTTTCAAAATAGTAATTAATGAATTACCGTAAATTCCATATTCCTCATTTTGTTATGTCCATTCAATTAACAATATTTAATTTAAGCTACTAACCTTTTGGTTTAATGGGACGAAATGACTATCTCATATGAGAAGTTATGAGTTTAAATCGTAGTGGGGTGATATTTGAAAATAGTTATGCATAATACTATTTTGTAATAGAGTCAGTAATACCAAAAAAATCAATATTTGATTTAAAAATATTTAATCCACTATTAGTAAAAATATTTATATATATTAAAGCATCACACTAATAGTTCTTTTTAAACACAAATTAAGATTTGCTAAAGAATAAAATAAAAAATTATAGTTTTAGTATTCAATTGTTTCTTACTAGTTTTTTTAGTCTCTAACCTTTTTACAGTTGCGATATATTTCTTTAATTTTGTTTTTTGTTTTTTTTTTTAAAGTAACAATTTTTAACTCCAAAAGAAACAAAAGTATTAAGCTCTATTAAAAATTTTCCTTAATACATGACTATTTTAAAATTTTATTATCTTTATTCTTTATAACTTTTTTTAGTTTTAAGATTACATATGCAAAATAGAGAATTGACAATCTTTTTCCTTAAATTTTATTTGAAATTTTGGTACATCGTCCATATTTTCCTTACACGAATCTATTGAAGTAAAAAAAAAAAAAATTAAATAAAAATAAAATATCCACACAAAAAAATATTATAATAAATAAAGAAACATTTAAATGTGTTGTTTATTAGAGTAGCTTTTTTGAAGGTAGGGAAAGTGAAATAGAAAATCTTGAACAGATGCTTACGTGTATCACGTGTAAGCCAAAGATAGAAGATGACGGAAGAGAAGACGGCGGCACGCGTGGGACGCCCGAGACCGTCAAAAGCCTCACGGCACAGGTTCTATCCCTCTACTATTTCACTATTTTTATTACAAATTTTCTATTTTATTCCTACACCAATTATTAAATTCTAACGTTTAATTCATAATTTAATTTTATCACATTTAGTTTCTAACTTTATTTTCAAATTTTATTTACTATTACAATTCTTAGTCAATTGATTTCAATTCTTCTGATTTGATAATTTTAATATAAAAATTCTTAAACAAATAACATTCTCTTATATGGTGGGGAAGGATTAATGTTTTAAAATGTAAAATTTAGAGATTTTTTATTTTTATTTTTTTGAAGTAAGATAAGTGCTTGATTGTTGAGGAAGTTAAAGCTAAAAGTTTATTGAGGAAATAAGATAGATACATTGTCATGAATAAACAACTGCTGTGTCTAGTGAATTAAGTTAGTAAACTTTGAGTTAAAATTACCATAATTTTATATTGTTGCCTTTTTGTCTGTCTTGTTACTTCATTTTCCAATTTCTTCATTTGATTGTAGTTATGACAAAAACTCCAAAAACCCATAAATTGGAATGAACAAATTTCTTTTGCTGTTTCTTTTCTTTTTTCTTGTCACTCTCCATTTGAAGGACCAGAAAAGGGTGTGGAGCCATATCGGCCCCAAGCTTTTGTGTGGCCACTAAATGGTACCCAAGACAATGACTTGGGCACATTATACCATGGTTCCTGGTCCACTTTACATTATGAATCATGATTCAAAACAACATTATCTGCATTAACATATTATATGTATAGTTAAAATATTATCTTACGTGGTATATAATATACCAAGACACATAATTTTTTGATCAGGTCCACAATGCAGGTGAACCTGGATCAATAATATAACAATTGAATGACTTGCTCTTGCCCTCAACACCCCGACCCACCCATAAAAAGGGTCTTGGGAATATTATTTTCTGCTTGACAATAAAGCCTGCAAGGTTGTGGAAGGGGAAAAGGGATTGAGATCACGCTGCACCTTGGATCATGTGCCTAAATCTTGGTCCCAACATATTGCACTTCTTAAGTAGCTAGTGGTCCAAATTCTTTTTCAAGACCCCTTAGCAATAAATCATTCTTTTTATGGTTTCTGATGTTGCACTTGTGCTATATTAACCATTTTTGCTTGCTTAGTTTCATAAAACAATGGGAATCAGTATAATGAAGCATCTCTGTTTTGACCATTTGCAGATCAAGGAAATTGCAGTAAAGGTCTCTGGTGCATATAAATGCAAGTCCAGCATACCCACTGGCTCTTGCAGGAAAGGGCAACGCCCGAACCCGGACTTCGACGCCCTCACATCAGAGGCCATTCCCTTTCCTTACCAGCCCGGGAGCTCAGGCTCTACACCTGCATGGGGTTTTACAAATGCAGGCCATTCCCAAACTCCTAGGCCTGGCTCGAGATTCGCTGGGGCCCGAGCACACGGCAGTGTAGATCCTGTCATCCAGTTTGGTGGAGTAGAGGAGTGGACTGCACAGGTGGAGCCTGGGATTCAAATCACCTTTGTGTCTCTTCCCCAGGGTGGAAATGATCTTAGGAGAATCCGCTTTAGGTATAACCTATGCTCTGATACCATCTTATAAACTACACTAAAAAGACTGAATCCAATCAATTAGCTGGTCTATCTAATGACCTTATAAAGTCATATATTTTCAATGTGGGACTCTTAACGCTGGTGAATTGTTGAATGTGAAGCCGGGACATGTATGACAAATGGGAAGCTCAGAGATGGTGGGGAGAGAACTATGACAGGATAATGGAGCTGTACAATGTGCAGAAATTTAACCAACAAGAAGCTCCCAGCACTCCCTCACAGTCAGAAAATGGGGTAAGTTTATGATTATTTGCAGAAATTTAATCTCCATTGCAAAAACAAACTGTTATCTGATTCCCAGAAGCTTAATTTAATTTAAACTGTTTTGGTCCACAGAGAGATTCTTGTTATTCTCGGTTAGGGTCCTCCTCAAGAGAGAGCCCTATTAGGATGATGACTCCTGCACTGAGAAATTGCAATAATAATAAGCCTCCTCCTCCTCCTATTGCACTGCCTGATCATAAAAATGGAGAAATGTGTTGTATGGATGCATCAAGAACAACTACAGAATCCAGGGATGATGCTGATGCTTCGATATCCATTAGCAATGCTAGTGAAATGGAGTCAGAGTGGGTTGAACAAGATCAACCAGGGGTCTATATTACCATCAGACAACTAGCTGATGGCACTCGAGAACTGCGCCGTGTCAGATTCAGGTACTACATTCCCATTCTACAAAAATATGTGTTAGGATCAAGCGCCCAAGTGCCCAACAATCCCCTAGTCATCTGGTGGGCTAGGCCTCTACTACGAGCAACTTTATCCCTTCAGGCCTCCGTTTGAACTCGAGCCCAACAATCTCCCTACCCACCTGCTGCGTTAGGCCTTCACTGCAAGCAACTTTAACCCTTCAAGCTTCCGCCTGAACTCAAGCCCAACAATACCCCTAGCCACCTGGTGCGCTAGGCCTCCACTGCGAGCAACTTTAACCCTTCAAGCTTCCGCCTGAACTAAAGCCCAACAATACCCCTAGCCACCTGGTGCGCTAGGTCTCCGCTATGAGCAACTTTATCCCTTCAGGCCTCAACCCGAACTCGAACTCCTGGCCTGACTCTAATACCACTTATTAGATCAAACGTTTACCACTATCTCAAAAAATATAGCTCGTAGTAAATACATAACTTTATTTCTTTATATACTGCTACGTTTTTGAAAGGCAAGACATTCGACTCGGCCTTTTAGACCTCCGCCCAACAATCCCTAACCACCTGGTGTTGGGCTTCGGCCTTTGCTTAACAATATAGTCTAGAGCACAAAGAGTAAATCAAACAATTAGGCAATGATCTTCGTTGTTTAGTGTTTTCACCTCTAAGCTGTTGTTCATATTTGACACATACAGCCGAGAAAGATTTGGAGAGATGCATGCAAAGAGCTGGTGGGAGCAGAACAGAGAGAGAATACAAGCTGAATACCTTTGAGGTATAATACCACTTTTACTAAGGGATTGGCATTTTCATACAACAACTGGATGGATATCCAAAGAAAGGGCACTAATTTTTGCCACTGATCAGAGACATTACAAGTTGACTTCACTACCATGCATTTCTGATGGTTAAAGGCTTAATTTTTAGTATACAGTTGTTGAATTAGGGCAATACACTTTGCTGAGTTTTTAGTCTCTCCAGCCATTGTTCTTCAATACCTGACTGAATTTGCCAGTTTTTGTCTTCTGCTCTTTGCTTTTTATGGCTTCAAGGATCTATTGGCTTTGTCTCTAATACATATGTATATACAGTTGTTCTTTTCTTGGTAATACAAGTTTTGAATGTCACTATGGTTAATTATTCAAATAGGTAAACCATAATAGTCGGGCGTGTTTGGTTCATGGGTTTAATACAAGAAGAGAATGAAAGTCGTACGCATTGTTTGGTTGACAAGTTTTTAAAACACATGTATTGGATTTAGTTATCATTATACTTTCAAAAAATTTGTTTAATTTAAATTAGGTATCATCCCATTAATTTATTATTATCTTTCTTCATTTCATCGCCTCCTAATTTCGTTGCCATCTCACTACAAATGATTAGTGCTTTTAGATTTTTGTTTTGATTTTTTGTTCATATTTGGTGTTTTCGAATTAATTCATTATATTAGAATTAGAATCAATTGCTAATTTTTTTGTTTTTGTATTTTTAAAACATTTATTCCTATTTTTATTCCAATTATAGGGACATATATAACCAAACAATAATATTAGTACTCATTCCAACCCTAGCTTATTATCAACTATCAAGCATGCAAAATACTTTTACCAAAACTCATTTTAATTATTAAGTATTTGATTCTCATTCAGATTCTGATTCTAATGTTCAAAACAAACACAACATGCAAAAAGAATATTCAAGGCTCCATTTTTTCGAATAGTTATGCCCACTCGCTGGGCAAGCTGCAAGTTAATTTTGATCAAAACATCATTTAATGCAGCGTTTGCAAAATTGACGGTTTGGAGCAAACCCCTGCTCCAAACTACCATTTAACCAAACAACATTTTTGGCGTACCAAACATGCCCTAGTAAAATAGATTTTGGGCTTTGGATTTTGTGACTCCACATACGATTAACGATTGGAATTGAGAATCCAGATTGATTGTAATTTGTATAATCTGAAGTATTAACTCAATACTCACCTCTTGGGATGTCTTTTTAAAAGTCACAATTGAGTTTCAATTCATGGACAGCCAAGAATTTATATAAACATTGAGGGAAATACAACATTTTCAATAAACAAAACCAGCAAATTTATGGGCACACATTTCTGTGAGAAAATATCAGCAACACAAACCAGTATTTTATTAACCAAGTCAAAACAGGGAAAAAAACACACACATACGAACTTGTGTCTGAGACAAGTAATGTGAATAAAACGAAACAAAATGAAAGATACCATAGAAGTGGCTGGGATCACCCACTCAACACAACATATTTTAGCCACAACTATAAAAGCAACACAGGGATCGAGCAATTGGTTCATCCTGCCACTTTCCTTGTGTAACTTCTTCCGGGAAGAATATCCTGAGATTTCACAAGAAACGTATCAGGTTGTGCGTGCCATCCTCCAGCCTTCATAGGTTGAGGCACAGGTTTTGCGGCTACTCTTCTAGTAGACCCAATTGTCATGTTGGCTAGCTTTTCTGTTGTACCAGAGACGACAACACTAGGTTTTTCACTTGCGCGTTGGTTGTCCCTTGCTAAAGCCCGGTTTTTCAGTTGTTGCTTTATTGAAGCCTTAACAGGTTTATCATTCTTCATTGCATCCTGGGACAACCAACAGACAGATAGTTATCAGGCTCTAGCTCTACGTGCTATAATCATTAGAGTGTAAAAGATCATTACAATTTACAAATAGACAAACCTGTTGGTAGTTCATCTCTAACTTTCTTTGCACGCCTGTTATGCAGAAAAAATAATTGAATCAACAATGGAAAATATTTCTCATCCTCTGCTATACATGAGAGCACAGTGTAAATTATACATTGTTTCTTACGACAACATTTAGGGCTTAGGCTATTCTCAAGAGTTTACAACTGTAGATAGATTACTAGTAAAAGAGCATTGTAACATTACCCGCAGTATTCAAGGACACATGGGACTTGGCAGGAGAGAAGTTACTAGTGGGCTTTGGGTGGGAGAGAGCACCTGAAGACCACCTATTGCCTTTTGGTTCAAATGCCTTTGTTCCAGCAGAAGCAAATCCATTGTTATGGCGCCCTTATTCATATAATCCAAAACAGATATAAGAAAAAGATTAAAAGAGAACAAGAACAGAACAGGGTGGGGATCTTGGGGAGGTGTTTGGAGAAAGACAAACCAGATGGAGGTGTTCTAGCAAGGACTTCTTTAGACCGTATAGATGGAGGAACATAGATGCAACTCTGACACATAATACACAATCAGTTCCATCTACTGTTTGCACTAATACATAGTTCAATATTTTTTTAAATAATCAAGAGATAATGACTGTATCCTAGAAAAACATAGGATACCTGGAAGAAAGGATGCTTAAGGACATCAACTGCAGCAGGTCGCTTGCAGGGATTCCATGAACAAAGTGACTGCAGGGGAGCATATGAACAAGAAAAGTTATAAGCAGACTGTCCCAATGCAAAGAAGAAATGGAATTATTTCCAGTCTATAACTACAAAAGCCAATCCAACCCAAGAATCCATGGCCCAGACACAAAAGAAAATATAGAAGACAATTTGAGAGAAATGATGAAAAGTACTTGAAAATAGCACTTACTGTTATAAGATTAATTGCATCCTCACTAGCAGATGGTATCAGGGCAGGAAGATGTACACCAGCAATCTGCCACGAAAAACAGGATAAAGCCAAAATATGTCACTAAAGTAGGATTCACATGTTAGGAAACATGCTCATGGAATGGGTTCATTCCAAGCACACGCTTTGGAAGGGTGAGGACGGGAAGGAATGGCAACTATCGCACCTGTGGAAACTGGTAACCAATAGCATTAGCAAGTTCCAGACCTTCTGACCATTCACTCATTGTTGGGGTGCCTATTACACTGCATATTTTGTAGATCTCATCTGCTTCACTGTATTCAAAAAGAATAATCTGTAAGCATTTTATGGAAGAAAAAAAATAATGAAAAAGAAAATACAAGAGAAAGAGAGATTACTTTGAGCCAGGAAATAGAGGGCGAAGGGTAAACAACTCAGCCATTATTGCACCCATAGCCCACATATCTTTGAGCAAAAGACAAAAGTAAATTGCACATCAGAAAATAGAAAAGGATGAAAGGACGCAAACTGATTCCAAAACAGTTATTCTCTATAATCTCATGCATACCAACAGCAGAACCATATGTTGGTGACTGCAGAAGAACTTCAGGAGCCCGATACCTGTAGTTTAAAATTTTAGCTATCAATTCAAACATACAAGTAAATTAAATAATAATAATAATAATAATAATAAACAAGATAAAAGTTGGACTGTACTGTTTTGCACAAATTATAGAAGCAAATGCTTACCAGCGGGTTGAAACATATTCTGTATATGGAGGTTGAGAATTAATCTCACGGGCGAGGCCAAAATCAGCAATTTTAATGATCTCTTTTGTAACCAACAGGTTTTCTGTGCAACAATAGAAATTGCATTAGCACAGCCAAACCACAATCAGTATAGAAGTAATGCAACAATCCAGTTTTATACAAGGCAGTTGTACGCAAAAGTCATATAACAGAAGAACACTGTAATTTACTCATGTCACATGGAAATAGCAAACACAGCAGGAATTGAAAGACTCTTTGAAATACTTTCCTATACTTCAAGAACACGTGTGAGGGTAAACCTGATACTGCTAACAGCTCATAGAAAATACCAAATTAAGGCTGAAAAAGTTCTGAGGTGTTCAGATTTCAAAGACAACTGCACAAAGGCAGTTTGACAGTTGAATAATATAGATTTATCTCTTTTTGTTCCTTCAGGCTCCAACTTTTCTTTTTTGAAGGAAAACTTTGTGATTGTATGCAACAACTCACTCTAATGTCTTCATTGTTTAACTACTCCCTCTGTCCACATATGTAACTGTCCTTACTAGTTTGGATACACCAACAAAAACTATCTACCAAGTTTAATATGTAATAATATTTATAGCCTCATTACCAAAAATATCCTTTTGAATTGAAATTGAAATAAAAAATAATATGGCATTTTAACACATTTGTGATGGGGAAGAATTGGAACTATAGCTACTTATATGTTCTCCTAAATCCGTGTATTTTTTCCAAGAGGAAAATAATTGTGTACAGAGGGAGTATCAACAGCTAGACACACACTTAGTATATAAAAAACACTACCAGAAGGTAATAGAAACATATAAATGCCACTTTTCTAAAAAAAAATAATAGAACACTCCAATTTGCACCTGGCTTGAGATCACGATGAAAATATCCACGTTGATGCATGTCTGCAAGACCTTGAAATACTTGAAAACACCAATTTTTCACTTGAGTTTCCGAGAAAAGCTTTCCTCTGTCTTTCATAAGCTGGTATAGATTGTACTCCTAGAAGAAGTCAAATCAATGCCGTATAAGAGTCAATGACTGAAGAGATAAAACAGTGGTTAACAGAGGGCAGCACATACCATGTATTCAAACACAAAGAACAAGATGTCATTTTCTCTAATCACTTCCCTGAGCTTCACAATATTTGGATGCTTCATTCTCCTCAATGACTGCAAAGTACAACTTATCATTTATTTTCAGAAGGAAAGAAAAACTAAATAAAATCAAATAGGGAGCGAAAAGTTTACCCTGACTTCTCTCAAGTTTATACATTCTTCCCATGAATAATATTTCATTTTCATTCTTTTGATTGCAACCTGTTTAAATGGTAATGTTAATGGAACTTTTAATTTATAATAAACATAACACAAAGCTCGTTAAATAGGAATAGCCCTCACCACTTCACCAGTTTGCTTATTGATTGCTCGCCATACACTTCCAAATGTACCATTACCAACCTCCTTAATTATCTTATACCTGCACCAAGACAGCAGCACTTGTATATTAAATCCAGCCAAAAAAAAAAAATAATAATAATAATAATAATAATAATAATAATAATAATAAAGAATTACTCCATATAATAGAGAGACAGAAGAAATAAAAATAACTTACCTATCCATTTTCTATATTTAACCCGCACGGAGCACTCACTTATTTATACGAGATGGAGAAAGAATGTAGACACTGTGAAGGTGTAAGTACTGTGCCTGTAGTTGACACTGAAAAAGAGAACTACATATAAGCTACTAGCATGGCTGATTAGGTAAAATCCACCGTCAATTGTGTGTGGTCCCACACATGATGGTAAAATCAGTAAGGATATGATGGACAGGTTCCACAGCCTTATTCATGAGATATACCACCATGACATCAAAGGAATAATAAGCTAGGTAGGGTATGGTAAGAAAACAAGTGTTGATCATCTCGGTATTCACCCAACTACTAGCCGGAGCAGAATGAAGTCGAATCAAACAGGGATTAATTATTTAATTCTCAGCCCAGGACACTGTCCAAAGTGTTCCATCAAACAGTACGGCAAGTTTGTCATATATAATAGACAGAGCTAATGTTCATTCCTTTTCAGATATGCTAGAAGAAGCTAATGTGATCCTTCAGTCAAGCGAATTGGTTAACTTGCACCAGGCACCTGTCTAGCGAAAATGCCAAGATGTGTATAAAAACTACCAACTCTAAGAAAGAGTGCAAGAGACAATCTAACTCTTCAATGATCTTTAGAAACATCATCCATTTGCTCACAGAATTTAGCCCTGCAAAGGCAAGGGGAAAAGAGCTCAGATGTGAGTTTTTATTTTTTAAATTACAAAAGAGTCAGATAAACAATTAAAGGTTGATGGGAAACACAAAAGAAAGAAAAGGCAATACCTCATGTGAAGGGTTCCAAATGATCTCAAATGGGTGGTGTATCAGAAATCACTAGCAACACTGAAATTGCATGAGTTAACAGTATAGTCACAACTGACATCATAACAAGGTATGCAGTTTGTCAAATTGCATAAAAGATCCAATGTCTATTTTATAAAGCATTTGCAGTTGGCATCCTGAACTGATCATTAAAGAAAGGCTCATCACTAAGTGCAATTGACAAAGGAAACGAGAAGAAAATCCACATGGATGAGAAACCGTTCATCAAGCACTTTTTGGAATGATAACACTTGATACAGATAGCAATCTGACCAAAGGCATATTTGCTCCATGTCCTAAGTGATATTAATCCCTTGGAATTGAAGTCTAACAAAACCTGCAATATCACAAGATATAGTCTAAATAAAAGAGCAAAGCATCACATAACTGAAATAGCACAAAACCTCAATAGAGAAGGGCTGGCATTTTCAGTTAAGCATTTAACAAAATTAAACTTAAATAAATCAAAATTATACAACAAAATCTTCTCCTGCCAAGCCAAACTAAATATCAGCTTATTTTATTCTCATGCCTGTTTTAGCATGAAGACGCATTAACAGGGCCCTATATAACTTCAATAATTAGAAAAATCAGGATTCTCAGTAGCAAATTCAACCAAAGTATCACAATCAATAGAACTAAACCAAGTTCACTTTATATACCACATCTATTATACATAAAAACAAAAACAAAAAAAAACAAAAACAAAAAAAAAAAAAAAAAAAAAAAAAAAAAAAACACAATAAATAAAGCATGTGTCTGATTCACACAGAAATGCAGAACAATCAGGTTGATAGTTAAACATCACTTCAACAAGAAGCAATATCACACATGACACACTTGTGCTGAAAATACATTCTCCAAACATCAAGGGCTCAGATAACTCCAAAGATTAACCGCTAAAACATTCCAATTGACAACAAAAATCAAAGTTCTTCAACAAAAGGTATGGAAAAGCCCATTCAAACAACGAATCGATGGATTCCCCAAACATTAGAAATTGAAGAGAAGTATAAAAATTAAAAACTCGAACATTCAAACAAAGCCAATAATATTAGCCTACATTAATTAAAACCATAAGATCGAAACCAAAAAAGTACAGTATATCAAACCCAGAAAAACAATAACCCTAGATCCGGAATCATGAACGAATCAATTCACACCAAGAATTCACCCAGATCAGGATCAGAAAGCCATGAAATTGAATCATAAATAAAGAATATGCATTGGTTTCATACCTGAGGGGGAAACGGCATAACCTAAGCGAGCCAATGCGGAGATTATCGACAACTCCACTATACCCCAATGCTAATGTGAATAACGTTGTTGTTGTATATTCTACGAGTTTTTGCGAAGGCCACCAGTGTGCCTACATGTATATATGTGCCTGCGTCTGACTCGTTCTCTCTCGCCCTCTGTGACAATGATGTTGATGTGAATCTTGGCTTTGTGGGAAAGAAAAAGATATTACTGCTCCTATTTATTTCTTCTTCCCCTTCGTGCAATTTTTTTTTTATTCCTTTCCTACCTTTTCTTTTTGGTACATATTCTTTCCCAATTTTTTTTCTTTACAATAAATTTCACTTTTTGGTCCATGATAATTATAAATATGGTTGCAAAGATCACATCTAGCCGGTGATAGCCGGCGGCCAATCACCTAAAAAATCACTCAAATCGGTGATTTATGCGGCCGGCCGCCTAGGCAGCCTAAGTGCTGACTTGGTCACAGCGAACTAGGCGGTTGTCTAGGCAACCAACGATTAGCTATTGTTCATTTTTTTTAAAAAAAATATATTATTTCTCTCAAAACAACGTCACTTTGAGAAAAAAAATCCTAAATCTTAAAAATAGTTTTTAGTAAGCGGTTAACCCTAATTCTCTCAAAACCTCTCTATCCGCCTCACTGCACGAAATCTTGGTTATTCTTTGTGCGATTCTTCACCTGGTGGCCGTCGGCCTCTGGCCGAAGTTTTGAACCTTTGATAGAGCTTCGTTTATTGGCCGGCGGTTTCCTATTTTCTTTTGTTTCTTATTTTTTAGTTTCATAATAAATTTCATTGCCGGATTAGCCACCAACCATTCAAGGATGTTGCGATAGTTCCAAAGATATAAAGTTTAAGGATTTCGTCAGATCTAAATAAAGAGGTGGTTTGATTCTAGTGGATCCATAAAATAAAGTTCAAGAGGTGGTGTACTATTCCTTCTATTTTCTTTTGTGTTCTGTTTTTTTTTTCTTTGTCTTTCTCTCGTTTGTGTGACGAGTTTGTTATCCTCTCGTTTCTTTTAGATAGTTCTTTTTTTCATAAGTGTGAAACATATAAGTTGGTCATGGCGTATGTGAATTTCATCTTGGGTGATAAAGATGACAATGAAAAAGAGCATCTATAGTTTAGCTCGATGGATATATTGTCAATGAACGACATATCAAAAACATATACTCAGGTGGTGTGCAAGACTTTTCAATCAAAGTCAGTCTTGACTACGTTTGATTGATTCTTCAATGATATTAAGGAAGCGTTAAGTTCATTCAATGAATTCAACTTCAAATTTGTGAAACAGTTTGCGAATCAAGTTCTTTGTAGCATTGATAGGGAAGTGGTTTCTATGTCTTACTGTAAGGAATGGTATAACGTTCCATCAATCATATTTGTAATCACTTCAAGCTTATGATTAAATGAATGAGCTTCTTTATTTTTATCAAAAAAAAAATCTCAAATCTTTCAAATCGGTCGCAAACCAAACAAATGTATTTAAAAAAAAATCGAAATCATTTACTTTAATATTGATATTTTGTGATGCGTGGACTTTGTGAAATTGTGTTTTGATTCTTTAAATCGTTATACAATTTACAATTATATTTGTATTTTAATTTAATATTTTAGTATTATTTTTTAGTACTATTGACTCTGTTACAATGCAGTATTAAATAGTTTATAATTATCAAATTTAAAAAAAAAAAAAAGTGCATGAGAGCATCCTTATCAATGGAGTTTTTTTGCGATTTTTAAGAAATTTTTGTAAGTGTAATTAGGAAAGAGAAAGGGGGAAGAAAAAAAAAAAACAAAACAAATTGAATTTAAAAAAAAATAATAATAATAAACAAAGCCTTTGTCAGGCGCGCCTGACGCGCCCGATGGGCGGGCTGCTTGGAGTCCACGCGAGCATGGCACAAGTCCCTTTAAATTTTCTCTCTCCTTTGCACTATCCCAATAACCTATCTTTTGCAGGAGAACCCAAATTTTCTCTTTCTTCATTATCTCCTCTATGTGTACAAACAATGTTCCAATATCCCCAAAATATCTAGTAGTATGGATGCTCTGAGGAACACCTAGCTATTTTTGCAACCTTAATTATACATGAATCAAATTTGGTCCTTGATTATTACAAGTTTCTAATTAGGTATATGACTATGTAATCTGTATCACATTTGGTCCTGTCGTTCAATTTTCCGTCCAACTATTGCCAGAAGTGTTCCTTTCGGGCTAAGTAAATGCAATGCTCCTTTCAAAAGAAACAAATACAGTGATCCTCCTTTCGGAAGAAGCAAATGCACTGCTCCTTTCGAACGGTGCACTTTCGACAATAGTTGACCGAGAAATTGAACGGCATAACAAAATGTAATACAAATTACATAGTCATGCATCTAACTAGAATCAATAACAATTTACTCGAGGACGAATTATGTGGGAACATATCATGAGACTCGTGTCATGCATCTAACTAGAATCAATAACAATTTACTCGAGGACCACACGAGTCAAGCCTTTTCAGGCTCAGTTTGAGATTTGATTTGCACCAGAGTATCTATGTTATACAAGTTAACAAGTCATAAAAAGACCCTTTGTATATATAGTGGATCAAATCTTCATTCCCAACCAATGTGGGACAAAAAGGCTTTACTTAAAGCTTTTCCCACATAAATTCCATCTCAAATGGGTCTACTTTGAGAACCAATTTCTCATTCATCCATTATCCATTTTGAGCGTATAATATATCGATCTCTTCGTCTAACTACGAAAAACCCGAATCCACTTTGACCCAACCCAAATTAGAAGTGGACCCTACATATATTTATACCACAAAATGACCACTTAAAATGCCATTTATTGTCATTTTTCCAACAACTCAACCTTTATACGTCCAATATCTAAATTTATCTTCTAACGACACTTTAATCATGACTCTCACTTTTGTTTAAATTTTGATGATCTTTGATCAAGAGAAATTTAAAATGTGATTACAATTACATTTCACTTAAAATGTATATATGTATGTGGGACCCTTCTAAAGTTTCTCTTCATTATCACACCTTTCATTTTTAATTTAGTAAAGAGGGACTTCCTTTTGGCATCATATTAGATGAGTTATAACTTGTGAAATGATGTGTTGGTGGTTTGCTGGTGCGCAGTCATACAAACACTTGTACGCTGTCCTTGTCAATTGCTTACTGAGTTGTTGAATTGTGATAGTTTCGTATGTCTACATTGGACAACTCATTCTTTAAGGAGGGAAAAATTAAAATTACAAGTCTAAATATAATTTTTGTCTAAAATAATATAGCGAGGAATTCTACATGTACTCCCAATTTATACTCTCATTTTGTACTTCCTATAATTTGGCATGTTTTGATTGCTCAATTTAATAGGGGTCATTATGTTTATCCATTCTTGTTCATTTTCTTTCTCTAATCAAATTTGAACACAAGTGGGAGTAAAAGTTTGGAGTATGTTTTTGGGAGAGCATGAAGTATAGAGTTGCAATAGTACCTCTTAATTACTCACTCATCGGTCAAGTATGTGATTAAGTTCATTTGTTGTTTTTCGACCTTTTCATCTGAAGTTTCGCCTAGTAGATTTATTCGATCAAGTGTGTAATTAAGTTCACTTGTTGACTCCAAGCCTTTCCATTTGAGGTTCCATCTAGTTGATTAATCCCGGCCCTACCTGCACGATCTTGCTCGATCGAGTATCTGATTATGTTCACTTGCTATTTCTTGGTCTTTCCGTTTGAGGTTTCACACGATTTATTGATCCCGGCCCTATCTGCACTGTCTTGCCGGATTGAGTGTGTGAAGTTCGCTTGTTGTCTCCTGACCTTACCGTTTGAGGTTTTGTCGGTTGATTGATCCAGACCCTAATTGCACGATCTTGCCCAGTCGAGTATGTGATTAAGTTCACTTGTTATCTAATAGCCTTTTCTTTTGAGGTTTCGCCTAGTTGATTGATCTCGGCCCTACCTGCACGATCTTACCAGGTTGAGTGTGTGATTACATTCACTTATTGTCTCGCAACATTTCCGTTTGAGGTTTCGCCCTGTTGATTGTTCTCGGCCCTAGCTGCAAGGTCTTCTCCAGTCAAGTATGTGATTAAGTTCACTTGTTGTCTCCTAGCCTTCCATTTGAGGTTTCGCCCAATTGATTTATCCCGGCCTTACCTGCACGGTCTTGCCCGATCGAGTATGTGATTAAGTTCACTTGTTATCTCCAGCCTTTTCATTTAAGCTTTCTCCCAGTTGATTGATCATGGTCCTACCTACACGGTCTTGCCCCGTTGAGTGAGTGATTAAGATCACTTGTTGTCTCTTGACCTTTCCGTTTGATGTTTTGTCTGGTTGATTAATCTCGACCCTAGCTACCTGCATGATCTTGCCCGCTTGAGTATGTGATTAAGTTCACTTTTTGTCTCCCAGCCTTTCCGTTTGAGGTTTCACCCAGTTGATTTATCTCGACTCTACCTGCAAATTAGTTCGACCGACACAAGAGTGGGACATGCTTCCTAGACGTAAAAATCCTATTTGACAAAGTGGCAGTCTGCAAGTCTAAACCAAAGATAAACAAACTACCTATGAACCTGGATTCTGGGATGCTGCGGTAGAGGAGTTAGGTGGACCAGCTGGGTGATCAGTGAAAGGTTCTGAGCCATGTGACAAGATATCCACAGGCAGGGTAGTACAAACTTGCTCCCAATCTTCTTGAAACACCTCCTATAACGCTTGGTGCAGAATGTTTTGCCACCTCCAAGCAACAAGTGAAGGGTCAATCAAGGAACCAGCTAGTCGGATACTAGTTGGCAGTCAATTGGTCGTGTGCAGCTCACTAGAAGAGGCACAAAGTTCTTTCTTCAAGGAGACTTTCAAACTCTTAGTAGTTTTTATCCCGGTCACAATCTTCTCGGATTCTTCCATCAATTCTTCCAATACCTCAACTATGCCCATCACCGGTTGATCAATAATCCCAACCCGTCAACCGACCACCAAAGCTGGTGAACATTATGTACTTCGAAGTCTTCACCTAGTCGGGTCAGGGACCGACCAGATGGCGAGTAGCGAATATATCGTGATAGGTAATATTCAACATAGATCAAAGTACTCGGTTATGATTTGAGTGCTCGGTTGGCATGCTCAACAGCCTAGACATGAAAGAAGGTTCGTGATGAGAGATACTAGACGAGGTTAGATGAAGATGGACAACTGCTACAAAGGGAAAATATTTCTCACTTCTCAAAACTGACGACAATCGTGGATTCAAGATGTGGGGGATTCGTGATGGGTAAATACACACAAGGACTACCCGTGAGACCACCTAGTTGGTCCATTGAGAACCACCCGGTCTATCCGCTAGAACCATCGGTTGGTCGGATCCCAATTGCTTGTGACCGATTGCGTCACTTGCTGTGAAGATTGGAAAGCCTAGTGATGGTTAAAGATACTCCAGGATTACTCGTGGGATCGCACCGACAGAATTCCACCAGTTGATTCGCCAAAGTCACCCGGTCGGTCTGTTACGTGATCCGCTTTACAAGTTGGAGGGCTTAGCTTACGCTACAAGTAAAGGAGATCCACTTGTGCTTGCAAGGAAGGTTGCTGATAGTTTGCAAAAATGATGACTTTGTCACCTAAGAAATCAGTCTAAGTGTAGCTGTAGAGCGACTGACTGAGCAGACCAACGAGAGCGCGTCACATTAAGTCACTTGCATATGGAGCATTTAATGCTTACCCGACTTGCTTTGTATAAATAGGAGGGTCCTCCCCTCACTTGTCAAATCCAATACATTGTAACACAATACCACTTGTAATCGTTTTCTAGTCATAATACTACAACGCCTTAGTTAGCTCAGTTGTCTTCCAACCAACCGGTTGACGGTCTGACCGACTGACTTACTAAGAGTCATTTTACTTTCTCACTGCATGCATATTTGTAGCGTAGTCTTGACTCCGATCCAATTTACACTATCAATACTATTGTAACAAACTCCTATACTACCTAATGTAGTCTTCTATATATATAGTCTGCACATACATATACTCAATAAAGTATTATGAATGCTCTAAACTCCAATGCTATTGTAACAAACTCCTATTCTTCTTCCTTCATGCGGGTCTAGCACTTGTTATGAGTTTTCTTTGAACCACCGAAACAATGTTGTTGGAATGTGCTGTCGAATGATTCAAAACTGAAGGATACGATAGGTGGGGGTCAATTTTGACCAATTGCCACGCATGCATCACGTGTTAGTTAGCCATATCTTTTTCTTTTTCTTTTTTTTTTAAATAAATTAAATTGTCTATAAATTATTTCATTATAATTTATGAAATCATTTCTTTTTTTGACAAGATTTATGAAATCATTTGAAATTTATGAATGGTTGGTCCTTGACTCTTGTGTGGAACAATAAGACAAGAAGAGGAGGTATGTTCTTGTGTTGTCTGATACCGAGTATGACATACATTTGCATTTGCATTTTATTCCAAAGGTTGAAATATTTTCTAAATATAATTGAATCGTTACATATAATATTGACAAATTATATGATCCATATTAGAAGGCGAATCATTGAAAAATATTTTATTTTTAATATACTGAATGTTTATTTTCAGATAGTATACAAAAAATGAATTTGCAGTACTATACTAAAAATAAATCTTTACAAAATGAATATTCAACACATTAAAAAGGAGCCACTCCCTTCTATATGAGGAGTCACTCCCTTCTATATGACTGTGCAACCGGATGTCACTAGACCATAAAATCTTTTTAATTTCTACTTTTTAAAGTTTAGGGGTCTAATTGATTTCTCGAATAAAGTTCAATGACGTATTTGACTATTTTTTCTGATATTAATTATTTTAATGATGATAATAATAATTATATATATTAAGATAAATTTATCACTTTACCTGTCATGTTTTCCTATAATAATGTTAAAATTTTAATTTTACTTGTCATATTTCTTTAATACTCTATCTGTCTCATTTTAACTTCATGTTTATTATTCATTGGTCAACTCAACTATTTCTTCTTTTACTTATTTTGTTTAAATTTAAATTTTTGTGTTTAATAGTAGTTTTAATGTAGTTTGTAAATATATAAATTTTGAACTAATGCTAAAATTATGATTATGAAAAATTGAATAAAATAACTTAAGTTAAACCTTGTTAACAGGACTAGACATATAAAATGTGACCGAGGGAGTGGTTATAAAGATTTAACAATAACTATAATAAAAAGATATAAATAAATAATTTTTATAATTGTAACTTATAATAAAAAAAATACATAAATTGATAAATATAATAACTTTGAACTATGAAATAGAATTATTAAAAAAAAAAAAAAAAAAAAAAAACGAACTTACTCTAAAAAATAGGGCAAATTATACTGTGCACCACGGTGCACATAGCAATGTGCACCACGTACCTAAACGACGTCGTTTTGAGCATTGTAAACTAATTGTCCGTTTTTTTGGAAATCATGTTTCCAGTTTTGGTCGGTCTCTGTATTTATGTTAATATTCTGTGTATTCCAGGCAATCATTCTGTGTATTCTAGGCAACCGTTCTGTGTATTATAGGCAACCGTTATGTGTATACATGTTAGTAACACATGTTGTGATTTCATGTTAGTAACACATGTTGTGATGTGTTTGTGCATTCGAATGTTTAGGAGGATGAGTTCTGTGTATTTTGTGTAAATATTATGTGTATTCATGTTATTAACACAAGTTGTGATGTGTTTGTACATTCGAATGTTAGGAGGATGAGTTCTGTGTATTATGGGCATCAATATTCTGTGTATTATGGGCAAACATTCTGTGTATTCTAGGCAAACGTTCTATGTATTCTATATAATGATTATGTGTATTATAGATAATGAATTCCCTGGAGTCATTCGCGTCCACTAACATATGTGTATTTTGTGTCAATATTCTGTGTATTCTAGACAAACATTTTGTGTATTATAGACAAACGTTCTGTGTATTATAGATAATGATTATGTGTATTATAGATAATGAATTCCCTGAGTCATTCGCGTCCGCGTCTATTAACACCAAAACGACGTCGTTTTACGTACATGGTGCACATTGCTATGTGCACCGTGGTGCAGGGTATAACGATTGAAAAAATAGGTTGTGGGCCGTACTGGGCCAAACTAAGATTTTTATTATTAGCATTGGCCCAGTTTGACCCATATTTAATAAAAGATTGATAAAATGTAAAAACTCCGAACTAAACAAATTGAAGAAAATAACTTTATTTTTAGTTTTTTTGGGTTGTGGGTCGAACTAAATTTTTTATTAGTTCGTCCAGACCAATCTGGCCAATATTTTAATTGTATATTGATAAATGTAATAACTCTAAACTAAAGAAATTAAAAAAAAATATTTTAACCTTTAGGCCTTGTGGACGCAAATTATACCGTGGACCATGGTTCACAATCCGGCCGCACCATCTGAGCCGTTAGGAGTAAAGTAGCTCTATATTAGTGTAACATATTCAATTTCATTTTATATACACTACAGTTTCCTTTCAACACAATTACAGTTTCTTTTCGATATAACTACAATTTCATTCGAACATTATATACTCAAATATGTGAAACTGTTATTCAGTTTCATTTTATATACACTGCAGTTTTCTTTCAACACAACTACAGTATCATCTCGATATAACTACAGTTTCACTAGATAATATACACTCAAATATATGAAACTGTTATTCAATTTCCTTTTATATACAATGCAAATTTCTTTCAACACAACTACAGTTTTATTTTGATATAACTACAGTTTCATTTAATAATATAAAAACAAATGTGAGACAATATCATTTGAGATAAACTGTAGTTTCATTTACGGAACTCCTTTAAGATGTGACGATAGTCGTTTCTTTACTTAAAGAAACGGTGTCGTTTTTGGACCATGGTCCACAATATAACTACTGGGTTGTGGAGTGTCGCAGCCTTGTCTATTTAAATAATAACTAGACATATGGTGACTGGTGAGTCAATCCACCCATTGACATCACTTAGAGAGAGAAGAGGTAAAGTGTGAGATAGAATTATAGAAAATGTCTTATGAGTAAAAATTTTAAAATATATTTTATACCAAAATGAGTCATTTTTCTTTGAGTCTTGAATAAATATTTTTCGTTGACTTCATTTTCTTTTTGTAGACAAATAGTAAAAAAAATTCAAAAAATGACTTTCGAAAGTCAGTTTCCAAGTTTTCAAATGGACCTTAAAATCTTAATAATGGCGTGCTAACCTTCAGTTCTATGAATATGATGAAATAACTATAAAAACTTTTTATTAATTTAAGGGTGTGTTTGGTTCGCACATGGGAATTAGAATCGGTATGGTATCAAATACTTGGTAAGGATAATGGGTTTTGGTGAAAGTATTTTGCATGTTTGGTAATAGGGTGGAATGAGAATGATTATTATTAGTTGGGGAAGAAATGAAGAAGGAGAATGAAACCCTTATTTCATTAGGGTATGAGTCCAAACCCATAGTAGTATTATATTCTAAAAACCTATCAACCAAACAATAACAATCACTTTAATACTCATACCTTATGCCTAAACCCACCAACCAGACACACCCTAAGTCTTTATTTTTGTCGATCTTATTATGTTTTATTCTGTCCTTATTCTATTGATTGGTTATGCTAAAACTTGGCCAATTCTAGCATAATTCAATGTATTTGAAGAAATTATTTGTGTACATGACATGTCTTTTAATTTCATGCTTTATATAGGATAAAAATATGGCCTAGTTTGATTGTCGTGTTAAATTACATATTTGCTTCCTTAACCATGTTTTCCATAAGTTATTTTACACTTCATAGTTTTTAGATGTTTGAACAAATTTTCTAGGCATATGAATTGCTAAAAATGCTTCGTAGATTATTATCTCGGGATACCATACATACTAGTTATATAGTAGGAAGAACGAACTCTTAATTTAATTCACAATGTTGAACTTTGGTGTAAGATTAGTATGTAATAATAATTGATTCATGTTCTTAGGATTTTCTTTATCTGTTTTCTTGTTCCTGGTATTCATTTACAAGATTTTCGACAAGTTTTCTATTTAGTTCTTATATATTTTCAACTTTGTCCGATTGATTTTGATATTCAGTCTTGTTTCGAGTGTGTCATCCTTTTTTTATCCTTTAATTATTTGTTGCATTATATTGTTTCAAATCCCTGTGAGTTCGACTTTGTCATTTGTACACTATTACGACTATTGGTTATGCACTAACGAGGATTATCACCCTCCAAATAACTAATTTGGCATACCTTTCTTTGATTTACAAAAAAGCTTGAAGCCACTACTCAAAAGTGCGTTCTAGGTGAAGTCTGTCTTGTAACTCTAATTAACAAATGGCCACAAAGAAGTAAACTAGTTTAGGTTGTTCATAGCTAACCAGCTCAAATCTAGAATGTCAATAAACACTTTTTACGAAAAGTTGAACTTGAAATCTTGTGAGTACCAAATCAACTACTCGACCAAAGTAGTTGGAGTTGCCCAATCATGCTGAAGTGTAAGAATGGGGGGAGTATTATCACATGTAGGATCTGATATGAATAAATGAACAAGTTTAGCCCTAATTTAACCATATTAATCCTAACAAGCCAATATAAGTACAAGCCAAGTAAAGATGTGTTTAGTAATCCGAAAAATGATTTCTCAAAATTTTTTTTCCAATTTTTGGTGTTTGGCAACGTCCGAAAAATACGGT
This sequence comes from Ipomoea trifida, assembly GCA_003576665.1. Taxonomy (NCBI): domain Eukaryota; kingdom Viridiplantae; phylum Streptophyta; class Magnoliopsida; order Solanales; family Convolvulaceae; genus Ipomoea; species Ipomoea trifida. Next base: position 14,352,482 of record CP025656.1, on the reverse strand, counting down.
CAACGGAAAATGTTTTCTGTTGACCAAGGAAAATCAATTCATTTTTGTCAGAAAATGACTTACGGAATTTTTTCCGTAAGTCCTTTTTTGGAATGGCCAAAATGACCATTTTGAATGTTCTCGACCAAAATGGTCATCTCACCCATTTCAGCAGACTGATTTCTGCCATAAACTACTTTGGTTTCCGGTGGAAACCAGAGCCGGACTTTTGTTTTTTTTTTCTTTTATAATAAATATTATTATTTTATATATTTTTATATTATTTTATATTTGAAATAAAATAATAAAATATATAATTATACAATTCTATTCATTTTCCACTTATTTTTCAAAAAATGAACTAAACATACTAATATAGTTTTCCATAACGCAACTAAACAAGGAAAAGAAAATGTCCCTCCGTCCCGAAATGGATGTCTCATTTGCTTTTTGCACGATTTTTAAGAAATTAAAGTAAATGTGATGTGCTTTCCAATTATGCCCCTAACTTTTTCACTTTTGGAAATAAAAGCAATAAAGAAATGAAAAGTCATAAGGGTAAAGTGAGAAAAGTAGAATGATGGTGATGTTCAATTTTAGAAAGAGGACAACATTTTGGGACAAACTAAAAAAGAAAGTAAGACACATAAAATGGGACAGAGGGAGTATAACATTTTTCGAAAGTTATTTTTCTGCTTTTCAAAGGACACAAAATGGAACCACAAATAATGTATGACAACTAGCACACACTGCACATATGGGGTCCACTAGTCCCTTGGTAAAACCATTTTGTTTGTAGTGTGAACAAAAACTTAGGGTCCGTTTGGAAAGCAGGAAAATGACTTTTGGAAAATGTTTTCTGGAAAATGAGTCATTTTCTGGAAAACAATTTCATTTCCAGTGTTTGGATGTATTATGGAAAACTGTCTTTGTGTGTTTGGTTCATTTTCTGGAAAATGGATAGAATTGTATAATTAAACATTGTAATTGTTTTATTTAAAATATAAAAAATTATAATAGTTATTAAAATAATGGTATTTAATAAAAATAGAATTTATAAAAAAAATTAAAAATTAAAAAAATAAAAAAAAATAAAAAAAAAAATGTAGCAAAGGTTTTTGGCGGTTTCCCCACCTTCTTAGTCCATGGTCATGGGTGATATGGCTTGGTTTTGATTGAAAACATGCAAAACAGCTATTCTGGCGATTCCGTAAAATGACTTACGGAAAAAAATTCCGTAAGTCATTTTCCAGAAAAATGAACTGATTTTCCTTAGTCAACGGAAAACATTTTCCGTTGACCACATTTTCCTGACATTGCCAAACACAGAAAACTCGGAAAACATTTTCCAGAAGTCATTTTACAGGTTACCAAACACACCCTTAAGTACAAGTATTCAACACATGATGTTATCCACAGAAACTTAGAAATATTGGTCCCCACATGCAGATAACTATACTTTTTTTTTTTTTTTTTGAAAATCAGATAACTATACATATTCACACACACACACAAAACACATGCATCTTAAGTTGAAAACTCAATACACAGAAAATAACCATGTAGAAAAAAATAACCAGCATACAAACGTGTAACGATACTTCGAGAAAAACCAAGTGTAACTACTTTAACAATTATAACTTAATTCATTGGAATTTGCTTGAAAAACTTATGGTTGCATAAGAGCAATTTCGATAGATAACGTTTTTATTTATTTTTTTAATTGATTTTTGTCAGGTCAATTAAGAGATGCGAGAGAGAGAGAAAATAGCTTAAAAAAACAATTCGATATGTCAGAAAAAAAATGTCAGTTTACATGGAGCGCATGCACCCGACTGAGTGTATCTAGTGTGTACAACTCACGCCAGAATGACTTGTTATTGTTTTTTGTGTTTTTAGTGGATCCCACACAAAAATTATACGTACTTGTAGGAGCTCCTCAATTTTCTCTCTCATTTCGTTTCTTTCCTTCACCTCAATATTGACCTCACAAATAATTCTAAAAAAATTATTGATTGTGTTGCTCTAACTCATCTTTGCTGTGTGGTCAAAGTAATGAAGAACTTGTTGGCTATTGGTAAAAAATGTCGTATATATTTTGAGTGGATTTTCTCTTCTCTCAGACGATACGATTAAGTCCGAGAATTGGGGGAATTTTAGAACATGGATTTTGATTTCTTGTTTAAGGAGTAATATTAGGGAGAAGGCTAGATTGACCAATTCTTATATCGTGGACCGCGGTCCCAAAACGACGTCGTTTTAGTAAGTGGGAGACGGATTGAAACTACAGTTCATTCTAAAAGATACTGCCTTACATTTGTTTTGATATTATCGAATGAAACTGTAGTTATATCAAAAAGTAACTGTAGTTGTGTTGAAAAGAAAGTGCAGTGTATATGAAAAGATACTGAATAACAGTTTCACTTTTGTGTTTGATATTATCGAATGAAACTGTAGTTATATCAAAAAGTAACTGTAGTTGTGTTGAAAAGAAAGTGCAGTGTATATGAAAAGATATTGAATAACAGTTTCACATTTGTGTTTTTATATTATCGAAAGAAATTGTAGTTATATAAAAAAGTAACTGCAGTTGTGTTGAAAGGTAACTGCAGTTGTGTTGAAAAGAAAGTGCAGTATATATGAAAAGAAAGTGCAGTATATATGAAAAGAAAGTGAGTGGCGCGAATTCATCCGTCTATTTTCATTAACCAAAACGACGTCGTTTTGGGACCGCGGTCCACAATGCATTGTGGACCACGGTCCACGATATAATTTGCGTAGATTGACTGGAAAGACCAACTTTGATAAAAATTATAGATTAGAAAGAATATTTAATTTAACTTTTCAAGAAAATATAAATTTTATTTTGAAAACAAAACAATTAAGAATTTTAAAGATAAAATAGAAAATAGAAAATAATAATTGTATAATCTTACTCAAAATTTTAAACTTCTGATTGTAATCTACTGTCTCATTCATATCATACATACATCTGTACAATTGTAACCATTTAGGGACGAATTCTACAATTACCATATAACTTAAAGAACTAAAAATGTAATTTTTCCTTTTTTATTCTATTTGGCAATGTATGGTAAAACTTTTTAGGTGAATACTTGAGCCAAAGCAGATACTGCTGTTTTTAGAAAGTTGGGATTTTTTTCCATTTAAGTTTATGAACAAATTTATAGCAATTGTATACAAATTAAAGTTCCCTTGGTGGACAAGTATTTTGGAATATTAACACGCTTTGACTTTGCTATGCTGTTTTCTTCCAAAGCAAGGTTCTTACTATACCAGCTGGAACTTGGAGTTAGTCCACATCTTGACTACCTAATTCCAATAAGCTTCTGATGAAAGCTTAATTAAAACTTGGCTCCTATAAAACCCCCCACCCAGAATGTCATGCAACAAAAAAACAGACCATAAAACCCTCTTCTTTCTTCTTCATTCCCAAAAACCAAAGAGTCTTGAGAAAATGTTTTCTCTTGCAGATATGCCCTCAACAACATCAGTTTTATCAGCCTACACCGCTTTCACAGCGTTCGCGGTCCTGATGAGGACCGTGGTGACCGAGCTCCAAGCCATGGCCAACCAGGTCGTGCCCGAGGGGATCCGGGACAAGGTGTTGTCCAAACTCGGAAGCCTATTCTGCACCATCACTTCCCGAGCGAGTTTGGTGATTGATGAGTACAATGGGCTTACCTCTAACGAAATATTCGAGGCTTCCGAGGTTTATTTGGGCACAAAACTCAGCCCCTCAGCAGATAGGCTCAAGATCTCAAAGGCCCCGGAGGAGAAAGCCCTCTCATTCATCATCACCAAAGGAGAAAAAGTCACTGATACATTTGAAGGCATTGAGTTCATCTGGGAACTCATAGTCTCTGAATCTAAGAAGCCCGGAGGAGGCTATAACTATGATCAGGGCTCAGAAACTACAGAGCATAGATCATTCGAGCTTAGCTTCAACAAGAAATTTAGAGAAACCGTGTTCGCCTCATACATACCATTTGTGCTAGAAAGATCAAGGGCCATAAAAGAAGAGAAAAAAACCATAAAGCTCCACTCTCTGGGGAACTGGCATGCAAGTGTTAACCTTGAACACCCATCCACCTTTGAGACCCTAGCAATAGATAGGGAGCTGAAGAATGAATTGATTGAGGATTTGGAGAGATTTGTTCGGCGAAAAGATTACTACAGGAGAGTTGGGAAGGCATGGAAAAGAGGGTATTTGTTGTATGGGCCTCCAGGGACAGGGAAATCCAGCCTGATAGCTGCCATGGCCAATTACTTGAAATTTGACATCTATGACTTGGATCTTGCGAGCCTGCAGAGCAACTTGGAACTCCAAAGCCTACTGGCCACAACCAAAAACAGATCCATTCTAGTGATTGAGGATATTGATTGCAGCATTGAATTGCAGAACAGGAATGCTGAACAATGGCCTCACACTCACAACCAGGGTGATCAAAGTCAGGTAATAATTAAGCATATATAGTTGGGAGTGATAGATTTTATGAGTTAACACCCAATTCATTCCTCCGACCACTATATTAGTTTTTCTCGATTTAGCCATAAATGACTTTTTCTTAGGTCTTGAAATTCGATAGATTTACCTAATTGAGTCCTCTGTCAGCCTTATGACCATGGTTGATAGATTCAATGATAGTTGGGAACTAAATTGGGTAAAATTACTATAGTTGATGACTAAATGGATATTAATAGAGGGAAAATTATTAAACTATCATAACAAAGGACTCAATTAGGTAAAATCATTGAAATCCAAGATCCAATTAAGCACACAAAAGGTCATTTAGGACTAAATTGACAAAAATCACTATAGTCCTTGACTAAATTGGGTTAAATCACTATAATTGAAAACTAAATTAAATAATACCATTATAATAAATGACTAAATTGAGTAAAATCACTATATTCGGACACTAAATTAGGTAAAATTACCATAGCCAATGACTAAATTGGATAAAACCATTATAGTCGAAGACTAAATTTGGTAAAACCACTATAGTCAATAACTAAATTAGGTAGAAGAAAAATTACCAAGTTATCCTAACAGAACAGAAGACTCAATTAGGTAAAACCAGCAAAGTTAAGACCAATTAAGCACAAAACATCAAACTAAATTGAAAAAAACTAGTATATATAGTCCATGACTAAATTGAATATTAGCCCTGGCCTGAAATTTTATATTAGTATTACACCACACTACTAAGAGACTAAAAGAGTAGTTGATGTTTGGTATGTGCAGCTAACTCTATCCGGATTGCTGAACTTCATTGATGGGCTATGGTCATGCTGTGGCGACGAGAGGATCATTGTGTTCACAACAAACTACAAGGACAAATTGGACCCTGCACTAATGAGGCCAGGAAGAATGGACATGCACATCCACATGTCCTATTGCACTCCCAGTGGATTCCGGGTTCTTGCATCAAACTACCATGGCCTCAAAGATCACTGCAACTTCACTGAGATTGACAAACTTTTGGGAGAGGTGGAGGTGACACCCGCAGAGATTGCAGAAGAGCTGATGAAGAGTGAAGAGGCAGATGTTGCCCTTCAAGGACTCATCAACTTTATGGAGAAGAAGAAGATGAAGAAGAAAACTGATGAGGGTAAGAAGGTGGGAAAGGGTGTTGGAATCTGCAGTGAGGAAATCAAAGCAGTGGGTGAGAAGAGAGTGGTGAAAAATAAGAACAAGAAGAGGAGGAAGGTAAAAAAATAGCTAGTGGATGGGTAGTATATATCTTCAACCATTGATAAACAGGGATTAGTGACCTGGGCTGGGCTGGCAGAATTGTGGTGTACTGGGATGGAGGGAGGACATAAGTGGACTACTTGACCACAAGGAGGGGGGCAAGGCTCAATTGTTATACGGTGGATCATGATTCGAAAATGACAGTCTTTCTTCAAGTAAAGAAACTGTGGTTGTTATATTTAACAAATTTTGTATTTTTGGTGTGTTCAGCACAAAATAAAATTACAGTGTATCTAAAATGAAACTAAATTACATGTTTCACATATTGAGTGTATATTGTCAAATGAAACTATAATTGAATTGAACTGATACTTTAGTTGTGCTGAAATGAAATTACAGTATGTAAAAAAAACTGAATAACATGTCTCACATATTGAGTGTATATAGTCAAATGAAACTGTAGTTAAATAAAAATGATACTTTAAGTTGTGTTGTAATGAAATTACATTGTATATAAAATAAAATTGGAAAAAAAAAAAAGTTTCACATATTTGAGTGTATATTGTCCAATGAAACCGTAATTGAATTAAAATTAGAATTTAGTGGCCTTATAATAAGACTACAATGTGTATAAAATGAAATTCAATAACATGTCTCACTATAAAAATTAACTTAGATTTGTTTTTTAAAAAATCAAGAAAATAATGTTCAAGGTTCTTTATTTGTAATCTTTGATGCTCAACTTTGAATGTTATGTATATAGTCTGGTTAAATAATTGACTAAAGTTTATGTTAAATTTTATATTGTATTATTTTTTATTACACTCTAACATATTTATAGTATATGTTCAACAATTATGCCAATTCTGATTAAGATTGGTTCGAACCTAAGAGTTTCCATATGGAAATCAATGAGTAAGTTAAGAATAATAAATAGGTAACGGAATATTTCGTTACTAAAGTTTACATTGACGAAATACAAGAGTATTTAGGAAAGAGTCATTTCCATTTTTGGTCCTATTGTTATTGTGGCATTGCCAATTTTAGTCCGCTTCATTAATTTTTACCACAATGCGACCAGTCTTATTTAGTCCTTGCCACTTTTAGTCCACCGTTAAAACTTTCGTCAAATGACCATCCAAAACAAGGGTATTTTTGGTTTTTTCATGCTTTGGTCATCTCCTTGACCCTTTGCAGTGGTTTTCCTTACACATTTTCATCCAATAAAGAGGTACGGCGAAAGCCATGTGAGCCACATTACAAACCCATGGTTTTCTCCGGACCTCTTCATTCGATAAAAATGTGTAAGGAAAACCATTGCAAAGGGTAAAGGAGATGATCAAAGCATGAAAAGACCAAAATATCCCTGTTTTGGACGGTTATTTGACAAAAATTTTAACGGTGGACTAAAAGTGGTAAGGACTAAATAATACTGGCCGCAAAGTGACAAAAATTAATGAAGTGGACTAAAATTGATAATGCCCCACCAACAATAGTACCAAAAGTGAAAATGACTCTTTAGGAAATGTAAATGATTTTATAGGAGATAAAGTAGAAAAAAAAAATACTAAAATTAAAATAATATAAACAATTTATTTCAACAAACAATAAAGTTGGAAACTCTTTCAACGAGCATTCAATAAAGTTGTAGTCACCTTCATATAGCGCTCAATCAGCCAATTAGTTGCTTAGTCTTCAAACACAATCTTCACAAGAATACCTAAAGTACATATGTACATATGTGTGTCTTCGATTAAATTTAAATTAAATATTCGTTGTATATGTTGTGGGGTTTGAATTGCTTTGTTGTGCAGTTGCTAAGTTAACTTTGTACTTCTTTGATTTAATTTAAAGTTTCGTTTGTATATGTTGTGAGGTTTGAATTGTTTTGTTTTGTGTAGTTGCTAAGTTGTACTTCTTCAATATGTACTCAATCATGGCGACAACTTACTTTTTTAAGTTTCTTTTAAAAATATAGTCCTTTAACTTTTTGTTAATATTTGTGAGTTGAATTGCATGCCTATATATATAATGTTGAAATTGTTTTGATATGTTTTGGAAATGTGCCCTATGCTTCATTAATGACTTTATGATGGGTACTTGTTGTATTTGGTACATGTTCCTTTACTTGATTTGAAAAGGAAGTTACTTTTTTTTTTTTAAATACACTCTAATCTGTTTAACAATTATGTCAATTTTGAACTGGGATGGGATTTCAATTTGCAACCTTTCTTATGGATAACTTGTTATAATTTAGGGGGTGACCCCAGCCCAGGTGGTAAGAGAGATCCACCTACAACTGAGAGGTCGTAGGTTCGAACCTCAAACCCCTGTGTTTGAGCCGGTCCCCTACGGGTAACCTAGGCTAGGGTCACAGGGTGAGGAATAAACCTCATAAAAAAAAAAACTTGTTATAATTTAATTTCTTACTTTAATTTAGTTGAATTGGTGTAGTAGTTTGAATTTAGTAATAATGAAATTATTTTGTTCAATAATGACTTTTAATAATTTAGTACTTATTGCAGGCATGTGGGACAGTACAGTGTAAAATTAGCAGTCTACCATGGGAGAAATTTTGTAACATTTTATGAGTTTTTTTATTTTTTATTTTAGTATTACTAACTCGATCTATTGCAATGTAGTATATTCATAAATTGTGAGGTTTACCATGTAGAAAGTGATCCAAATGTGATATTATATCCTCATTTAATTTATTGAAGCACATAAAACATGTCAATATGAAAACATTATTTAGTTTATTGCATTTTTTTATTTCAATTTTTTCACATTCTTTTCATTTTTCTTTCCATTAAAAAAATGATAGTAAAATAGAAAACATGTTTATCAAAATCTATTTTTCATAGTACTCAAAACAAATCTATTTTTCATATTATTTTTCAAATGAGAAAATACTAAGTTATTTAATATTCTAATGTTTTTCTTCATTTAAACCTACAAATAATGTTAATGATAGGTGACAATAATATCTATTATTATGATTGTGTGAGTTTTAGACCGATCGATTATATCTTAATTTTATCTCAAATAGTTAATATTTTGAGTGTTACTTTTTGAGTTTTAATTTAGACGATATAAATATTATCCATAGACGACAACAAATAAAATAATACCAGGTACCTAACTTCCTAAATTCTAATAGGACGAGCTTATATATTTGATAGCATGGTTTAGAACGGGTTTAGGTAGTAGTGAAATCCTCCTACTCGAGTTTGTGTGCATGTGTGTAATAGGTTTTGGGATGATTTCAAGTAGGGGTAGTGATATACTGTATATAGTAGGTGGTGGTAGAGATATATAAATAGGTGGTTGGATAGATCATATGAGTAGATAGATAATAGAAACAGAAGTTTATAGGTAATAATAATATTAATTATAAACAAAGTAATGTGTGATTTTTGTTATTTGAAATTTATTATAAACAAAGTAATATGTGAATTTGTTATTTGAAAAAATCTGAAAAAAAGAGAAAATTTGTTTTCAAAATCTTTTGTTAAATTGGAAAATTGGAAAAAATAGAAAACACAACTAAAAACACATTTCCTACATTTTCTATTTTTCCAAAATAAATAAATAAATAAATAATTTCCAAAAACTAAACATACCCTAGTTCATATCATACTATAAAGCGCACCCCCCATCCCCGTCACCCCACCCCCATCCACCATGAGGTCTCTTCAGTTGTCTCTTCAAACTAAACCCTATCAAAAAAAATGGTTAGCACGTGAAACGTCTCTTTAATTGTCTCATCGACTCAAGTCCATTTAGAATAAGTACATGACGTGATCAATCACGCCAATACTTTTTTTTTTTTTGAGAAAATCGATCACGCCAATAGTTAAACACCATAAATTTATTCTCTACGGCGTGATCTCAACATGTGTTTAATGCACTAATATAAATGCTTAGCACGTGAAACATCTCTTTAATTGTCTCATCGACTCAAGTCACTTTAGAATAAGCACATGACGTGACCAATCACGCCAATACTTAAACACCATAAATTTTTTCTCTATCGACGTGATCTCAACATGTGTTTCATACACTAATATAAAAACCAATTTATCCTTCCATAAAGGGACTTTTGGACGCTTGAATCCTTAGTGTATCCGGACCTAACTTAGAGTTTCCTACCTCAAACTCTAGAAATAATTTGTGCACTAAGGTTCCTTGATATATGAAAACTACTTTCACTCTCTTTCTATTCATTCTCTCTTTATACTTATGTATTGCCCCTAGATCATTAATGCTATCAAGGACTATGGTCTACAATTCATATTTGTTTTCTAATAAGGACTATAGGATAAAATTCATTTTTGTTTTTTTTGTTTTGTTTTGTTTTATTAGGACGACTATGGTTTAAAAGTTACGGAGTACTAATTTTGTTTTCCTAAATAGTGCTATTAATGGATTTCGTTATCCCATTATGAAATATTAAGAGCACTCACACCAATGGATCAAACATGATTTTTGTACAGCTTTTTAAAAAATTAATCTGAGATGGAGGATAGAATGTGAAGAGAGAGAATGCAAAAATTACTCTTACAATGTATTGGTTTATGGCAAATCTGTGGGACCCGCAAAACAAAATATTTTGGCAAATTAACACGAGAAGGCCAAGATTTATTTTAATTAATTTTTTTTTTGTTTTCAGCTTTGTTTTGTTTTTGTTTTTTCTTTTGTTTTTCTCTTCCATTCCATATTTTATTTTTTAATCACACCTGCAAAAACTCCTCAAAAACTACACCAAAAACCCAATTGATAAGGCTGCTCTAAGTGTAATAAAATTTGTTTAGATAGGAATATGATAGCTATCCCTTCCCTCTTTTAAGGAAATTCAACTTAAATTATTTACAATTTAATTTTTACATAATATTAAATATGATGTATATTACGAAATGAAAATATCCTACATGCAATAGGACTCGGGCAGGAATACACATTGGAGTTTCCAATTTTCATAAATACTTAAAAAATGAACTTCTTACATAAATAAGGTATGCAATGGTAATTGCATTTGCTGGCTCTAACAAAAGAAAAGACTAAAGAGGGTAAAATAGAAAAAGAGAGCAGAAAAATGGATTCCTTATTGAAAATTCTGTTTCTGCTATCTGAAGAACAAAAAATGGCTTGTGTGTGAGCAAGTGCACAACTTACTCCTCAAAAAAATGGCTTCTCTTTTCATATTGAACTCTGCTTAGAAGAATGCCAGAGGTCCTTTTGACAGATCAATACCTTGGAAGTTTCTACGCCATCTTCTGTATCTTCTTTACGACACACCCATCTCATCCTCTTAGCTATGGCCGCGATACTGTCCACAAATTGCCTTGACTCACGGAAAAAGGTGTACCCCTTTGGCCTCAAGATCCGATCCATTTCTAAAAGAACATACTTCATTTCACATCTGCAGCACGAGCATGCAAGTAACTGTCAAGTAATGTAGCCTAAACTGATAGTTTGATCAGTTGTGTGAGTCAGTTACTTTTGATGGGCTCTAAGCAACACGTGGACCATAGTCTCTTTTTATCCTATTGCATGGGATTGGCTCTAACCGTTGAATTGCACATTTATGTTTATATATATTATATATATATGCTTAACATGAAAGTACATTAATATAGGGAAAAACATAAAGGGTGGCCTTACCTATGGCTTTCAGCAGTGAAGAGGCCATCAGCGTAAAGTAGATCATATGTTCTAGGATATGTTGAAAACGCCTCGCACCTGTAACAGAAAAAATAGATTGAAATGATAAATAGGAAGCGCCATTACAGAAGAGATCATTGATTAGTGGTGTCGGTTTACCAGTCATGGTAGGTACCAATGAGACCCCTATCGTATACCACAGGAAGTGTATTCGATGAATAGGAAGAAACGACGTTCATGACCCACAGAGGATCGTCTATCAGAGAAGCAGCAAACCCCCCGAATAATGTGTTCATGTCCATCACATTTCTTATCTCCTCAGTCCCGAGCTCGGGCAACAGCTTCTTGTAGTGCTGTACTCGCATTTTCCATTTACTATCGTCATGTCTAAAGGTCCCCTCGCTCCCTCCACGAACATCAGAAACTCGTTCTGGAGCAATGTGCAACCTTTCCGGCCACTTTGGCAAGGATTCTAAGGCTACTTTCCCGGGCTTTGGGTTTGGTACCACAACACAAGTCCGAAGTGGTGTGTACCACGCTGAATCTGGTTCCATGCTATCATCGCATTTTGGCGGGTAGCTATCAGGGCTATCGAGCTGCTTATAGCAACTGTTGTCTGATAACTTTTGCCACACAGCAATGTCACCCTTTTTGTCATACAGTTTGAAACAAATCGAAGTTAGCAAGTCTTGCAGTTTCTCGTAATCTGATCTCTGCTCTTCGATTGTGGTGTTCCATCCTCTCCAACGATTCTCGTAGTTCACTGGAGGACCCGAGAGGACCCAAAAGCCTCCAGGTCGTAATATGCGGTGTATCTCAAGAAGGTAAGTTCCCCCTGGAAACAATCAGATTCGAGGTTAGAGGTTAAAAATGTTCCAAGTTAGCAGAAAAATATAATAAGCACAGATAGTCACTTAGGATTGTCAATTTCTTTTACCAAATTCAGTCCATGGAATAAGGCATCTCGAGCAGTGAGCCATATCGAAGGAGCTAGAAGGGAAAGGAAGTCGTTGTGTCGAAATAATCCCCAGAACGGCAGGAATCCCACGTTCTAAAGCAAACTGAACTTGAGCCTCGTGGTTATCTCTCGGGGCTAGTGAAACTGTTAGTATCCCTCGGTTCAGCAAATCCCCTCCCCAGCTCGCAACCTAAACATCAGAAGAAAACGAGTTCTTGAAAAATCCAGCAAAATCTTCGATAAAAACATGGAAGTGCACTTACCCCGCATCCAGTATCAATGGCAGTCCTGACTGTCCCGTCTTTCATACCGGGAATCAATTCTACCATCGAATCAACATACCGGGTAACTCCATTGGGAAACATGGTCCCTCCTCCCGGGAAAAGGAACTTCTCCCCTTCCTTCTGTAACCAATGTTGATTAGATTTCTCCTTGTTAATCCAATCATATGGTACATTCCTAAACCAGTTCCAAATAGCAACAGATATCAGACCCGAGGGTCGAAATTCAACCAAACATCAAAAACCCACCGAATAAGGTAAGGCCATACCTGTACCAACATTCGTTTTTGCTCGTTGGCCATTTGATAGACGGCTGATAGCCCTCTGGTGGAGGGACCAAACACTCCATTCTTTCAAATGGAGGCGGGCAGTGGCGTTCCATGAATGTTAGTCTTTGTAGGCCGTATTTCTTCCACCTCTGTAATATTCAGCATTTTATTCAAACATACAAGAGTAGAGTAAACACCACACCACGAGACTGGCTTCGAAAATACCTTAGGATCAGTGCAGGGAGTGTAATCCTGAAAGTCGGGACTGCACTCAGGAAACAACGAAGTGTCCTCTGTGGTTTGCAGTGAGCCACCACCGGCAGTGCCCTCGAAAGACTCAGCCTCCTTGGATACATCATTAGTTGCATAACCGTCCTTCTCCTTCTCGGAATAGAAGACTCCACCGAGATAAAACGAAATCCCACATAGTGCCACAAGTAGTACCACCATGGGGACTTTCCTGGAATTTTGATCTTGTTTATACAAGGGTTTCCCATCTTTATACTTCATTGCCCCTGATTTCATCACACAAATTCTAACTCATTAACTCCTCCAATCACATTTACTCTTATTGAAAACCGAAAGGTAACTTCAAAAACCACATAAATTTTCACCAGATTTGAGTTTCTTTATGAAGAATTTAAAAACATCTAAAGTTAAAACTAGAAAGAGTGGAATGCTCTAATATTTACTATGCAATGAAACAAAGATTTAAAAACAGTCACTGAATACCATAAATCAATCAATCAATCTAATACCTGTCCAACTGAACAACAAAAATTGCAAACTAAACTGAAAATGGCACTTCTTTGTGACCAAGAACTTTGTTGAATCAAAGAGAGCAGAAAGAGGAAGTTCAATATTAAATGCAGGAACCCCAAAAGAAACCAAACAGTTAACCTACTCTAATGGTTAAGATTGGGTAATATAATATAACTATCCCCTTCAAGGGTGTTTTTCACATGATGAGGGCCCAAAGCCTTATAAAGTGCAAACATCCAGTGAGGAGTGAGGACCCTCTTTGGGCACTAGGAATCAGCTTATAGGTTGAGAAATTTTGAAACCTAACCAATCAATCCCTTACATAACAGAAACCATACAAAAAAGGGGAACCACCATTCAATACAGTCCTAGGCAAACACAACCACTTTTAAATTTTCTCTTCTCTTCTCATAACGATAATCCCTTCAATAATGAGGATAAGCATTACTCCTAAAGGATAGGGAAGAGGGTAGAAATAAAAAAAATTCCATCTTTATTGTGTTTTCTTGAGGAAAACAAACATAAAAATGGTGACTTTTTATTTTTTGTCAAAAACTTATATATTTCTTACCATCCAAATCTTTTTCCACCCCACCCACCGCTCTTTGTCAAGATTAAAGAAAACCCAACTGCAATATTCCAAGAAAAGCTAAAAGAACATAAATGTGAAAGGGACAGCAAATACATTGCACGAATCTGAACAAGATCTGACCGAAACTTCATATATCATCAATGCAACACAGAACAAACAATTCATCAGCTTCAGAGAACAGAGAGAAATATAAGTGAAAAGAGAATAAGTACCTGATACACAAGCCTTAAAACCCACCCCAAGATTTCCTCTAATTCGAAGGCCCCTACACAAAAAAGTAAAGCAAGAAAAGAGAAGAAAGCTAAGAATGAAATGCAGAGAAAAAGGGGAAGGAGAGGGAATGTGTTGGAGTAGTATTATTATGTATAGGATAGAGGAAAGAATGACATGAAGAGATGGGCTTCCATTAACGAGAAAAGTGACATGTTCTTTGTCGTCTTTTGTTTGATATATAAGTAGAGAAGATCTTTGTCCATTGCCATGGCTCGCTAGGCTAGCTGTCCTGTTTTCTTGCTTGGCTTTTATGTCCACCCTTCTTTCTCCCTTCTTTCTCTCTTTTTTCTGCCTTTTTTCATGTTTTATTATATCAATTGTCAAATCACTCTCCTCTTTCCATCTCTCTCTCTCATTTCTACCGTTGGATAAACACTCAAACTCCCCCCTCTTCATTTTCCTTACATCCAAGTCGGTCCAACAAAACTCATACATGTACCTCTTAATTCAAATTTCTAATTAATCAGATCAAACAACTTTAGTGCTTTTGTAAAATTCTAAATATTTTTTTTTGAGATTTTTAAATACTTTTTTGAAAAATATTTATGATAATGTAAATAGCAATGAATAAGTATAATTCCTCTCTTTTTTTTTTTCTCCCTCCTCTAATGCTTTATGGGGGTATGTAATTATAGAGGTTGTGAGAGCTACATGTCGAATTTTCGACAAGTTATACATGTGGTGCTCAAGTGTTGGATAGTTAGGTCGGTGACGCCAAGTGTACAAAGATTCCTGATGGAGATCGGTGGTGCCAAGTGTCCAAGTGTCCAAAGATTGCTGATACGAAGGATTAGACTTGTGACGGGGGCCCGTAATTCCCAAGTGTCGGGTCTGCATAGTCATAGGTCGATTGGTATAGTATGGTCGAGTGAGCTTCACCCGTCATGGACCCTCTTCCTGGTTCATGCATGCCTGTCGAACAGTGATGGTACAGGTGACGCGTAGGTCAGTTTAAGTCGGTTGAATGAGCATTAGTGATTAACTTAAAAGTTGAAAGATCACATCCAAGTAGTTAAATGGAAAGTTTAAGAAAGAAACTAATCTCTTAATCTCTTTCCAATTCAAAAAGAGATGAGTAGTACATGATTGACAATATGCAAATGAGAGCATGGAGTTTTGCTTTTATATAGGGGATCATTTAAGTAAAATTAATAATGCAAGATGCCCACATTTTTTAAATTTAAAAAAAAATATTGCACAAGAATATTGTTTGTTGAGCCACTATAAGTTACTCTCTTTATCTCATTTTATTTGTCATATTTACTATTTATTAGTCAAACTAAACTTTTCTTCTTTGCTTATTTTTAGTACGTAGTATTGTTTAAAATTATTTTTTTTTAAATTACTTTTAAATTTGATTTTTGGGTGTTTATAATAATTTTAATGTAGTTTCTAGATATATAAAGTATATATACTAATACTAAAATTAATATTATGAAAATTTGAATTTAAAATAACTATAATCAAACTTCATCAATCGAACTAGATATATAAAATGTGATAGAGAAAGTACTTACTAAGGAAGTGCATTTATCACTTAAAATTACAAATGTGTAATTTTACCTAAGTTGTTTTTTTCCCTCTAAAATCATATAATTAAACCAAACCAAATCACCCCCACCCCCACTCCCCCAAAAAAAACTTATTTCAAAATCAAAACAACCGATTAATGAACATTAGCTGTGAGCATAAATATAATATGTGCAGTCCAACTATCAGCTTAAGCTTTTAGTTGAGATGGAACACATATTTTAATTTGATATCAGAGTCATGCAAAAGATCATGGGTTCGAATCTCCGCACACACAGTCCACTGACAGTACCATAGTCTCACACATAATCAGCTCCTCTTTAAAAGAAACTACATAATCACTCCAAACACAACTCTTACTGTTAAAGTAGTCGACATTAATAATTAATTAACAATTATGTAAAGCCGACTTTCTAATGCTAAATCATTGCTTATCATCAAGAAAATACTTTTCTCGGAGTAAAAATTACGTCAAGTGATAAAATAATTTTCTTTTCTATTTTTGGATGATGAGAGAAACCTGTCATTACTATTCGGAAGTGTATACTAGGTAAATTGTCTCACCTTATGATCCTAGTAGATAAAAGACCACAATGAGATAAATCAGCCTAAGAGATAAAATAATGTCCTTTCTTTATTAATTGAATAGATGTTTTCAAATGAAATTCATTTGTTAATTTTGCAATTGAATTCTGTTGACTCTATATAACAAGTGAATTCTTATTATCACTTTATAATGGCTCTAAAGTAAGGAATAAACATGATGACAATCTAGTGATTATCTCAAATTTTGGGTGCAACACTTCACAACACTGCCAAGTGCATTTTATGATATAAGGGCAAATATAATAATTTTGAGGAAAAATGTAATACTTTTAAATCGAAATGTAAAAATATTGTATTTTCTCTTAAAAGTATTGCATTTACTCTTATAAGTAACAAAATTTTTATTCATGATTATTATTACATTTGAGCATATAAGTATGACATTTGTGCATAAAAGTGTTACATTTGCATCTTGACCCGACCCGACTCGTTTCATGGTGAGACGGTCTCACACAAGTTTTTGCCTTATATTTTTAATATTTTTTGTTCCTTAATTATCTACAAAGTTACCTTTGTTTTTTTCTCTTAATTGTTTGTAAATTGACTTTAAAACACACAATCCTAACATAATTTTAGGATTAAAAAATCACTTTGCAAAGAGTTAATTCCATTTTTTGTCCTGGATTTATAGGTAACAATCCACTTTTAGTGCTTTTTTATTAAAACATCCACATTTGGTCATAGTATTATTGTGACATGACCATATTTAGTCCTCCATATATAAAATCGTTAAAATATCGTTAAATACAAAGACATTTCAATCTTTTTTATACAAAGTATGTTGAACCACTATATTTTTTATATTTATTTTTTTAAAAACATCCATAATTGAAGACCGAAACGTCCTTGAATTTAACGATATTTAAACTGTTTTGTTGATAAAGGACCAAAAATGGTCATGTCACAATAATACTAGGACCAAAAGTGGATGTTCTAATAAAAATGGACTTAAAGTGGATTGCCACCTATAAATCTAGGACAAAAAATGGAATTAACTCCTTTGCAAATTATTGAAGAACAAAAGGTGACTAATAGGTATAACTAATAGATAAAAAGTGTTAATTTCCTATAATTTACGAACCAAAAATTGCTATTTTTTCTTAAATTAATAATCAAGTCAAACATTATCTTTCCAATAGTGATTTATTTTTTGAAGATAAAAACTTAATGCATTAAATCACGAGCAAGACAGTTTACAAGAAAAGTAGGAGGAACATCAAACCATTCCCCACAACCTGACAAAGAAAAGACCTCCCTAGCAACATTGTGGACGACACAATTCGTATATCGTCTAACAAAACGGAATTCGACATCATCAATGTAAGAGGCCAATTCTTTAACATCCTCAACTAAAAGTCCAAAAGTATAATTAAACGAAGAGGAAAAAATAGCATGAAAGAGAATTTGTGAATCCATTTCTACATCAATATTACCTATTACAGTATCTTTGAGCCTACTTAGTGCTTCTCTAAGACTAAACGCTTCAGCTTCTTTCACTTCAAACATACCAGGCACCCGAACATTCTTGGTGCTAAGAATATTCCTTCATCATTGGTCGTAGCATAAAACCACATACAAATACCCGGAGTATTCCGGGGTTATCGAACCACAGGGAAGTGGGGTATCAAGCACTAGTTACTAATTATATTCGCAAGAAGCTATTCCTACGTTCACAATGGATGATTATCTATGGATATGCAAACAAGATAATTAAAACAAGGCAAACGGGTTTTTGTATTCAAAGAGGTAAAAGCGGGATTTTTGGGAGTTAAAGTGTTTAATCACCTAGTGCCATTCTAAAGTGAAATAATTATTTGGGTTAAACAAGTGTGGAGAATTGCCATCTAAAAGGGAAAGGTTACTCTCGTAACTCAAACCCAAAATACGGTAATTGGAATACTCACTCTCGTGAGCTATTCACAATATAAAATCGGGGCTAAGCAATAAATGGAATACCCACTCTCGTGGGCTATTCACAATTAGAATACTCACTCTCGTGAGCTATTCACAATATATCCCTTAACCAAATTGTCCTCTCTCGAGGTACAATAGTCAAGTGCAATTGAGGGTGCTCTTTGATTCATAGACAAATCTAGCAAGGGTACAAGCAATCATATGCATCTAATTACAAGTATCAATAACATAAATCACAATTGCAACACAAGCAATAAACCCAAATAGATATTTCATTAAAACAAAATAAGAACTAGGCACATAGGTTCATAAACACTTTTATACCCAAAAATCCCAAAAGAAAGTTTAGCCTAACATGGCTAAAATAGATCCAAGAATTATTCAATAAAGTTCAAAATAGAAAAGAGAAAGGAAGATATTCTCCCAAATGATGCCTCCAAGCTCTTTTTCTTTGATCTCCTTTCCAAAAGTTGTAATGATTTCTTCTTTGGCTTTTGGAGATGAAGAAACTTCTTTTTCTTGTTCTTTTTCCTCTTTTTTCTGACAAGAACCAGCAGCCAAGCCTAGGGTTTGGAGAGAAATGAAGCATTATATAGTGGGATCCAAATCAGGGACAAAATGGAAATTTCTGCGCTGAATCTGCTGTCCAGATTTTGGGACTTTCGCCATGGCGAGAATGTTTCTGCCCAAAAATTGGGACTCTCGCCATGGCGAGAATGATTCTCGCCATGGCGAGAATCTAGTGAACAGTAATCTCGCCATGGCGAGAATAGGCTCGCCATGGCGAGGATCCGCGGTGAATAGTACTCTGAACTGATTTTTGGCTCTCCAGCATTTTTGGTTCCTTTGCATTGGCTTTTTGCTCCAAAATGGTTATAATGCACCACTAAACACATCAAAGACACTCAAACCAAGCATTATACCACTTTAAATAAAATAACAAGAAAATAAACATTGGAGACAACATTTTAACACACAAATTACTATAAAACATACATAAAAACACAAGTAAAATAGGTACAAATGAGAGTGTATCAATCATCCCTCAAAATCCATCCCAGACCCATTGCATTGTTATGGACATCTAAACCTACGTTAGTGTTGAGCTTCAATCTACCTCTTGATGGTCGAATCCAGTGTGCAATAGACTTTGCCACATTATATTGCTTATAGCTCCAACAGTGTTAGCATGCATCCAATTGTCCAAAAAAGTGAAGGATCTACGAAGCATTACATGGATATCAAAGACTACACCTTTCCAAACATTTTTATTTCTACTACACCAAATACCCCAACATGCCATCACAAACTTAGTAAACAAATCTCCATTCAAAACCTTAATGTAGTGAAAAACCCACGCAATGACATCATTACCATGTGTAGAATTGGAGCTAGGCAATCCAATAATATTCCAAATTTTTCGTGCCTAAGAACAGTGGAATAATATGACAAGCACTCTCATCATCTCTCCTGCACATATGGCAAATCAGTGAGCAATGAATATGTTTCGAGTGAAGAGTATTTCTAGTAGGCAAAAAAGAAGAGGCCAACTGCCAACAAAAATGCTTGACTTTGGGTGGTATTTCGAGATTCCAAATTGTGGACCAAGGGCGATCATCGGTTACAATGTCAGTCAATCGTTTATAACATGACTTAACAGTATATTCGCCCTTTTGATCCCAATATCAAAACCAAGAGTCTTGCGGTTTTCGTAGGCTAATGGGAATATTCAAGATCAACTTAGCAAGGGTTCAGGTGCGGGATTGCTCCCAGGTAAAAAAAAAATGGGGTTAGATTTGAGCCATTGATATCAATGAAATTTTTTTTAAAAAAAATGTGCGTTCTCCCCTCATCTGAGCACCTGGGATGACAGACAACATAAAGAAATTCATGAAATTGTTTATAAAATTAATAAACAAACCATGCACCTTAAGCATCAAAATGGCGCATTTTAAGTACACAAACCACGCACCTTAAGCACACAAACCACGCACCTAAAGGTTAAAATGACGCACCTTAAGTACACAAATCACACACCTTAACATACAAATCGTGCACCTTAAGAAGGAAATTCACGCACCTTAAATTTGATCTAAATGCAAAAATATCAAATTGCACCACGCATTTTTTAATCATTGTTAATCCTGAATATTGATTTAAGCAAGATCAATGGCTCAAATTTAACTGCACAACCACACATGAGAACATCAACCATACGGGAACTGAATTATATATATATATATATATATATGAAAATAAAAAGATAAAAAATCAAAAGTATATGTATTGGATTTCCACTATTTATACTTGTGAGGAAAAAATCTACAAAATCCTAATATGATAGAGTCTATAAAAGTTAATAATACCAGTAGAATTTTAAATATTATATTCTATAAAAATATGAATCAAAGACCCGTTGGCTAAATATTAAAGTTTTTAAAAGTCTAGATTGCATACCACAAAACTTTTACATTTCGTTTGGTTGGTAGGAGAGAATTAGGGGGAAAAAAAATTTTAATTTGGTAGAAACAGAATAAGGTGAGAATAAAGTAGGAATTCAAATTACATTGTTCGATACGAAGGAATTGAATTATTGAAAATGTGAAGGGAATAAGTGATATAAAGACTAAAATGTCATTTTGTAATAATAATAATAATAACTACTAAAGACAAAAATGTCATTTCCATATCCTTTTCCTTTTCATGCTATGTTGAATTGGAATTTATAGGGGTACTGGGGGAGGTATGAATTCCAATTCAACAAATAGAAGAAATTGCAATTTCCTCCAACTAAACACTGTGATTTAGAAGCTCAAAGAATTGTGTTGTAATTGCATTTCAATTCATGCGTATCAAACACCTTGTTAAAGTTTGGAAAGAAAGTTGCTAAAATACTTTTAAAAATTTATAATATTGATTAAAATACACCCACCCCTTAGGTATGGGTGTTTGGAAATTAAGATCCATAATAAAGATTGATTGAATTATTGAAAAGTTGTCGCTCACTTCCCACCATAAAATCGCTGCTAACTTCCAAACACTCTTGGCCCCAGTGCCCAACTGCCCGCTCGAAATTAGCACGACAACTTGACCGGTTGAGCACCTCCATTTTCCTTCTATGCCCTGCGCTCTGTGCTCGCCACGCGTTTTTCCACACGTTCTGCACCTCCGCCGCAAACCATTACCGGACCACCGGAGACCTCCTAACGCTGCCGGTAACCTCCTCGCTCCTGTCTTCCTCTTCCATTTCCGTTTACAAATTCAAGCATTTTTTTTTTTTTTTTACATTTCGCGTTCGTATTTTTGTTAAACTATTTTGCTATTTTTTCTAGATTGTTCTAATAAATTCAGGACAAGCATCTGAAAATGTTCTGGTCTTACTTCGCCTTCAACTATGAAAATCTTATACTACGGAGTATTTCGGTTGATTTGTATATGAAATTCATGCTAACTTTATTTGTATCTCTTAATCTGACTGGTTTGTTGTCTCGAAATTCTAAACAAAAAGACCTGATAACTTTTGCGGATCCAGTCACTGGTTACATATGTGGTTTCTTATATAGGATTTTATGTCATGTAAGAGTGATAGATAGGTGAGTATTTTGTGATTCCGTGTTAATCTTATTCTATTTGCAAAAAATTCTGGGAATAAGGAAAAGAAACTGGACATTATTAATAGGAAATGAAAGCTATATGCATATGCATTTAGGTGGATTGTTACTCCTTTTTTTCTCGATATAAGTGAGCTGATTCCTGATTTCGGACACCGTAAAGAAATTGACTATAGATAGCCACAAATACCTATAAGTCACTTGCAGTAATTGGAAATATTCTTTTCATAGAAGCATATGTTATGTATTCAACTATGATAAATACTCAAACTTATACTTCTTAATCTTTGTGGCAAGTCAAACTACCTAATAGATTAGTACTTTATCTAGGTGGGGCAAGTATTTTGTTTGAGCTAACTGTACTTGGCACATGATCAGATGCACAATAGGGAAAAATCCACCATTCTTCTCCCTTGCCTTGTATGGACCTTGTGGTTTATGCGGATCTGGACTATGCTCAACTGTTCAATGTGATAATTATGAACCTCATAATTTTTTGAAGATGTTGCCATATATGACCTATTTGGCCCTTGTCCATTTATTTCAGCTGCTTTCTAATTCCCTTGTGATTATCTCTATTATCTTCGACAATGAGCACAAAGAGATAGCCTACCTTGTGCTTCAGAAACATATGGCTGTCCCACGATAACAGCCTTGATTACATATTAAATCTTTCATCTCTAAATTATGTGTTCTGAACTGTTTAATTTTCTTCATGATTTTGAAGTTTTGGTTTCTTTAATCAGATTCAAAAGCAAAGATATCCAAAAGTTTTTTCTTTCATTGAGAAGTAAACATATTCAAAGGATTTTTCCAAAATTCAAACCATTTCTGGATGCTCCTGCCCAGGCGGCAGTCTATAATTATGCTAAACTCTATTGTTGCACCTATGCATTTGCATTTAATGTGTACTAAATTTGAGTCTCTAATTGCTATTGAGATTTTGCAAATTATATTAGTCCCAAGTATACCATAAACTCATGTTTCAACTTCTCAGCAGATTTTATTTCTTAATAGCACATATCAATGGAATTCTTCTTTGGGCCACTGAAGGAAAAGAATGCTGGTTGCTCCCTCAGTGAGCAGAACATTCAAAAATGCCCATTCTTGAGGAGCATTGATAAACCAACGAACTTTTCCTTCGTCTCTTCTCTGAATTTCCCTCTTCCAGTAAGTTGTTAGTTTGATATCTATTTCTTGTATAATTCTTCTATTGCCAATTTATATCTTTTATTGCATAGTGTTTTTGCTTTCTTACATGTGTTTCTGGTCCCCTAATATAAGTATGATATTGTCAAGTGAAAACCCTTTTTATTGGCTTTCAGGAAAAGGGAAAAAAAGGTCCGATTTTTGAAGATGGCCCCAACTTTGATTTGGCCTTTAAGTTCTTCCATGGAAAAGATGGAGTTGTTCCACTGTCTGGAAGATCTGAATGTCTAAAAGACCACCTTGAAGCTGATCCGACTCCTTGTTTTAATCCTTTAGCTGCAAAAGCGGCCACAATAAGCTTGTCAGCATTTGGACCAGGAGGCCCTTTTGGTTTTAATCATTTTTCTGAGAAGTGGAAGTTGCAGAAAAAGAAGTCTGACTCTAAGAAGAGAGAGTCTAAACCTAAGGTAGGTTTGAACTTTTTTTTGGTTAACATTCTCTTAGCCTGGAGTCTTCAATATTCATGAGCATTTAACTTCAAGAAAGTTTTGTACTCAAATAAAAGATCAAATAAATAAATCACTTAATACCAGTGTTAAATGCAATGGCAATAATTGCCAGCAGCAGTTTCTTTTTTCTCTTGAATAACTGTACTGCACTATATTAGTAATATTAGCAATTTGCTGACTTGTTGCAAATATGATTTGAAAAAAATGCTATAATGTTTATTAAGTGTATAAAACTAAGAGAGAGGGTACTATGGAAGAAGAAAAAAAATTGGCCTGTGAGAAAACTGTGTTTTGGTGCTAGAGATAGGTCTATGCCTTGTCATGGTGCAAGTCTTCTCAAAAGATGAAATGGTTCATCCTTTATTGAATTTTACTTCCTTCACATGTTAGGTAATCTACAGAAAGTAGTAATCAGATCATTCCCATAAATTAATTTTTTTTTTTTTTTTTGGAACAATAAAATAATCTTCTATTCTAGCAATATTTAACTGAAATTCATTTTCCATCGAATATTGCCTTAAGAATCTCTTTTAAAATATTTCACGACTTTCATGCTACTGATTTGTTCAGTTCGCCTGCAATGGCTTGTGAATCTACAGAAACATTATTTCAAATAACTATATTGACATATTTTGATGCTAACAGTGATGGGGTGCTCTGAATAACTATATTAATATTCTGATACTATTAGTTGAAATATGTTGCACAATGATGTAAAAGTAGGTTCCGCTGGATTTGGCAAAGTTATCTGTCTGCTTAAGTCACTATTTAGATTCTCTTCTCGGAGCTTAATTACTGTGTTAGATCATATTTGGTGTCTGCATGCCTTATTACAGGCTCTTTGCAATTCTTACTGGCATTATGAAGAGGCAGAGGAAGATCTACTTGAATATGTGCTTTTATTTTTTGTTTCTTGATCATATGGAGGGTAATCTAGTCACATAACCAAACTAATGGAAGTTAAGTGATAGCAAATTGTTTTTGTGATGCAACCAAGTGCTATGATATCTGCACCATACTTATTTGCATTTACTCTGCTTATAATTGCATTTTAGAAGTTCTAGTCTACTTCGCTTTAATTAATGGAGCCCATCTTCATCGATCATTTTCCAGGGTGATTCATCCAAACACGAGGCAATGGGAAATGAGTGGTTGGAAACAGGGAACTGCCCTCTTGCTAAATCTTACAGAGCTGTGAGCCATGTCCTCCCACTTATTGCAACTGCTCTTCAACCGCCTGCAGGAATGAAGCTTAAATGTCCACCTGCAGTAGTTGCAGCGAGAGCTGCCCTTGCAAAGACCGCCCTGGTTAAGAACCTGCGACCACAGCCGTTATCTTCAAAGATGCTTGCCATTGGAGCCTTGGGTATGGCTGCTAACATTCCACTGGGAGTATGGAGAGAGCACACGAAGAAGTTTTCACCATCGTGGTTTGTGGCCGTCCATGCTGCTGTCCCGTTCATAGCCATGCTGAGGAAGTCCGTTGTGATGCCCAAGACCGCTATGGCCCTAACTATTGCTGCTTCTATATTGGGGCAGGTGATTGGCTCAAGGGCAGAGCGACTCCGACTGAAAGCAAAAGCCGAACAGTCTTCTCCTCCCGCTCCCACCAGTGTTGTTGCAGGTTCTAACCAAATCCAGGTTGATGGCATGGGTGGGGTTAATTGTGGCAAACAAGAAATGAATAAAAACCAGTTTTCATTCGACGCTGACAAGCCGTCCCTCTCTCCAGCCAATGTGTGTTTCTAGAGGAACATGACACATTGAAGGTATTGTAAATCCGTAATGCAAGGATTCAGACAGTGAGAATAATGGATGCAAGTTAAGGTGTTTATATCAATATGATGGTGTTGTGTTGTGTGCAAACACTTAATGGCTCTCATGCATACAATTGCATATATATAAATATTGTGGTTATGTTAGCTAGATTGGTAATCTTCTGCACATCTTTGTATTCAATTATTGTGCTGACTTCGCTCAAATACAGGTTTAGAGTTTTGACTAGCTAAATTGTTCAAGTTGTATCAATACTCCATTTGAGCCTAAATGTGTGGTATAAATGTTCACTTATCTATTTACATAACAAATACTCACCCTCTGTCCTATTTACTATTTATTTGTCAAATAACTCTTTCTTCATTGTTTATTTTCTTTAGTAATTTTTTTTATTTTTAAATTTAATTTTTTGTGTTTAATAGTGCTTTTAATGTAGTTTCTAAATATATAAATTTTATATATTAATGCTAAACTTAATATTATGAAAAATTGGATTAAAAATAAACGAATCAGACAAACTAAAATGGAACGGAAATAGTATTAAAATGGGACGGAAGTAGTATTAATATTACGTAAGAAAAAGTATGATTTAGGTCTTTCAATTATTTTTATTTAGTTGGTTTCAAAAACAAAAAAAATTATTTTTATTTAGTTGTTTAGGCCACTAACAATCATAGATAAGCAACTATCCCCCATAGTTTGTTTCAAAATGTTGCATTTTTGCCCCTTTTGTTAACGAATTGAACTAACATAATAAGGATTGAGATTATATTAGTAATAAGGCAAAAACTTGTGTGAAACCGTCTCACTATGAGACGAGTCGGGTCGGGTCACGATGCAAATGTAACACTTATATGCTCACGTTGAAATGAGTTTTAATGAAAACAAAGAAAAAATTAGAGTAAATTTCACTTTTAGTGATCAATTATTATGGCATTATCATGTGTAGTTCTATTATTTTAATTGTGTTACATTATATTATTGACTTTTATTTGTTTATACTACAATTAGTCATCTTCTTAAAATTTTGTTACTCTACCCGTTAATAAATATTGTTAATATATAATTTACTCATTCAATTTAAAAGTTTACAAGAGAGGGAGAGAAATTACATGTTGGGACTTGAGGTGGTCTAATGATACATGTTAGCTTCTTTTTTTTTTTTTTTTTTTTTTTTTTTTTTTTTTTATTAAATAGTGAAATGACAAATTTAAACAGAAGACTAATTGTGACAAACAAATAAAAGTTAATGATGTAATGTGATCAAAACAATAGAACTAAATGTAGCAATGTTATAACAATTGAGAACTAAAAGTGAAATTTGCTATAATAAATTAGTAATGGAGGAATAAATCTATAATTGTTATTGAAATAAAGGAAAAAAAATATGGTCAAGCTATTAGTTGAGAACTAGATTTAGGAATAGGATAAAATAAGTCTAAAAGTAAAAAGTCAATTCGGCTCCTAAACTTTAAAAAGTAGCAATTAAATCTATTAATTTGTGATTTTCGTGCATTCAAACGCAAAAACTAGTTATTTACATATAAATGCCGATAATATCCTATGTGGCATCATCTGGGCTCGCCACGGAAATTAGGATCCAAGGATATTAGGTTTATTAGGATGGTTTGGCCCAAAAGGGAGGGGGGGCCCAAACCTAGTCTAATTGAAGGATTCAGCCTTCAAGCATCCATACGGCTGGGAAGTGGGAAAGGCAAACAAATCGTCGGCTGAAGAGCGGAAGAAATAAAAAACAGAGAGAAGGAGCCGTTGCCGGCATCACCATCGCCGGGAGGAAGAGGGCCGCGCAAGATCGCCTCCGCCACCACGCACGCCGGTTGGGCAGATCGTCACCAGTCGCCGACGCCATCAGCCGTCCGCCGCCCGCCCCAGCTACTCCGGTCGCGAAGCAGCGCCACCGCCACCAAAACAGGTAGGTTTTTTTTTTTTTTTTTTTTTTTTTTAATTTTTAATTTTCAAAAGAAAAAGGACGAAGGCTTCATCACACAAAAATTGTATATTTCTTCTGTCTGATTTTTTTGATGAATTTCGAGAATAATTTCTCAAATATTTGTGGTTCTGGAAGATGAAATTGCATCTATACTATCATTTTGCCCAAAAAAAAAAAAGCCAATGGCGAGATGCAAGTTTTTTTATTACTATTTTTTAAAGAATCGAAAAAAATACAGTGTTGGATTGAGAAAAAAAATCTGCTAAAACCAACCGTTTATAGAATGAGTATGTAAAATATGTAAGTAGACTGGAAAATAAATCCAGTTTGTCAATATCTTATGATTCTGCATATGGGAAAAAAAATGTATACGAACTGGAAACTATCAATACAAATTGCATACATGTATGATTGATGTAGAAAATATCTATGTTCATATGGAATAGATATGTATATACACAGTATAAAAACTCACCGATATATGTATGCAGGCAGAGATTATTTTAGGATACAAATATAACTTGCATTCAAAAATGCATATCATAACAAGTATAACTTGTATTGAAAAAATGCATTAAAATTACCGTTCACCACAGTGTACTGAGCGTGCTTCTAACTAGGGGTGTAAACGAGCCGAGCCGTTCGCGAGCCGCTCGCGAGCTGCTCGGTCAAAGCTCGGCTCGAACTCGGTCAACTTCGAGCTCGAGCCGAGCTCGAGCCGGCTCGTTAAATAATCGAGTCGAGCTCGAGCCTAAATATTTTAGGCTCGTGGCTCGTCGAGCCGCTCGCGAGCCACACATATTATATTATATAATAATAATAATAATAATAATAATAATTATAATAATATGGAGTACTAAAGACAATCAGTTAGCCCTAAATCTAAAGGCTTAATGTTAAGCCGCCACTCGCCATCAGCAAATCAGCATAGCTCTGAGCTCTCGCCTCTCACCTCTCCAGTAGTTCCAGACTTCCAGTCTCTAGGCTCTCCACCTCCATTCCTCTCACTTTCCATTCATCCCTCACGGCAACAGAAGACGCGGCAGAACGGCAGAACGGCAAAACGGCAGCTGTCGACGCAGCAGCACGAGCCACCTATCGCTTCCGTCGTCTCCCGCAGCTGCAACAGGTTATATTCTTGCATTCTTGGAACATAAATTGATTAGTGCTTGGAAACATAAATATATTGTTTGGATCTCTAGAAGCTCAGGCAACCTGCAAATCTGTAATGGAATTTTTAATCACAATCCTGGATGTTGTTTCTAGATGTGATTGAAGAGATCTATCCCTTAATTATTTTCCTATAAATTGATCTATCCCTTAATTATTTTCCCATTAATCTGTTGTTTTCTTCAAATCTGTGCGCTTGTGCTAATAGATGTTATTTTTAATCTATAAATTTTCTGCATTGTCTTTTAAAAATATCTAGCTCGAGCTCGATATTCGGCTCGAGCTCGAATTCGAACACTCGAGCCAATCGAGCCGAGCTCGAGCTGCTCGAAAATAAGACGAGCCGAGCTCGAGCTTCATTTTTTTGAGCTCGATCGAACTCGAGCCGAGCTCGAGCTCTCATATTCCGAGTCGAGCTCGAGCTCGAGCACCCGGTTCGGGCTCGGCTCGTTTACACCCCTACTTCTAACCGATGGACATTGCAGTTAAAGAGAACATAACTGGTAAAGAGAAAAGAGATAGAGAGAGAGCAAACATAGGGAGAGGAGTGCTTCATTCCAGTAAAATGTGTATGTTACAAGGGACATATATATAATACAAACAATAACGGAAAGATATAATGAATACATAAATCCGTTATATACTAAATAATAATGTCCACTACTTAATATTATTTATAACAATCACATGGTATATACAATTCATAAAACTCGAATAAGGGTGTAAATCTAATATTTAGGAACTATGGGGGTCGAATGTGATCTCAAGAAAAGATTCTTGGGGGGTTTGTGCAATTAACCCAAACTTAAAAACCCCATCTTCA
Organism: Ipomoea trifida; assembly: GCA_003576665.1. Taxonomy (NCBI): domain Eukaryota; kingdom Viridiplantae; phylum Streptophyta; class Magnoliopsida; order Solanales; family Convolvulaceae; genus Ipomoea; species Ipomoea trifida. The sequence continues at coordinate 14,322,946 of CP025656.1, read as the reverse complement.
TTCCCGGGTTAAACCCTCCGTGAATCCAATCCCTCCATTGAACTCGCTCGCCGAAATCACGAGATTCGTTTAACCATTTGTTTAGAAAGGTTCGGTTTTTGGTTTATTCTTGATTTCTTCAGGTGTTTAAGCATTGGGTTTAGCTACTGTTTGAGTGCGTATTTTCGTTTGTATATTACAATTCTGAAATTTCAGTCTGGGTTCCATTTGGGCGCATCAAACTTGTTTTTTGCCCTTCTTTATGATTTGATTTGTGTAATGCTTGAATTTTGATGTTTAGCTTGTTTTATGGGGAAGAGCTTCTAGAATCTAGAGTTGTAGTATAATTTTTAAAAGCTTTTATGATATTTAGTAATGGATTTGTGCATCTATGACATTTTCCTGATATGGTTGGAGATTTTAAAATGTTACTCACAGATAATGGGTTGGAAGGCTGCTCAGAAACTCATACATCACTGGAAGGTTCTCAGAGGTGATAATGTAAGTAAAACTCATGAATGAAGTCTTCTAGAATTGGTTTGCCACTCTCCTTGATTGCCCCATGCCACCTGCAAGCGTCTACCACATTTGAAAATAAATTGTGACAATTCGTTAGTTGTCTCCTTTTGTTATTTTCCAGGTTATGATAATTAGAGGCAAAGATAAAGGTGAGACGGGAATCGTTAAGCGTGTTGTACGTACACAGAATCGTGTTATTGTGGAGGGCAAAAACCTGGTTAGTAAAATTTTCTTCTCTATGGTACTAGACTTTTGAATCAGAAAAAAATGGTGACTTTAGTTATGCAGCCCTTTTCCCCTTTCACCATAATTCCAGAAGCGCATGATATTGTATCCATAAGCATATAGTTGACAGGAATTTGAATAGCAGAATGGAAGTTGACAAATCTATAAGTAACGAATTTTGGTTATTCCTAGCTCCTATTTGTAACTCCAATGAAGCATGGATTTCATGAAGATAATTTAGTCATTCTTGAGCATATAATATATAAACATAAATGTGCAATCCAACTATCAGCTTAGGCTTTTAGTTGAGATAGAACAAATGCTTCAATTTGGTAAGAGAGCCAACCTCATGCCAAAGATCATGGGTTCGACACCCGTCAAAAGTAATAGGCTTGCACACGTGAGGGGGTGTGTTGAGCATGTAATATATAAACATAAATGTGCAATTTTTACTTGGACTAACACTAGTGTTAACATTAACCATCTTCTTACCAGAACTATGATGTTTCCACATGTTTGTACTTTTTGGTATTCTTATATTTATATGACTCGTCACATGAACCATTTGCGTTTTTTGCAGGTAAAAAAGCATATTAAACAAGGGCAAGGTCATGAAGGTGGGATATTTACAGTTGAAGCCCCATTGCATGTCTCTAATGTGCAGGTTCTAGATCCAGTGACTGGGTATGGATAAATTGGTTGTTGTCTAAACACCTTTTACTATTGAGTCCTGTTACCTAATGTTGGCTTTTGCAGGCAACCATGCAAAGTTGGAATCAGATACTTGGAAGATGGCACCAAAGTAAGAGTTTCCAGAGGTATTGGAGCATCAGGCTCCATTATTCCTCGTCCTGAGATCTTGAAGATAAGGACTACACCAAGACCGTCAGTTGGTAAGTTCAAATTCCATCTGTTTTTGCATATAGGGAAATGCATTCAAGCTATTCTATCTACTTTAGTTTTAAGGCTCATGCTTCTTAGGTCCTGGCATTTAGAGGCAAGAATCGAACCCATCTTGATACTTAATAGAATGGTTAATCTATATGGATCATTTGGAAATTCAGGATGACCATAACTTAAAAATCCAGGCACTCTTTTTCCAGTATGAACCATTGGAATAAGTTGCTGATTGATGTATATTAGTGAGGTTCAAACTGATACTGTGACTTTAGTAGTTAGGAAGAAAACTGCAATTGGACATCTCCTGAGGGAAGTCCTGAAAGGGGCATGTTTTACTGCTGACACTTTGCATACAAAGGTGAAATAAAACTGCTAACCATCATTTTATTCATCCCTATATATAAAATTATAATTTTGTCAGTGATAGCAAAAAAATGTCATTTTGTGAGGTGAAAGTATAAAGATGAAACCTTCAAACCTGAAACACTATTTTGAAACCCTTAAATTTGAAAAATTAGTAAGAGGAAAATGGAAAACTTGAAAGAAAAGTATACAAACTTTTGGTTTTTATCACTGAAAAAATTGATTGATAACGCACAATTTGTCTGGAGAGTGGAAAGGAGCTAGGCGTGAAAGAACATAATCTCTTTACTCACTTAATAAGCAAGAATAAAAGGGGAGAACAATGGTAGATTGGCTGCAAGCATGGCATTTTATTTAGATCTTTGGTATGACATGACATCATTGAAATCATTGTCTCGACTAGCTAGGGTTAAGGGTTGAATGTACACCGAGTGTTATTGGAATAGTGGGGATGTGCAATTGTTTTTATCCCAATAAAGTGTTCTTACTAGCACATCTTCTTAAGCTACTCCTTATAAGCTCATCTGTAAAAGAACATTATATTCCTTAAATCAAGCAATAGCCGAATTTGTGTTACTTGATGGGTCTAATGCATTTTTCTGGCTTTATCCTGTTTCTTTTGTGTAGCTGGGCCGAAGGACACTCCATTGGAAGATGTCACGGAGAGGACATATGACCCGAAAACTGGAAAAGGCATGCCAGATCTTTAAGGAATGCTACTATATTTGTTTTCATGTTCAAAGCTTTTGTTGCAGTGAAGTACTAGGAAAGTGAGTGGCACAAGTTGGATCTTATGATGATATTGATGGCTATGATGTATGTTCTTTTTTCATATAATCATATGCTAACTTGATTGACCTATGCATCATACATTCATACCTACTGCAAAACATGAATGAAAATTCTACTTCATCTGCCTCCCAATAATGTTACATTTCTGGGTTTTGGGACTAAAACTCTTTTACACTAGCTGTGTAGGCTAGTGAATTATAAAACCATTTATCATGTGGTCTTGTAGTCTAGTGATACAAGTTTGTGATTCTTGCATAAAAGATCATATATACCACATTTATTCTTGTAAAATGTATTCTTGAACTTGTCAATTTTGCAAATGTACACTTAGTAGGGTACAACTTGTTAAACACAAAAAACAATGTAATATTTTGAAGGATATTTTTAGATGTTTTAAGTAATTAAAGAATTTATTTAGTTTTTTCTTTTGAAAAAAAAAAAGAACTTTTCTATGCAAAATTGTTTATTTGCCAATTTTTTTTTTAAATGGAAAAGATTCTTTTCTAACTAAATCAGGGAATCTTGAATAGTTATTATTATTTTTTCATGTTTTATAAATTATTTCTATTCAAAATTAGTAATTATTATTTGCCTCCCCATATTAAAAGTGTATATATATATGAGTTAATTTCATTTTTATACAAAGACATTTCGATTTTTTTGTTTTTTGTTTTTTTTTTTTTTGTTTTTTGTTTTTTGTTTTTTTTTTACAAAGTGGTTGACCTGCTATATTTTTATTAATAATTTTTTTTAAATTTCATAATTGAAGACCTAAATATTCTTATATTTTACGGAAATTTAAAAGAAATAAGGTAAATACAAGTGAAAATGAATTTAAAATTGTAAAAAATAATTCTTGTTTAAAGAGGATGATTTTCCTAAATGGAGGAGAGTTGCTGATAAAAGGATTTTCCTCCAAAGTGAATGGTTATTCCTAATTGGAGGAAGTTTATCAATATTTTTTTTTCTTAGGAGAATGATATTCTTAAATGTGTTGTAATATCAATGTCTATTGTATCAATCTTGTGTTCATTGTCTATTGGAAAAATGTGTACAATGATCCGAAATAACCATATATAATACTCCATAATATATATATCAGAGAAAGTGGGATATGATAATGGCCACATAAATATTTATATTTACAACAAAATGAATGTTTTATTTTAATTTTAAGGAGTTACTTTTATTATTAATAATAAAGAGCAAGTACACTACTACTTACATTACTTTTATTTAATAACATTATAGATACCTCACCTCATAATTTTCTATATATCCCATTTTTTTTTTATTGTCTTTAACTTATATATATACCAAATTAAAACATGTGCTCCGTCTCAACTAAAAGCCTAAGCTGATAGTTGGACTACACATATTATATTTGTACTCACAAGCCACATATTTTTTTTTTCTTTCACTTCACTAATGACACTTCCATGCATTCTCCTCACTTCTCATCCCCACTCCAACTAGCTTTCATGTTGGGGCCAGTAGGCCCTTCTTCCCTAAAAAATTCATTTGGTAAAAGATTGATCAATACCTCAAATACACCTCTCCATTCCACTGGCAATAAGCTCTCTACTCTCTTGATATCCTCCTCACTTATATACGTAATCTTAGGCCCCCACTCCCTGCAATACTTCACCCACGCCGCCTCCGCCGCGACGGAGAATCTCAGCCCGGTGTCCAAAACCGCCGCGCTCTTGGCCGTGTCGTTCCTGATACCAATAAAATCCCCAATCCCCTGCAAAACCAGCCCGGGTTTTGGGTAATTCGCGTGCCCATTCAGGGAAGAGTACGCCACGGGCTTGTTGGTCCCGTTGAAGAACTCCAGATTGGGGGAATTCACCCATGACCCTCCACTGTGCTCTGAGAAGTAGAGTTTGTTTAAAACCCCATTGAAGTTGCTTATTCTGAGGGTTAAATGTTCCCAATCTCCGACGTGTTCGCCTATGATTCCCAGTGGGATTATCTCTATTTGACCCAGTTTGGCCGTGCTTGGGCCGTTGAAAGGGTAGAATATCCATATGGCTATATCCGTGAAAGTCCCACCAAACATGGGTTTTATGTTTAAGTAAACCTCAGAGCTTTGTAAGTCTCCTTTCTTAACCCTCTCCTTTTCGTTGCTGTCGACGGGAAGGTTTATCCAGTACAGACCATCGTTTGACCCGCCCTGTGGGAGGTTGGACCCGCCAGGCTCGATACGAACAGGATTAGTCTCTTGTCCTTTAGTGTACAATAACGCACCATTGGAGAAAAACCAGTTTACCGAGGAGGGGTGGTAGGTTTCTAGAGGGTGGAGGTATAGAACCGGAGAATATTCCCTAAACAACGCTTCGATTTGGCTAAGGTTTGGCATGGAATACGAGGATATGAGGCTGTTGTTTTTCAGACACGCGAATGTTCCTACGTTATTTTCTCCGAAACTCCCAACGAATGTTCCGGTATTTACGCCTTTTGCCTCTGTGCCTCTATTGCTAGGCCTTATAGTATAGAGATTAAAACCATTTGAGTCACTTGATTTGCCTTGTCCCCACACCCAATCTTCAGCCTCACACTGATCAGTGAACCCGGAGACCACGCACCGGATTCTGTCGCCGGCGGGTTTTTCCGGCGAGGTGGTGACGACGTGGCCAACGGCGGCGTAACCCGGCGGCGGAACTGGTGACCAAATGTAGGCATGGGCGGATTGGGTGATGGGCAAAGACTCACTGCTCCAAACAAGAGTGTAATCCGTTGGGGGCTTTAGGATTTCGCCGCCATTGTTGTCTTTTCCGACGAGAACCCAACCGAAGAGGGGTTGATTGTTGGGTTGGGCATAAGAACCGAGCATGGAAAATCCATCTGGGATTAAAGAAGGCTCAAAAATGGTTGCCCCAACATTGTTAGGCCCTCCTTCATAACTTGTCCATATTTTCTTGAAATTTGAAATTTGGCACACTTGTAGTCCACCTAGATCAATATATCCACTCCCAAAGCCACCACCTATATATATGTGCTTCAAGTTTTTAATATAATAATATTTATACCAAAACGAATTATATATATAATAACTAAAAGGCTAAAATAACATTGTACTCCATATATGATCATTAGGATCATGATCTATGCAACTATGTGAATGAATCATGATCTAATATAGCGGCGTTACTGCGAATAGAGTATATGTATATTGTTAAATGAATCGTAATAGAATTAAAATGATAAATTAATGTTGCTATAATGAATCTATTGTACGTACACATAAAATGCCGAATAGAGTATATGTATATTGTCAAATAAATCTATAGTAGAATTAACTTTTTTTTTTGACAATATAGTAGAATTAACTTTAGTGTTGCTATAATGCATCAATTGTCAATTGTATGTATAAAATGAAACTTAGCTAGTAAACAAAATATTGAGAAATATAAGATTGATCTCGTGTGAAATGGTTTCACATATATGCTTTTATACGTATGTATATGATTGGTTTTGTATAAGATTATTTAATGTGAGACAAATAATATTTTTTAACAAAAATATAATATTTTTCTATTGCTCAACAAAAAGTATTATGGAGTGCATTTTTTTAATTTTTTTTTTTCAAACTCGATGGAGAGTATAAAATGCAGTCGACTAAGCTTGCAGACGAATATGAGTGCTGGATTTTTATTTTTTTTTTGATTTTTTAATATTTACAAGTTGTATGTTAATTAAATAATGATAACATGAAATGGTT
>CP025656.1:14164695-14315090 GCA_003576665.1 Ipomoea trifida | reverse complement strand
TTTATCAGGTTACTACTCCTTGGACTGAAATTAAGTCCAAAACTTTGTAATTTGTATCACATTGGTCATAATGTCAAATTAATTTGTATTCTATAAATAATTTTAATAATTTTTAAATATTTTTTTAAACAAAAAAAACAAAAAAAAACAAAAAACAAAAGGGACAAAAAAGTGCAACATCAATTATAACTTAGGAACGAAAATGCGTATGGCCAACACTTGGTGACGAATTCTACAAATTAATTTGACAGTAGGACCAAATTATTAAACGGCGTGGCTGTTTTTTAATTTTTTTATTTATAATAAATATTTTTAATAAATAAAAATACTTTTTTGAACTGAAATAAATAAAAATATTTGTTTTGAAAAATAAAATAAAAAATGAAAAAGTGTCAAATTAGCCCCTAAGCTGGGTGGATAGTGCATTTGGCCCCCTAACTGAATTTGACCTGATAAACAAGTCATTTAGGACTCAATTGCACTTTTTGCCGGTTTAGGGACTTGAATGGAGCTTTTTTCAGTTTAGGGTGCCTAATTGCACTATCCATCCGACTTAGGGGGCCAATTTGACACTTTTCTCGTTAATTTTTATTTTTGGTCTTAGATATATAGGTAATAATATACTTTTAGTCTTTCTTTTTTTTTTTTTTCTTCAGAGCATCTCCTTTGATTAAAGTATTATTTTATCATGACTATTTTTTATCTTATGCCAACAAATTGTTGAAATTTCATAAAATCAAGGATATTTAGTCTTCATCAATTATGAATTTTTTCCAGAAAATAAATAAAAACATAACAGGTCAACCACTTTGTATTTAAAAAATGAATGAAATTTCTTTGTATTTAACGATATTTCAACTATTTTGTTGGTTGGTATGTACCAAAAAGTAGTAATGCCACAATAATACTAGAAAAAAAAATGATGTTTAAAAAAAAATTAAAAGTGAAATGCCACATATAAATTTAGGACAAAAAATGGAATTAATTCTTTTGAAACTGTACCCAAATTATAGACTACCTAAAACAGCAAATTTATATGTGGACCATGGTATAAAACGGTGTCGTTTCTTTTAATGAAAAGAAACGGCATATGTTCCGTGTAATTAATTCTGCTTGTATAATCTATTCAGTTTCATTTTATATACATTGTAGTTCATTTCAGCACAACTAAATTTCATTTTGTTTCAACTACATTTTATTTGACATTATACATACAATAGTCTTTTAGTTACAATGACCTGTTATTGAATTTCATTTTATACACATTGTAGTCTTATACAAGATCACTAAATTATAATTATAATTCAACTACGGTTACATTGGACAATATACACTCAAATATGTGAAAACTGTTATTCAGTTTCATTTTATATACACTGTAGTTTCATTACAACACAACTAAAGATCATTTTATTACTACAGTTTCATTTGACAATATACACTTAATATGTGAGACATGTTATTCAGTTTCATTTTATATACACTGTAGTTTATTTCATTACAACACAACTAAAGGATCATTTTATATTACTACAGTTTCATTTGACAATATGCCACTAATATGTGACAAGTCATTTAGGACTCAATTGCATTTTTTTGCCGGTTTAGGGAGGTTGAATGAAGCTTTTTTCAGTTAGGGGGCCTAATTGAACTATCCAACCCACTTAGGGGGCCAATTTGACACTTTTTCCTAAAATTAACTCATTCCAAAACTATACTATCTAGTAATAAAATTTCACTGTTATAATGTCAAATCTAGCAATACCAAAACCACAAACTGATAGTATAAAACTTATTGAAATTATTTACGGAGTACTACTATACTTTGGACACTAGTACAAAATGAACAATAAAAAATTGAATATATGTGTTGTGTGGTGGGATGGTGATAGTTAATTATGCGAAAAAATTTACTTTAACGTGTCTGTTGTTACATTACAACAAATGCCTGCTCTATAATAATTTTAAAAAAATATATATATATATATATAGGCTTTAGATGTCTGTTGTATCCTGTGATGGACGTATACCTAAATAATTATATTGTGGATCATGGTGCATGTAGCGACATTAACATAACCACATCTCTACTTTTTTTAATCTTTATAAAACTTTTTCAATTTAAATTAACTTTTATCTTTTTTCCTTTTGTACATTATGGGGCCATGAGACTGCATAGCCTCTTTTTTTTTGGAAAGGTTTGGCTTGACTAAAGAAAAATCAATCATTATTGTATGGACCACAAATAAAAAATATATTATTTGAGTCATAAAAATACATTATTTTGTATATTATCAAATAATATACATTTAGTATACACATAATGTACTTGTAATATATTAAAAATGTACTTTGTATTCAGGGAATGTACTTTCAAGTACTCAAATAATATACTTTTAATTTTATGATCCACACAGCATTGTATGGATCATGATTCACATAAAATTTTGCCAAGAAAAATAAACGTCTTGGTGGACTAGAGGAAGGGAAGTCATGGACTCATGGTGGCCCGAGTATAAGTAGAACAATTGTTATACTCCGTACCATGGATCAGAGTCTACCTTGCATTGTAGATTCTGGTCCAAAAAAGTGTACGTGTCTGCAGTTAATATAGTGTGTTTTTAGTTAATAAATTATGTGTTTGTAAATAAATTGAGTGCACATAATTTATTAACTATAAATAGGTAATATTTTAACTACATACTGTGTTAACTGCACGTACATAATATGTTAACTCCATATTATGGGCATGCAGTTAACATATTATGTGCCTTAAATTTATTTATAGACACATAATATGTTAATTGCAAACACAAAATTAAATCTGATTATCATTTTGGACTAGTGTCTACAATACAAAGTGAACCTTAGTCCATAGTACAATTTGTCCAATCGTTATATCGTGGACCCTGATCCAGTATGCAGAATTTGACTTCATAAGACACAAAAATCATGTTCATAATGAACAAAATTATATAGCCAAGAACACATAAACACTTAACATAAATACATAATAAACATACACATTATGGAATTGAAATTCATAATGTACAAAATTATATAGATGATTACACATAAATTCATAACATAATACGCATGCTCTGTATGTACTTATTTTTAAAATATCGTGTTGTGTATGTGTATTATATTAAGTGTTTATGTGTCCTCAGCTATATAATTTGTGCATTATGAACATGGATTTTATACTATATGAAGTCAAATTTTGTATATTGAACCAGAGTCCACAGTGCATTGCGGACCCTGGTCCACGATATAAATTGCCTAATTGGAACGTTATACCGTGGACCAGGGTCCACAATGTGGACCCTTGTCCGAAACTAGACGTATTGTTACAGTTGTACATTTTTTTTAAAAAAATTAAAATATAATTGTAATTTGAACAATAACAAAAACAGTGACGAAGAAGCAAGAAAAAAACACACACAAGTTCATCAGATCACAAAAACACACACGACAAAAGGTGAATATTTAAACAACATTGTGAAATTTGAAAAACATGGAACATAAGAGATAATACTTGGGCTTATATTCTATGTATCCTAACATTCGAATGCACAAACACATCACAACATGTGTTACTAACATGAATACACAGAACGGCTGCCTAGAATACACAAAACGTTTGCCTAGAATACACATAATATTGACACAAAATACACAGAACTCATCCTCCTAACATTCGAATGTTACTAACATGAATACACAGAACGGTTACCTAGAATACACAGAACGTTTGCCTAGAATACACAGAATATTGACACAAAATACACAGAACTCATCCTCCTAACATTCGAATGTTACTAACATGAATACACAGAACAGTTGCCTAGAATACACAGAACGTTTGCCTAGAATACACAGAATATTTGACACAAAATACACAGAACTCATCCTCCTAACCTTCGAGTGCACAAGCACATCACAACATGTGTTAATAACATGAATACGCAGAACAGTTGCCAAGAATCTACAGAATATTGACACAAAATACACAGAACTCATCCTCCTAAACATTCGAATGCACAAACACATTACAATCTGTGTTACTAACATGAATATACAGAACGGTTGCCTAAAATGCACAGAATGATTGCCTAGAATACACAGAACGATTACCTAGAATACACAGAACTCATCTCCTAACATTTTGGTACGGGGTGCACAATGCATTGTGCACCCTGGTCCATGATATAAATATATGTTGGCCACTTAGCCCAAAGAGGTGGTAAGGAAGACAAATTATTAGAAAAAAAATGTTAAATAAGTCACTGAACTTATCGCTTTTGTGTAATTGGGTCATTGAAGTTAAAAAGTGTGCAATTCAACCATCAAACAAGTAAAATATGTGTAATTAGAACATTTTTCTAATTTCTTTTAATTTAATTTGAGCTAAAAAAAACATTTCAATATTGACTCCCAACTAGTATGGTAGAGGAAAATGCAACTCTTAATACATATATGTAAGCAATATAATCGGATTTTACAGAAAAATTTTAAGAAAAATGTTTCAATTGCACATATTTTGCCTGTTTGATGGTTCAATTGCACACTTTTTAAGTTCAGTGACCAATTGCACAAAAGTAAGAAGTTCAGTGGTCTATTTGACACTTTTTCCCAAATTATTATTGCGTGGATCACGGTTCAAAAATATATAAAGTACATTATTCTAACTTATAAAATACTCCGTACTATTCTAACACATAAAGTACATTATTCTAACTCATAAAATACATGATCTTACCTTAAAAATTTCATTATTCTAACACATAAATTACATTATTTAACTTATAAATCTTACCTGATACACATGATTTTATACCTTTATTTGCCCCATGATTCAGTAGTTTTGTTGCTTATTTCCTTTAACTTGATACATTTAAGGCTCGTTTGTGTGTTACATTTGATCAATTTTAGTTTATTCACAAATGAGGAGCAAAGGAAGGATTTTCGGTCATCCCGAACTAGTTTTCGAGACATAAGGAATCTACCCCGGGACGGAAAGGAGCAACGGAGCACGAAAGGAGTCAGAAGAGGACCAGGAGGCCGCCTCACGGCCGTGAGGGCGGCCGTGAGCTTCACCGCGGACAGCAGCTGGTCACGCCGCATCACGGCCCCGATCCCAGCCGTGATGGCGGTCGTGACCCGACTGCTGTCTAGTATTTATTTCGCGCTTTTTCTGTATTTTGGGCATTCCGAGCCCTAGTTTAGTTTAGTGCAATTTTTCCCTTCTTTAGAGTTTTCCATAGCATAGAATACAACAGATTTACATCGTCGAATTCGGTTTGGAGCTTGGAATCATCGTTTGGATTGGAATTACTCTCAAGAATTGTTAGTAAAGTTTTTCCTTTTTATTCTTTAATCTTGCAGCTATGTTTTCAATCTTTAATTCTTGCTTTGCTATGTTTTCTTCAATCATGCGTGAGTAATTCGCCTATGAGTTTGGATTAGGGGTCCATTGTTAATCTTGATGTTCAATTTGTGATTATTGCATAAAGGGATTGAATCTTTTACCTAGGGTTTATGTTGATTTGGGGATTTCTTTCTACTTGTTATTGATTGATGGCCACAATTAATTGCTAGTCTAGGAGAGGGATTCATTAGAACATCAAGATTACAATTCTCCTAATCTAACCCATTCCCTTATCATACAGTTAACTCCTTAGTCAATTGCTTTCTTTTAATTTACATCTTTCAGTTTTAATTGCTTGGATTCTAGTTGGTTCACGTACTCTAGTGCCTAGTACTTTTAATTCATACAATTACGTGTCATAACCCCAATCCTCAGCGGAACGGCAATTCATACCCATATTTACACTCTATCTATACCTCATCATTACCCCAGAAATTTTATTATTCTAAGACATATAAAGTACATTATTCTAACATATAAATTATTATTTTAACTCATAAAATATGTTATCTTACTCCAAAATGTTCATTTTTCTAATACACACGTAGAATAATAAAATTTTTTTAACATCATAATGAATTAATGATGCCGTTTTGAATCATGGTCCACACAATAATTTGCCAATGAACACATGCCAAATTAAGGAGATAGTAAAAAAGGCATGGAATCCTAAAAAAAAAAAAAGAGAAAAAAAAAAAAGAAAAAAAAGGCATGTTGACCCAAGGTGGTAAGAAAAGCATGGTGGCCCAAGAAAATTATAAGAAAGGCATGGCGGTCCAAGAAAGTAGGAAGGAAGGCACAACCCTCGAAGGAGGTGATAAGGAAGTATGGCAATTGGAGGAGAAGGGAGGGAGGGTCAAGGAGACTTGTCGACCCAATTGTAGAGTTAGAGTTAGAGTGATAATTTGGTGAGAAAAAAAAAAAAAAGAAAAGAGAAATAGGGTTAAATTTTCATTAATAGCCTGGACTAAGGAAGAATACAATTAAACTTTGATTAGATCCATTAATAAAAGGATAAAAAAATGCCACTTTACTAACCCCCAGAGAATAAACCTGACACTTATAACATAGCTATGTAGCATGAAACAAAGAAATGGGAATTGGAAATAAGAAATGGCAATTTCATTTGATTTATACTCCGAGTATGTGATCTTATTTGATTAGTGATAAGATTTGTCAATTTAAAGTCTTGTCATAGTTACAAAAACCGTTAAGGTGAGAAGGTCCCCGTGTACTATAACCAGCTTGATAATACCAAAAAATCCCCATTCCTCATAATGTTTGGATTTAACAATCATGAAACTTACATTGTTGTTATACAGAAGATTAAGTTAACATCATTATAGTGACATAAACCTGCAGGTAAAGGGATATTTGACAGCTTATCTGAGGCTAATCTCCATGGACTTGCACACAGAAAATATGCTCAGGAGTATGTACTTTTGTCACATATTGCTCGTTTCTGAAATGATCCTCTCGATCTCTTCAAGAAGGCGTTCTTTTTCCTTCGACAGATCCTCGTTTTGCTTCTGCAGCTCTTCGATCTGCTTTATTTGTTCAGAATCTTTTCTGCATTGTTTAAATGAACTGTTTTTGTCAATAAACACAAGGAATAATATCTAATAGCTCAGTTCAGATATGCATATTCCAAATATTTCCTTCTTTCTTTTGTTTCGATATATGTTATCATACCTATTCATGAACGCCAAATTAAGTTTCAGGGAACGCACTTCCTTCTCAAGATTCTCGCATCGCTTCAACACAGATTGCATATCAGAAGGAACTGCAGGAGTTAAGTTTCTCTCTTTTGCTTCTGCCATTCTGCAACAATCAAAAGCTTCAATTTCTATCAATCATATCATGGTCCTATCTAGCTTAAAGTCTGTAAAGTTTTACTAGCAATAGCATATAAAATTTCTGTCATAAAAGAAAAATGAAGAAGAGTTTTAGAGCATAATTTCAAAGAAACAAAAAGGGAGATCAGATCCTCCAAGTTCTGGAATAATATATATATATATATATACATACTTTCTTGACCGCTCCACCCTGCGTTTCTTCGTTGGATCTCCATTCTCCACTGCATATGTTATGCTGGTTATAAGTGAACTATAGGAACGTACTAATAATACCGCGTAGATAAATAGAAAATACTATTTTACAATGTGCTCGTGATGGTTTAATACCTGACTGAGATGATTTTACAGATCCATATCTAACTAAGCCTCCTTTCTGTAACAGATGAAAGGAAAATGGGATCATTTCTCACTAAAATACCAAAAACTCTCCATTTACTACAAGAATATAACAAGGTTTATAACTACCTTTTGATTATCTTTTGAGTTCTCATATGTGCGTTCTCTGATATCTGCAGTTCAAGAACAAATTAGCAGCATCAGTAAACACCATGGCAATTTATTCACTCAAGAATCCTAGATTATTCAGAAAGTTGTCTTTCTTTTTTAACAAAATCCTTTAAGTTATCGTGGTTACCTCTGGTTGATGAACCGTTTTCAGTGCTCCTTCCATTTTGTGCCTGATATGTGTTGCTGGAACCATCACATATGTCGAATCCTGTTGAAATTACGAGTGGAACGACTGAAGATTCGCTTTGAGATAGCTCTTGTGATGGTGCGCCCATTTGGATGAGGCTCGTGGGAGCCATGGCATCTTCTAACTTGGCATCTAACGAACCCCCGGCTGCTTGAAAAACTCCAGTGTCATTTACTTGAAAAAACGACGCATCTTGAAGTGCCTCGTGCTTTTCATAAACGTGGCCTCCTAGCATATGATTCAAGCTCGAGTTACACAAGACCTCGTGAGCCCCATATATCCCCGCAGAGCTATCCTCCAAGGCTTCTATCGTAGTATGGCAATGGCCACTCAACTTTTTGCGCTCTAGGGTCCCCTTCAGCATGCTCACTACAGAAGAAATCTTATCTGCAGCATCCACGTTTTGAGCTTCGAAAGTAGACGAAGAGGAATTGGAGGGCGACACGAAGCTGCCTAGTTGGTTAGGCATTTCATATCTTGTTGGCAGGTCAGTGAATCCATTCGTGTTGCCAAATTCTTGTTTGAAGGTCTCGATACCATTTCCTGAAACAGTCTGCAATTGTTCCACGCCTAATTGTGAGCTCTGCATTGCTGCATATCTCCTCCTGCAAAGACTAAATAATCAGCATATTTGAACATGAATTATTGTATCTATAACTTATAACCAGATACTATATTAACTGGGAGGTCCAACTCTCTCTGATCTCTGGCTTTTTAGTATCTGTTTATGAGGTATAGCCTAACAATATGAATAATTAAGGTGATCTAAGAATGCCTCACAAAACACAAAATAATGTACCTTAACTCGGAGGACCGACTCCTTGTCATAGGTTGAGAACTATGGAACCATGCCTGTACCAAACGCAATAAATTAGATTTTCTGTGCCATTGATTCGGTATATTTTCGCAAGATATCTAGACAATAAGACAAACCTTAGCCAAATAAAAGTTAGCAGCTTGCATTTCCTTTCCTGCTGTATTCCTGGTGAAGACAGAAATCTCGATAAATCACAGAAAACCATGTGTACTAGAATTGGGAAACATCATAGTATTTGTGAATTTAAAGGGCTTATGGCCACTGTTACAGATGAAAACACGCAGTTACCTTAGTGATTGTTGATTAAGACCGCTTGAAGGTTCATTAGCCGAGGAATTTGTTTGAGGGAGCAAAGCGTCCTCGCCTTTTCTTTTCTGAGTTCCAGCTTGCTGCTGGTTAGGGAGACCAGCTATTTCAGTAGAGATCCTACATTTAACATAAAAAGTCGATTGGAAAAGCGAAGAAAACACGATAAAAATATATGCTATTTCGATTACAGATCACCTATGCAAGCTAAGGAACATTCTCTGCAATGACCAAATTAGACAAGAAACAAAGCAAAGTTTTTCCAGGAGGCTTAATCAGAACAAGTGTGATATGATGCTCTTACAAATACTTAACTATGAGCTTCATTTTCCACCATGACTAACCTTCTAGATGCTTGCCTCGTTCGGTTAGCTGCCATTGTAGGACTGCTTCCATTATTCTGAAACAAAAACATATCAGTGGCAAATTAGGGAAAATGAAACTCACTAAAACAAGTCTAGATTACATCAAATCGATAATTTGGGGCTAAATTAAAAGGCGACGAGACGAGTAAAAGTGCTTGCCTCTCCACATGTAAGCCAGGTTTTAAACAGTTCCTCGCTATCTGTTCTGAACGACTGAGATAGATTCCTAAAGCTCAACATGTCAATCGTTGGTGCAGGCATCGTAATCGAGTTCTCCATCATAGTTCTTATGAACAATTCTTCACTTGTATTTCTGTACAACTCTGAGAATCCTCTCCCCTCCATTTTCATTTATTGGCTCAACCTAGCTCCTTAAATGAACTCAGATCTTCTAAGTAGAACAAACAAAAAAGGCCCTTTTTCTACAAAGGGCAAATTAACATAACTTATAACAAAATCAAGAAACTGAATCCACTCCACCACTGTTACCAGGCAAAAGGCAAAGCAACTTATAAGTGGAATCTAAAAAGCTGATTTGACTTTCTGATATAACCAACCAAGATTTGGAGTTCAGAACTCCCAAATTAAAGAATGAATCCCAGAAATCTCAGTGATAGAATTGAATGAACAAACAAGAATTCAAGATTATTATGAGAAACCTGTATTTCTAAGCACTAAAAACACCAGAACCATGGGTGCATAACAGGTAAGGCTTATTTAGAATGTCAAGTCCTGCAGTGGAATTCAGGAAAACTTTCAATTCTGACAATAAAATATGATGCTGAAAGCGAAAGAATTCTTATAAAACAGATTTATCAAACGTCTCCTTCAAGTCTATACATCTTTTCTCGGTTTGAATATTTGACAAACATATGGTGGACGTAATAAAAAAAAAATAAAAAAACATAAACTGATTGGCATCAATAATATTCCAATTGGTTTAGATTCCAATCAACATCTATTTGTCTCCTTCATGGTGTGAAAACGAGATTTCGGTGTGGTAACTTCAATTCTACCTTTTTATGAGTGAATTTTAGTGGAAATTTACGAATTCCATTATTTCCATATATGTTTAGAATTATTAACTCTAATTTTTGCTCATGCATGAAATTTTGTATGAAATATGCAAAGTAGGATAAAACTGTTCCATCAATACATGATAATGTCATGTGCATATAAATTTTTGCATGGGAATCTATAGATACTTATGTGTTTTAATTTTATTTTTAAATAACAAATTTATTGCAAACAAAATGGAGAAAATACATATGAAAAAATTACGAAGTTAGGTGCACCCTTTATAAAAGTCGAACATTTGAACTTAAAACTCAATTGAATACAGATGCTAGACAGCTGGTCTTTCTTCCCAAACTTCATTCCTGTGATCAAATGAACTGTCCATGCAGGCTATGCAATTTATGTACTTTTCCAAGAGTATTTCTTTGCCATTAGACTAATCATTATACCACAAATTATTGATATAAAATTTATTTTTAATATACTAAAGGTTCATTTCTAGGTATTAAATAACTCAATATACTAAAAATAAACTTTCAGTATATTAAAAATAAGCATTCAATATACTAAGAAATAAACATTTATTTGTGATCAAAAGTCTACATGTATGTCTTGGTCCATAGTATACTGCTTCTAATCTAATATGTGAGCATTTGAAATGTTCAAATTTTTAATTAAATACCCATAGAACACGCAATTTTCAAGAATACAACAAAAATGCACTTTTGCTTATTCTTAGATACAACACAAATTGGAAATCATTTTAATTAAGTCTTTCTTTTTAAGTATGTTACTAAAAATAACAAGTTAATTCGCTAAATCAACCAATTATATTTATCACATGTACTTTTGGTCCCTTAGTATTGCGTATTTATAAATCTAGTTTATCTCATTTCAATTTGAGAAAAGAGTAAAACACATCCCTGAATTTTATACGAAAAATTAATTATACCTCTAAACTTTTATAAGTTACAATTAAATCTATCAACATGTTATTTTAGTGCATTGAAGTTCAAAATTCATATAGTAACCTCTAATAGCAAGTCATTATGGTTTTGGTGATGTTCTAGGAAAAACAAATCAACGACCAACAATCAACAATCAACAGTCTCCAATTGCCTTTGTCATTAAAAAAGAGCGATCATCAGTTGCCTTCTTTGGGGAAGAAGGTGACTGACTGGCCACCAATCGTCGATTTTTGTCCTTGGAGCCAGTTGGAAAATCACCAAAAACCTAATAACCTATTATTATAAATTACTACCCAGTTTTTGAGTTTCAATGTACTAAAAATGACATATTGATGGGCTTAATTGTAACTTTTAAAAATATAAGGTCTAATTGACTTTTCGTATAAAGTTGATGAGTGTATTTGACCATTTTCTCTTTACATTTTACAAGTCTAATCCTTTGATTGTCAAACGAGTTGTATAGTCTCTCAAATAGTCAAATCATTGAGACATCAAGCTTCAATTAATTGTATTTAAAATTTTATGAGGAAATGGAGAATGAATTAAAAGTTACAAATATACTCATAAAATGCTAAATATAAATGGAATTGAACTTTACGTCTCAATTAGTCGAGAGACTGAATTATTTACAACTCATTTAACCATTAAATGATTAAATTTGTAAAAATTAAAATAAATGAACTAGATTTATAACTCCAGACTAATTGAGAAACCAAAATATATGATCCAAACTTATCCTGAAAACAAACATATACAAAATGAATTACCTGCAAAAAGTAAAAGTCTGAGATTATTTATTAAAAAAAAAAAATCACACTACAAAATCATTGAAGCCCTAGCCAGCTAAATGACTAATTAATTAAGAAGGTATCAACTTCATATATATGTCATTAGCAGAAAAATAAAACGCAAAAAACTTTTCAATCTAAGTTTTGAATAAAAAAAGTAAATAAGACGGTTAGACGGCTAAGCATGTTGAGTGGAGTTGGTGATCACATCTTAAGTTGAATTAATCACAAAATTAAGACAAATTCCGGGCACCTAATCCACCACTAAACTCCCAATAATCTTTGTGTTTTAATTTTAGGATATGTTTGAAAACCAGAAAAAAAGATTTTTAGAAAATGTTTGGAAATAAGGAAAAAGATTTTTAGAAAATGTTTTTTAGAAAGTATTTTTATTTTTAGTATTTGGTTGCATTTCAAAAAATTGTCTTTGTGTGTTTACTTCATTTTTCAAAAAATGATGAGCAATATTGTAAAATTAAACATTTTACTTGTTTTGTTTAAAATATAACATTTATAATAATATATAATATAAATGGTGGTAGTGGTGGTGGTGGAGGTGGTGGTAGTGGTTGTGGTTGTGCTGGTGTGGTGGCGGTAGTGGTGGTGGTAGTTGATGGTGATGGCGTTGGTGGTGTTGGTGGTGGCGATGGCGGTGTTGGTGGTGGTAGTAGTGGGTAGAAACTGAAAATTGGAAAATGACTTCTTCCAAAAAAGAGAGAAAATCATTTTTTTTTAAAATGAGGATATTTTTTTTTTGACCAAACATTCATTTTATTTTACTCACATTTTTCACTATTTACCAAACAATGCAAACTCAGTTATATATTAATGACAAAGTTAATTTAATATAAGTTTATTATTTTTGCCTATTACGAAACAAATACATATAAGTATATAACATGCCACTAATTTATTTTGTAAACCCAAAAAAAAAAAAAAGAATAATATATGGTAGACCGGTAGTTACTTTGTCTCATTTTTACTTGTCATATTTATTATGCACTAGTTAAACCAATCATTTTTGTTTAAAAAAAATTCTTTTAATGTTTTTTTTTTTATAATTTTAAATTTCTTTTTTATTTAATAATATTTTTAATATAGTTTCTAAATACCGCATATAAATTTTATATATTAATACTAAACTAAATATTATCCAAAATTAAATTGTAAATAATTTGAGTCAAGTTTCATTAACTGAGCTAAAAAATATAAAATGTGATAGATAGAGTATTTTCTTTTTATCACATAGATAAGTATGCAATATATTACAATAATAACAATTGTACTGACAATGAATATCTCTAATATAATCAATGAATATGCCAACTACAACAATTAAACACAAGACCTCTTAGTGTGATTCTAACTCATGACTAAATTAAAGGTCCGATCCCATCTATCTAAAGCCCTAGAACCAATTTATTTTAAGCTGTAACACTAACACTAATGTATATGCTTCCGTTAATCAAAGTCTAAGCATACTACCGGCCGTACCTCAGTATAATATAAATATTAAAGAGGAAGTATTGCCCCAAAAGGGATGGTTAAGTCGGTGGAGAATAAATATTATATTTGAAAGTCATGAATTTAATTCTTGACAATATTTTCTAAGTCAAGTTCGTCATATAGGGAGGTGTGATTTGCTCGCTATTATATATGAGAGATAGAAAGTATTGTGTTTGAAATTATATAAGTGTTATTATTAATTTTAGAAGTTCTTTTATTAAAAAAAAACATTGTAGAGAATAAATAGAAAATAAAAAATGTATTTAAAAATTCCAATATCTTTAAAGTTTATGCCACCCGATATATTTAATTTCCACTAAAATATAGGTGTTAACATATATATATATATATATATATATATATATATATATATATATATATATATATATATATATATGTATAATGTATTTGGGAACGTCCAAGATTGCACTTTTGTAAAGTCATTAAAGAAACAAAATGAGTAGTTGAATCATCAACTTCAGTCTGACGTACAAAGTGCAAGAGTGGAAGACTCCTATTTTGTAATGCAAATGTATCTAAATAGAATTGTATCTTTCGAACAGGTACGGGCTCCATCTAATAATTCACACTTAATAATATCATAATAATTAAAAGCATGGTATATTTTAACTTTCTAATATCTTAATATATAGTTAAAATATTATTATTGAGAGATTTTCTTTTAGGTGTACCACTTACCCGCTCATGCCTAATATACTGGATTACCATGCCCTAGCTAATAGTCACACTTAATAATAAATATTGATTTTCGCCCACATGTGCAGCTCAGTTCGTCACATGAGTGAAATTTGAGAAGAAAGATCAGGGATGAGTCTCATCAGCGACAGTGTGAGAGCAATCTCTCAAAGTGAGGGGGCTCCTGGCCTTATGCGCATAAGCATTAAGCAAATGTCTAGTCTCCGTGTTTAGCTGTGATGAGAAGGTCTAGTTTCTGTGTTTAGCTACGATACTAGATGTCCTGTCGAGCCCCTGGGGTTATTATTCAAGGACAAGTGATTGCATTTATTGAATAAATAATAATAAATATGCTCCAAGTTATTCAAGACACAAAAAGAGAGTGTAATATATTGATGAATATATACATTCAAATCACTGTTGTGGCATGATGAATGTATATATAATTGAACATTGGTATTGTAAATCATGGTATATTTTAACTTTCTAATATCTTAATAGTCGTCAAGGACCTTGTGGGCCATTGGCATTAAACCTCTCCCTTTATATGAGAGGTGGTGGGTTCGAGCCTTAGTACTGACTCTTGTGCTTCAAATCAATTGGTTGAGAAAGTAGCTATGGACATCTACATTCTAATAGAGTTAGTAGTATTCAAAAAAAAAAAAAATATCTTAATAGTCAAATATTATTATTGAGAGATTTTCCTACAAAAACCTTTTCATTTTGTTGCCTCATATCGGAGGCCGGCGATGTTTGGCATTAAACATTGTGTCAACAGCGTTGACCTCTCTAATAATGAATTATGAGTAATTAATTCGTTCCAATCAATTATTAGTACTGTCATTTTGTTCACAAATTTGAATTATTAAACTATTGTTTTATTTTACTTATAAACGGAATTGGCAGAAGCTCCACTATAGTACGTATAAAAAAGTTGACTAGTAACATCTTCATCCATCCGATCCGTTTGTTTTTGGCCACCCTACAATAGGAAGGGGGTAAAGAGGTACTCTTAGAACGGGCATGTTACATCTTTGCATTAATTTATGTGACATGTAACAAATATCATAAATAATTTAGGGTGCATTTGGTTCATACATTAGAATTAGAATGATAATAGTAATCAAATACTCCGTACTTGATAATGATAATGAGTTTAAATAAAAGAAATCACTTTATTTGGTAATAAATAGGAATAGAACTCAAAATAAATAAATAAATAATTAATTAATTATATAAAAGTATATAATACTACATAAACACACACACACATATGTATGTATGTATGTATGTATGTATGTATGCACGCATGCATATAAATGAGAACATCTGTTAACATGTGAACCTGTGTACCATTGTGCACTGTTAATCTTGCTCGACCTTGTGGTTTATAATGATTTTGACTTGGTAAAGCACCACTACATCACTACACAATTGTACTGGATGCACCATTGCACAGTGCCACAATTGTACCGGATGCACCATTGCACCACTTCTTAGATTTCAGCCGTCCAATCTCACATCTTAACGATGCATAGGAGTTTACAAGTTCACACCCAAGCAGTGGTTCTTACTTGAATCGAACTCTATATATTTAATGCATGTACAATGACTTTTTTTTTTGTTTTTTTTTTTTCTTTTCTTTAAAAAAAATCATTCTTTTCTCCATTATTTTTATTCCATTGTTCAAAAAGAGAGTAAAAGGGTAATGGTTTTTGTAATTACTAAAGGATTTGAATTCATAACAAAAGTAGACAAACAAACATGGTATATAGTAATAGGTATCAAAACCCATAGTAGGGTACAAACGTCTCCAACCAAACACCACCTTATATTTTTTGAGAGAAATGAAAACTTGCAATCATTATGTGAATAATATATACTGGGTAAGCACACTCTTGTGTAATAGCCTACTTAGGTACTAAAATCATTATTCCACCCACTAAATAATTTATAATTCTTACTAAACACACATCACAAAATTTGGTACAAATATTTAGTACGAAAAACCTTTTTTCCTAAAGTTGAACTCATGACATATACTTTCATTTTGCACAAGCCTGCATGAATCATTATTCCATGGAACATAAATAAAAAGTATATTTTTAATATATTAAAAGTACATTATTTCTGTATGCAATGTATAAGTACTAAAAGTACATAATTTTGTATATTATCAAATAATGTATATTCAATATACAAATAATGTACCTTTAATAGTCCCTTCGCGAACATCCCACAATGTACCTTTAATATATTTAAAAATATACTTTATGGTCCATAGTCAAATTTGCCAGCCTTCATATAATTGGCCTTGGCTTTGTGCATAGCTAGGGTTTTATGCAATAGGATGCAATTTTAGAAACCATGAATGTAAGGTGCAATTGTTATGCATGGACTAGGGTTCTCCATAGTGAACCTTGCTTCAAAAATTATATATCTATAATTAATATATTATGTGTCTTTAGTTAATAAATTATGTGCTTGTAAATAAATTGAAATGCACATAACAAATTAAGTACAGACACATAAACATATTAACTATATACACATAATATATTAACTGCGAACACATAAAATGGATGTCATTTTGAACCAGGATCCATAATGCAAGGTTAACCTTGAGCCATGGTATAATTTGACACTTACAATAGGGTAAAAGTAGAGAACTAATACCTGCACTGGTTGCCATGTCAACATCTCTATAATAACAAAACAACATAGCTCACACTATCATACTAGTGAAATGTGTGTTAAGTGATACAGCTTGTAGTTATAGTAAGTCATATTTCCACAGAGTTCACTCAAAGGTTCTCTTCCTCTTCCTCTTCCTGCACATCATCTGAAGCTAGAAGATGATTTAGAGCAACCTTTGCTTTCTTTGTTTCCTTCGAGTTTTCCAGATTTTCCTCACCGTCTGCTTTTCTCTTGACAGATTCATCTTTGGCATCCTCAGCCTCTCCATCGCCTTCCTCATCAGCTTTGACCTCAGAGCCTTCTGCATTTTCCACCGATGAGGGGTTTGATTTAGCTTCATCACTTTTTTCTCCACCACCGAGAGCCTCTTGGATAGATGAGGTTTCACATTCATGTAAGAATGACCGGATGTCGTCATTGCTTGCGAGATCAATGGGAGTCTTGGCTGCTTTGTTTTTAACACTAAGATTTGCGCCTTTCTTCAACAAATATTTGACAAGTTCCAGATTAGATCCTTGAGCAGCGTAGTGAAGGGCAGTCATACCCTTGCGATTGGCCGATTTTACAGATACTCCCGATGTAAGAAGAATCCGTACAACCTCTAGATGGCCTTTCTGAGCAGCAAAGTGAACTGCACCCATGTCATCCATGGCAGCAGCACCCACATCGGCCTTGTTCTTGCAGAGATAATTCACTACCTGTGCATGTCCAGACCACGCTGCCAGGTGGAGTCTGGAGTTCAGTTTACAATTTATCAGATTAGGGGATAGACAGACTAATAAACAAATCAAAATAATGTGTGCATATGCAAAAACAGCTGAGCTACGAAGGAAAATCAATTACGAAAAGAACACAGAAACTAAACTATTATCGCTTCAATGGACAAAACCTTGAAAAATACCTCACATTTTTACAAACTAACAAACCTTGAAAAATACCTCATATTTTTACAAAGTATCCATTTAACAATTTTTCTACATTAAAACTAAACTATTATCATTTTTTGAAGTTGAGCACAAAAGACATCACTGCTCTATTGTTGCCTTCTTGGACCAATCTTCCTGTTAGTACCAACTTTCCGTTAAGTGATTTCTTTCTTTCATTCTTTATTTCTTTCTTTCTTTCTTTTGTTTTGTTTTCTCATCCAAAACACCACATAGGCACACTAACCTAAAATGGACAGCCACTAGCAATAATGCTAAACCTTCTCTCAATCTTCATTGGATTGAGCTCCTCTGTCTGATTACTTCTCTGGATTCACACTCTAACTCCTGTTGTCCCCAGACATAAACCAATCGTTTCAATCAGCAAACTACTTCTCTCGCAAACTCTTAGCACTTTGGTCATCCCAACTTCGTTACTCCCCTCACAGAACACTGTTTCACTTGCATGTGCACTGCTCTTATTGGCCGTACTTTTTCTCTTTGGTTTACAACTTCTCATTTCTAGGGGTGATACAAAAGATAGCGGTTTCATGATCTTAGAGATCAGAATGCTGGACATATAACTGTATAAAGGTGACTGTTTTTGGAAGTTAAGCGGATATCAAAGAGAAACTCATGACCATCTATCAACTAATGAATGAAAATTAATGTATGGTGCTATTAACACCATTAATCTCACAATCTAAGTTAGCATGCACTGCCTGATAAATGAGATTTTGAATACTCACTTCCTAACTTGAACTTATCATTTTGAATGATACCATAGAGTCATAGACATAGAAATTCAAATTGTTTCTAGCATTAAAACACACAAAATGTTGAAATTCTCAGTCAAGTAACAATTAAACAAATCAAAGTTCAAATGCCAGCATAGGTAATAACACAAGCTATAATGAAAATGCTCCAAGAAAATTCAATTTAGCACTTGCCATTTACATGACTAACCCATTTTACACCAAAAAGAATATTTTCACACCAAATTTTATTCTCTCCAACCCATTACACCAAATTTCTAAGGCATAGAAATTCAAGATTTTCCTAGCATCTAAAAAGTAGTTTCAATACACCCAGCAGGCCCGCCCAATCCCAAAAGAAAGGTAATATAATTGAAATTAATGTTGAGTTGAGAGAAGAGAGAAGCAAAATACGGGGTTCGAGAGTGCTTGTCTCTGGAGTTGACTGCGAGTGGATTGGAGCTGCATATTCTCTGCACGGCGGTCAGGTCACCCGCTCGAGCCGCCGCGTGTAGTTCCTCGTTCGATTGTTTCTTTGGGTTTCCCATTTTCCTTTTCCTGAAGAAAACGAGATTTTCTAGTTGCTGTATCAGTGCCCTTCAATGCACAAATGGCGATGTGATTTGGGGATTTTTACGGGTCGGGCTAAGACTTAAGAATGCTTTGTTTGATTGGTTGGTTTAAAAATATAAAAATTTAAAAGAATTTTTTTAAAAAATTCTGTATCAGTGCCCTATGCACAAATAATTTACTCCCTTCACGATAAAAGATTTCCCTTCCTGAAATATCCAAAATAAGATTGTTCATTTTCATAAATACAATTATAATAACCTTATTACTAAAAATATTCTTTCAATAAAATTTTGAAATATCTATATTTAGTTTTTGATTTTATTGTATCAGACCCATCATAAAATTAATGATCAATGTATAATTGACAATGAATGAACACAAATAATTATTGAATTTGACGATTGGTTGCATATGCCTTTTTGGCCCTAAGACATAACATTAAAAGTGGACATCAAACCCAAATCTAATAGAGGTTATTATATTATCTAGACAAATTATACAAGTTGTTAAAAAAGAAAGCATGACAAAGTAGGGGTGAGCAAATTTTCAGTTAACCGCCTGGTAACCGTTAATCGAAAATTGAACCGACCGAAAAATTCAGTTTTCGGTCGGGTACGGTTATTGAATTGTAAAAATTTTTCAATTTTTCGATTTTTTGACTTTCGATTTTGGTCGGTGACCGAAAAACCAACCATAATTTAATATTTTGTGTTGTTCCGTGTGTGTGTGTGTATATATATATATGTGTATGTATGTATATGTTGTGGACACACTATGAGTGTGATATATATATGTATGTATGTATGTGTGAATGTATGTATGTATGTATGTATGTATGTATTCTTGTATGTATGTATTCTAGTAGTAATAATAATAATAATAATAATAATAATAATACTAATAATAATAATAATAATGATAATAGGAGGAGGAGGAGAACTACACATGATCTTTTAATCCTAGTGCAATCAAACCCAATGACTGGAGGATAACTACCAGTAACCTCCGGTAAAATGTTGACTGGACACCATCTTGCACCATCTTTAGACATGTGGCTTGCCACCAAGCAATAATTTTTTTAATAAATAAAAAAAAAAAGAAAAAAAAAAGAAAAAACGAAAATAGTTGTTTAATATACGGTCATCACCACCATATTTCCTCAACACACATCTTAAAACCTTAGTCTCACTGTCTTTGCTACGCAAATCACAAATCACCAGATTCCTCAAGCTTTGTTCTTCTTGTTCTTCTTGTTCTTCGATCTTCTCCGAGTCATTTGCTCTCTTCTTTTATTTTCTTGGATATGGCATCTTCTTGCTGGAGTGGTTCAACAATGTCATCTCCCTCAAAGTTTAGGCCAAAGTTTGAGGGCCTATTTGACCCTTTTCCCAAATAATAATAATAATTCATTTGGCAGCAAACACTAAACAGTTAAACAGTATGTATGTATATGTAATTTTGTATTTGACTTTTGGATTTTGACTTATGGTTGGTTTTTTGGTAACCGGTCGAAATCGACCGATAACCGACGGTCGGTTTTATGTCGGTCATAGACCCACCTTCGGTTGGTTTCGATTGGTTACGAGGGTAAAAAATCACGGTCGGTTATTTGGTTAATTATGTAACCGACCGACCGTTTTCTCACCCCTAGGACAAAAGACTAGAGAGGTCAAGTGTGTTGAGAAAATGATCATGTTTGTAGGGGGCTATGACTCTCTATTTATAATATTTTGGAGCAGAAAATAGTGGGAAACAAGTGAATGAAAAGCCTTAGAAATTCTATACCACACATGTTCCATTGTGAGCCTATTGGGAGCCTATACTTTATGCCTTCTTACATAGGTCCCCCAAACCTTTCTCATAAGTTCCAGTATCCCCCCAAACCTAGTTAACTCTTGGATCTCAATTTCTTGTCCCAATTGACTTTGAAGTCAAGCCCCATTCCTTTATCACGAGTCTTCCACTTCTTCTAGTTGCCTAGACAACTAGAGGAAATAGTAAACAGTGACCTCACCATGATCTTTTCACTCTCTCATCCACACCTAAACTTTTCTGTTGTTCTACAACTATCTTTGACTTCTTCCCTTGGCCTAATAGGCTCTAACCACTCTGTATATTGCTTGAGGCGCTAAGCCAAAACCTTTCCCCAAATCAAACTTGCACTCTATGCTTCTCGTGGTTCCGAAGACCTCGCTAACTATGAGGGTTAGGTTCGCATAGTTTACTTCATGTGAGGGTGCTAGGCGGAACATCATGCACTGCACGCATTGAGATCTGTCCACAACATTACATGTCTCATTCTCCCTAACTTCCGCTTATGCTATTGATTCTGACTTGGACTTGTTTACCCTACCATTCTCCTTAACCGAAGACAAAACAAGCATACCTGAACCACCACATATCATCCAATTCCCAAACTTGAGAATTTACTGCATGCATCCTTAGTTATCTGCCTTTCGTTACACCTCTAACCTTAGCCTTATATCCACACCCCTACTTAATCTTTCTATCTCAAGATAGTATGTGCGATTATTTTTTATATTTTTGCTTATGTGCTAGGTAGTCGGTGTTGAAAAAAATGGCATAAATGACATTTTAAGTGGCCATTTTGTGGTACAAATATAAGTGGAGTCCACTTCCGATTTGGGTCGGGTCAAAGTGAATTCGGGTTCTTCGTAGTTAGACGAAGAGATCGATATATTGTACGCTCAAAATGGATAATGGGTGAATGAGAAATTGGTTCTCAAAGTAAACTCATTTGAGATGGAATTTGGGTGAGGAAAAATTTGAGTAGCTTTTGTCCCACATTTGTTGGGAAAGAAGATTTGCACCACTATTTATACAAGGGCCCTTTTATGGCTAATTGACTTGTAAGCATAGAGGCTTTCTCTCGCGCGCAGGGGGTGCTAATCAAATCCCAAAATGACAGTTTTGGTCCACATGTTTAATTTCATCCATGACTATTGTTTTAGTGCCAAAATTCATCGCGCTGGTCACCCATCCGTTTAAAATGCGCAAAAATCTAAAATTTTTAAGGGTACTTACATCCTTTTCGACTTAATATCCCAATTTGAGCATGAATAAATGAATTTAAGTCCTAAGATCAATCAAAATTCGCAGTTTTCCTCCTCATCTTACCTTAATTTGAAGAGGGGAACTATGAATTGTGATCGATCTTAGGGCTTAAATCTCTTTATTTATGCTCAAATTGGGATATTAAGTTGAAAAGGATGAAAATATCCTTAAAATTTTAGATTTCGGCACGTTTTAAACTGATGGGTGACTGGCGATGAATTTTGGCACCAGAACAATAATCGTGGATGAAAATTAGTACTAAAACAATAGTCGTGGATGAAAATTGGTAGAAATTAAACACATGGACCAAAACTATCATTTTGCTAATACTCTTGGGACCAAAATTGATATTTGCTCCTATTTTTAGTATTGTAATTAAGGAATACTAACCTAATATTATTGAAAAGAAACTACTAAACACCCCTACAATTGTCAATCCAAACACACAAATTTTATCGTGGACCGCAGTGCACCAAGCATTGTGGACCAAGTGACAAAACGACGTCGTTTTGATTAATGAAAACAAACGGATTAAAAGGCATCCATTCTGCGCAACAGTAGTTCAACACAATTGCAGTATCAGACTATCAGTTCAACACAACTGCAGTATCAGTCAACACAAGAATTGCAGTATCAGACAATACAACAACTGTAGTATCAATTCAACACGACTGCAGTATCAGTTCAACACAACTGCAGTATTAGTTCAACACACTGCAGTATCAGTTCAACACAACTGCAGTATTAGTTCAACACACTACAGTATCAGTTCAACACAACTGTAGTATCATTTGAGATGAACTGCAGTATCAGACACTGAGATTTACACGAGCTGTTTCTCCCACTTATTGAAACGACGTCGTTTTGTGACCCAGGTCCGCAATGCATTGTGGACCGCAGTCAACGGTATAAGGACTGCTCCAAAAAGTAATATGCAATAATTATCCAAATATGTATTTGCCGTATCAAAAGTGACTATTGGTGAGTAATAAATGTAAGAGTGTATAACGTAATCTGTTCAAAATTTAATTATATTCCTTAAAAAGAAGGTTGCCCTACCAGTCAAATTTAATTACCACAAAGAATTACAATACAACTGTCAATTGCAATTATATATTTAAAAATATTCTATACTTAAAACAATAAAAATGATTACTAAAATTGTCAAAGTCCATAACCTAATTAAGCACAAAAAAACGTTTATGACTAAACCAAGAAAAATTACGTATTTTTTGTGTGGACCCTAGCTTACAATTTACACATATATATACGCATATGTATTACTACTCTCTTGTCAAAGAATCCTCTATTGTTATTTCTTTTTATTTTTTGCTATTACTTTTAAGTTTTAGCATCGTCATGTCAGGAAATAGTTTAAATTCCCAACATACAAATGCAGATGCTCCAATCAATATTTGGAAGCCGGTGTTTTGTCGAGTTTGTGATGTCCTTTTTGCAAACACCAAACAACTTCTGTACCATTTTGAAGATCATATAAAAGAAGGTGCAGTCCTCTCACCTGTAGCCAATGGTGCACCAATGTATTTTGGATCACAAATTGGTCAAATCCGACCATATCAATCCACTATTAATCAAAATGCAATTGTTGCACCATTGTCTAAGAAACTTCCCATTGGTACTATTACTATTCGTCCTCAACAGGGAGTGCTATCAAATTGTGTTGGGGGACCTCGCTTAAGGTCAGAAAGGAACAACTTTAAATCATCAATGGAATTAAATCCTATCAATGGCACTCTACCTCTGTTGACTCAATTAGAAAAGCCTTTTGAAGACGCAACCAAGTTTTGTTGCTGCCAAGAGAATGAAGATGTCAATTTAGACCTTACTTTAAAGCTTTAGATAAATTTAATTTATTGATTATTTATCTTATATTGTCTCTTTATTAATGTATTTGGATATGATATTTAGCCTACTAGTTGGCTAAGTTTCATTCAATCATTTAATTTATGTTTGAATTTTATTTCTTAGTTAAAAAGTGCAATACATTATCTTAAATTCAGCAAAGCTTTACTGCTTTCTTTTATGTCTTTTTTTATTATTCCAATTTCTTAATGTATTCAATTTGTGCACATTTTGATTATATTTTTTCAATTGAAATTGGTTGGTTGGGGGTTCACAAAGATTAGAAAGGTATGCTTAATTGTGATTTTTTTTTTTTTTTTTTGCAATCTTTTGGTGGCCTTCAATCTACCGTGTGAAGAATAGAAGGTAACGTAATCAATCTCTCACCTAGCGTGTGAAGAACAAGCGATCATTGGGCACCATGTGTGATTCTTAACTATGCAGCTTTATTATTGTTCTTCTTTTAAAAAATTGTTTCTTCTACAAGAACATTTTCTCTCTCTGTTTTACTACATTACATTCTCTTTCTTCCAACATAATAAAAACATCACCAAAATAAGTTGCTCTAAAGGCTCAAGGTGAGATGGGATGGGTGGGGAGGTAAGAAGCATGCTAATTGTATCATGGTAGCTTAGAAAGAATGGTGGTGCCTCCAAATTGATAGTGTCACACTAAGGTAATGGTGGAAAATGTTCAAGATGTTATTTTCACAGAGTTAGTAAGTCATCGACAATAGTGATTTTTCTTGATTTATTTCTAAATGCCTTTTTGTGCTTAATTAGGTCGTAGACTTTGGTGATTTTACCTAATTGAGTCCTCAGTTGTTAGAATCAATGAGTATATCAAAAAAATTCACTATAGTCGAAGACTAAACTGGATAAAATGACTATAATGGATGACTAAATTTCGTAAAACTACTATAGTTGATGACTAAATTGGGTATTAATCGAAGAAAAATTAACAAGATATCTTAACAAAGGACTCAATTAGGTAAAAAAAATTTGAAGTCAAAAAGTTAGATTGGGATGAAGAGTAATTTGGTAACATGTGACTGTAAAAGAAAAAAAGTTAGATGATGAATGATTTTAACTCTTGATTTGGATGAAGGACCATTTTTAATTTGTTTGCTTTTGATAAAAAAAAAAATAAAATCCTCTTATTTCATTTTCCCGCTCAAACTTTTGTAGTCAATTAATTAAATATTTTATAGGTGTAAAGCTTATTTGGTAAGAAAATGTAAAATAGAAATTAACTAATATCTATTAATTGGTAATATTGTTTCTATATTCACGTATTAACGTAATAACATAATATTGTGTAGAAAAGACATATTAATTAGGTAATAACATATATAATAGCATAATTCGTAATACTCCGTATTATATATGGTATTCTATAATATAATGATAATATTATTGTTTGTAAATTTTTCGAATAATAATTGATTAAATATATTTATATATAAATACTAATATTTAATATAAAATAACAATAAGTTTAGTATATACGAATTGATATTCTTGTTAAAGAAAAGTAATTAATTTGCACAATGAAGAGTTAATAATACAAGTAAAATGCATATTTAAAAAAAAAAAAAAGTTTAGATACAATGGGATAGAGGGGTAATAATAAGTACATTAAAAGATATAACTTTATTTTTTTGGTAATGAAACGGAACAATAAATATAGAATATATTCATTCTTAAATGGTGTCTATTAAAAATATCAATAAATAAAATATGATTAGGAATGAAAATCAATTTTGAGGAAATATATTTAATCTATACTTACTATATATAAAAGTAGAATCCTCCTATATCACTTTTTTCGCCCAAATTTTTGTAGTCAATTTATTAAATATTTTATTGATCAAACAATTAATAAAACTTATTATTTGGTAAGAAAATGTAAAATTGAAATTAACAATATCTATTAATTTGTAATATTGTTTCTATATTCATGTATTAACGTAATAACATAATATCGTGTAGAAAAGACATATTAATTAGGTAATAACATAATAGCAAAATTAGTAATATTATATATGGTATTCTATAATATAATTGCCTAATTGGTAAGATTACTATTTGCAAATTATGTGAATTATAATTGATTAATTATATTCATAAATACTAATATTTAATATAAAATATAATAATTTTAGTATATACGAATTGATATTATTGTTAAAGAAAAATAATTAATTTGCACAATGAAGAGTAAATAATGCGTAAAATGCATTTTTTTTTTGAAAAAAAAAAGTGTAAAATATAATGGGATAGAGGGGGTAATAATAAGTACATTAAAAGACATTTTGGTAATGGAACGGAACAATAAATATAGAATATATTCATTCTTAAATGTGTCTATTAAAAATATCAATAAATAAAATAGTATAAGGAATGAAAATCAATTTTGAGGAAATATATTTAATCTATACTATATATAAAAGTAAAATCCTCCTATATCATTTTTCCGCCAAACTTTTGTAGTCAATTAAT
Source organism: Ipomoea trifida (assembly GCA_003576665.1). Classification (NCBI taxonomy): domain Eukaryota; kingdom Viridiplantae; phylum Streptophyta; class Magnoliopsida; order Solanales; family Convolvulaceae; genus Ipomoea; species Ipomoea trifida. Next base: position 14,288,259 of record CP025656.1, on the reverse strand, counting down.
AAAATATTTTATTTGTCAAATAATTAATAAAACTTATTTGGTAAGAAAATGTAAAATGAAAATTAACAGTATTTATTAATTTGTAATATTGTTTATATATTCATGTATTAACATAATAACATAATACTCTTTTCAAAAAAAAAAACATAATAACATAATACCGTGTAGAAAAGACATATTAATTAGATAATAACATAATAGCATAATTAGTAATATTATATATGGTATTCTATAATATAATTGCCTAATTGGTAAGATTACTGTTAGAAAATTCTGTGAATCATAATTGATTAATTATATTTGTAAATACTATTATTTAATATAAAATAATAATTATTTTATTATATACAAATTGATATTATTGTTAAAGAAAAATAATTAATTTTCACAATGAAGAGTAAATAATGCAAGTAAAAGGCATTTAAAGAAAAATGCAAAATATAATGGGATAGAGGGGGTAATAATAAGTACATTAAAAGACATAACTTTATTTTTTTGGTAATGAAATGAAACAATAAATATAGAATATATATATTCATTCTTAAATTGTGTCTATTAAAAATATCAATAAATAAAATAGGATAAGGAATGAAAATCAATTTTGAGGAAATATATTTAATCTATACTATATATAAAAGTAAAATCATCCTATTTCATTTTTCTGCCCAAACTTTTGTAGTCAATTAATTAAATATTTTATTGGTCAAATAATTAATAAAGCTTATTTGGTAAGAAAATGTAAAATGAAAATTAACTTGGTAATAGTGTTTCTATATTCACGTATTAACATAATAATATAATACCGTGTATAAAAGACATATTAATTAAGTAATAACATAATAGCATAATTGGTAATATTTTATATGGTTTTCTATAATACAATTTCCATTATAATAGCATAATTGATAATATTCTAACCAAATAAATGTACACGTTCAATATTAGAATTTTTTTTAATAATTTTATCTTTAATTTTATTATTTAAATATATAATAACAAAATATGTTATTCGTGCATCGTACGGATAATTGGGCAATTATTTGCTCGAATTCAAGCAAGGATAACATCAGAAAACATAATCGATCCAACCAATTTCATCAATTGCGCAATATAATATTCGATATTATAATTTATATAATTATATATCGATCTAAATATTCTTAAAATATTATAACAAAATTCATTCCGTGCAACGCACGGGAGAAAATGCTGATTTTTTAAAGACTTTTATCTTTGTTTAATTTTTCACATTTCTAGTTCTAGTTATTTTTATTTTGGTCTGTTTAAATCTAATGCTCTAATTTAGGATTTTGCCACTAAACTTTCTTCTCTTTATCTTTGTGACATATTATGTTGTTTTTTCTTACTGTCCATTTGCTCATTATGATTGTTGAATGTGTATATTCCTTGGGCCCCATCGATAACATCCATACAACGTTCTACATCATTGAGCTCCCATAATGGTTCTCACCTACTTCATGCATGAGATTCATTAAGGGAGTCCCATTTTTCTCTTCTTCTTTTCATACTTGTGCACATTGTCTACCCTTTTTGTTAATTGCTTACCTGTTTTTTTCCCCTTGTGTTCAATATTTTTAGTTATACCCCCTATTGTGTTTTCTTTGCTCTTGCATTGAGGGTGATGCAACATTTTAAGTGTGGGGGAAGGGATGAAATGGGTAATAGGTAGTGCAAAAATTTTTGTTTGAATGTTTTATCTTGAGTTAATTCCAGCAATGGTCCTCCGACTATGTTGATTTTTCAAAATTAGTCCCTGACTTTTAATTTGGACAATTTAGGTCCCTTGACTTTCAAATTCTTTCCAATGTTGGTCCTTTCGTCAAATTTTGGTTAAATTGAGGTCAAATGAAGGGGTAAAATTGTCCATTCACTTGTTTAGTGTATTATTACTCGTATTTCTCCTATCCTATACGTTGTATATATGAATATAATCTCAGTCGAAGTCTCAATCGAAGCCATATAATCTCATTCAATGTCTCTTCGACTGATATTATATTCATATATATAGCGTATATGACAGAAGAAATACGAGTATACAAGTGAACGGACAATTTTACCCCTTCATTTGACCTCAATTTAACCAAAATTTGACGAAAGGACCAACAATGGAAAAAATTTGAAAGTCAATGGACCTAAATTGTCCAAATTAAAAGTCGGGAACTAATTTTGGAAAATCAACAAAGTCGGAGGACCATTGCTGGAATTAACTCTTTTATCTTGGCAATTTGAATTTTCAAAGTATTTGTGTCCAATCTTAGCATCTCTTGAATTTTGTTTCACTTTTTATATTTTGTTTTACTTTTTATGTTGAGTTTATGTTGAATTTCTATTTTTCTCTTAAAAATGACACTTACCAATTTTTAGAGTTTAGAGCCACACCTCAACACACACTTCACACATGAGACCATGCGATGATAAAGACACTAGTTACACCCCCACTCCATATTCCACCACATTCACCCTTCATTTATCCCTTAGGTGTAACCAAGTTGAACCAAACTTGTTCTCTTTATAACTCTTCAAGGCTAGCTCCTCTTGACCCACTGGTAGGGATGTAAACAAATCAAATATTTTTAATTCGATTCGTGATTCGAATTCGAATATTTTGATTTGAGTTCGAATCCGAATTTGAATACATATTTCGAATCGAATTTAATTCGAATTCGAATACGAATCAGAATATATTTGATTTGACTATATTCAAATATATGTATTAAAACTTTTAAAAATTAGTATATTAATAGAATATTAGTATAGTAGTATATTAATAGAAAATTTTATGTTATTTAAATTTAAATTTTTATTACATTTTATCTTAATTTATTGGAAAACTTGTAAAAAAATAACAAGTTAGGCATTTTGAATTCAAATATTTGAGTCGAATCGAATATATTCGAATAATGTAGCCGAATCGAATACGAATAAAATTTTAGATTCGAATATTTGTCGAATACGAATACGAATAGTTGTCAAAATAGTCGAATTTGAATCGAATAGTAAGATATTTGACTTGATTCGATTCGTTTACACCTCTACCCACTGGTCTTACTTATTCTTGACTCAAGTGTGCACAAGTCCTTGGTTTGTTTGGATAGAATTTGTTTGATAGTCTAAAGTGAAGAAAATGTTTCATTAAGGCAAAATGGGAGTTTGTGAGGTTTACAATTGTTAATGCCATGTACTCTGCCAGGTGAACCTTTAAGGTACCTCAACACCCTGTGAGCTGCAACCAGATCACTGTCCCTTGGTTTGTCAACAAATTGGCTCAACAGTTTGCACCCACACAATTTTTTTCGATTAGCTTTTTGATAAAGTCATTTTGCATATAGTCAGCTACCAGCTAACAACTAATTTAACAAATATCTTTCTACAATAAGCCAATACTATCAACTAATCAAACCCAGTAACCCAGCTAACAATTATCCGCCAAAAACTATTTACCAAATGCCCCCGTCCTCTTTTTGTCCTTCATACTCTCGGCTCTCCTCTCCACTCCAACCTGCAAAAGGTTTTTCTGCAAAAGGAAATGAACTATTGTACATTGGCCATATTGCAGTATTTGCAACAACTACTTAGTTTGCAAATAATCTTTCTCCAGGACCTTCAATTCAGTTTGGAAAATGGAAATAATGATATTATCGCATTTAATGGCTGATGAGACTCCAAGCATAACTAACTACAACCACTTTAACTACATTCGTTCAGTGACATTCTTGAACTTAAGTGGCTGCATAAATGTTCTAGACTTCTAGCTAATTGCTAACAGCCAATACCTGTCCAACTAGGCAAAATGTGTGAACACATGGAAAGTGGGGTGGATGAAGAAAAGAAAAGTATTGAGACTCTTCCAAGCATTCAAAATAACTAAAACAAAGATTGCCTGGGTGAAGCTTTCTTGCCTAGGGTTACCTCCCAAACCAATGGTAAGAATGGTCCTTTCTTGTTCAAGTACTCCCTAACAGCTTTCTCATCAAGGTAATAACCTTTTTGCCTCAGTGTTTGAATCATGTTTTGGGCATCCTCCAATGTTTTCTCCTTACAATACCCATCAACCAAACCAATGAACGTTGCTAAGTTAGGTGAATGTCCTGCCTCCAACATTTCCAGACAGAACATAAATGCATCCTCCAATCTCTTTCCTTGGCAAAGCCCCTGGATCAAGATGCTATAAGTGAAAGCATTAGGAATAATGCCATTGCTTTGCATTTTTCGGAAAATTCTCACAGCATCATCATGATTATAAGCCTTGCAGAACCCCTCGACTACAGCAGTGTATATAACTACTTCCGGAAGGGTACCCTTTTCACGCATAAGCCCAAAGAGCTTCATTGCCTCTTGAACCAATCCATCCTTGCAAAGCCCATCAAGCATTGCTACAGCATTTGGAATCAACCCAGTTTCTTTCATTTTTTTAAATATCTCATCTGCATCTTGCAGTGGAGGTGGTGATTCCTCAGCAGAACTCTCTCCTTTGAGAGGATTGGTATGATTTGGGTCGCTTTTTTCATGGTCAAATCCAAGTTGAAATCTCTTGAGAAAATCTTCGCCACTACTAGCCTGTGGACTCTGATTTCTATCTTGCCCATCAGGTCGGTTGAAACTAGCAGAAGGCCTCCTTGCCTGCCGTTGGCCCCGGGGAATAAACGGGGGTCTTCTAGACTCATCTCTCAATGGCCTATTGGGTATAGGCTCAGGAGGAGAAAAGTTTGACTGAGGGGTATTTGGGTTAGGAGAGTTGGGAGTATTATTGTAGTGTTGATGATCATCAAATTTGACAGAACTACAGAATGAGCGTAATTTCAAGAGCTGAACATAGCAAAGGGATTCATTCAGCAAGAAGGAAAGACTATGTTGATGTTTAGAGTAAACACTGCTGCCTCTCATTCTCAGCAATGCTGCCATGTCTATTACCTGCAAAGTCTTGACCACGTTATTAACTCTTTGAACTGAATTTGGGAATGTTAAATTAGCTGCATGCCAAAGTAGAACCCAACCCGGTAGCAGAAACTTCTATGGCTTTTACCCAAGAAGATTACCACTCTCTGTAACACCAGACAGATGGAAATACTCTTCACACCCTTTGAATGCTTCTTTTGTCTGCAGGCAAACCAGAAAGAGTAAGACAGCATACGTGGGAACAGAGCAGGATAATGAATTAGTGGTTTATCTATAAGCAAAAACCTAACCTTAGGTACCATGACTATGCACTCAATAGTCATTTGAATAGCATATAGTTGCCGGAGAACCATCACCAATGCTATTAATTTTTTTTTAGGGTGACAGAAGGAAATCAGCTGTCTATACCCAAGGTGTACACGGTAAACCCCACCTTGTGACCCTAACCGACAAAGAGTAAACCAACCTAGCTTGTAGCTCAAACTGAGAGTCGAACTTGTAATATTATAGTTATCAAATCGAACAGCCTGAGCAACTAACTTAGCTATGTTGGTCTAATCAATGCTTTTAATTTTGTTCGCCAACAGTGAGTAACAATGCCACTAATCTCTTCCTTACCATCAGAAAACTAGCCCTTTAGACATAATATATCTATTATCGGCTTAAACAAGGATTCAAAATCAGGAATTTGAAATCTTGAGGATGGAAAATTTAGGGCAAATCATGTAATTTTACTTCTACAGGCACTGGCGAGAATTTTGATTCCAATCGAACTACAAAAAACCGCGCGATTACTCAAAGGCACAACCAAACTCCGCCAAAACCCTATAAAAGAATATAGCCAAACCCCGGTATAACCCAGTAAAGATGGAAATAAATTGCATGCGATCGAAGAAATGAAGAAGAGAAAGATAGGACGTACCGTGAATGGCACTTAGCTTCAAGTTTCTTGTTGGCATAAAATTTGGCGTTCCGGCGTCGGAGTATATGGTGAGGACTGAGGACTGAGGAAGATGGAATGAAATATTAGGGTCGCGTTTCTGTTAAAATATTCAACTATTCATGTTCATCTAGCCATCTAGATTCTAGGCAAGGGCCAAGGAGTATCACTTTATTCTTTTACATATTTTTTTTAACCTTATTTTGTTAAACTTTTTAAATTTGTTCTTTATGCTTATTAATATTTTTATACTACTATTTTAGACGTTACTTGAATTTCTAAATTCTAAGTCTCTCCCTTAAATTTTGTATATAAACATTTTTCTTGTGACCACATATAAAAATAAGAATAGGCTAAGATATTAGGCTCCCTTAATTATTGTGTGAACTGTGAATCTGTGATCTATATAGTGCTCTGTAAACTATAACAAATAGTACATTTTTAATATACTAAGGAGGCGTTTGGTTCAAATTATATAAGATAACTAATGTTATATTTGCTTAGGAATATAATATTCTCATGTTTAGTTCAAGTTACGCAATTTTCCTAAGGAATGTAATATAACTCCACATGAAGGTTTTAGCTATTGGAAGGGAATGTGAGATACATCTCAATTTTCTAGGTAATCTCACATTCCCTTATCTTATTACTGTTGTCTTATTTTCATACTTCAATTTTAAATCAAACACAGGAATAACATTCCTAGTTATCTAACATTCTGTGAACCAAACACCCCCTAAAAGTACATTATTTGTGTACTGAATTTACATTTACATTATACAAAATAATGTACTTTTTTTGAAAACCAAAATAATGTACTTTTAGTACTCAAATAATGTATTTTTTCTGAATATAATATACATTTTTAATATATTAAAAATATATTATTTGTGTATTAAATGTATATTATTTGATAATATGGTCAACATAATTGTGTAGACCATGGTCCACACAATAATATTAGTGTATTGGGGGGCCATTTATCCAATTGGGCCATTGATTTTGGCCAGTTGGGCAGATTATTTATTGGGAGAATAATCATTTTATACCTTCAATTATGTTATAATGGTTAGCTCAGTCCTTTTAATTATATTACTTTCGTCCCATTTTGATTGTTTGGTTCGTTTAACGAGGCTTGACTGAAGTTATTTTTAATCCAATTTTTCATAATATTAAGTTTAGAATTAATATATAAACTTTATATATTTAGAAACTACATTAAAAGTACTATTAAACACAAAGAAATTAAATTTAAAAATAATAAAAAAATTACTAAAGAAAATAAGCAATGAAGAAAGAGTTGGTTTGACCAATGAATAGTAAATAAGACAGGTAAAATGGGACAGAGGGAGTATATGCTACCAAATTTTGAGGAACTAAAATAGTCCTTCGCCATTTAAAAAAAAAAATAGTCATTCTCCTTTATTTATTTCATTTGTTTACTGACCAATTGCAGCCCGATTGTGCCATATTAAGGGCCCAGAGTCTTACTAAAGGGTGTGTAACAGTTTTAGTTATTAGGAATGAATATCAAATCTTTTAGTGTGGATTCAGATGGATTAACGATGGCAGTAGAAGATGAAGGGGTTGCCCCTAATAATTCTCATGTTGTGGGATTAACATCAAGTGTTTTCGTCAAGTTGATTTGATCCATTTGCATGCGGGCGATGCATAGTTTGTCAATGAAGAAAATGAGCAAAACTATTGAGGAAAAAAGACTAACTCAATCTTCTCAAAAAAAACTCAATTTGAAGTTTATTTTACACAGAGAGCTAAGGCTAGGAAATGATGGTGCATTAATAATTCGATCATTGAGTGAAAGGTTAAAAGAGAGTGGGGGTTATTACTTATTAGGAGGTATTCATGGAACAAATATACACTGACTTCTATTTATGATTGACAAATGTAATTTCTTGCACGGGATTACAACGCGAAAAAGGTAAAAAATTTTAAATTCATATCAACTCAATCCAATTTACTAATCAATCATGTGTTATTGTAATATAATGTTGTCATATACAACTAGACTTGAAAGTTTGTGTAATTAAGTTCATTAATTAATGGGTGACACGATAATTGCACGAATACGATAAAGCCAAACATGAACACATATGTTAAGATTAATATGTTTGAGTTATAAATAATACGAACACGAACACAATTTTTAAATTGGTTGATATAATGGAAACATTTAGTTAACAAGTTTTAGTCCAAACGATAACATGTTAGAATGGTAATATAATTTTTTTAGAAAATAAAAATTTAATTTTTTTTTTATTCTCAAAAAAAAATTTAATTTTTTTAAATTTACTATAAAATCCAACAAAATAGCAAATATATCCAATTCATAACATACAATAATATTCATAAAATTATAAAATAATATATAAGAATCATAATTGATGCTAATAGTTACGGTTCTTAACATGTTAAACAAGTTGGCCCCTTAAAACACAAAAATAACAATTTCTTAATGATTCTACCCATTAAGGACTTGGAATATATACATTAAAACTAAATACTAACAAGTTATTTTTTTGTCCAGTTTCGTGTCATGTAGAAACAAGCCTAGTAAAAAATTGCAACGTACGTGATGACCCCCTTATGAAAATTAGATATTGATCCTCCCACCTAAGAGGTCACTAAGTTACGGCCGGAGGCGAGGAGTTTCGCCTTTTTGTGAGCAAGATAAATCATTCCAAAGGTTAAACATTAAAAAAAAAAAATTGTGATTTTTTATTGAAAAGAAAATTATCTAGGAAAATTGAGTCTTATGATGGATCATGAATCGTGTATATATTTTGTCCAACTATGTTAAAATTAAAATTTGCACCATATTAATAAATACGGAGTACTATATATTGATAGATCTACACATACACATATGTATTCAATTATTCATCAAAGTATATGCTTATTGTAACATGCATTTTCAAATTCGATATAAGGAATCGTTGAATCGTGTTTGATATAAAATTTGAATCGAGACTATGAGGCGTATGTGTACACGGTTACTATCTAGCTAGTGTCTTAAATTATAAATAGTTAATACTATAGCAAGCTATGACAAAGCATTTTCACAATGAAATCCTCTAGTGCAGGTTCAAACGGATCAGTGGCAGCAGTAGAAGATGAAGGGATTGCGACTAGTAATTCCCATGTTGTGGGGTTCACATCAAGCGTTTCTGACAAGTTGATTTGATCCATTTGCATGCGATGTATAGTTAGTTTGTCAATGAGGAAAATGAGCAAAACTAATGAGGAAATTAAAAAAAAGGCTAACTCAATTAAGGCTAGGAAATGCACATTGAATTCTATTTATGATTGACAAATGTAATTTCGTGCACGGGATTACCACGCGAAAAAAGCTAATTAAAAAGATTTAAATTCATATCAACTCAATCCAATTTACTAATTAATCATGTGTTATTGTAATATGTATAATGTTGTCATACACAACTAGACTTGAAAGTTTGTGTAATTAAGGAACTTAATGGGTGGCACGATAATTGCACGAATACGATAAAGCCAAACATGGACACATATGTTAAGATTAACATGTTTGAGTTATAAATACGAACACGAAGTAGAAGACGAAGGGGTTGCCACAAGTAATTCTCATCATGTTGTGGGGTTCACATCAAGTGTTTCTGACAAGTTGATTTTATCCATTTCGCATGCAATGTATAGTTTGTCAACGAGGAAAGCGAGCAAAACTAATGAGGAAAAAAGACTAACTCAAATTGAAGTTACTTTATTTTACATAGAGAGCTAAGCTAGGAAATGATGGTGCATTTATAATCCGATCATTGAGTGAAAGGTGAAAAACGAGTGGGGTTATTAGGAGGTTTTCATGGAACAAATGTACATTTTAAGTTCTATTTATGATTGATAAATGCCGCACTTCATGCAGTGTTTGCAAAAAAGTAAAAAAAATTTGAATTCAGATCAATTCAATCCAATTTACTAATCACATGTTATTGTAATATGATGTTGTCACACACAACTAGACTTGAATTTTGTGTAATTAAGTTCATTAATGGGTAACACGATAATTGCACGAATAATGTAAAGCCAAACATGGAAACATAGGTTAAGACTAACATGTTTGAGTTATACATACACGAACAAATTTTTTAAACAAGTTGATATAATGGAAACATTAGTTCACAAGTTTTAGTCCACGCGAAATTGTACAACACGATAACATTTTAGAATGGTAATATGATTTTTTTTTAGAAAATAAAACTTTAATTTTTATTTTAATTTACTATTAAATCCAACAAAATAGCAAATATATCCAATTCATAACATACTATAATATTCATAAAATTATAAAATAATATCTAATAATCATATGCTAATATTTACAAGTTAAATGGGTTCTTAACATGTTAAACAAATTGGTCCATTAAAACACAGAAATAACAAGTTCTTAATGGTCCAACCCAATATGGACTTGGAATACATTAAAACTAAATACTAACAAGTTATTTTCATTGTCTAATTTCGTGTCATGTATAAACAAGTCTAGTAAAAAATTGCAAGGTTTATCCACGACAAAACACTATATATAGAGAGGAGTTCAAATTACAACAAAGTCCTCTTGTAAAAAGTGAGGAGTGATTGTAGCCGTCAATTAAGGTTCATCAATGATTGATGGTTTCAGTAAATTTAAAAAATATAAATATATATTGAGTTATTTTATAATTATTGTAAATTTTTTAATTTATAACATTTATAAAATTAACCCTACATCTACTTCATTTATTTTCCAACAAATCTTAACTGTTATCTACCCAAATGATGGATCATATTAGTGCTTACTTTTTACTTGAGAGATATTCTCCATAAACTCTTCCATACATATTTTATAGTTACGTTTCCTTATTTAATTATTTAGGGGTGGTTTGATAATTTTTCATACCTTCTCCTTCTCCCATAATTTTTTATACCTGACTTGAAGTAATGTTGGTGAAATGTAGAATTAGGTCAAAATTTTCTAAGTGCACAAGACCAATTGCAGTAATAAAACTCACATAGAATTTTGGGATGTTTAATCAAAAAAATAAAATAATAAATATAATACCGTATGGACAACCTTAGTCATGTTGATTGGACAATTGATTTAGTAACTATAAGGTTTTGCTGTCAAATGCAATTTAGCAAGCTTGCATGCATTTCAGAGTGTAATCAAAAGAAAAGCAAAAATGAATTTTTCTTTTCCACCTCATCTTTTCAGGGTTGGGAATAGCCTTAGCACATTAACTCCAATTCGAAAAAAATTGTGAGTATAAGGTTTTTATTTTAACACACAAATTTTGATTATATGAGTGATGTAATAATGATATACTATAAAATCTGGGATTATGTTAGAAAGAGTCATAGCATTATAGCATACCAATTGATCATATCCATGCCTATTTACAACCATATTTAGAGAGCATTTGAAACAAGTTAAGATTACTAGTCTACAAAGAAAAACTATTATAGTGATAATAGATATCTATCTCACTAAAGCAAACAACATATCAGTTTCAGAGACTATTGTGAGCTGGATTTCTCATTTTCTTGCAATATCATACTGTGTGTACACTAAGATGTTGAGTTTGATCAGATTAATGATGTTGTAGTGTCAGGTGTAGTATGACGACGAATATCAGGCAGATCCAAACTAGTCGAAAATTTGAGCCATCTTTTCTTCTCGACGTGCTTAAGACACGGCTGCAATGCCAGCCCGATGGCGACTGCAACGAGGCTTACGATTGCAACTTTAGCCGAGGAGAACGCCAAGACGACGCATATAAGCAAGGTAGGCGGTATGCACATCAGAAAAGCTCCAATTGTGCCAAAGGGTATCTTGTATGGTCTCGGGGCGTTTGGCTGCTTAATTCTCAGCCAGATGAATGCTATGAACTCTAGTATCATTCCAAAGCTGTAGAGGAAATTCTCTGCTGCTATAATCTCCTGAAAGCTGAGCCAGGAGAGTATGATCACCCCGGATGCTGAGAAGAGGATCCCGATCAGCGGGGTTCCATGGCGAGACCTCCTCGAAAAGAACTCGGGGAGCATCCCTCGTTCGGCCATGCCAAGAAGCTGAAACGAGTCGCTGCTCATCTCGGCCACGAACATCCCTATGTTCGACACGGCTGCAGCCCCTTCAATCCACCATCTCAGCCACGCCCCGCCTATGATTTTCGCCACATCCGAGAAGTACCCATCGGTCCACTGATCGCGCTGGAGAGGAACGGCTCCCGTCCCGGTTAAAACCGGGAAGAAGTACCCCAAAACCACTAAAATCATAGCAAAAAACAGAGCCCTTGGCAGGGTTTTCTTAGGGTTCTCCACTTCCCCTGCTAATGTACTTATTGAGTCCCAATAGTTTAGGTTCCAAAACAGAGTATTGAGATATAGATTCCAATCTACATTATGGATATCTGCTACTAACCATCTTTTAGGCCTTATTTTGGGAATAGAAATCAGCCCCATAACCACAAAGGGAAGAATTGAGAAAACCCCAAGGATAACAGCAAAGAATCCCACAATAGTTAAACCCCTATAGTTCAAGAAAGTGAGCACAACAGTCAAACCCAATACTGCTGAAACCCTAGGAAGGCCACCACCTAAAGCAGGGATCTCAGATTTGAGATAATCAAGAAACATAACAGGATAAAGTGCATTATCAATAACCCCACTCAGCCATTTCATCCAACCTTGCTGGAAACCCCAGAAAGGGCCCAAAGCAGAAGAAACCCACACCACATAGCCACCATTTTCAGGGAACATTGTGCTCATCTCAGCCGTTATCAGCGCCTCTGGGACACTCCATATGAGAGGGAACAACAAGAACCCAAGAAGAGCAAGAAGGGGGCCCGCTGCCCCCACGCTATCCTCCACGCCAAATGGCCCTCCCGATACTTCGTAGAAGATGATAAAAACTAAGGGCAAGAGTGAAACTTTCTTGCCTCTGTTTTGTCTGGGAGGAGGAAGAGGAAGAGGAAGAGGAACTTCGCTAACCACTGCGCATTCTGGGCCATTACGTTCTCCAGTTGAAGAAAATGGGGTGTCTCTATTAGGTGTACCCCGCGATTTCTGCATTTAGTAAGACAACAACACAACCCAAATCAGAACAACAACATTTTCCTGCAGAAACTAACTTGTTTTTCTTCAATTAAGAGTCATCAAATAGGAGACAATATATGGATTTATAAGATCATTGGTTAGAATAATTAGTTGAAGTATGTTTCCAAAAAAAAAAAAAAAAAGAATAATTAGTTGAAGTATGATTTCATTCATGTGCATTATAACTCAATTGAGTAATTCTAACTCAATTTTAGTCTTAGTTTGTAATATGGTATCAAAACCTGTTCGGTCTCATTTTTCATTTCAAGGTAGTTTGTACTTCAAAGCCCCAAACCAATGGTGCACCACAAATCAACCCTTAGTGCACCACAAACTAGCCCTTAGTGCACTACTCAATGGGGGTGTCAAACCCGTGGGTCATAGGGAAAATCAACGAGTTTGATAGACCCATCAACAAGTTCAATAGACTCATTGGTCTAACAATACTGCTCAATGGTCCTATTGAACCGAGTGCACTTTTTTCAATTACTTGGTAGTGCAATACGAACTGAAGCTTAGTGCACCACAGACCCCAACACTTAATGCACCACAGAAATATACATGATGCACAAAATTAACAAAATGACATTACGTTTTTTCCATTTCCATTGATTTTCAATCACTTGTGGTGCACCACATAGCATACCATAGTGCACCACAAATCAATGTTTAGCGCACCATAGATCATCACTTTGTGCACCATACAAATACACATGGAGCAAAAAATTATAAAAATATCACCGCATTTTTTTTTTCTTTTCATTGATTTTCAACCGTTGATCTGAGCTCATCCAATGGAAGAAAGTTACAGCATCTGATCTGAATTCTCTCTCTCTCTCTCTCTCTCTCTCTCTCTCTCTCTCTCTCTATATATATATATATATATATATATATATATATATATATATATATATATATATATAACATGGTGGATCAACTGAGATTCTATACAAATTTTGTAATATAAACACCGCATCCAATTTGATTCATTATAAGTTTAATATTTTAAGACTCATCCTTAACTTATCATTTGCTATCACCGAAAAAAAAAAAAAAAAAAAAAAAAAAAAAAAAAAAAAAAACTCTTATTATCAATTACTTATGACCTGATCAACTCCACCACAAGCTAAAAGAAAATTTAATATAATGGGCAAATTCTCCTATGAAACTGTCTCATAAATTCTCATTCATGAGACGAGTCAAGATTTTTGATAAGTATTACTGTATATTTTTTCACACAAGTATTACAATTTTCATCATAAGCAACTCTTCAACCGTTGAGCTCTTAATATTATATTTTGGTTTAGAAATATTACATTTTTCATTAAAGTTATTACATTTTTTGTTACAAGTATTAGATTTTTTCTCATAAATAACAATTAAACAATTTATTCATAATTAATACAAAGTATTATATCTTCATCATGACTAATTATTTAACCATAAATATTACATTTTGATTTAAAAGTATTATATTTTTCTTTATAAATAAGGAACAATTTATTTCATGATTAGTATTCTGATATTACATTTTCTGGCATAAGTATTTGTTTAACATTTTATGAGAATAGTTTTAGTAGGTGGGAGTTGTCAGGTCAGATGATATATACTCCCTCTGTCCCATTTTACCTGTCTTACTTTCCTTTTTAGTTTGTCCCAAAATAGTGTCCACTTTCTAAAATTAAACATAATTATCATTCTACATTTCCCAATTTACCCTTTTGACTTTTCAACTTTTTAGACCATTAATGAGATAAGTACAAATGTACAATTGTACTTTGTACAAATAACACCTACTTTTGAAGGGCAAAATTGGAAAGTTAATATCATTTGTTGTGTTGTATTAAACACCGTGCAAAAAGTAAATGAGACAAACAATTAGGGACGGAGGGAGTATATGACAACCGAAACAGTAATATAACATCACTGATACGATCATAAATAATCTAAAATACAATTTGACACAAAACAATTATTTTCGTAAGTTTGACTTCTTTTTAAAATACACATAAATATTATTTCAATATTTTTTTATTACTTTAAAGATTATTATATAGCTAGTGGAAGTGTGGAACACAGACTGCTGGACTTCAACTTTAATGTAGTCAATAAATTCCGTACGTTTCTACTTTTAATGAAACAGTTGGATTGCGCTGTGTGTGTTATCCTAATCCCTCACGCAACTAATTAACTAAAACCAACTAATTACAATCCTATTATCCTAATCAACCAAAAAAAAAAAAACAAAACTCTTAATTAGCCTATCCTCGACTAAATCACACGATTGTGCCATCTCGTGTCCCCATTCAACTACCCCTTATACTATTCGGATCAATTAAATTGCACTACTCTATCATACTGATCTAAAATATCATTCAATATTGTTCGTTTCTAAAAAATCACATTATTTATAGTCCTGATATGACTATTTTTGTGTTATTATTATTAATTATTACAAAATTAACTCACTTTATTTTCCCTTATCTTTACTTAGTAAGGAAAGAAAGTATGACGAGAATATATACGTTTTGAGTCAATATTATTTTAGTAATTTTTTATATTGACAAACTTTTGTTTAAATATTGTGTTTTTTGTTGCTTTTGGTCATCTAGTAGATTTTTTTTGGTAAATGACTATACTATTTTGAGACAAGGTAAAGAAAATGTAATTTCATAATTTGATCCTCTTAATAAGTCATTCCAAATTTGAAAAAAGAAAAACTTAGTCATCCAAATTATTCCAGCACTAAGTATAACGTTAAAACCAATTAATTAGGCTCCTAATTACGGTGAAACTCTTAATTACAGAAGAACAAGCGCCGCCATGTTCTTACAGGAAAAAGATTGAAAAGAAGGAGAAAATTAAAGCCGAATCTGATCGAAGCAGACAATTGAGGGAAAGGAAAGGCGATTTACCTCATCATGGTTGTTGTCAGAGCAATTTTTTACAGCAGATGTTGGGTGGAGCTGTGGTTGTTTATCGTGACCATTGGTGGGGATCATCTCAACGGTGGACGGCGGCCCGCCGTCGTCTGACCCAATCGGCGCCATTTCAGTTCAAGCTGTTGTCGGCTCTGAATGTCAGGGAACAGGAGTGAAGCATAGCAGTGGAAGAGCAGAAGAGAGAGATGAGCAATAAGGAGGAGACACTCTTAACATGCTACAATTATGATATATGATCTCAGGAGTGGTGGGTGGGTGGGAGTATATGGGCTATGAAATTCACCACACACAGAGAGAGAGAGAGAGATGAGATAAGTAATAAATCCAATAATGGCTATTTTAGGGGGTGTGCGTGTATAAATATATAGAGGTCAAATCAAATGAGAGTTACCTCTTATTTTCTTTCCAAAAGGTTGAATCCAATCCCAAAGGTTCCCATGTCTCGGTGATCTAAATCATGGTAACTCAGTTAAACCATGGAAGCTAGACATTTACTTACTGCCCGGCTTTCTTCTCAAACTTCACTCCTGTGACCAACTTAGCTTCCCATGCAGGCAGAATTACCTCTTATTGTGTTGTCCCACTAGTAGCAGTGTGAGAATATCTTAAAATGAGGGGCTCCTTGTGCGTAGTAAGCAAAAGTCTATCAGTTAAGTAACCATAACTAATAAACGATCGAGTTGGGATGCCTGGATAGGCGAAAGTAAAGTTTAATTGTGAATGATTGTGTGGATAAGTAATTGTGCACCTTGAAAACATGTATTTTTGTAATTAATTTTGTAATTAGAATTGTGCATCATGTAACGTCTTATTATTATTATTATTTTTTTTTAAAAAAATGAGGTGACATTTTCGATATTATCACCAACTCTATTACTATAAAATCTATAACATTATACTCTGCCCCAGGGTCGATTTTTTTTATTTGCGTGGCCCTATGCTGATAAATAAGTGAGACCCTATCAAAGTATAAATAAACTGTGAATTGAAGAAAAATGTAAAAAATCTAATTTTGAATCAAGCAAATACATATATTAACTATTGGGCAAGGGCTAGACTAAGGGCCCCAAAATTTTGAGGTCCTGTGCGGTCCGGTCTGCTCTGCACTTCTCATAATTTTTCAAGAATGCACATAAACATTTTCGGATAAGTTTCAACGAGTTCTGAAGACAAAACGTTTTTCAAATGAGATAACGCTTCCTCACTAAGGCCATGTTTGGTTGGGAGGAAAATCACTTCCGAGGAAAACCACTTCCTTCAAATAATGGAAAATGTATAGTTCTTGTGTTTGGTTCATTGGAACTCACTTTCCAATGGAAACTGAGTTTCTCAAAAATGAGGAAAAGAAATTCTTTGGATGGAGCTCGGATTTTATTTTCCAGATTGGTTGGAAACAATTATTGATCTGGGAAGACTATTTTGCCCCTTTGTTTTCTTCCTCCTCCCGTGTCTTCTTCCTCCCTACCAACTGAAAAGCCCGTGCCGCCTCCGGTCGCTGCCGGCCGCCTCTGCCTCCGCCTCGCCAGTCCGCCACCTCAGCTATGCGCCTCCGCATCGCCACCTCGCCAGTCACCGCCTGCCTCCGCCTCGCCACGCTCTGCCTCTCTAGCTCTGCTGCTGACTTCTTCGACCAGAGAATCTAAGAAGGGAGTGAAGAATGTAGAAATCTATGTTGACTGCTTTCGACGGTTCAACCACACGGGAATGGAGGAGAATGAACAAAACCTAATTGAAATAATTGGGCCCCCAAATTGAAACAGAAATAGAAATAATAATAATAATATGGTTGTGGACTTGCTGCCTTGCTGCCATTGCTTGTTTACCCTTTGAATAATAATAATAATAATAGTAGGGGTATATAAGTCATTTTACATATTATTCCTTAACCTAACCAAACAACAGAATTTATTTTCCCAACAACTTCTTTTCCACCAACCAAACAACAAAATTTATCTTCCTGGTAACTACTTTTCCACGGAATTTCACTTCCACTTCCCTTCAAATACTTTCCGCGAACCAAACATGGCCTAAGTTTTCAACTTTCCATGCTACATAGAAAAACATTAAATGAACATGATATGAAATCCTATATCCTATCCTATATATAAAAAAGCAAGATGTTTTTGGCCAAAAATTTTGACTCCAATTCCCGCCTACCCAATACGCTGCCGTTTTGGAAACAAACTTCTGGGATGCCTACATTAATTATGATATTTATTTAAAATGGCTGAATTTAAAACGAGTCTGTTCGAAATACGCATAAAAGTCTTTGGAAAACGAAATATTTGTATTAAACATCATTTCTCTATGCCACAACTGAATTAGAATTATTTTTACATTTAATGCTCAATGGTAGGCATCTATTGTGTTCACATTTACTACAAGAAACAAAGCATAATTGCAAGTTTCAATATCTATATTCATTGAATTACAAATGAATTTTACAATTTCCAAAACTAATATTAATTTAAATTAATAGAGATGAATTTAAATTCAAAATAAATTAATAGAGATGAATTTTACACCTATACATCACTTAAACACTATATAAGAAGGCAGTATCACACCCAATACAACCAAATTTGTTCCTGTTGGCTGAGTAGTCTGTTTGTCATATTGGAGAGCAATATGAACTCTTTGAGGCTGCGATAGGAGGACAAAGCAGAAGCTCCATTGAGACTGCAACTGAAGAATGGAGTGTCATTTTCAGCTATAATAGCAGGTAAGTCTTCCTCCTCTAATTTTGATGGAATAGTGAATGAATGCATAAACACATATTGTGCTCCAACTGTTTGTATGTATATAGATTTTGCAGAAAAGCCATTCCAATAAAAAGTGGTGGAGCAAACAAATTATTATGGTAAAATAAATATAGCTTTTTTAACCCAAGGAAAAGAATAAACAGGTCTATCCCATTTAAACCACATGAATGGGGCAAGTAATAGTATGGACACACATGCTCAGAATGTAATATAGAAACCCTTTTTAGAATTTCAACAGCATACCAAGCATGGCATTGACACCTGAAATGAGCGTATTATGATCACAATAGGAAGAAAAACTCAAATTCAAGTTGGTTTGTGCCTATTCTTAGATTCTAAATGATAATGTGCTCATATAAAGTCTGGTATTCCATTTGTCTCTTGAGTTTGAGTAAATGGTAATGTGCTCATAATAAAAGTAAAGCAATACGTATATTTTCTGTAAAAAAAGATGAGAACATGGAGTTCATATTTTCACAATTAAGCAAGTCATCTATGGTTATATTACTAAAAATGCATTCACAGAATTTAAACATATTGCAGTACAAAAGGTTCAATTGCAAGCAAACAAGTCGAAATTTGATAATGTAGTACAAACAGTCATGAAGAGGATTTAATTGATCTGTTACCATAGGCTGCTCAAGGAAGAAGGAAATGGAAATAGATGCAAATAAAGGTACAGTAATATTACCAAACCTTAATAAAGAAAGCAATCACTCAGTGGCATTGATGTTTTTTCGATATCCCAAAAACGTGACTTATTGCATTTGAATCACTAGCATGTGCATATTAATTTCTGAAATCGGAAACGAAATTTGCTAAACTGGAAGAAGAATTGATAGATGAAGGGCGAAAAGAGTGATGAAACGAAAATTGAAAGGTTAAACCAAAACCCTAATTCTTATTCGTATGAGAATTTTGGACTAATTAAAACACTTACTTTACAGTAAAGGGTTCAAACACACCATTTGTTCGGTGGATTGCCTCTCAGGTATGCTGAGAGATCGGCTTCGAACTCGCAAGGGCTGAGGGCAGAGAGGCGAAGGCGCTTAGGGAAGAGAATCGGTTCCGGACAGGCTGGAAGGTAGAGAGAGACGACGAAAGCGCGGAGTCAGAGATCCGTTGCCGCGATGGATGAGAAGCGGAGCCGCCGATGGATGAGAAGCGGAGCCGCCGATGGATGAGAAGCGTAGCCGCCGTTGGAGGATGGAGCAGAAGCGGAGCGGCGAGGCTGTGAAACAGAGAGACGGTGAGGGCCGCACAGGATATGGGTAGGGTTAGGTTGTTCTGGTGTGTCATATTTGTATGAAATTTTGTTTTAAAAAAAGGATAAAGATTATTATTCTACATTTTTTTGAAAGAATTATTATTCTACATTTAATTGAGAGTAATAATTATTTAGTAGTTGTATGTGTTTTTTTTATTATATTATATATATATATATATATATATATATATATATATATATATATATATATATATATATATATATAGAAATAATTAAATATGGTATTTAAGTTTTATATTTGTTGTGTTGTGATTGTATATTTTGTTATGAATTTATTATGATTGATGATATAATTGGGAGTATTGAATTGCATTTCAGAACGGTACATTGCATACTCAAATACAAGAATAATAAGCACAAAGGTAGGGAATTAGCCTAAGACTAGGTGGAAGAAGCCTAAGACTCTAAACTGTCTAATAATTATTATATGTACTAGTATTTTCGCCCGTGCGTTGCACGGATTGGATTTGTTATAATATTTTAAGAATATTTGGATCGATATACAATTATATAAATTATAACATCGAATATTATATAGCGCAATTGATGAAATTGGTTGGATCGATTATGTTTTTTTGATGAGTTTGAGTCTCAATGGAGACAATGTTGACTTTTTGTGATTCAGTATGTTGAGAAAGTAATTATGAACAGATATTACACTAATATGTGTGTAATTATACTTTTATACCTTTAAGTATATTCATTTTCACCATATCGGATTTAGTTTTTTTCTTCCTATGCATCCCCTTCCAATTCCCCGTTCACCAAGAATTGAAAGAAAACAGGCGCAACAACAGAATTTGCAGATCAGATTTGACAGTGGAGATGTCTGGAATAATTGCATTGCGTTTCTCTTTTACAGTTCGCAGTATAGGATTAGGGATTTATATAAGGTTGTATCTTATTACGATAGAATTGTAGTATGATAGGAATTGTAATGTAGAATTGTAGTACGATAGGAATTGTAATGTAGAATTATAGTACGATAGAAATTGTAATGTAGAATTGTACAACGAATATGAAAATATAAAATAATCGCATCATAAATATTGTAGGACTGTTTTGGGAGGGAAGCTTAAAGTGAGGATTTTGTTTTTATATATAGTATAGATTAATAGTGTAGATTGCATTGCAGAGAAATATATATACTGAATTATTACCATTGGTAACTCTAGTCTAGAATTGTATTACGAATAGGAACGTAGGGAACAATATATATTTTATTAGGAATTCTATTTTAATTTACAATTGTATTAGGGATAAGAATTGTATTACCATATTTTACAATATTACGCAAACCATAATATTATAGGTCTGTTTTGGGCGGGAAGTTAAAACTAATGATACTGTTTTTATTAATAGTATAGATTGCATTGCAGAGAAATATATATACTGAATTATTATCATTAGTAATTCTAGTCTAGAATTGTATTACGAATAGGAACGTAGGGAACAATATATATTTTATTAGCAATTCTATTTTAATTTACAATTATATTAGGGATAGGAATTGTATTACCATATTTTACAATATTACATACGCACACCAAAATATTATAGTTCTGTTTTGGGCGGGAAGTTAAAACTCAGGATATTGTTTTTATTAATAGTATAGATTGCATTGCAGAGAAATATATATACTGAATTATTATCATTAGTAATTCTAGTCTAGAATTGTATTACGAATAGGAACGTATGAAAGAATATATTTTATTAGGAATTCTATTTTAATTTACAATTGTATTAGGAATTGTATTAGGGATAGGAATTGTATTACCATATTTTACAATATTACGCAAACCATAATATTATAGGTCTGTTTTGGGCGGGAAGTTAAAACTAAGGATATTGTTTTTATTAATAGTATAGATTACTGAGCATATTTTAATTAAATTTTTTATTATAGGTATTATTTTAATTAAACATATCTGTTAATAATTATTCATATTAAATCAAAGTAATTATTAAATGTTAAATTTTCAAATCTCATGTGGTATCTTCTTCTTTTTTTTTTTTTTTTTTTGTTTTTGTAGTATTATAGACTTTGTTACGATGTATTATTTGTTGATAACAATCTCATGCATTTGGTGTCTAATAAGTAATAACAAAATGCTGTATAATACTCAGTATATGCTGATAATATTTAACGATATTCAATATAACAACCAATTTAATATTTCTAAAGAGTTATACATTTCATAATGAGTTTTCATGAGTAATATTTATCAACAATAACATTACTTAAATTTTATGCCGTGCATCGCACGGGGGCAAATACTAGTTGACTAAAAATACGGCGAGACAATATTAATTGGGTAAAAAAAATAACATATGGTACTAAATTATGGTATATTTGATAATAAAAAAATGCAAAATGTGTTTTCTAAATATCTAAATATAAGAACAAGACAGATCCACGGACTTGTATACCTATTTTCAATTAATAATTGTACATGCATGAGACATGAGAGGGACCTAGCTATTAACAATCACAGGTAACAATCTCGCGGGTCTCAATCCGTGAGAGTGTGAGAAGGATCATATCTTTAATTAATAGGTCAAATTTTTTTACTAATGGGTCGTATCTTTGACTTCATTAATCAAAGATTCGATCCGTCTCACAAATTGAGACCCGTGAGATGGTCTCACGTAAATTTTTACTCTCAATCATTATTGTGTGGATCATACTATCAAATAATATAGATTCATAAATAATGTATTTTTAGTATATTAAAAATAAATATTATATTCAGAAAAATACATTAGTTTAATACTAAAAGTACATTATTTTGTTAATGTACATTCAATGCATGAATAACGTACTTTTAATATATTAAAAATGTATTTTTTGTTATGGTCCATATAATATTGCGTGGACCATGGTTTATACAATAATTTGCCGACTACTAATAAACATGGTCAATTTCAGCAAGTTGTCTTCGTAAATATCTTGGTACGTTTTGTATTTTTCCTTCCTGTTGCTATCTTAAATTTTCATTTATATATTTCTTAATTTTCATATTTCATCATTTTTTAAACAAATTATTTTCTTTTAAGATTAGATTTCACAATTTTCTTTCGTTTACATTATGATTGACGGTTTGTACTTTTCCTTGTTGTTGCTTTCTTTTTCATTAGTTTAATAATTTCCGTATTCTTTGTTTTTAAAACTCATTTTCTTTTTACTCTCAAAAAAAAAAAAAACTCATTTTCTTTTTGAGGAAATTAGGAGTAAGATAAGCTGAAATTCCGGAAAATAAATTAGGTCATCCCCATATGTGTGTTTTGAAGTGATTTTAGAACAGTATAAACTTAATAATGAGTTTTTTATAAATGGGAAGGCTTGATTTTGGGGAGTGTTTTTATCCTGCAAATATGTGGGTTTTGGCAAAGAATGGTAGGGCCCACTATGGGGGAATATTTGCGCCCAGGCACGCGCCCGCCTGGGCGCGTAATTACTTTTATATATATATATATATATATATATATATATATATATATATATATAATTTTTTTTAGTTTTTCTGTTTTGTTTTATTTTTTCTTTTGATTTTTTCCCTCACCACCTCATTTTTTCTTTCCTAATCATACTTACAAAAATTACTCAACAAACACACCAAAATTTTAACTATTGAGGAAAGCCTTATACGGTTATGATGTAAGTCATGTAACTGAATTTCATTCACGAGGATCGAGAGGTGATTGTGGTTGGTGGCAAATTTATCGAGGATCAGGTACCAACATGGACTATGAAGTAAACGGAATCATTTGATTTTAATTTTAGAAAAAAAAAATTATTACTGATTGTATGAGCTCTGTTTTTTAGTTTTATTTTTCACACGCATTAGTTTTATTATAGTAATGTTGAAGTGTCTTTGCTATCTCATTTATATTTTATGCACAATAAGATAATTATAGCAATATGAAAATATTATTAGTCATATTTAATTTATTAAATTGTGGAATGACAATTTTAAAAGGAGAATTAATTGTATGTGGCTAACAAATGAAACTCGATGATGTAATGTATGTGATAAAATTGAAAGAGTATGACTAAATATGACAATGTCATAATGATTGATCGATGACTAAAAATGTAATTTGCTCTTTCTCCAAAAAAAATGTAATTTGCTCATTCGAGTTTTCTCTTTTTTCTTCCCTTCATAGTTGAAGAGTCTTGACTAATTTGCGAGCACTTTTTGATCCTCATGAATAGTATTTTTTGTTTTTAAATATACAACAATGGTATACAAATTCAACTTAAATTAAGATCATCCTCAATAATAGTGATTTTTTGAAGGTTTTTGGCCGGCCATATAGGATGAAGAGAGGGTGAGAAAAAGAAGAAAGTAATTGTCAAAAAAAAAAAAACAAAACAAAACAAAAAGTAATCAATAATGCGCCTAGAGGGCGTGCCTAGTGCGTGAAACACACGCGCACCAAGAGACTTAAAAAGAAAATCAATACAAGACTCACAAAAAATCATTTCAGTAACTTTTTTCTCAATTCTCTCCCCTATAACTCACACCCTCTCTCATCCAACTATGCAAAAACAATTCAATAGTTGCTCTAAGATATCATAGTTTACAAATAAGTCAATTAGCATAATGTGCAACCACTTCTATAAAAAGCATAATGTGCAACCACTTATTAATATATTGTATTAAAGTAACTCACATACTTCTATACTTTTCTTTTTTAGTTCACATACTTCTATACTTATATTTGTAAAAATGCAATCACGATTAGTATAGTGTATAGTAACATCAATAAAATGTACGGAGTATCAATACATCATATTACTGTAATTAACATGTTTTTTAATTTATGAACAGATACTACAATGTAATAGGGTCAGTTGTATTAAAAAAAAAAATATGTTTTTCAATTTTATCGAATCTTACGGTGACTATTATTATTTTTATTGGTTATTTAAAAATGCTAGTGAAAATGGATATCTTTCCAGTTCCCATCATGGGGATCCAGTTGTTATCCGCCGTTGGACAGAAGTGAAATTTTGTTTTCTTCTCCTCTTCTTCTAATCAAAGGTTTGACTTTGTTCAAAAAAAAAAAAATAAAAAAAATCAAAGGTTTGACTGACAAGAATGATGCTCAATCAGTCAATCCTATCCAGTATCCACCCCATAGATCAGAACTGATAAACGTTGTGATACTGATTTTAATTGTGTGTGTTTGAAAATTCCAAAGTAGACTTAATGCGAATAATAAGTTGGTGTAAAAGTCAAAAGTGGCCGGTGGTCACATTTGATTATATATATATATATATATACTAGTCTTTTTTTATGCATATTGCGCGATGTCCAATATTTATTTTTAAATAAATATTTTAAAGTATATCAATGCAAGATTATATATGAGATGTTCATACATGTGTTATTGAATGTTTATGCATGTGTTATGCTGTAACTTTTTTTTTTTTTGGTGTAGTTAATAATTTATTTAATTTAATAAGAGTACTTGAGTGGAGTACTTACTTTTCAATAATATACTCTAAGATATTCGTAGTATATGTTTAACAATTAGGGATGTTAACGGGGCGGGGTGGGGACGAGGAGTATACTCCCCGTCTCCGTTCCCGAAACCCCGACTCCGCCCTCGTCCCTGGCCGGGAATGAAAAATAGTCCCTAGCCTCGTCCCTGCGGAGAATTATGCGTGGATATATATACACACACACACACACACTATTTCATTACTTTTATTTATATTTTATATATAAAATTCTTAATTATAATAATTATTCGGGGACGGGGCGGGGACGGGAGGGGTATCCCCGTCCCCGTCCCCGATCCTCAAAATTTTTCCCATCCCCGCCCCTGTTTTAGATGGGGATGGGGATCTCCGGCAGGGACGGGGCACATTGCCATCCCTATTAACAATTATGCCAGATTGGGATGATGTTTGAACCTAAGACCTTTCTTATAAAAATTAATGCATAAGTTAAAATAAAGTTAACGAAATATTTCGTTACTAAAGTTTATACTAACGAAATGTTGATTATTTAAGGGAAGGAAATAATATAATAGAGGGTAAAGAAGGAAATCATAAAAATAAAAAACTAAAATCAAAATAATCTAAACCATTCATTTGATCAAATAATTTAACGGATATTTTTTAGTTCCCTATGGCTAACTTTATTGACTCTTAGTAGTATACTAGTTTTACACGCGTATTGCGCGAATAAGTTAATGCCCAATGTTTATATTTAAATAAATATTTGAAAGTATACCAATGCAAGATTATATAGAAGTTTATACATAAGTAATTGAATGTCGAATTTGTTTATTTAAATATGTAACTCAAAGTATATGAATCCAAGATAATATAAGAAATTCATTATATAATTGTCACTAAAATAAATGTTTAGGACTTTGTAAAAGTGATAGTCTAAATACTTGGTCTAAAAACGATAGTCTAAATAAATACCACTTTTGGTTTGAATTTTTTTAAGTATTCTTAATTCTGTTTTGAGTAACATTGTCATTGTCTTTATCTTCACTATTTGTCCTCATCCTTTTTGTTGGTAGTGTGTTATTTGCAATTGAGTTACTATTGGTAGCATATATGACAACGTCATGCAATGAGATTATGATGTAGAAAGCTATGGATTTTCCTTTAAGTGTTCTGTTCGGGGTTCATTTGGTTTAACCATTATTGTTGAATAGGTTATTGTGGATAAAGAAATTCTTATTTTAAGGAATAAGATTAGATTAAGTAGTAAAAATTTGAACATTTTAAATATGATGTAGTCCAAAGATATTACGAGGTAATTTCTCGGTTCAATTTGTTGGGTTATTTGAGTACTAGCATTGTCAACAAATTCCCCAAGTAGTTAATATGATTGACTTCAAACTATTCTTTTTTTTCATGGTATTAATAAAATACTTGGTAAATAAATATATAATACTCCCTCTGTCCCATTTTACCTGTTCTATTTACTATTCATTAGTCAAACTAACTATTTCTTCATTGTTTTTTTATAGTAATTTTTATTATTTTTAAATTTAATTTTTTGTGTTTAGTAGTACTTTTAATGTAGTTTCTTAATGTTAAACTTAATATTATGAAAAATTGGATTAAAAATAAGTTCAGTCAAGTATCGTTAAACGAATCAGTCAAGCAAAATGCGACGAAGGGACTATTACTTTGTATTATAACTTTGATATTTAATTAAAAGATAATGTAAAAAGAACATAATGGACAATGTAATGAATATCAATTGATGATTTTGAATGTAAAGAATCTTTGCATGAGAGAAAATAAACACAATATAACTAATGAAATTATTTTTTCTTATTTAATTTATTGATAATGAATATTTTTTTTAAAAAATAAAGACATTGTAAAAACATAATTCTAAATTAAAGAAATGCATATGAGTCATTTTTTATTGTAACTACTAATTTATTTAATTCAATACGAGTAAAATAGAGTGATCTCGCTTCAATTTGTTGGGCTATTTAAATACTCTCTTTGTCAACCAATCCCAAGTAGTTAATATAATTAGCTTCAAACTATTTTTAATTTTTTTTCATGGTATTAATAAAATACTTGGTAAATAAATATATAAAATTATTTTGTATTTTAACGTAACTTTGATATTTAATTACAAGATTGTGTAAAAAGAAGATAATGGACAATGTAATGAATATTAATTGATGAATTTGAATGTAAAAAATCTTTGCATCGAAGAAAATAAAGACAATATAACTAATGAAATTACTTCTATTATTTAATTTAATTTTTTGATAATTAATAATGTTTCAAGTAAAGGCATTGTAGAGACATAATTCTAAATTAAAGAAATACATATGCATAATTTTTTGTTGTAGCTACTAATTTATTTAATTTAATAAGAGTAAAATATAGTGAGGAACTTAATATGCCAAATTTGATTGGGATGACGTTCGAACCTAAGACCTTTCTTATAGAAATTAATGGATAAGTTAAAAGTTAACAAAATATTAACGGAGAAGAGAATATTTAACGGAAAATCATATAATTAAGGATAAATTAGAAAATCTCAAGGAAAAATATAAATCTTAACAATCTGAACCATCTATTTGATTTAATAATTTGACCGTCATTCTTTCTACCCATTATAGACCTAACCTTTTTGGCTCTTATTAGTATAGTAGATATATAGATTATTACTCTGTGTGTGTAATATATATATATATATATATATATATATATATATATATATATATATATATATATATAGATTCATCATTAGATATTCATTAATGCACCTCACATAAAAAATTGCATCATACATCACCATACCTAGTGGTGCATTTATATATAATGGTGAGTGATCGCACGAGAACCTAACCCCATATATATATATATATATATATATATATATATATATATATATATATATATATATATATATATATATATTTTGCAGACTGCTACTGACCATGCCACTATGGTGTATGAAGGATGGATGGGCCATAGAAGCTTCCTATCTTTCAAAGTAAAGTTGCAATCATTTTTCTGCTCACGCTTGTACCGATTACAATATTACTTCGCATTGCCCACGCTTGTAATAAACCACATTTTCTTTTTGAATAATCATAGCTATATTTGTCCAAAGTAAAATTCTCATTACATATATTAATTGCATTAACGGAGAAAAAAAATCTATAGCTCGATCACTTTTATATATAGATTATAATTAAAGTCAGTCATGTAAAAAAGGTACTTCTATTTTATGTGTTTACTTCAGCTTACGAGGTTTGACTGAAATTATTTTTAATTAATTTTTTTATAGTATTAAGTTTAGTATTATTATATAAAATTTATATATTTAGAAAAATACATTACAAATACTATTAAACACAAAAGATAAATTTAAAAACAATAAAAAATAAGCAAAAAATGAATATTTAATTTGATAAATGAATAGTAAATAATATGGGTAAAATGAGATATAAGAATTATAAGTTAAAAGTTATTCACTGTATACCTGGGAGAAACAGTATATATAGTACCCACACTTATAAATAGTGGCTCTATTTCCATGATGTAACACACAATACACTATATGAAAGCAACAATGTACAGATTTAACTATAGATTAAATAGTTATAATTTTTTTTCAAACTATTACATAATCTTTGACACCTATTCTACCATTCTAAATGGGTGGTCATCAAATCGAACCCTAATATCTCTTGAACATTTATTTATGATCCACATTATAATACACGTGATGTAATGAATAATGATCCACATTTATCTATGAAAAATCTTTTGTTTTAAAATTCTCTTTAGATTTTGTCCAAAAATAAAAATAAAAAAATCTTTTAGATGGTTTGAGGCCCAAAACATAAACCAGACTGTTTGTAGTTTTAAACTTCAGATCCAATTGTCTGGGTTCTATAGTTTGTCAGCTTTGACTAGTCCATGTTGGTATTTACCAAAGAATTTGTTTTGTTTTGTTTTTTGTTTTTTATTTTTGTTATTTTTTTTTGTTGTTGTTGTTTTTGAATAGCCATGTTGGTGAAAATGACTAGGGTTCAAATGGAATCGAAAACCGAGTAGAAAATGTTGAAATCGCGCTTAAATAGTGAGCAGAGCACGGGTGACACGGCCATGGACACGACCGTGTCTTAAAACTGCAATTCTGGGCAGGTTCCTGGAAATTGCACCAAAAATTGCAATGCATTGATGTTTTGCTCCTCTTTTATTTTGGTTTTTCTAAATGATCAAGACCATTGAAAACACCACTCTTAAGCTCCCTTGGAAGTGTTGCATCCATCCTCATAGCTTCATATTTGACCTCCATTATACTCGAATGTCCACCAAAATGTATGAAAATATCCATCTTTGCTTCCAAAGCTTTGCAACTCATACTCCTTACAAAATAATGCAAATAAGCACTAATTCTCATGAAACTTGGATTGATTAGAAAACAAAATGATATAATAAAAGGGAGGAAAATATGGACAAATAAACACTTATCAACTCCCCTACACTTAAACCTTTGTTTGTTCTCAAGTAAAGACGAGATAAATCACCATCATAGCAATGAATTGAAATTGATCATACTCCCACTTTGCTCAACCACATGACCTTCATTTGGCAAGAGCAACTCTTGTAGAACCTCCCCATTGGAAAACAATTCTTGAATGTGTTCTTGAGTTGTCAAACCTTGTCTTTGAGCCATCATGTTGTCTAGTTGAACTTGTAACTCATTCATTTGCATAAGCATGTAGAACATCATAAACTTCATCTCGGGATCTTGATGAAATGGTTGACATTCTTGTTGAGGTATATTCTTGATAGAGCGACTCTTGAGGTTTCCATTGATTATTGGTATATTCTTCTTCATTTGGTCTCATGGGATATCTCTCATCCTCAATGTCATCATCGGGTACAATAGAGACTTCCCAACGCCTAACCAATGCTAAGGTCTCCTTATCTAATTCATACCTCTCAACATTTGGTGAATGGGCGTGATGATCATATGTGGATTGAGTGTCTTGATGATCATATGTGGATTGTTTTTTTTTTCCCTAATAATATTATTTTTAATATTATTATAAATATTTTAATATTATAAATAAATAAATTAAAATATATAATTATACAAGTCTACTCATTTTTTAGAAAATGAACCAAACACACAAAGATAGTTTTTCAAAATGCAACAAAACACCGAAAATGAAACTATTTTTTGAAAATGACTCATTTTTTCAGAAAATATTTTCCAAAAGTCATTTTCCTGTTTTCCAAACTGAGCCTTAGATTAATTTGATTTATCTTTTTATTGACTTAGATTTCATGATGTACACGACATATAGTCGGACAAATTTAAGAAATCAGGCTATCACACACACAAAAAAAAAAAGGAAAAGAAAAGAAAGTAAGGAATAATGGTCAAATAGGCACTCCAACCATAGGTTAAAGTGTAATTAACCTCTAAATTAAGAAAAGCTCCAGAATTTTTTTTCCTTTTAAAAAAAGAAAAGAAAAACTCCAATTAGATATTTCATCTATTCACTTGTATGCAATTTAGTCAATAACTTCTTAAATTTGTGCAATTAACTTATTTTGCATTGTAAACTCAAAGTAATAGTAGGTAAAATTTTAGAAAATATAAAAATGAGATTTTCGATGTCTCCTCAACGGAAAAATAGCAAATCCATCTTTTCTGTCTAGTTTGACGAAGAAGTCATGGTAGGCTTCGGTCCAATTGGACGGAGAAGCCATGACTTGCTTTTCCGTCGAGCTGGAGGCTTCTTAGTCTAGTTGGACGGAGGAGCCAGGCCGGCTTCTCCGCCAAACTTGACGGAGAAGCCATGACCGACTACTTTGTCCAGTTGACAGGGAAGCCATCGCCGACAAATGATTCTTTTCTGTTTAAATTTAATTACTTTTATCTTAATTTAAAATATATTTTGTTTAATTTCAATTAATTTTTTAAATAAAAAAATTACTGATTACCTAGAGGTAACATGTTAATTCACTTAATTGCATAAAAATAAAAAGTTAACGTATTTAATTGAAACTTTTCTTTTTTATGGGATTAATTGCACTTTGTTGTATTGTTGAAGGCCTATTTGACTATTTTTTCAAAAAAAATAAATAATAATTTTTGGACACGTAAATTGTATATTTGTACCGTACGGTGTGCATGTTACTCAAAAGAATATGCCACAATTGCGTGGCTTGCGTCGATATTCTCTATGCGGAGTATTAAAATATTAAAGGAAAATGGGGATAAGCATTAAGCAGTATATATATTCACCACTCGGAAGTCGGACCTGCAGGTTTCCCTCATCTTCAGTGTGGTTAATCAATAATCAAGCAAAGCAGATCAAAGCTCTCTTGAAATTTCGAACGATGGGTTTGAAGGTAAGTTCTTAAATCCCACTCTGCTTCCTTTAATATTTTTGATAGCATCCATATACGCTTCTGTTTGTTTGGAATCTCATTTTTTTTTTTTTCATTTTGATGTTATAGTTTTGTTCTGTCCTTGCTTTTGTTGGGATTTTACTTGATGGGCACTTGGCAAATTTGATGCTAGGCTAGATCTTGGTAAAATTAGGAAATGAATAATCTTGGCTAAAAGAGTCTATTATTTCAATGTGTAAGTTTAATTTCTGATTTCGAAGTTTTCGATTTTTGTGTATATTCAGTGACATAATAGTCTCTCCAGTAAATTTTTATGGGTTTTGATATATACTGTTTTCTGATCTTGTTTTTGGTTTTGGTACTGATAAGCAATTTGAAAAGTTTATACTCTGCCTTAACAAAACTACAAAATTATTGGTGTATTTGCTCTCAAATTCGGAGGCTCAGAATTGTAATGAAATACAGAGTATATTTCAGAGATTTGATGAAAAAAGAAAGATTTGGTTAACTCTCAGAAACTACTAAGGCAAATAAAAATGAGATGGCATGATTAACTATTGAGTTGATTCATCTCATGATAAGCAGTCATGAAACTATATTTACTCACCGTGTGTATATTCGTATATGATTATAGCATATTTCTTCTGTGCTTTCTGTTTTAGCGATTTCATGACCCCAGTAATGTTGGATTGTTGGCTTTGATCAATGTTATTATAATGTGAAAAAGAATAGTTTACAAATTTGGATGATAACTTTTGAAAGGTGGAAAGATGCTTGTATAGTTATAGAGAATCTTTCTGGTCTCCCCTTCCCTTATATTCGAAGAACTAGTACTTTTTATGTGGTGCTTTTCACTATCGTAATTTGCACCAGATTCCATGGTTTGTGCTGTGGCAATTGACAAAAGACTACCTTTATTTGTTGCAATAATTTAGGCATCTCATCAATATGTTGGCTTCTGCTAGGTTGAACCTCTCTGCCAATGATCCTACCTTTCCAACTAGTCTTTAGTTGTTATCTTTTCTTTGGTGCTACGGTATATTCTGATGTACACATTAAAATTCACAACTTTTGAGTTTTGACCATAACCTTGCTTTATAATTTACTAGATTAGGGATTGCACTTCGGGCACACACGCAATTAAAAGAGTCACTTTATGCTTGATTGTCATCAATTTTCATGGTGGCTCAGTAATATGCCTGATTAGCTAGAAAACTTGCTAAACTTGTTGTGTTCATTATAATTGTGATTCACTTTCCGTTAGTTTTAGGTAGTATGTCTGATGAAGGACACCAAATATAAATTCCTTGGGGAGATGAACCAGCATGCATGGGAACTTTCTTTCATATTAATGTTTCTGTCTTGAGCCTTGTCTTATTTATTTCTGTCATTTATTTCACTAAGTACTTATGTTTGTATATATATCCTCCTCTGTTAGCCATAACAGAATAGAGAGATATATTACTTTGTTAAGTTTGCTTTTCAATTTAAAGCTCTTTTGGTTATCTTCTTTTGGCTTGCGTTGTCCTGTATCAATGTCCTTGCATACCAGGACGAACATAGATAATCAGATGCCCGCAAGGTCGAGATACAGTGATCAGTATCTTGCATTTGACTTATAACCCATTCTTCTATTCATTTACCAATTAATGTCATGATAGAAATTAGAAAGAGTTAGGAACCAATTTTCTAGTTTGGTGAATCCACACTTATATTTAATTTTATCTTATAATTATTATACGGACCAGTTTAAAGTTCAATATAGATAATGATTTGCATTTCCTGCTTGACGTTTAACTTACTAAACTCGAGCTTGAATTCTTGTTCTTCAGGAGGAATTTGAAGAGTACGCTGAGAAAGCTAAGCAATTGCCTGAGAATACTTCCAATGACGACAAGCTCATTCTCTATGGACTCTTCAAACAAGCCACAGTTGGGAATGTGAACACAAGTGAGTAATTTTTCCAACCAAGATTTGTGCAGACGAGAGATATTACTGATTCAGTACTGCTTGTATGATGCTTGAGTGCCATTTGTTCGTACTGATTATTTTAATTGCCAGGCCGTCCGGGTATGTTCAACATGAGGGACAGAGCAAAGTGGGATGCTTGGAAGGCTATTGATGGTATGGTATTTCCAATCTTGGATATGAAATACAAATACTCTTGGGGTATCCTCAGCCAAGATGGCTAAGGATAAAAACTTGTAACCACAAGGTCACAAGTTCGAATTCCAGCCCTCTTGGTTTAAGCCGGTCAACTATGGGCAACCTTGCCTGGTTTATCTTCTCATGGTCCTTTGCTGGCTATGATCATAAGGCGGGGTTTACCCATTGCACACTCTCAGGTAGTGGCTGCGGGTTCCCTCATCACCCCGATAAAAATACAAATACCCCTGTTTTCTGAGGAACAAGTAACAATCTTGTTACAGAGAATGCTTCATATATGTGTATTTATTTGGCACTTTTTTTTTTGGGCAGGAAAATCCCAGGAGGAAGCTATGACTGATTATATTACCAAGGTGAAACAGCTGCAGGAAGCAGCAGCTTCATCTTGATGGCATGAATCACCAGCTCAATAAGTTAAATATTATGGTCTGAATGTCTGATCTATCCAGTCATGCTTGTTGCCTTTATGTTTAAAAGATCTCCCTATAGCCTGGAGAAAAACATATCTATGGATAAAACTGTTGTGTTATTGCTGGCTGATTTCTATGGTATATCTGCATGATTTTCTTATAATCTAAAAATGTCTAATATAGTAGTACTATGTTTAAAAGCATGCCAGAACATTTATAAATCCCCATTCATTGCACACACAATAGATCGGATGGGGATAACTCCAACCAAGTTCGCTAAGGTAGAGACTTGTAGCCATAAGGTCACAAGTTTGAATCCAAGCCTTCTTGGTTTGAGCCGGTCAGTTATCGGCAATCTAAGCTTGTTTACTTCTTTGTGGTCTTTTGCCGGTTAAGGTTACAAGGCGAGGGTTTACCTAGTGCACACTTTCGGATAGTGACTACAAGTTTCCCTCAGTCATTCTAAAAATAAATCAAGTTTGGCCTGATTACATCTACCACAAGACTCACCCATATTTTAGTCATCGATTATTATGACATTATCACATTCAGTCATGCTCTTTCAATTTTGTTACATTATATTCTTGATTTTCATTTGTTTGTCACAATTACTCATTCTTTTAAAATTTTGTTATTCCACCGCTTTATAAATATGTGATTTCACTATTCAATTAGAAGAGTTTACAATAGATGAGCGAAATTAAATGTTGGTGTAAAATGTTTGAATGATAAAATTACATGTTAGCCTTCTTTATTAAATTGTGAAATGATAAAAATTTAAATAGATGAGTAATTGTAGCAAGTAAATAGAAGTCAATGATTAATGATACAAAATTAAAATAATATAACTAAATGTGTCAATGGTATAACCAATTAATTATAAACAATTTGAATTAGGACAAGTTATAAAAATATAGGGATAAGGGTCAAATAGACTCTCAAATTATACTGAATTGTGTAATTAGGCCATTCAACTTCAAAAAGTTCCAATTAAACCCTCAAACTTGTTATTTTGGAGCAAATAAGCCATCTAACCTATATTTGTGACCTATAATTACATGTCAATTAGAATTCCAGGCAACTCCGATGAACCTCCAGCCAACATTTGGTCAAATTCCGACGAACAAGTCAAACCATCAACGACCGGCGACCATCACGATTGCGACGATCGTTGGCCATGCAATTGGTCGCCTTTTGCACGGTCGGCCGGAGAAGGCAACCAGCCTTCTCCAATCTGACGCGACCTCACAGTTACAGGTCGTTGATGGTTTGACTTAATTGTTTGCCGGAATTTGGAACAACGTATAAACAAAGTATAAACAAAGTTTGATTCTCAACAGAGTGAATATTACAATATTTTCACAAAAGTACTAATAAACTGAACTATGAGGAACACCAAGAATGCTTGTTGAAATCAAGTTAAAAGTGGGGGTGTTTCGTAAATAGCATTTAGCTGATTGGCTTAGCGGATTTGACTAATTGATAGTATTAGTTGATTACTTGATTGTAGAAAAATGTTTGGTAAATTAGCTGTTAGCTGATAGGTAATTACATGCAAAATAAGTTTCTCAAAAAGATGATCGAAAAAGCTTTTTGAATTTAGCATTTTAGAGCAGTAAATTGTTACAAAAAACTAATCAATTAAACACTTATATTGATTGTTTAACCAAGTCAAATAGTTGTCAAATAAGCCAAAATTGAGTAATAAGCTAACATGTTATTACCAACCAGGGCCACTATAAATAGTACCAAGAAAAAATATCTAAAGAATAGTTGTGTGCTATTATGAAAGCAGATACACATGATCCTAATACCAAGAAATAGGCAAAAACTTGTGTGAGACCGTCTCACCATGAGTCGGATCGGGTCGGGTCGGGTCAAGATGCAAATGTAACACTTATATGCACAAATGTCATACTTATATGCTCAAATGTAATACTAATTAGGAATAAAATTTTTGTTACTTATTAGGGTAAATGTAATACTTTTAAGGGAAAATACAATACTTTTACATTTCGATTTAAAAGTATTACATTTTTCCTCAAAAATATTATTATATTTGCCCTCATAAGTGAGAGACACTTGTCAACATTACTTATTATGAAAAATGTATTACTTTTTCTCTTATAAGTAACAAAAATTGTACTTTTTATTAGTGTTATATTTGAGCATATAAGTGTGAGATTTGCACATATAAGTATGACATTTGCAGGGTGATTTGACCCGACCCGTCTCACACAAGTGTGACCCCAAGAAATAGAAATAATATGTAAATGTTGCTAGGCGTTTTCTGAAAACAAAAATAATAATATGTAAAGCAGATACACATGATCCTAATTAACAATTAAGTATCTCATCATGTATTGGAGCAAAGTGGAGTGTATATAAATGGGTTGGGTTGGGTTGATGATGAATGAAAGTCACGCATGCACCCTAGCTAAGAGCTTTATTTGAACGCTTTCCACTTGCGCCTACCTACCAACTTCAATTCTCGCTCGATCGGATCGTAGGATATGATCGAAACCCCACAACGTACGTATACATTCTTGAATTCTTTTCCGATCCGCACAATTACTTCTTTCTTTCTTGTATGTGTTCCAGGCGACTCTTCTCTTCCATCTTCATGCTTCTTGAATTTTCCGATACATGAAAGGCCACCCCGGCGCCACCTTGCAAAGCTGAGGAGAGACGATATGATCGATATGATGATCCCAACTTCAATTCAATTCTCGCTCAGCTCGAGGACGACTGCGACTTGATAGATCCAAACCCCACAAGTATACATTCTTCTTTTCCGATCCGCACAATTACTTCTTTCTTGTATGTGTTCCCAAACTGCAGGCCGGCTTAATTGTATTCAATTCCGATCCCAACTTCATCCCTCATCGATCAAATCAAGCTGAGGGGAGACGATATGATCCGAATCATTTACGTCTACAAACTTCAATTCTCGGATGGATTAGGGGATATGAATTATGATCGTCCACTGCCACTTCAAACCCCACAACATATATAGGTATACCGGCCTTCTTGTTTAATTTTCCGATCCCAACAATTTAATTACTTCTTCTTCTCGGATTTCCCCATGTTATGTTGTACTACTGTATGTGTTCCCAAACTGCAGCTTTACCAATATGTTCTTGTTCTCTGATTTCCCATGTTCTTGAGTGTAATATAATGAACCCTAGCTAACGTCTACCTGTATTGTAACGTTCCATGTCAAATATTATTTTTCATGAATTCATCTTTCTTAATTAATTTGCAACCTTATCTACAACTTTAGTTTGTAGGTAATAAGGCTATAAAGATAAATGAGTTCATGAAGAACAATGTTTGGTGTGACAAGTTGTATTACACTTCCCTACAAGCCACCTAACGATTTTTAATTTTTTTGCACCACATTATTATTATTGACTGTAATATAACGCACTCTAGCTAACGCTCAGGTGTACTGCAACGTTTCGTATCAAATGTTGTTCTTCATGAATTCGTCTCTCTTAATTTGCAACCTTATCTACAACTTTAGTTTGTAGGTAATAAGGCTATAAAGATAGACGAGTTCATGAAGAACAATGTTTGGTGTGGCAAGTTCTAGTACACTTTCCTACAAGCCACCTAAGAATGAGTTGATTGATTGATTCTCTCTCATCCAATAAATCCATATATCCATACAGAAGTAACGCTAACAGACTAACTAAACTAGCCCTATACAATAGGCTTACAACCTGGTCAATTACTACAGATTAGGTAACAACATAATGTGACAAACAATATAATATGACTAACACTCCCCCTCAAGCGCAAGGTGAGTGCGGTACCACATTGAGCTTGACCCTCAAGGCTGAGAAGCGAGTGGCTGGTAGTGGTTTGGTGAAGATGTCAGCGAGCTGATCCTTTGTAGAGACGAAGTTGACTAAGAATTCCCCTAACGCAACTTTGTCCCGAACAAAGTGGAAATCAATTTCCACATGCTTGGTGCGAGCGTGGAAGACGGGATTCGCTGCAAGATACGTAGCGCCAAGATTATCACACCAGAGAGTCGCCGAAGCCCCTGTGTGTAGCCCGAGCTCCCGGAGAAGTGACATGACCCACGAAACTTCAGCGGCTGCATCTGCCAACCCCTTATACTCCGCTTCAATCGACGAGCGCGCCACAGTTCGTTGCTTGCGTGAAACCCAGGAGATTAGGTTGGAGCCCAAGAAAACTGCATACCCACTTGTAGACTTACGGTCGTTCGGGCACCCGGCCCAGTCGGAATCAGAGTAGGCATGAACATTAGAAGAAGCGGACTTCACCAATTGTAACCCGTAGCTTAGCGTGGCTTTCACATAACGCAGAATACGCTTTAGGAGGCCCCAATGTTCCTCAGTCGGCGCATGCATAAACTGACATAGGCGGTTAATCGCATAAGATAGATCGGGCTGCGTGATAGTGAGATACTGTAGTGCCCCAACAAGCCGTCGTACTGAGTGGGATTCTCAAACAGTGTTGTTGTTGGAGAGACTGTTTGTGTGACGGATGACGGAGTAGTAAGAGGTTTGCAGTCGGTCATTCCAGCCCTCTGGAGGATATCTACCATATACCGACGCTGAGACAGAAGTAGACCATTTGGAATTGAAAGTGTCTCGATCCGAAGAAAGAAACTGGGAGTACCCAAGTCTCGGATCTTGAACGTGGCAGATAGTCGCTGCAGGAGAGAGTTGAACAGACTGGCGTCGTTACCCATCATGATAATATCGTCAACATATACAAGAAGGAAGACCCGAGATTTCTGGGTCGAGTAATAAAATAGCGACACGTCAGTCTTGGATGCTGAAAAACCTGCTGACAGTAGAAAGTCATGTAGCCTTTTGAACCACGCCCTCGGTGCCTGTTTCAAACCGTAGAGAGAACGCTGCAAATGACACACATGATCAGGATGTGTCGGGTCTTCATACCCCGGTGGCTGCCGCATGTAGACTGTTTCAGCTAAGTGTCCGTTGAGAAAAGCGTTATGGACGTCTAGCTGTCGTAGCGTCCACCCATGAGAAACTGCTAGAGATAATAGCAGGCGAACCATGGTTGGTTTAACCACGGGGCTAAACGTGTCGAAGAAATCCTCGCCGGCTACTTGATTAAACCCCTTTGCGACCAAGCGAGCTTTATACTTGTCAACTGTGCCATCGGGCTTACGCTTGGTACGGTAGACCCATTTGCACCCTATCAGATTCATACCTGGTGTGGGTGGTACGAGATTCCAAGTGCTGTTATGCAGCAGTGCATTGAACTCTTGGTCCATAGCATCCCGCCACTCCGGATACACAACCGCTTGGGAGTAGCAAGTGGGGTCTGAAGTGGTGACGAGGGCATGGAACTGCTCACCAGTGCCCTTCGTCATGTGCCGGAGCCGCATAGTATGGCCCCGCTCTAAAGCCTGTGTGCGTGTTCCACGTCGAGTGGTTGCGGTGGTGGCGATTTGCTTGTGAGGTGTGGTAGAATCTATAGACGAGCTTGGCTCGGGAATGTGCAACTCAGATAGGTGAGGTGCGGGAGCTGGAGCAGCACTAACAGATGGGATCACGGGTCCCGAACCCCACGAGGGGCAGGGCGTTGGCAACGCAGCTTGTTCTCGTGAATCTGTTGAAAAAGGAAACATTGTTTCATCAAATCTTACATGGCGACAGACGAAGGTCTTTCCGGTATTGAGATCAAGACACCGATATCCTCGGAAGCCTATAGGGTAACCTAAGAAGACACAGGTGCGGAGCGGTACTCTATCTTGTGCTGATTGTATGGCCGTAGATAGGGATAACACCTACACCCGAAAACTTTTAGGAACGCGTAGGGCGGAGGTGTTTTGTGTAGACACTCATATGGACTTGTGAATTTTAACGAGGAGGAGGGTAAACAATTTATTAGGTATGTTGCCGTCTTAAACGCAGAGTCCCAATGTTTAAGGGGGACCAAGGCTTCAACAAGGAGAGCTAACCCGGTTTCAACAACATGTCGATTCCGGCGCTCAACCCGGCCATTTTGCTCGTGTGTGTAAGCACACGACTGCCGGTGGATAATACCTAAAGACTCAAAAATAGAATGTAAACGGCGGTATTCCCCACCCAGATCAGACTGAATGGCTTTTATAGAACGCGAAAACGGCGTTCAACCATCACCCGAAACAATTCAAACACTTTATATATATCTGATTTCAACCGAAGGGGATAAAACCAAGAAAAATGGGAGTGATCATCTACAAATAACATGAAATATCTAAAACCCTGCGCAGAAACAACGGGGGCAGGACCCCAAATATCCGCGTACAGCAAATCAAGAACATGACTACTAGATTTGACTACCCTATCTAAAGGAAATCGGGAGGACTTTCCGAGCTAACAAGCTGTACACAGTCGAGACATAGACGTTTTATTGGGTGTGACCGAGCATTGCCGTAGGACTTTTTGTAGGACTTGTGCGTGTGGATGACCCAGCCTGGAGTGCCAAACTGTGGATGATGCACAAGCACTTAGGAACGCAGAGTGGATTCTCGGAACTGACAGCTTGTACAAACCTCCCGTGCTTGGACCCTTAAGGAATACTTTTTGGGTGCGACAATCCTTCACAAGAAAATAATCACAGTGAAATTCGAAATACACATCATTATCACGTGTGAAGCGATTTACAGATAACAAGGGAACAGACAAATTTGGAACGTGTAATATATGAGACAAATTAAGGGTGCGGTTATTTAAGGATATCGGTGCATGCCCAACCCGAGAAATTTCCAGACCTGTACCGTTGCCCACACGCAGAACATCACCACCGTTGTAGGACTCGGATTGCGCCATCACCGTAGCATCTGGAGTCGCATGTGCGGTAGCCCCGGTCTCGGGATACCATTCGTCGGCCGAGATCGCCGATCCTCCATCACCGGTGACAGCAACGTTCACATGTGCCGGCGATTTCCCCGCATATCGCTTGAAGCAGAACACAACAGTGTGTTCGTGGGAGCGACAAATCTGACACCTCGGAGTTCCACCGCGGTCGCGGCCTTGCCCTCTACGACCATGACAATGGCGACCACGGTTTTGGCCGGTATTGGACTGCCGCGAGCCATTACCTGCGTCGGTGTTTTGCACTCGGCCTCGACCCGCGTACATCGCGGTGGGTGATCCAGCAGCGGCAGTGGTGAACTCATCTGCCCAGATGTACTCCTGCGCCTGTAAACAGTCGGCTAGGTGAGGAATGGTCACGGGATTACCTAAGACCGTAAGGGAGGCCGCCATGGTGCGAAACTCCGGCCGTAAGCCCCTGAACACATGCAGATTCTGTTCGTCAAGGGACATCGGCCGGCCGGCGAGCGCAAAAGCCTCGATGATGAGTTTTGCGCGGCCGAGATATTCAGCCGGAGAGCTATCTCCCTGCCGGAGCGATTGGAGCTGGCCGAGGAGGTTGAGCGACCACGCGCGCGTAGAGGAGCCCAAGGCGGCGGTGATCGACAGCCAAACCTCACGGGCGGTGGTGCGTCCTACAGCTAGGTACATCACCTCATCGGAGAGGGAGGAGATGATCAGCGAAATGATCGATTGATCTTGCTGAATCCATGGTGCGTAGGCGGGGTTGACGGCTGCCGTGGGCGGAGTGCCGGCTGGGGCGCCGTCAGGTGGTGGGGTGATGAGCGTCGCCGGAGGGCATGGTTGTTCGCCGTCGACGTAGCCTAACAAACCTTGGCCACGAAGGAAGGGTACGATTTGCGTCCGCCAAAAGAGGAAGTTCCGGCTGGTGAGCTTTATAGAAACGAAATGGTGGGCGGCGTTTAACGTGTTGGTGGCCGGTGACGGCAAGGTGGTGGCGGAAACAATTCGCTCACTGGAGTTGGTAGACATTTTCAGTAGAGAGGATATAGAGAAACCTAACACCGTCTGATACCAAATGAGTTGATTGATTGATTCTCTCTCATCTAGTACATCCATATATCCATACAGAAGTAACGCTAACAGACTAACTAAACTAGCCCTATACAATAGGCTTACAACCTGGTCAATTACTACAGACTAGGTAACAACATAATGTGACAAACAATATAATATGACTAACACTAAGGATTATATTTAATTTTTTTTGCACCACAGTATTATTATTATTGACTGTATTATAATGCACCTTAGCTAAAGCTCAGGTGTACTGCAACGTTCCATATCAAATGTTGTTCTTCATGAATTCGTCTCTCTTAATTTGCAACCTTATCTACAACTTTAGTTTGTAGGTAATAAGGCTATAAAGAT
This sequence comes from Ipomoea trifida, assembly GCA_003576665.1. Lineage (NCBI taxonomy): Eukaryota > Viridiplantae > Streptophyta > Magnoliopsida > Solanales > Convolvulaceae > Ipomoea > Ipomoea trifida. The sequence continues at coordinate 14,245,567 of CP025656.1, read as the reverse complement.
AGACGAGTTCATGAAGAACAATGTTTGGTGTGGCGAGTTGTAGTACACTTTCCTACAAGTCACCTAAGGATTATTATTAATTTTGTTTGCACCACATTATTATTATTATTAACTGTAATATAATGCACCTTACCTAAAGCTCAGGTGTACTGCAACGTTCCATATCAAATGTTGTTCTTCATGAATTCGTCTCTCTTAATTTGCAACCTTATCTACAACTTTAGTTTGTAGATAATAAGGCTATAAAGATAGACGAGTTCATGAAGAACAATGTTTGATGTGGCAAGTTGTAGTACACTTCCCTACAAGCCACCCAAGGATTTTTCATTTTTGGCACCAAATTATTATTATTATTATTATTATTATTATTATTATTATTATTATTATTATTATTATTATTATTATTATTATTATTATTATTATTATTATTATTATTATTATTATTATTATTATTATTATTATTATTAATTGTAATATGATGCACCCTAGCTAACGCTAAGATGTACTGCAACGTTCCATGTCAAATGTTGTTCTTCATGAATTCGTCTGATCTCTCTTAATTTGCAACGTTATCTACAACTTTAGTTTGTAGATAATAAGGCTATAAAGATATACTTGTTCATGAAGAACAATGTTTGGTACGTGTGGCAAGTTGTGGTACACTTTCCTACAAGCCACCTAAGGATTTTTAATTTTTTTTGCATCAAATTATTCATCATCATCATCATCATCATCATCATCATCATCATCATCATCATCATCATCATCATCATCATTGAATGTAATGTAACATAATGCACCCTAGCTAGTAGCTAACACCCATGTGTACTACAACGTTCCACGTCAAATATTGTTTTTCAAATAATTAAGTATGTATGTATGTATGTATGTGTGTGTGTATATATATATATATATATATATATATATATATATATATAATTAAGTATGTATGTATGTATGTGTGTATATATATATATATATATATATATATATATATATATATATATATATATATATATATATATATATATATATATATATAATCACATGTATATAATAGCCAATATCAGGATTAAGTATAAAATTTCATCTTTGAGAAACCACTTATCTGGTCTCTTCTAGGATGTTTGTTAGACAATTTTATGGTTATCGCAGGATCATAGGATTTATTTTTTTCTGATGTCCATCATTGCTTCTTATGTTAATGTCGCCTCTCACAATTTTCAAATCGACAAGGATAGCCAACAATTGTTACATTTATACCGTAGGAGACCTCATCTTTCATTTAACTAAATGTCCCCGCTGGTGGTTAATTTCGACAATGTGACTTTAAAAAATGTTTTCAAGATATCCACAAGTATTTTCTAAGACAATGCTCAGCAAAGGGTATTAATCACAATGACCGTTTTAGCATTATCGCGTAAAAAGAAAAAGTTATTATCATTGTAAATAAGTAACGTAGTAGGTAATAGATTAATGATAATTAAACCAATAATAATGATAATAAATGAGAAGGAAAGCTCAATGGCAATGGGCTCAGGGCGTGGGGAGTCCTTGGGGTTGCGGATTCAACCTTTTGGGAGGAGAAGGAAAGCTCAAAGGCAATCGCATCTCATGGATGACCAAGAATAATAATAGCTTGCCATGAAAATGATATGCAATTTTCAGCAAGACGTACAATAATAATAACAATAATCATCATTATTACCACATAAATTTTGAATGAGCAAATTCAATATGAATTTCAAAATATGATTCTCAGTATCATAATAATGATTATTATGGCAAGAATTAAAATGCAATATCTAATTGCCATAAAAATTGTTTTTCCCAAAATTGTGATGCAAAACACACTCCATAATTAAAAAATATTATCAAATCATGGCAAAATTATTGTAAAATTCTGAAATTGCAATGAATAACCATAATTATCACATAATATTATGACAATTAGAAAACATAAAATAGAAAACAAATTTAGAAAACGCTGTGAAATGAAACGCTCTGAAATCTCCCAACGGTCCTCTAAGGATGAAGATCTGCTTGAACGTTGCACGAAAAAAATCAAAAGAGGGTGCTGGATCGGTTGATGATATGCAATCGGAATCGGATGCGGGATCCCCGTTATCCATGGATTCCGATATGGAACATGGTAGCCTTGAGGAACGAGTTGCTGAGACTCCTTCGCTGGACACGCCGGTGGCAGATCCCCCGGGATCAGATGTGCAGTTGGAGGAGGGTATTGAGCCTCATTTGGGCATGACGATCGCGCCGGAGCAAGCATCGCATGTCTCCCCATCATTAGTGGATTCTGGGAATGCTCAGCCACGGACTTACCTTGACTCAGTGGTTGGAAGGGGAACCGATGCGGCTCCGTTTCTAATTGACAATGTTACTGATGCTGTGGAACCGTCTAGCGCGGCGGAGGATGATATTGTCGAAGAGGATGAGGATCCAACCTGCCCGGTAGTCCGTCTCTCTCCAAAGGAGAAGGAACATATTCGTGAACCGTGGCGTCAGACGTTTATTATTAAGGTTATGGGACGCCGAGTGGGTTACGCGTATCTCCTCCGACGGTTGTCGTTGCTGTGGAAACCAAAAGGACGTATGGAACTGATTGCGCTTGAGAATGACTACTTTTTAGTACGTTTTGGTATAAGGGAGGATCTAGATTTTGCGAAATATGAAGGCCCGTGGATGATCCTAGATCATTACCTGATCGTTAAAGATTGGGTGCCTAACTTCGATCCCTTTGCTGACTCAACGGAGAAAGTTCTTGTTTGGGTACGGTTTCCCAATCTATCGGTTGAGTTTTACAACCTCTTATGCCTTCGAAAAATTGGTAATAAACTTGGGCGTACGGTGAGGGTGGATCACACAACCAGTCTAGTTTCACGGGGTAAGTTCGCTAGAGTATGTGTGGAGATTGATATCACTAAACCGTTGATCTCCACTTTTACTTTAGAGGAAAAAATCTGGAAGGTTGCTTACAAGGGAATCCATCTTGTTTGCTTTGCGTGTGGGATGTATGGTCATCGACAAGAGTCGTGCCCAACGGGTACTGCTGCGGGAGGTGTCGCTGAACTGGACGGTGCTGAGGTACCTAATCCGTCGGGTCCGGAAAATTGCACTCCAGGAATTACTGCACGGAAGGCTTCCTCCTCTGGACTGGCGCCGTATGGCTCTTGGATGCTCGTCACAAAGACCGATCGTCGACAACAGGGGCGCCCACTTGATCATCGAAGGGGTGGAACGACTGAGGGGCAGAAGGCTCATAATGCTACGACAATGGAGAAAGCAGGTGCCACGGGTTCCAGGTTTAATCCGCTGGAGACAGAGGAGGAACCAGAGGCGACCAATGGCGATGCTGGGAATTGTGAGTTAGGCGCCGAAACTGAAAATAGGGATGGGATGGATGTGAATGCTGGAATGCCCCAATCGGTTCCCCGGACTAGCTTGGAGGGGCGTCAGCGTCGTTCTAACGTTATCGCTAATGAGAAACAGATTGAAAATGAACCCAATTCAGGAAGACGGACTCCAGTGGAGGTAGGGGAGACGTCAAGACAGAGTCATCAAAGGAGAGGATCACGAAAGGCAGCGGAAGAGGATGAGCATGTGGTGAACCGAGGCGAGGATGGGGGGAATGCATTCGCACTACGAGAGTCTCGACGCGGGAGTTAGCCGCAGATGTGCCAGCTGTTGCTAACACCGAGTCTCTTGAACACCATGCTGATCCTCCCGACGGAATGGATGCGGAGGGGGATGTGGTGATGGAAAATGATATGTGCAGGGAGGCGGGTTAGGCAGAGGGTGCCTGTGACTCAGTCGTCTAAGTTGTTTTCTCGTGTTTTTCTGTTGTGCTTCGTGTTTTTGTTCCTGTTTGCTTTTTCTTCCTGTTTTCCATGAATTGTTTATTCTGGAATTGTCAAGGCGCGGCTGGTCGTGAGTTCCACCGTGTCTTACGGAACCATATAAGTACTCATAAGCCCTCTATTCTTGGTCTCGTGGAGCCTAAGGTCTCCGGATCCCATGCGAATTCCGTTTGCATGAAATTAGGCTTCTCGGACTGGGTTAGGGTTGAGGCAGTAGGTTTTAGTGGCGGTATTTGGGTGCTTTGGAACAATTCTTGTAAGCATTCGGTTATTTCTACACATCCTCAGTTTATCCTTTTGCAGGTACGAGAGGATAATCGAGCCGATTGGATTTTAGCAGTGGTGTACGACAACCCAACTCATAGCCTGCGTCGGCGTCTTTGGTTTGCTCTCACCATGGCAAATCACGGTTTAGTTGGCCCTGGATGATAGTGGGTGATTTTAATGCAGTTCTGAATAAAGATGAGACCGGTCACTACAGTGCGTTTTCGTCGCTTCGTTGTGCAGATTTTGCCGATTGGATTGAGAGTGAAGGCCTCATTGATATGGGTTTCAGTGGACCGAAGCTCACATGGATGAGAGGTAACGAATCTGGCATAGTAAAGGGGGCTCGTTTGGATAGAGCTTTGTGCAATGCTGATTGGAGAAATTGCTTCCCGGACGCCTTGGTCACGCACCTCCCAAGGTTGTCTTCGGATCACACACCACTTTTGGTTAGGACCACCAGTCGGGACTTTACGAGGAGGTTATCGACCTTCAGGTTTCAGGCTGCATGGTTTACTCATGAGGGTCTGGTTGAGGTGATCAAGTCTTCATGGGATAAGAACCACCTTTTGACGGTAAATATCCCTCGCCTCACAGCAGCCTTGAGATCATGGAATATCTCTACTTTTGGGAATATCAATCATAGGAAAAGAATCACTATGGCTCGGATTGAGGGTGTGCAAAATCGACTTGCCTTGTCTTACCATGGTGGTCTCGCTAAGCTAGAGAAAAAACTTGTTCAAGAATACCAAGAAATCCTATACCAGGAGGAGTTATTGTGGTTTCAAAGGTCCCGAGAAGAGTGGATTACATCGGGGGATAGAAACATTGCGTATTATCACGCGGTCACTACTGTTAGGAAGGCTCGGAATACGATTACTAGTCTGCGAGATGATACTGGGGTTTGGTTCACGCAAGGGGAGGACCTGCGGACTCATGTTCGGGCGTATTTCATGACACTCTTTACTGAGGAACAAAGGCCAATTCGTCAGTACGCTGAGGGTGTCGGGTTCCCCAGACTCTTGCCTTCACACTAGAGGTCTTTTAACCGACCTGTAGATATTGAGGAGGTGCACAAGGCGCTGACTGATATTGCGCCTTTCAAAGCTCCTGGGTCGGATGGTCTACATGCTGCTTTTTATCAACGTATGTGGGGTGTAGTTGGGGACAGCGTGTTTCAGCTTGTCAAGGAGGCTTTCAGCTCGGGAACTTTACCTCCGGGTTTAAAAGATACTCACCTGGTTTTGATTCCTAAGGTCAAATCTCTGGATATGGTTCGTCAATTTCGGCCGATAAGCCTCTGTAACGTTAGTTACAAGATTATTACTAAAACCATTACAAATCGTTTGAAGACTATCCTCCCGAATATTGTGAGTCCGAACCAAAGTTCCTTTGTGAAGGGGTGTCAGATTTCAGATAATATTCTTGTCTTCCAAGAAGTAATGCATACGTTGCGTAAGAAGAAAGGTCCGATAGGCTATATGGCCATTAAACTCGATTTCAAAAAAGCTTATGATCGGTTGTCTTGGAACTTTGTTCACTCCACACTTGAAGAGATAGGTTTCGAAGCTCACTAGATCAAGCTTATGATGCACTGCATTCGGACTCCTAGGCTGTCAATACTTTGAAACGGAGAACAACTTCCGCATTTTTCACCTGAACGGGGCCTTCGACAGGGAGACGCGATGTCGCCGGCTATTTTTGTCTTATGTATGGAGAAGCTGAGTCAGGACATTACGCGCAGAGTTTTGCTGGGCGAATGGAGAGGGGTTCAGTTTGCTTCAGATAGCCCGACTTTATCGCATTTATGTTTTGCGGATGATTTAGTGTTATTCGCGGAAGCCTCCATGGATCAAGTGGATGTCATTCGTGATAGCCTTGATCGCTTTTGTGAAGTTTCGGGTCAGAAAGTGAGTTACGATAAGTCTCAGGTGTGCTTCTCTAAGAATGTCGATCCAGCCGTGGCTTCGTCTATTGCAACATGTCTGAATCTGCTCAAAATTGATAATTTGGGTACGTACTTGGGAGTCCAAGCGACGCATGGGCGGGTTTCAAGGGACAATTTCAGCAGTTTACTAGAAAGAATTAAGGGGCGGCTGCAGGGTTGGAAATCCAGAACCTTATCGTTAGCTGGTAGAGTTATTCTCGCCAAATCGGTTCTTAGTGCCATCCCGACATATGCCATGAAAACAGTTGTGCTCCCCAAGGAAGTTTGCGAAGAAATTGAGTACGAGAAGGTTTATATGGAGTGGAGCTGCTCAGAATACGAGCCAGAACAAGCTTAACTTGGTGAAGTGGGATGTTCTGTCTAAGCCTAAATCGGCAGGGGGTTTAGGTATTCCAAGAATGCATGAGTTGAATATGGCTTATATGGCGAAACTGGGGTGGCGATTTCAGAAAGAATCTACCAGCTTATGGGTCATCGCGCTTAAGAGTAAGTACGCGGCGTACGAAAGGCGGAGGAGATCACAAGGTACAAGAGTCGAGGCCTCGGCAGTGTGGAGGGGAATTGAGAGCGCTAAACATATTGTCGAGGCAGGGACGATGATATCGATTCATAGTGGGAAGCAAACGAACTTTTGGATGGATAGATGGTTGACTCACGAACCTTTATGCAACTATTTAAGTACCACTCTAAGTTTACCGGAGCTCTATCGGAAGGTTCATGAGATGTGGGAGGAAGGTATAGGGTGGAAATGGGAGCTGTTCGCAAATTATTTACCACCTCCGGTTATTCAGAAGCTTAGCGGAAATATGCTTTCGGGTAACGCTGCAAGTGAAGACGAGATGACCTGGGGTCTTGAGCCTAATGGGGATTTTTCTATAAGCTCATTGCTGTTTTGGAAAGTGATTCTAAATCTATAATTGAACAGCTGCGCACTAATGGGAATTCAAAGGGTGGCGTGCATAACATTGTTGAACGTTGTTTAGAGGCTACCTCCCGTTTTCAATTGATTGAGTTCAAACATATCTACCGTGAACAGAACAAGGTCGCTGATGCCCTTGCTAAATTCGCCTTACGAAGCCAAAGGACTCTTGTTGATATTGATAGTGCCCCAACAAGTGTCGTCACTCAGCTACAGGAGGATCGTATGGGCGTTACAACTTTGCGAGGATCCCTCGTTCGTGGGGGTGTTGTTTCAGTAACTTAGTCTTTTCTATTCTTGTATATGGGTATCACCCTCTTCATTCGATCAAAAAATAAAATAAAATGGAAAACAATTGTATATGATAATAGTATAATAGATAACAAAGGCTATTATTACCGGTAATAATAATCAAATTTCAATTACAAATGTCATATATTAAAGCAATATTTAATAAAGATTTGCAATTAACAAATTAATAATTTTCATTTTACCCATTCTAATTGCATTTTAAAAGGTAATTGATATATATATATATATATATATATATATATATATATATATATATATATATATATATATATATATATATATATTACTAAATACCTTGTGGTCTAGTGGCATCCGGTGTCCCGATTAACACTTCCATCTGGATTCGAGCCTCAGTGGATGCAACTGTTGACTCTTTGTGCTTCATTAGGTTGAGAAAGTAGCTATGAACAGAATACTACATTGTAACAGATAGAGCCGTCAAAACGGGCTTAGCCCGCCGGGCCAGCCCGCCTCGCCCCCTACTTAGGTAGGGGGCGGGTTTCGAAAATTGAAGCCCGCCAAAGGGCGGGCTTTTTTGGCCCGCCCCGCGGGCTACCCGCCTATTTTTTTTAATTATATATATATATATATATATATATATATATATATATATATATATATATATATATATATATATATATATATATATAGTTTATTGTTTGAAATGTTTTATTATTGTTATGTTACTAATATGATTATGTACTTATGTATAATCAATTATGTAATGTTTAATGTTTGATGAATTATGTTTTATGTGAGTTATGTATAAATTATGTTAATTATTTTTTTTATGTACAAATAACAAAATTTTTAAAAAGGAGCAATAAACTAACAATTTTAAAAAAAAAAAAAAATTGGTGGGGGCCCGCCATGCCCGCGGGCCTTAGACCGGGCGGGGCGGGCCAACAAAATTCAAGCCCGCCAGGTGGCGGGCTTTTTAGGCCCGCGGCCCGCAGGGCTTAGGCCCGCCCCGCCCCGCGAGCCCGTATTGACAGCTCTAGTAATAGAGTCAGTAATGGAACTCCTAACCGATGAACTTGCAAACAATATTGTAACAATAGGATAAATATTGTTTGTCTATTAACTCCTAACCGGTGAACTTGCAAACAATATTGTAACAATAGGATAAATATGAAATGCAAATATAGAGAATAGAGACATTAGCTTTGCTTGTATAACATATTTAGTTTCATTTTATATACATTTCAGCATAACTACAGTTTCAATTTATTTCTACAGTTTCATTCGAAAGTATACATACAATAGTCTTATTGCACTGAGACATGTTATTGAATTTCATTTTATACACAGTGTAGTCTTATTACAACACCACTAAATTATAATTATAATTCAACTACGGTTTCATTGGATGATATACACTCAAATATGTGAAACTGTTATTCAGTTTCATTTTATATACACTGTAGTTTCATTACAACACAACTACAGTATCATTTCGATATAACTACAGTTTTATTTGACAATATTGAGAGAAATGTTATTCAGTTTCTTTTTATACATACTATAGTTTCATTTCAGCAAAACTAAAGTATCATTTCCATTCAACTACACTTCTATTTGACAATATACACTCAATATGTGGGACATGTTATTCAGTTTCATTTTATACATACTGCAGTTTCATTTCAGCACAACTAAAGTATCATTTCAATTCAATTACAGTTTCGTTTGATAATGTAAACACAATATGCGACACAGTTTCATTTTACATACAATGTAGTTTCATTTTGTTATAAACGCACAAAATATACGGTCCATAGTATAACAACTGTTCATACACTTAACCACCCATTCAATGGCAAATAACACGTTTTTATTTAGGAAAAATTGCATCTTTAGACCCTGAGTTATAACTAAGTTATGACTCAGTCCCTAAGTTATGACCATATTTGTGTTTAGTCCCTCAGTTATGAGAGAAGTAGCGAGTTTGATCGCCGGCATTAGTATTTCGTCTGCAGCTAACGAAAAGCTTAAAAACAAACTAATATTAGAGGGATAAAATAGAAATTTCAAATTATAATCCCCTTGTTATGTTGAAACCCATTGTGCAGCGGTCATTCTTTTCTTCTTATACCTGCAATCGAAGGCTTTCTTTGAACATAAGTAACAATATTTTTAGAAAAAGGGCGTTGTATGGTAGCCCCCATTTGTGTTAATCTCTACTTCCATATCTACCAAAAAAATAAAACAAATTAAAAAATGAACAATAAAAAAGCTGAGCACAAATATTTAACTACTTTTAATGAAATTATCAAGTAAACAGAAAGAACTTGTAATCGACGAGTTTGGATTTCGTCTTCGACTAAGAAGACTACCATTCTACTGAACGTTCCTTGAGAATCATCATAGGACGGAGATTTGATGTTCTTTAGCGGCATGTTTGGGTGAAATTCAAAGAGTTCTTTTGTTTTATAGAGAAGACACTAGAGAGTGAGAAGAAACGCAAACTGGAGAAATTTGTTTTGTGAAATACAAAAAAAGCGTCGAGTTGAGGTTTCACTGTTTTCGTCGTTGCCCTGTCAGTCTCCTAGTTCCCACCCCTTACAAGTGCGTCATTCTTTTATCTTTGCAATTTTTTCTTACAAGTGAATCTTACAGTTATATCAACAAATTTTTAATTCGCAACTCTTTAATATAATAATAATAATAATAATAATAATAATAATAATAATAATAACAACGACGACGACGACAATGACAACAATGACCAACAATAATAATAATAATAATAATAATAATAATAATAATAATAATAATAATAATAAGGAAAATTAAATCTTACAAGTGGGTGTTCGATTTGTGCCCAACAACGTTCTTGAAAATATTATAGGATTTCTTCTCCAAGCCAATCCCGTAGTATGATTTCTTCGCTGATTACATAAGTAATTTAGGGCTTTGTCGATTTTGAAAAAATTATTTTGGCTAAGTTTGTAAAAAAAAAAAAAAAGAAATAGGAAACAAGTTATATTGCATACAAGTTTTATGAAAGAATTTACTTCTTTACCCTTGGAATTAACTCTGACAACACATCACTAACGTCAGTGACCAAACTCACCCCCTCCCCTGCTCATAACCGAGGAACTAAAAATGGATACGGTAATAACATAGGGACTAAGTCATCACTGTGGTTATAACTCAAGGACCAAACTCACAATTTTTCCTATTATTTATATGATAAAAGAATATTTGTCTATAATATAGTCCGACGAAGTTGAAAAACTTGCGTTTATAAACAACAACAAAAAAATATCTGCAAAACCTTGGTCTAGTGAATGAGAAGTCTTAGCGGTAGGGTGAGTCGATGGGAGTTTGGCTTTAAATTGGATGAAGTGTGTAGTATTGAGTTTAGACATAAGAATTTAGACCTGGCAATTCGTGTATACGGGTTCGTTAACGGGTCGACACGATAACGACACGAACACGATAAGGCTAAACACGAACACGACACGTTAAGGTTAACGGGTTCAAAATTGTAACACGAACACGAACACGATTTGTTAACTGGTTGACACGATAGACACGTTTTGTTAACGGATTTCGGATCGTGTCGACACGATATGACACGAAATCCGTTTAAACCCGCTAAATTTATTGATATATTAAAAACTAAAATTTAAAGTTAAGTTATATAAAAAAGAAATAAAACATACAATCCAATCCATCGAACAAACTAAAAAAATATTCAATTTATAACATTCATAAAATTATAAAATAACATCCAAAAATCATAATTAAAGAAGTCCATACTAGTTTTTAGAATAAAATTGAACACAATAAACATTCAAATTTCATATTGTTGAACATCAATAATTGGTTATGATCTTGGCATAATGTAGTAAATTCATTCTTAATCATGTTTATGATATATTTTGTAAAGACAATGGTTCTTATCTAAATGACAATGGTTCTTAGCGGGTTCTAAACAGGTCTGTGTAAACGAGTTAGCACGATAATATTAACGGGTTAAACATGTTCTTAATAGGTTTAACGGGTTGACCTGTTAAGACACGAAAACATAACGGGTTCTTAACGGGTCAACCCGTTAACAACTCGGGACATGTTAAGGCTAAACACTAACCCGTTATTTTCGTGCCCGGTTTCGTGTCGTGTTAACGGGTCGTGTCGATAATTGCCAAGTCTACATAAGATGAGTTCATGAGGTCTAGGATCTAGTCTGATGAATAAAAAAATCTTGTGTTGTAAAAAAAAAAAAAAAAAAACTTACCCCACTCCTCCCTCCCCTTAACATGCTGAAGTGTGTGTAGTGGACTAATTCACGCTACATACAAAAGTTGCGCTCACATCCTTTGCATGATATATACTGATGAACTCATACACGTTAGCATGCCCATGCACCCTTCAAAGCTATTATGCGTCTTTGATGATGTCACCAAACCAAACACCGCTCCTACATTATGTCACAATCACGAAAATGGATGGGAATTATATTGATTTTCTAAAAATATTTATTTGGGCACTTTTCGATTTTCGTCCCTTTTTATTGTTCGCATATTAAAACCTTTTTTTTTAGAAGAGATGAAAGACTATCATTGCAGACATTATTGTTCGCATATTAAAACCTTTTTTTTTAGAAGAGATGAAAGACTATCATTGCAGGCATTATTGTTCGCATATTAAGGCCGCCATGGCAGACCACAAAAGGTAAAATTTCTTCATCTTCATGGCCCCACATCCCGGCCTAATAAACCTCAGTGATTCAACAACCCGTTAAGTTGGAAAACTAATATTTGATGCCCACAATGACCTCACTACATGTGTGTAATTTTCATACTGCGACTGTCAGAGTTCAATTGTGTCCTTGCCATTGCATATAGCTTTAACATTATAAGACCTTGAATACCAGATTAGTGGTTGCACTAAATATCAGCCAGCACAACAACATATTGCCATTAACATAAGCATGTACAAGGTTTCATTAATGATACTAACATTTTTGGTCACCATTTAACAGGGAGAATATCCATTGTCTCCACAATCATTGCAGTTAAGTGAAGCTAGCTATTTACCACTTGATGAGCATGGAGTCCATGGAGAATTTACCAACGATGATTCTTGACACGACGAAAGTCAATTAGCGTATCACTATTGAACAAAAGGGTACCTAGACATGTAATAGTCCCTAGCACGCGAAACGCCATCTCTAGCTAGGATGCCTTCAAGATCTCCCATAATTCTCGCCAACCATATTTCTAAGTTCCTCTGGATTTCCCTGAAGTTGTTTCTAATCGAGTCGAAGGACCGCTTTGTAGATAGTTTAGCTTGGCTGTCAATTTCATCTCCGTAACAACCCTTCCCTGTTTCGGTTTGTAGCATCAACAGCATCTGACCTGTTTCCGATGCACACTTCTTCAGCCTTAATGCTTCAAGCAAAAACTCCGTTTGTCTTTGTGCTCGAAACTCTGAACTCAGTGTCGGTTCAGAAGGATCACTAGCCTGCTGTGGAATCGAACAACGTAGTCAGAAACATCGTACCTAGTAGCCTAGCACGCATAACACATCAAATAGCTAATGTAGGCCTATAGTTATCTATATATTATGTTTCTTAATCCTTAGCCTGACCATAGACGTAAAATAGAAAAGACCCTGTACCACTACGCCAGAAGGTATAGCTAGGGCTTTCATACTACTTGTTAGATCAAACGCTTACCATTACACCAAAAGCTATAGCTCATAGCGAAGGCGCAACGCAATTTTATTTTCTTATACCGCCACCAGATTTTCGAGAGGCAGGGTGCTGGACTTGGCCCTTCACCGGCCTCCGCCCAACACATAGTAATGATTAATGAAGTTAATAAAATCTGTTGACATAGTGTTACCATAAGTGCGAGATTTGGGTATGGAACCCTTACCATTCTTCTGCACAGATCATCAATTTGCCCCGAAAGGGCTTGATATCTCTTAGCCTGTTTTCGCATCAACGATGGTACCTTCGATAGATCTGTCTTACCAATTCTTTCGAGAATTAGCAACTCCTGCTCAAGTAGTTTCAGTTTTGATGAAACTCCAGTTGATTCCCCGTCTACTTTCCAAGGTGCCTCCCTTCTGCACAAGAAATATTAGCGGCCATTGCATCAGTTAGACATGTTCATCACAAAAGACAACTTTAGTTTTACGCAGACCGTTAACAAGAGACCTAATTTACCTCGCCACAAAATGTTTTAAATGATACAATGATTCATGAGAATCGTACTTCATATCCTGCAAAAAACGTATTGGGGCAATATAAGTTAGATGTACTCTGTATTAGGCATAGAAGACAACTACTACATTTGAGGAAAATAACCGAGAAGGGAAAAGCGCTTTTAAATTAAATCTTAACCATCAAACAATACCCGTAGTTTAAATATCCAAAGCTAATTTGAAAGGGAACATAGAGGGATATGCTTTTAGTTCAAGACAAAAATATGATTTACTCTATACATCAGAAAAGGCTAAAAAAAGAAGATAAGACTAAGACAACATGTAGCTAAGTTCTAAAAACACAAAGGGTACGAAAAATACTATACCTATCCCCTACAGAGTGACGACTACTAAACAGATCAACCCGAGATCTTAAGTGGATGTCAATAAAAACAGCTTATCTTGACGGAGCCATGACGTAAATAGATACTCATTGAATTCATCAAATTTAAAGGCTAATTATTAGTAAACTCCGTCACCAATCACCATTAAAGGAAAACCATTGAGGTATATACATTACATCTACACGTGATCCCTGAAATTAGAATAAAGCAGATTATATGCCCAACTGCAAATACCCATCGTCACTAGTCCTCGTGAGAATTCATTTCCTTAGCTTAGGCTTATAGATAGATAGATATGGTACCACAGATGTTTAAGGAGGAACAGGAAGAAAGTTGCTTAACAACGACATTTGTTTCGAGGCTGTGGTCCAGGCAAGAGTACACTAGTAAACAAGAAGCAACACAAAAATTGAGTGTTTTTTTTCAGATAAAAGTAGAATCACTCCATCAGTATCCACCAAGAAGATCACCAATACTTTTAAATCTCGGATAATGTGGACAAAGAGTGAAGCAAGATGACACAGAACAAGACAAATAGATGGTTATCTCTATGCACTAAATCACAGGTTTCATTAAAAAGCAACAACTCAGAGTGTAATTACTAAACTAAAAATTCACAGTGGAAAAAAAGCATAAAGTATAATATGTTCCACTGAAAATCACAGGAACAGAAGGGTATCCTTTCACTACTCACAAAAGCAATGACTTTGGACAGAGTCCCATAAATTTCACAGAAAAATTCTTAATTTTAATCTTTGCCTTTAACTTGACAGTAAACCTTAAACTAAACACCCTCTACCCCCAACCAAAAAAAGAAAATGGAAACAAAAGCAAGTGAAAGAAAACCTTAAAAATTGAAAAAAGAGAACATGGAATAAGAAAGAACAGTGAAGGACAAGCTCAACAGTATTATAATTTTTAATTTGAGTAAGAAGACCAATTTATTAGCATAATTTAACACATGTCAACCACAACTCCACAAGTAGTTAACATCAAGCAATAAAATTTTGTTCTTTTAAAAACAAAAATTGCAAATAAAGATGAGATTTTTAATACCTGCCAAGGACTAGCTCTTTCAGGCCAGAACTTGGAAGCAGAATTCAAGAACTCAGGATTGAACCCATCACCAGTCCTCAAGAAACACTCCTCCAATCCTTCAGAAACCCCTCCAAGTTTCCCAAACCTCAACCCCATCTCAGAATGGGGATCCCCATCCCCACCCCCATTCTCACAAGAACCAAAAGAGGAAGGAGGGCTCCTCCCACTACAGCTACTCATGAAATTCAGCATCTCATCTCTCTCACTGATCTCCCTCTTCATCTCCTCCAAACCCTCCTTCAACTCAGCCTCAGATTTCTCCAGCTCCTCCACTCTCCCTCTCAGCCTCAAAATCTCCTCATCCCCCTCTTCAATCTGCTGCAGCAGCCTCCTCTCCTCTTGCTGCCACGCGTGGCGGTGACTCGCGAAGATCTCCACAACCCGGGCATTTGCCTTGGAGTCCTCTTTCCTCCTGGAGAGCAGCTGCTTCAGCTGCTCCTCTGTGTCTATGAGCTGGAAAGTGAGCTCCTTGTTGTGGGTCTGGAGCCTTGAGACCAGAGAGATTGCCCGTCTGGGTAAGTGCCCAAGAAAGAGTGCGAAGCTTAGGCCTAAGTATGTTGAGAAGAGCTTCTCAAAGAGTGGTTGGGAGTGTTGGTGGTTTTCTTGATCTTGAACCGCCATTACCGAGGCCATCTTGGTCTGGTGGTGGATGGCTTTTGTGGTCGCCTTTTCTGTGATTTTGGGGTTCGAAAACTTCGATAAGTTCACTTATAAAGCCTTCTTAATTCAGCTTTGTCGCTGTGCAACAGTAACGCCAAATTATACCATCAACCCATATATATCGTGAACTCTAATTTAAAAATTAATCCCTTTCTCCATTTTATCTGTCTTACTTTCCTTTTTAGTTTGTACAAAAATGTTGTCCTCTTTCCAAAATTGAACATCACCATCATTCTACTTTTCCCAATTTACCCTTATGACTTTTGCATTCTTTATTGCTTTTATTTCTAAAAGTGAAAAAGTGAAAGGGTATAATTGGAAAGCACACTACTTTTACTTTAATTTCTTAAAAAGCATGTAAAAAGCAAATGGAACATCCATTTAGGGACGGAGGGAGTATATATTTACCGTTAATATATTATTATGTACCTGCAATTAGTAATTTTGAGAGAATTCCATTTGATTCTTACCAGTGACAATTCTCTTTGGTTAGTTCTTATGCCTCCTGGAACGAGCAGGAATAAGTCAGGTGGACCCGAATCGTTAAAGGGACTTAGGAACGGAGAAAGATCCCGAACACCTCGTGAATTTACCAAAACAAAAAGGAAGAAATTTTTGTATTTATAAACAAATTGAAGGCACCTGACGTCAAATAGTAATTACAAACACATAATACCTATAACTACAAACACATAAATTGTTAACTGGATGTATAAAATATGTCACATAACATGTTAACCAAACATCATATATGTCTACAAATAACAATTTATGTATATGTAATTACTATGTTAATTACAATTAATTTGTTTATAAATATAAAAATTGTTAATTATAAATACAAAATATATTAATTACAAATATATAATTTTAAATTAGAATTCACTATACAATATAAACTCCAATGTATGATATATGGTAAAACAATTACAGTAACAGTAGTGTAGTAACTAGTAAGCAAGCACATGCTCTAGGCCTCTTCCTTCTGCCCATCCACTAACATGTACTGTACGATTTTTTTTTTCTTTTGACAGTTTATGGTTGTTGAATTATACCCCAATATAAGTACATCCATTTTATACCCCTTTCAATTATTTATAATTTTCAACTCATAATCTTAATCTATACCTTACCAAAGCTATCAAGTCTGCAACAGGTGAACAGGAGGAGATGTAACTCAGATTATATGCAAGCATACTTCTCAATAAGTGCCTCATTGCCATCATAGTAGAGTACGTAGATTTTCTGGATCATAGTAAAATATCTTATGAGACTGTTTTACGAACTTTTATTTGTAAGACGGATTTAAATTTTTCATAAATATTATACTTTCTATCATAGGTATTATAATTTTCATCATAAGTAACTCTCCAACGTAACTCCTAATATTATATTTTGATTTAAAAGTATTATATTTTGTTTTTCATTAAAAATGACATTTTTTCTCATATCTATTGCACTTTCTCTCATAAGTAAAGTAACAATTAATCAATTCATCTTTTGATTAGTATTACATTAATTGTTCAATCTCTAAATATTACATTTTTCTTTATAATTAACAATAATTTATTCTTAATTAGTATTACATTTTTCAATATACACATATTACATTTTTATTTTGACATAACCAGTCTCACATTTCACATATAGAAATTCTTGAGATAGTATTATAAAAAAAGAAAAATTCAATCTTGATCTATCTTCTAAAGAGAGTGGCAAGTGCCAAGTAAGACATTATATATCAAACCTGACATGGTGACACTTCTCAACCATGTGCCATACTAACTTCAAGTGAGCTGGCCACTCAGTCCAACCCACCATATATAGAGATAGCTAATATATTGTAATTAATAAATTTTGATAATCTTGATTAACATGGTGTAGGGAATTAGATTTTTTTAAATAGACAAACTGATCAAAAAGTATAATAAATAAAGAGAAAAGAGGTGTTATATTGAGATTTTGACTAGACATTGTGGATATAATGGCCCAGTCAAATGAAAAGACCCTTGAAACTTGATGAAACAATAATGATGCATTGATACACTGCCAATAGTTGGTAGCGATAGATCCCTAGATTAATTGTTTGTGTGAAGTAATGGGGGAGATAACAATTTGGAACAAGGATCTATGGACGCCATATGAACACTACGTAGTACCCCACTTGGTCCGTGTAATAACATTCATTGAGGAGAGAATTAACCACTTTGACAATTTGGGTCTGTGGGACTCTTTGTATATAGTTTGCAATAAATGTGAATATTGGTCGCAGATAGATATCACCTAATATTTACACCATCAGAATGCCCCTTCTTTGGATAAGCTCGGACTTATTGTGGCACGGATAAACAAACATTTGAAGAATTTGTGGGTTGACCACATTCATCTTTTTATTAATCTCTTTTACAAAACTTTTTGTATTAGGGCTCCGTATTTTATAAACTTTAAGATTCTCACTCCATTAGTCCATTTCTATATATTATTGTAACTCTACTTTTATCCGTCATACTCTATCTAAGGTTTTCTCTTATACCCCTATAAATACATCTCTTCTTGTACTTTGTAAACACGACTAATCAATAATAAAAACTCTTTGTAGAAATTCATGTTCTCATAGGGTATTAGTAGATCAAAACGATCCATGGTTGTCAATCCACTATAGTCCCAATAAATATTCTACAGACAACTCATCACTTTATCTCCCTCAAACTTACCTTATCTTTTTGTTTATTCTGGAAAACTTAGCTTGTTCCTTTTCTCCGCTGTCAGAATCTCAGTGGATATGTTGATAGCACGTTCCCATGGCTTACTTCCTTTGTTTAGACTCTGGATGGGTGTTCCATTGTAGCAAATCTTGCGGTTGAAAATTAGGTCTGTTAGGATTCCTCTATTATTTCCATGCTCATATTGTCTATGCCCGATGAAGTTATGTATATATGTTGCTGTGAGACATGACATGTCTCGGGTCGTATAGCAAGTTATTGAAGCTGCGTTTAGGTCCTCCTCACAGGCATGATCTCCGAGTCTCCTTAGTCAGTTGTAGTTTTTGTGTCAAGGGGATTCCACTATGAGTAAGTATCTTGGCAAAGCAGGTTTTAATTGGACTACTTGTAGAAGTCAGCCGACCAATTGGTTTAGATGAGTAGGATCTATACTTGTTTAAAGGCATTCACCTTGAGTTATGTGCGATGGTTTCTTCATTGATCACAAAGGAACCTGTGACAATTCAACTAAACGACTATCCCACAATACATTAGTTGATCTACACTAATGACATTCTTTTACTGCTTCCCCACAACCACATGTTCTTGTCACTCAACGTGGACCACCTGCCACCTCATGGCCAAAGCAACTTGCCTAGAAACCTTGTGGTCGTAACTATACACATAGAGGAAGCCGAGGCCGCAATTATGGCTATAGCTATCTTCTAATGTGTCCAACAATTTTGGCTATACTACTTTACGGTGTTATAGAAGGTATTTGGCGGCACATAGTTTTCAAGCACACATGACTTATTCCAACGATCTAGTTGTTGCACCGTTCTCTCAAAATTGGTTCCCAGACACTGGTGTCATCAATCATGCTACTCCGGATGCCTCCTTGTTGTAACGAGTAGAATAATACACAGGGAACGATACTCTTCAAGTTGGTAATGACAATGATTTGAATATTTCTAGTATTGAGAATACTTCTACATCATCTTCTTCATGTGTCCAACAGTTACAAAATATGTATACATGTACCTACCCTAACTAACTCTCTTTTATCTGTCGAATGTTTCACCATTGATAATAATATATTCTTTGAGTTTTGAGTTGCATCCCTCTATTTTTTTTGTTGGTGTAAAAGATATCAACACCAATCAAATTCTACTTAAGGGAGAAAGCTCGGGGGTGGCGGTTATATAAACTTCCAATACAAAATCCAGTTGTATGTATTGCATCCAAGGCACCTTAACTTTGGCAAAATTACCTTGGTCACCCTCGTTCAAGAGTCCTACACAATATACTATTTCACTGCCAAGTGTCTGAGTTCTTAAATACCATTCATTCTCTTTGTAGTGCCTGACAACTTGTGATGACCACAGTTCGGTTCAAACCGAATCGTCTACTGTAGAAACCAAACTGGAACCCATTTTCGGTTCAGGTTATGGAAAATCTAGAATCGGACAGTTCCGATTCTAGAACCGTGAATTTATTAAAAATAAAATAAAGTTGGAAATTCGGCAATGGCAAAGTTGCCAAACTACCATTCTGCGGCTTTGGCAGACTGGCAGTGACAGTTTGGCTACTTGGCCAGTTCTAAAAGCCTTTATAAACATTTAAAAAAAAAACTAAACTGGAACCGGAACTTTATATTAAGGTTCCGATTCCGGTTCAGCCATTTCAGGAACCAAAATCGGCGATTTCGGAACAGGAACCTGGGTCATAGCTACTATCAACTAGGGAAATCCTTATTACGATTTCCACTAGAAAGAGTCAATCATTCTAGTTCTGTTGTAATAGATTTGGTTTTCACAAACATTTGGAGGTCATCCCCAGT
Organism: Ipomoea trifida; assembly: GCA_003576665.1. Lineage (NCBI taxonomy): Eukaryota > Viridiplantae > Streptophyta > Magnoliopsida > Solanales > Convolvulaceae > Ipomoea > Ipomoea trifida. The sequence goes on along the minus strand of CP025656.1, from coordinate 14,225,386 downwards.
TCTATCTAATGAAGATCATCATTATTTTGTCATTTTTGTTGATGATTACTCTCGGTATACCTGGTTGTTTCTCATGAAACTAAAGACAAATATCTATACAATTTTCGATAGGTTCAGTTGAGTGAAATTTAACTTGTAAAATTAAAGCCGTTTAGTTTGATCTAAGGGGGGGAATTTAAAAAAAAAAAAAAGTAGACAAGTTTTTGTTAGCCTAGGGATAAATCACAGTCAATCTTGTGCTTACACATATGAACAAAATGGGCATATAGAAAGACGTCATATGCACATTGTTAAAAGCAGTCTCACATTGCTTGCCCAAACTTCTATTCATCCTAGGTATTGGACTTATGCCTATGAAACTGCAGTTTTTCTTATTAACATTATGCATTTTGCCATCGTAAACAATATGAGTCCCTATGATTGAAATACTCAAAAGATCGGGAATTGAACACTACAAACTAATCTAAACTCCAATTCCAATTAACAATAAGCTAAGTGTAATAACCACAAGTCAACCATATGAAAGTTCTACATAGTAGCGCAACTTTGTTGGAGCATTTCAATATTTAACCATCACTCGCCCGGATCTCTCCTTTGCAGTCAACAAACTTTGCCAATTCATGCACTCTCCAAATATTGAGCACTGTGTGGCACTCAAACAAGTTCTAAGGTATGTCAAAGGGGCTCTATACTATGGACTGTGTTATACAAAACTTGACTATGATAATATATATCCATGCTTTCTCAGACTCTGATTGGGCGGGGTGCCCTAATGACTGAAAATCCATTAGTGATTTTATTGTCTTCATTGGCAACAATTTAATCTTTTGGGCTTGTCGCAAGCAAAAGGTAGTGGAAAGATCTTCAACATATTAGAAATAGAATACAAAGGCAGTACATATGTCTTAGTATAAGTAAATGGTTAGTTGCTGTCATTCATAAACTATGACTCACAGGAGCAAAACCACCTCAACTCTATACTCAAGTGTGACAATCTTGATGATACGTATCTATGTGCAAATACTACTGTTTTGCATGCCCTAAGCATGTATAAATAGGCTACCACTTTTTTAGTAACAAAGTAACATCAAAAGAGCTACAAGTGAACTACATCTCTACAAATGACTAATTTGCATACATCTTCACCAAACTACTTACCACTGCTATATCCAATCTTCTAATGGACAAACTCAACATTCTCTCTAGAGAACCTTAAGATTAGGATTTTGTATTTTATCAGCTTTAAAATTCACATTCTATATCTGTATATTATTGTAACTCTACTTTTACCAGTCTTACTCTAGGCAGGACTAGGTATTGTATCCCTATAAATACATCCATTCTTGTACTTTATAAACACGATTGATTAATAATAAAAACTCTCTATAGAAATTCTTGTTTTGGATACAAGCAGTATGAACTTTCGACAGTTGGTATAATCCTTTTGTAAATATATTTTTCTTGCAACACTCGATCTTGATTACTAGGTTTATTTTGTTATAATGAGAACACCCAAAGTAATTCCACAACAAACATTGTATACAAAGAGATTTTCCAAAATTTGTAAAATGTTATTAAAATATTTCATCAGAGTTTCATTCATACAATTCTACAATGATTTTCCATTTTGTAAATTTCTCCCTTAGGGTGTGTTTGGTAACCTGTAAAATGACTTCCGGAAAATGTTTTCCGAGTTTTCTGTGTTTGGCAAGTCCTGGAAAATGTGGTCAACGGAAAATGTTTTCCGTTGACCAAGGAAAATCAGTTCATTTTTCTGGAAAATGACTTACGGAATTTTTTTCCGTAAGTCATTTTACGGAATCGTCAGAATAGCTGTTTCGCATGTTTTCGACCAAAATCAAGCCATATCACCCATGACCATGGACCAAGGAGGTGGGGAAACCGCCGAAAGCCTCTGTTACATTTAATTTTATTTTTTATTTTTTATTTTTTAATAAATTCTATTCTTTTTATTAAATACCATTATTTTAATAACTATTATAATTTTTTATATTTTAAATAAAACAATTACAATGTTTAATTATACAATTCTATCCATTTTCCAGAAAATGAACCAAACACACAAAGATAGTTTTCCATAATACATCCAAACACCGGAAATGAAACTGTTTTCCGGAAAATGACTCATTTTCCAGAAAACATTTTCCAGAAGTCATTTTCCTGCTTTCCAAACGAACCCTTAATTCATCATATCATAATTGTTGTCGTGCTAACTATATATAGAAATAATTTCAAGTGCGACCGTGCGGTCACACACCACTCAATGTTACGAAATACACCACTAAATGTTAAGAAACACACCACAATGTTAAGAAACACACCACAGTGCATATTTGTGTGGTGTGTTTCTTAACATTGAGTGGTGTATTTCGTAACATTGAGTGGTGTGAACCGCACGGGAGAGCACGGCCGCACCTGATCATCACTCTCTCTCTCTCTCTCTCTCTCTCTCTCTCTCTCTCTCTCTCTCTCTATATATATATATATATATATATATATATATCAAAACCTCTATTTTATACAACTAAAAAATCCAAAATTAAATTTTCGAAAACATCCTACATATATAAAACAAAGTGCAAACATTATAAACATCAATTAATATCTAAACTAGAAGAATTAAATTATTTTAAGGCTAATAGCATAATTAGATAATATTGTTGCATGATATATATTTGATATTAAATCATCAAAATTTTAAATTTTAAATATAATTATTACAGTGTATAAATGTTTGATTTTTTTTTTAAATTTTTTTTTTTTGCGCCAATAAACCTAGTAATTAATGGAGAAGGACAATGGTTCAGATTGCTGAAATTTTCATTTTGACCAATAAATTCATAAATTATTTAGTATACCCATCTCGCACTCTGCTTTCAGTGGTACACTGATACATATATATACACGAGAGAATTTAATGTAAGCACATGCATGCCACGTAACTGACAATATAATGCTTATTTCCATTTTGCGATTTGGACCACTGGTTTTCATCCTTACACTTTCAACTCCACCTATTGCAAGTAAATTACACCCAAACCATTGACTTCTCAAATAAAGTATTCCTAATTTTTCCTCTCAATTCCATCTTCCTTGTTATATTTTGTAGCAAAATATTGCGCATGGTGTAATTAAATAAATATTTAATTAGATAAAAGTAATAAAGTTATAAAGTAAATTTAAAAAAAAGAGAGAGAAATTAAAGAGGTCAAATACACCTCCCAACTATTAATGAATCAATAATTAAACTTTAAAAAGTTCTAATTAAATACTCAAATTCAACTAAAACATGTAATTAAACATTTTTACCATCTATTGTCAATAGCCTTATTATTATATGTCACGTTATCTTTATATTTACTTAACTAATATATAATGATCAATAATACAGCTGTTAGGAATTTCATAGCACGTGGAACAATTAGGATCACCCTCCTCGTGACCGGTGCATGGAGGACACGTGGTCAACATGTCAAACGCTCGGCATGTGCCCCTCCAGACTTGTATATAAGGCGCATTAAATACCTGAAAGATGGACTTTTGGACTTTGCAAGATACTAGACCTAAGTTCGGGAGCATCTGTTCTCATATCTAGCTACCTGAGCTCATACATTGTGACTGAGTACAACATACATGCGTATTTGTCACATAAAGAGTTTACGTGCAGTGGTTGAGTTGAGAGTCTAAGTCAACAGGAGTAAAGGAGATCTTTTATTAATTGCGATGTTAAAGCACTCAGAATTACAAGGATCGTATTTATAGACAACTCCAATAGTACATTTAATTTACATAATTACTCATGTAACATACCGTAGAGTGTTTCTCCCACACCCCTAACCCACTTAGCGAACCTAATTTGGGTTCGAACCATGAAGACAAATATGTTGCTTTGCTTCACTACATACTCTCCAACATTTATCATGTTCTAGTAACAACATATAAGCTAAGATATACACAACACTGCCAAATGGTCATTTTGAAAGTGTTTAGAACGGTGGAATGCCCTAAACACCCTCCCAAATAAGCGTAAGTGTATAATGGATGAATTTCATATTTAATTTATCATGTATAATATTGCAATAATGGGCCTAGCTAGCTTTCTTCTTGAAATAAAAGAACAAAAGAAGAAAAGCAATTGTAAGGTTGGCTTACTATATAGTATACATTACTCCTTTAGCTCATAGTTGAAATGATGAATGGTAGATGTTGGCATTTTTCAGTTAGGGTTCAGAGTTCTACTTTTAATTTGTTTTTCAGGTTCCGGGAAGTCAGAGAGAATTTCATGAAAGGGGATATGATGCCATGCAAAAAAGGATAAAACGTAGCAATAATAGGGAAAGGAAAGGAGAGCACAATCCCCAAGAGATTGGAAGATTATAATAAGATATATAGGACAAGATTTGGTATCTCAAAATCTTCAAAATTTTGGAATCGCGCTAACGGGAAATTATATTGATGGGAAGTAGGTCAGGTCAGTGTTTTTCACAATTAGGGAATGAAAATACTTCATGATGTGCCTGTGGGAAAATTATATTCTTGAATTGTTTTATACACAAATTGAAATTGATTATGAAAAAAAAAAAGAAGAAAAAAAGAACTATTGCGTATACTTATTGGTTAATGAGCCAATAGTTATACCATGGACTCAGAGTCGGATTTTAGGGCGTGTAATATGTGCAACAATACAGGGGCTCAAAATTTTGGAAGCCCATAGTCCAACCTGGTCTAATAGTTAGTATATGTATTTGTGATTATATTGGTCCAAAATTAGATTTTTTTACTTTTTTCTCTTTGCAATTTTACTTCAATTCGCAGTTTATTTATACTTTGATAGGACCTCACTTATTTACCAGCACAGGGCCACGCAAATAAAAAAAAAAATCGGCCCTGCATGAATTCGGGTTCCCGTGTCCATTTGCGTGAATTGTGAACGTTTAGTATGTAAGTTTTGGACATTTAGTATATAAATTGTAAACATTCAGTATATAAATTGTGTATTTTGAATCTGGTCCACAGAATAATTTACCAATGATTGCATCAGAAAATTTATGGAATTAAGCTCAAATAAGACTTTCATTATTACTGAAACAATAATTAAATACTCACACTTTAAAAAAATTTCAAAATATATTTAAATCAAAGTAAGTGTTTGAGCACAAAGATGGACAAAGATGTGTTTCGTCTCGTCTCATCTACTTCTTCTGTTAGATGACACTCCTTTCACCCTTTTCTTTTGCTGCAACCCAGCCCGTAATGGTAATTTATATCATGGATCAGGGTCTACATAGCATTATGAACACTGAATTGAAACGGTAGTGATGTACAGAATTTATACACGTAAAGTAGAGAATTTCATAACACAAAACACTAAAATCACAACGCAAAACACATACATGTTATATATTTAATTACTTATTTTTCAAATTTGATTTAGGTATATAATTTGTGTTCATAGGCTAAAATTTTACAACAAAAAAAGTACATAATCTCATAACACAAAATACAAAAATTTACAACATAAGACACATACACTTCCACTAGGGTGGACAATATAAATATTTATTTCAGTCACATGCCATGCAACTTTTTTCATTGCCTTGTGTTTATTTTATTTTAAATTTAACTTGCAAGAATCCAACTTAACAATGGGCCGGTCCACAAAAACCTCAACCAAGGGTTGCTCTTAGGTTTTTTTTTTTTTTTTTGAAATCAGGGTTGCTCTTAGTTAGAACGTAGCATCCCTATTGATTCAAAATGTTGGGGTTTTGCTATCTTTTTTGTGAGGGGGAGGGGGGAATAAATATGATGTGGAGGAGTGATGGAAGGTAAGAATTTTTAATTTTTTATTTTTAAAGATTTACGGTCCCCTCAAATATTTTTTTTATTTTATTTTTATTTTTAAAAGAGACACTCGTTGCCTAACAAGCAGCCCAACCTAACAATGCGAAATAGTGACAAGTTTGATCTTGTATCTTTACCTATAATCTATTATCAGGAAAGCATGAATCAATTAAGTTAGTTGTCTATGTGGGCTCACTTTATTTTAATATTCTTGCATTCCCTTAAAATGAATCACACTAGAATTACGAAAATACAATTCAAAAGCTAAACTGATAGGAAAATTACAATTAAGAAGTTATGCATGCATATACTTAAATTCATGTATTATATTAGAGTATTGTATTTAGCATGCAACAAAAAAGGAGGCCTATTGTTACGTCTAAACATTAGTCTAGCAGATGAGAAATCTTAAGGCTTATTTCTAGCAGTAGGATGGTATATATGTAGACATGTAGTTCAATTTCTGTTACCAACATTCAATATTTGGTATGAGTTGGGCTCCTTGTGTGTAAAACCTTGGGACTTTGAGTCAGTCAGTTATATATGGACAACTAGATAGGTTCACGTCATTGTGTAGTGATCCTTTGTCGGTTTACCAACTAAGGCCAATGTTTACCTATTATACATTCTTGGATAGTGCATAGCAAGCTAAGGGATTTCCCTCGTCATTATATATATATATATATATATATATATATATATATATATATATATATATATATATATATATATATATATATATAGTGACGGTACGTGGATTTCACATTTTGTCACAAGATACGAGATATTAGTTGACGAGGGTAAACTTTTTGAAAAACAAATGATAATTCCCAAATATAAGTAAAAACTAAGGGGATTTGATTTTTATTACTAAACAATAGTCTTACTCCATGCATCCACTGTTATTCCAAGAAGTTATACTCGTACACTCAATGCTTATACAAATTTCTAGCTTGCTTATTGACTATATAACCTACTTTGAATTGAGAATAACCTGTGTATCTATTTGGAGTTGATGAGATGATCATATGAACTGAACTGCCTTAATTAGCATATATATATTCCTCCTCATCATCCATGCAATCATAATGGGAATATCTGTTGAAAGTTGAAAACAGATCCTTGTTGTTCACCCATTGATCATCATATCCAAAAGGGTTTTCCGGCAATTCATAATCACAGTCCACTTTGGTCCAATATATGACAGGAGCCAAGTTCCTCAGGAAGAATGGGTGTGTCATTAACCTCGTAGCACTCCATCTCTCCTTAGAGTTTCTGTTCAAACACTTGTTGAGAAAATCTTTGCAAAATACAGAGACATTTTCTGGAATCTTTGGCTCTAGGGTTTCAATCTTGGCCATCAAATCCGCTCTGTTGCAGTACTGTCCCCAAACTGATTTTCCGGTGATCATCTCCACCGTAATACACCCCAACGCCCAAACATCCCTAGGGGCCTCGTGAATGCCGTGTAAAGATTCCGGCGAGGCGTATTGTAACGTGCCACGACAACCGTATTTCTTGCTAAGTTTCTCTTCTACCTTTTTTCCATTATTATCATGAATTGCCAGCCCGAAATCTGCAATCTTGAGATGATTAATCCCGTTTTGTTGCATGGGGAAAACGAGAACGTTGTGGGGTTTTAAGTCGCAGTGAACGATCCCCATGGCGTGCAAATCCGAAAGACCCACGAGGATTTGATAAGCGTAAAACGCGACCTCGCCTTCCGACATCTTTCCTCGGCGCGATTTTATCAGGCTTTGCAGGGAACCGCCGGCGGCGTATTCGAGCAGGAGATTGTACACCAGTTTGCCGTCGCCTTCCAGGCTGGTGTCCGTGCCGTAGCAGTGAACAAAGTTGGGGCTTCCTCGCAGGGAATATAGAAACTGTTCCTCGCGTCGGAGAGAATCGGAATGCTCTATGTCGGCGCTCTTGACGGCCACGCATGACGGCGACGGGAACCAGGCGGAAGAAGAGTGGCCTGGAACGCCCAAGGTGACCGTGCCGTAGGATCCGAAGCCAATAACTCCATCTTTTTTCCACCACATTGTGTAAGTGTGAAGTGATCAAAGCTAGCTCTGAGGGTAAGTGGCTTTGATAGATGAGAGAAGAAATGAAGAATGGAGGCATTTCTAAATTCTAATATATATATATATAGGTCGGTCAAGGTTTACAACTTTGCTTATCCCAATTTGAGTAGGATAAGGTTTGATTATGTGTAATTCTAATAATAATAGAATTATTAGTACTTTTTTAGGATAAAAAGTAAAAACTTAATTTATTAAATCATGATAAAAGACTATTTACAAGGAAATTAGTGGTTATCAAACCACTCTCCCCAATTTAACATAGAACTGAGAGCCTTCCGAGCAAGAGTGTGGCCGACACAGTTCGCAGATCACTTAACAAATCGAAATTCAGCATCACCAATTGCAGATGCTAATTCTTTAATATCACCAACTAAAAAACCAAAAGCAGAATTAAAACAAAAATTAACAATAGTATAAAAAACAATTTGAGAGTCCATTTCAACTTCAACATTACCCATACCTGTGTTCTTAAGCCAACTGAGAGCCTCCCTGACACTAACTGTTTCAGCTTCCTCAACAGTATAAGAGCTCATGACCTGTTTATTCTTTGTTGTTAAGAACCGTCCATCATCATCACGGAGAACCCAGCCAAGACCCTTTAAATTATTAGATAAATCAAAAACCGCATCCGTATTTAATTTAGCTTGATTTTCCCAAGTTGAAGTCGAATCCAATTAGTAACCGTATGGGCTGCACTAGAGTTGCACAATGAAACATTTGCATACTGCCAATTTTCCAATAACATAAATGCCTTACAAAGCATAGCATCGAGATCAAAAGGCACCCCATTCCAAACATTGTCATTCCTGCTACACCAAATACTCCAACGTGTTATAACAAATTTAGATAGCACATCTTCATTCAACATGGCTAAATAACTAAAGAACTAGTCAATACCACTATTACCATGTGCAATATTTATGCTAGGTAGCCCAATTTTATTCCATATTGTGGTTGCAACATTGCATGTAACAAAAAGATGATAAGCACTTTCATCCTCCCTCCTCTGCACATATGGCAAAGTAATAAACATTGAATATGCTTGAAGATGAGTGCATCTCTTGTAGGCAAAATGGAGGAAGCTAACTACCAGCAAAAATTCTTAACTTTCGGGGTACATGTAAACTCCACATTTTATTCCAAGGTCGATCATCATGAAGCAGGCCAATTAACCGTTTATAGCAAGACTTAATAGTATATTCATCTTTGTGATCCCAAAACCAAAACCATGAGTCCGGTGGCTTACGAATGCTAATTGGAATATTCAAAATTAAATTAGCATCTCGATCATTAAAAAGGCTATTTATTCGATTAGAATCCCAACTAGTACCTTGGTCATTGAATAAAGATGCTACCGGCACTTCATATAAATCCTCAACCATCGCGGTTTGGACATAGGGTTCAACATTCACAGGTAGCCACGCATTCCTTCCAATTTTTGTGTCTAGGCCATTGCCTATACTTTGTCTGCATCCAAGTGATAGGATATTCTGAGCCTCCATTAAACCTCGCCATATAAAAGATGGATTGCTACCCTCAATTGCATCAAAGTAAGAACTATGAGGATAATAACGTGCCTTATAAACACGAGTAACCAGAGATGTTGGCCTGGTCACTAGTCGCCAAGCCTTTTTACCAAGCAGAGCCACATTCATTTCATGGAGCTTTTGAAATCCCATTCCACCAGCTGCTTTTGGAATCGACAAACCAGACCAAGATCGCCACCGAATTCCTTTGCCCGAACCCACTTTGCCAGTCCACCAGTATTCATTCATTATGGTTTCAATCTCTTTACATAAACCTGTAGGGAGTAGGAAAACCATCATTGCATAGGAAAGCATAGCTTGAATAACATTCTTTAAAAGAACCTCTCGCCCGGTCCATGACAAAAATTTGGAATTCCAACTCCGAACTCTAGTAAGAATCCGGTCCTTCAAAAAGCTAAGGATCTCTTTGTTCCTTTTGCCAACCAATGTGGGCAGACCAAAGTATTTACCTATAGTATCGCCTTCTTGCACACTAATGATCTGAGACACTTCGTATCGCATAGTACTGGAAACATTTGAACTAAAGCACATAGTTGATTTAGTGCAATTTATCAACTGACCAGAGGATGCCGAATATAGGACTAAAGCACATAGTTGATTTAGTGTAGTTTATGCTGATATTAGCTCAATGAAAAAGAAAACAATCATCTGCAAATAGTAGGTGTGATAAAGGAGGCGCCCCATGTGCTACACAAACCCCATGCAAGTTGCCTGATAAGTGCTTATTTGTCTACATTTTCCACCTTTCACTAAGTTATTTTGTTTATTTATCATTCCGAATTTCATGAGAATTAGTGTTTATTTGTGTTATTTTGCAAGGAGTATGAGTTGGAAAGCATTAGAAGCAAAGATGAGCATTTTCATGCATTTTGGTGGGCATTGGAGTCAAAAGTTTGAAGTTTATTTTGTAAGTTGTGCTCTACCCCACCACTTTAGAGGTTGTTTTGTCCTTAAGTCTTGTTTGCTCCTTAGTTCATTCAAGTTATATCTCTTCTATACCCTCAATTGTGAACAAGTGTGAAGTTCTCTCCTTTGTTTTATTCCTATACCTCTTCTTTCCTAGCCATCCACCCTTAGCCCCGTTACAAGCCAAATAAAAGTCCTACTTGATCTTAGCATGCAATCTTAGAGTTGAACTAGTGGGAGTATGAAGGGCAAGCCTATGGAATCTCATTAAAAGCCAAGTTTTGCATAATCTCAACTTAGCATTTGTGCACACTAGATTCTCACACACTTTAATGGTTTTGGTGCTTGGTTATTGGCTTGGGAATGGAACTTGTGTGCCAAGCTAAGGTGATTCTTGAACTTGTGTGCTTATTTGTCTACATTTTCCCCCTTTCACTAAGTTATTTTGTTTATTTATCATTCCAAATTTCATGAGAATTAGTGCTTATTTGTGTTATTTTGCAAGGAGTATGAGTTGGAAAGCATTATATTAGAAGCAAAGATGAGCATTTTCAGGCATTTTGGTGGGCATTGGAGTCAAATGGAGGCCAAATATGAAGCTATGTAGATGGGTGCAACACTTCCAAGGGAGCCTAAGATTGGTATTTTCAATGGTCTTTGTCATTTAGAGAAACCAAAACAAAAGAGAACCAAAAGGTCAAGATTGTGAAATTTCTGCACGTCGACATCTTAGTCATTGGACGATATCTCGGCCTATAAATATCCAAATTGAGTGATTCTTAAACCATTAGAAAGAAGGCTTCAAGGGCTACAACTTTCCCAGAGATACAAATTTCGTAATTCTGAACGAAAAATGGTGAAAAACAGTCTAGAAGACAAAGCAGCTGCACAGAGTTCGGAAATGCAATTTCTGGAGGGGAGGCACACGGCTGTGTCCATGGGCGTTTGATTTATGCCGATTTACAGTGTAAAAATGCAGTTTTTGAAGAGGAGGCAAATGGCCACTGACACGGCCGTTTCCTAGGCCGTTTAGGACCTGTTCTGCTCACTATTTAAGCTCGTTTTGAGCATTTTGAACACGGTTTTGACCCATGGTTGAACCCTAAACACTCCCATTCACCCCCTTTCATATTTTTAGGTTAGATTAGACTTAGATCTATGTATTTTAACATTTTGGAGCTTGTAATCTTGGATTTGAAGCTTGGATTTTAAGATTCTTCCTCCCATTTCAATAGAGAAGTTTTCTTTCCTTTATCTCTTTTCTCTTGCAGGATTTATGTTTATTACTTGTGTTTTTGTGTTCTTTATGCTATTTAATCATGAGTAGTTAGTTTATGGGCTTGAGTTAGGGTTGTATTATCTATTTGGATGCTTAAGTTGTGATTATTGTGAAAAAGGGGAAGAACCCCAACCTAGGGTTCTTGAGTTTGAGTTGGATTTTGATTTTATCTTTCAATGATTAGTTGCGCAATGATTGTTGTTTGTCTTTGGAAAGTCTTCCATCACAATGGGACTTGGATGGGAGATTTGAGCCAACCCAATCTCAAACCCATTATCTCTTCTATGGAAATAGGGGTAGATTTGGGGCTTAAATAGCTTTTGTCCTTCAAGAACTTAGGTTGATACACCATGGGAATGGGGCAATCTTTGTTCTAATCCTTGTGGAAACTTGGATTTATTAGTGCTAGCCTCTAGAACCTAGGTAAAATGTTCTTCCCCCAAACTTAAGTGTTAAAGCATCTAGATGGTAATTCTCCTAGCTTGAGTCCTATTTCTTTATTTTGCACTTATCTATTGTTTATATGTGTTTGTTCTATCCTTGTTATCATTTGCTTAGCTTCTTGTTGATGTCCTTGTGCTAGTGCCTAGTTTTGTGATTGCATATTGCGTGCCATAACTCCCAATCCTCAGCGGAATGACATTTCACACCCGTACACTCACCATCACTCATTTTTGCTACACATCATTGCCCAATCTCATTTGTTTTTCGATCAGAACACTAAGTCCCTCAACCACTAGGAGAAAAAAAATATGGTGATAAAGGATCACCTTGACGTAAGCCTCGTTCTGGAATTATTGGGCCTAGTTGACGTTTTTCATACAGAATGTGATAACGAAGCGATCGAATTGATTCAAGGAGGATATCTATCCACTATCGCTTAAAACCCAACTTGAGCATCACATCCACTAGAAAAGGCCCAAAATTATTAGTATTAAGAGACTATTTTAATTTTTAACCATTTTTAGTTCATAAATTGTATGTTGTTTAGGAGTAATAATACATATTACGCACTGTTGAAAATCTTGTGTTTGACCCGTTAGCTCCTAATCGGTATATTGTTGACAATTTAGAGTATAAACTAAAACGGGGAAATTTAGACAAAAGTGATGAGGAGAAATCTTGTGCCCATTTGGCCCGTTAGCTCCTAACCGGTATATTGTTGACAATTTAGAGTATAAACTAAAGCAGGGAAATATAGACAAAAGTGATGAGGAGAAGAAAGGAACCATATAATCATTTTATTCCATCAGCAACATATTTCCAAATAGGGTACATACATATATATTTATAACGAAAATCATAAATAGGGACATATATATATAATAAATAGGGTACGTGGTTTTTTTAAAGATCATTTCATTCCATGAAGTTTCGCGGCATTCCATTTCAATTTAATCATCTCCCCCTAATGCTGTGAACCAATCTTCATGTAGTCAGTGTATCTATTGTGTCTCTCTGAGGAACAATAATGGAGACAACATGAAGGTTTAATTTAGAGGTATACTATGGTGGTTATGTAATAGATTGGACTGCATTCATAAGAATAGAATGATAGATTTGGGAAATATTTGTTTGAAAACCACGTATTAGATGTAAGGGGGAATAAGGATATGCAGTGTGCTGAAATTTTTAGAAAGCATGAAGATTGCATTTCCCCAATAAGTATTCGGTACATTGGAGTTTTGAAAAATAATTTAAACTTATTTAAGGAGCTAAACCATTCAGGTATGTAGATAAGGTACGCCATGGTCCACCTTAAAGCCCAATCTCATACAAAACGAAAAATTGGGCGTTTTCAAGTATTAGTCATCCATTCGCACATGTTTAAATAGTTGACTCATATTCGGTTCTTATAGTTCGTGAGAGATGAATAACACATGTGATCAAAGTAGGGTATTTCCAATTAAGCGCAAACCCATAATAAGTTTAGTGCATGGAACTTCAAGTCAGATTGTTTTATGTAATTAACAATATGGGCTATGATAAGGTATTTGGAGTTATGAATTTTTTGTATAAAAGGGCAGCTTTACCGATACCCACCAAGGAAACCTTAACAATAATGACAGGAAGAAGTTAGAGGTTCGCATAAAGATCATCCAAAAAGGGAACATCACTAAAAGGATGTTGAATTGAAAAGTAGGTTATCAATATTGCCAACAAGAGCATTTGCTTCAGGCAAGGCTACTTGGTTGGATTCAACATTGTGATGTTCATTTATGTTTCAACAAAATGTTTTGGGGTGTGGCACGCACGTGAGCAATGCCTTTTACACCCATACGTGAAGCATAACTTGCTTTGGGCCAAAGTTATGACTTTGTGATTGTTTTTTGTCGAGTTGGATCATTTTTGCTTTTTATTCAGGTTTCGAGATTGATTGTTGTTGCCACCTCGACCATACCTCTTTCCCGTCTTCTTTCGCAACCCCTCTTGGTGTTGCACTAGTAAGTGACATTTGTGTGCTTCGGGCACCTATGCAGAGCCAGTTGGACATGCATTATATATTTGCATCAACGGGTGGTTGTGAGTCTACACTTACGGGGAGGAGTGTGGTGTAGAAAAGAAGACAAGCTAGGTCTCAACACTCAAATTGTGATTTTAGAAAGGACCATTAATATTTGCTAGTCAAAGTTTATCCTTTAGAAATTTTTATAAGGCATATAATTGATATCACAAGTAGGGATGGCAACGGGGCGGGGCGGGGGCGGGGAGTATACTCCCCGTATCCGTCCCCGAAACCCCGATCCCGTTCCCGTCCTCGCCCCCGTCCCTAATCAAATTTTAGTCAAAATCTTAAATTAGTGTAATTTTTAATTTTAAAAATAGAAACTTAAGTTATTTTTAAAAATTATATATATATATATATATATATATATATATATATATATATATATATATATTTCTTTTTTTTTTAAATTCGGGGACGGGGACAGGGCGGGGAGGGGTATCCCCGTCCCCGTTCCCGTCCCCGACGGGGAATTACATGTATTCCTCGTCCCCGACGGGGAGTTACATGTATTCCCCGTCCACGTCCCCGTCCCTGATCCCCGAAATTTTTCCCCATCCCCGTCCCCGTTTCCAATGGGGGCGGGGATCTCCGTCGGGGACGGGGCACATTGCCATCCCTAATCACAAGGGCAAATTAAGGTTTAGCAACAAGAAGTGCAACTTAACAAAATCATGTCATCATTTTGCGGTATGCAAACCCAAGAATAAGATACCAATCCTTGTCAATATATTCTAGAAGCTCACTTCATGGCCTATAGCCAAAAATTATTACCAACGAAAATATTATGATGGTTCACATGACCACAAATTAAAGAAAATTTGAGCAAATAGATGTTCTCAAATTTGAACAAGAGGACGAGCATTATGCAATTGTGAGCTAAAAACGAGAGTTCACCTCTAATAAAAGTAGGACTAAATAACAAATGATGGAATAAGATCTTAAGAAATTGAGTTAATCCAAAATTTGGAAAATTAAGCCCAAATCTTAAATTAATGAGTCTAGAATTTGAAGCAGGCTTTAATTATATTCTTTAAACAAACCAAAGAGGCCTAAAAAAAATCATTTGAGTACTTTAAGCACAAATCACGCACCTTAAGCATAAAAACAAAGCACCCTAAAAACACAAACCACGCACTTAAGCACTTAAGGGTTTAAAATGACGCACCTTAAATTTTAACACTGACACACTTTAAGCATACAAACTACGTACTTTAAGAAGGAAAATTACGCACCTAAAACAATTGCACAACCGTACCGAAGAAGGTCAACCGCATGAGAACATATATATATATATATATATATATATCAATTTGAGATATTTAAGTTGATTAATTTTAACCTCACATTAACACAGACAGCCTAGAATTTGTATAATTGTGTTGTGTTTTATATTTTGGAACTTGAATCCTTTATCGGAAAGAAAAGGAGACCATTTAGTTTACGGGTCAACTTAAATATCTCAAATTGCAAGATTGGAATTGCCAACTTGACAATTATTCTTTGGTTTGCTGGATGCATCTCAATAATCCCATTAACAACTAAACCAAACCAAATACAATTCATTAATAATTACCAATGCTAAAAAAAAAAAAAACAATCATTACTGAAAGTATTGTTTTATGTACAAGATACGTCATGCATGACAATTTTTTCTTCTTAAAAATAAAAGTGACAGTTTCATGTATTATGTATGCGCAAAGTATAGGATTTATTTTACTAGTATTTGCATTCTACTTTTGTACGAAACCTTGATGACCAAACTATCGACAAAAAAAAAAAAAAATCCTCACGAAAAAAGACTCATTTGGGCATTGACTCGTTCTATATATTCCAAATCTTCTCGAAAAAACCTTACATTGTCGCTCTCTCTTTTTGAAAAATCATTAAATCAAACACATAATTTACATAACATCGTCTCACGAATTTTCAATCCTGAATTTTCATAAATATTACTCTGTACAATTTTCTTCATAAATAACTTTTTAACCTATAATATTATATGTTGATTCAAAAGTATTATAATTTTGATTAAAAACATATCACATTTCTCCTCATAAGTATTGCACTTTCTCTCATAAATAACAATTAATCAATTTATCCTTGATTAGTATTATGCTTTTTCTCATAAGTAACTGTTGAACGTCTAAAAGTATTACATTTTGATATAAAAGTATTACATTTTTTTCCTCAAAAGTATTATGTTTTTCCTTATTAGCTTATAATTAACCATCAATTTATTCTTAATTAGTATTACATTTTATAGCATAAGTATTATATTTCCATCTTGATTCTTGACCAGACCCGTCTCGTGGATCCTAATTAAGTCCATCTCCAATCCAAAACACCAAATAGTTTTACACCAAAAAGAATATTCCTTGTATATTCGTTCCTAGACCAAATTTTATTCATTATCCCCAACCCATTTACACAAAATTTTATTCCTACACTAAAATAATTTATATTATGGTAAATTAAAATTTTATAACTAATACTTTAATTATTTTAATATAAAATATATTTTTAATGCAAATAATATTTTTATTCTACATATAAGTATGGTTAAGTATTTAATAAAATATATAAATACATGAAAACAAAATAAATGATAGAAAAGAATTAACTTACAAAAAGAATTAACAAATAAAAGCAACATAAATAAATAGTACGCCGCCACCCACTCTTCCCTTGGAGTCAAAATATAATATAATGCGCCAAATATTTTGGCAAAATAGTGTTTTGCCTTCTCTTTTGACCACCAAAAAGAATCATGCACGTACTATTCCTTTCTCTATCCATTGGAAAATTCAAATATGTATAACTATTAAAAAAAAAATCCAAATCAAACACTATATATAACCCAGTTGAGAACTAGTGTATATGCGCCACACAACTAGTCAACCATACAATTCAATAACATCAAATTAAAGTGTTCTTCAATTTCTTACATTCGTAGCATTATTTCTGTTTTTTCGATCACGTTAATGAGTCATAACGGGGCGGTTAAACTGTCCGGGACGCTGCTAAGGCAGCTCCGACCGCGGATTTTCTCCGTCTCATCGTCGTACGGGAACGCCGCCGGCGCCGGAGGAATCGGGATTCGGCACTGGAGCACGGCGGCGTCGCCACCGGCGAGCGAAGAGAAGAAAGCACCACAAGCGGCGGGTGAGGGAAAGGTTGTGATTAGCAGTTACTGGGGGGTGACTCCAGCTAGGGTTTCTAAGGCAGATGGGTCTCCATGGAGGTGGAATTGCTTTAGGGTAAACTCTTTTTTTTTTGGTCACTTTCATAGTTTACTAATTAGCTTTAATTTGTGGATGTAAAATTGAAATTGAAGATATATTTTGAATGTGGGCAGCCATGGGAGACGTACACGGCAGATGTTTCAATAGATGTGAAGAAGCACCATGTAGCTTCCACTTTCATGGACAAATTTGCTTATTGGACAGTCCAAACTCTCAAGTACCCCACCTACCTCTTCTTCCAGGTAATATAATAATGCATGCACTTTCTTCAATTCTAATAATATTCCACAAATACACAATCATTGCATTAATAAAAAAATATATATATATACATAACTAAGGAGAGTTACCCAACCAAGATGCAAGCTTAAAATCATAATATTACATGTTCGAATCTCAATCTTTTTAATTAGTTTGAGTTGATCAACTATAAACAACTTAGGTTATTTATCTTTTTGTGGAGTTATGGTCCTTTACTGGTTAGGGTCACAAGGTAGGTTTTTTCTGCACACACCGGATACCTTTTAGTTAGAGCTGGTTAATGATCGACTATAAGTAATATAGGCTAGTTTACCGCCTTGTGGTCCTTTGTTGATTAGATCATAAGACAAGAATTACCTAATACACACCCTCACATACTTTTAGGCTTGAGCTGGTCAACTATGAACAATATAAGTTGGTTAGGATCACAAGGCCGGGTTTACTCATTGCACACTCTCAGATACCTTTTTGGTTCGTTTATGCTGGTCAACTGTATATGAATAATTTAGGTTGTTTACCCCTTATAGTCTTCTGCTGGTTAGAGTCACAAGGCAGAGTTTATTCCGTGTACACTCTCGAATAGTGGTTATGAGTTGTTTTTGTCACCCAAAAACATACCTAAAACAGGTCGTTGACTCGATAACAATCAAATTACAAGTTTGAAGCACCAGCCTGTTAGCCTTCTTATTAGCTGTGGTTGTTTGGTGGCTTATTAGTAATATGCTAATTTGATTTCACAGAGACGACACATGTGCCACGCTCTGTTGCTGGAGACGGTGGCGGCGGTGCCGGGGATGGTGGGCGGAATGCTGCTGCACTGCAAGTCGCTGCGGCGGTTCGAGCAGAGCGGCGGGTGGATCAAAGCCCTCCTGGAAGAAGCGGAGAACGAGCGGATGCATCTCATGACATTCATCGAGCTGTCTAAGCCCCAATGGTACGAGCGAGCCCTAGTCTTCGCCGTGCAAGGCCTCTTCTTCAACGCCTATTTCTTCACCTACTTGGCCTCCCCCAAACTCGCCCACCGCATCACCGGATACCTCGAAGAGGAGGCCGTCAACTCCTACACTGAGTTTCTCAACGACATAGAAAATGGGAAGTTCGAAAACTCGCCGGCGCCGGCGATCGCCATTGATTATTGGAGGTTGCCGCCGGATGCTAGGCTCAAAGACGTCATCACTGTGATTAGGGCGGATGAAGCACATCACCGTGACCTTAATCACTTTGCCTCGGTACGTTAATTAATTAAGGATCATTTTTCATTTATTATTTTTTCTAATCATGCTTTTTAAAGAGAAAATTACATTTTTGATCTTCCAGTTATAATTGTGGTTCATACTTAGTCTCAGAGTTAAAGGTGCAAATATCATTAACCTCTAAGTATTGTATAAAGTGACGATTTTAATCTCTCAATGACTATTGCTGACCAAACTCATCAGTCATCACTTTATGATAACTTAAAGGTTAAAATGATCATGCATATATATAACAGATAAAGTCTGTACCACAGGTATATAACTAGAGGACCAAAAATATCATTTTTTTTATTTTTTAAATCAAAATTCAATTTATTTCAAGTAAATAATTTTGATGCATATATGCATATTATGTGCCACATTATTACTAAAACATTGGTAATGTTTTTTTTTTTCAATAATTAATTGATATATGTTTTTCTTCATATTTACAGGATATACAATGCCAAGGGCATGAGCTGAAGGAGTACCCTGCCCCAATTGGGTATCATTAGATCAACCTTCGGAAAGGGTTATTTAATTTGCTATAAAACATAATTAAATTATTAAAATGTTGTCTGTCCCGTATGCTATTCATTGTAAATAAACTACTGTCTTATTCTGTTATTCACTTGTTTCTCTAAATATATAAATTTTTATTCCTTTAATTACGATGACATAGTTGACTTAGTTCCTCAATTATTGAGGCCACCGTACCACATCTAATTCATAATTTCTTTTTTACTACTAACTCTATTAGATTGTAGTATCTGTTCATGTATAATTTCTCATAACCTCCCATATGACTATACGAGAGAGTCCGTACAATATCTAAAGTGTCCGTTCACATTATAGATTATCATTACAATATCAATAGTCAGCTAGTCAAAGAGCCATGTTTTGCCTATATTGGCATTTTAACCCCATTGTTTTGGATTATATTAGACCACTTTTCACTCTTGATCTTTTAGAGATATAATGATTTTGGTCTTCAAATAGATGAGAAATGATAACTCCGCCAAAGAGTTTATTAGTTTTGTTACTTTAGGGGGTTATAAATGCACCTTTTTTGAAGACTTAGGAGTGTATTCAATAGTAAAAAATTAGGGATTAAAATTGATAGTAAAGAACAATTAGGGGATTAAAATTACATTTTATCCTGAAATAAATTAATGGTGCTCCAAGGTACACTAATCATAGCAAAATTATGATGGTTCGGCTCAGTTAGAAAGGTTATTGAGGAAAGAGGCTATGGACATATTTAGCAACAGAAGAATTCTCCTCAGTGGGGATTAGTCACTGTGATCGATGGTGAAAAACTCACTTACAGGAGGGTAATCATACCATAGCACAAGTTTTCCTGCAGTAAGCGGTGCTTGGGCCTTTTCCACAATCCTTCAGTATTTGACATTAGTATACTCATACCCATCTACATCATCTTTATAGAGAGAACATTCAGCTTTACCTGCAGCATAGACAACCAATTTTATTACATTGATTTGTTTTTCCTAAGTAGTGTGAACATCCTTCTCTTTCTAAGTAAATAAATGATGAATGCCTAACATATTTATGTATCTTTTATGCTGAATATTAAATGTCTTAAATTAAAATCTTACCTTGTTCATCCAGAGCCACAAGCAACGACAAATCATCCAATTTAACCACATCCCTCCATGGTAAGCTACAACGATACGTCTTGAATCGAGCAGAGGCTGAACTTGGCCGACGTCCAACACTAGGAATACCTACCGGATGTGAATCTTCAAAATCAAAGCTTAACCATATGCCTTTAGGCAAGTTTTTCTTAACTTGATCAACCTCGTTGCCATCCCGGTTACTGCTTAAACTCAGCACAACGTGATTGTGGATACAAACTATAGACAAGATGGAGTAGAGTACTCATTCAGATTCTGAAGGAAAAGATTGCAGCATTTTTTGGAGCAGGCTAGACCCAGCTGCCTTCTGTACTCCCTTCTCAGCCATCATCTTCCTCAGATTCTCTACGTCATCCCATCTTCCCTCTGTGGCATATATATTCGATAAGAGTACATAAGGCCCGACGTCATCTGGCTTCAATTTTATCATCTGCCTAGCTATGATCTCCCCCAGCTCTGTATTTGAGTGGGTCCTGCAAGCGGATAGTAAAGCTCCCCAAAGTGCAGGGCCTGACTCTATAGGCATCTTCCCGATAAGCTCCTCAGAATCATTCATCAATCCAGCCCGACCAAGGAGATCAACCATGCAACCGTAATGTTCAATCTTGGGTTCAATCTTATAGACTCTCTGCATTAACCAGAAGAACCACCAGCCCTCCAGTATCATCCCGGAATGAGTACATGCACTCAAAACACACACAAAAGTAGCATCATTTGGCATCACTCCGTGCCTTTCCATCTCTAAGAATATTTCAACAGCTCTCTCGCCCTTCCCATGTACCCCGTAACCCATTATCATAGAATTCCATGATACAACACTTTTCTCTGGCATCTCATCAAAGACACGCTTAGCCAAATCCACCACTCCACATTTTGCATACATTGTTAACACAGCGGTTGAGAGCAAAACATCAGGCTTTATTCTCTCGGTGTGTTTGATATAGGAATGAACCCATTCACCTCTGTCTAGCCTCCCCAAGTGTGCACATGCCGTCAAGACACTCATTAAGGTAGCCTCATTTGGTTTAACATCTCCTTCTTGCATCATTCTATCGAACAATCTCAAACACTCATTACAATCTTTTGTCCGCACATAAAGTGCCATCATACTATTCCAAGAAACAACATTACGGTAATCCATTTGATCAAACAGTGCCCGAGCAGCAATGACATCTCCACTTTGAGAATACCCATCGATCAAACAATTCCACGAAACAATATCTCTGGAAGGCATCTCCTCAAACAACTGCTTTGCGGTCTCCATATCCCCAATCCCCACGTAGGCGGAAATCATTGTATTCCAACTAAAAACATCTCTTGCAGGCATACTATCAAACACCCGGCGGGCAAATTGCACTTCCCCATTTTTAACATAACCGTCAACCATAGTATTCCAAGTCACTAAATCTGATTCGGGACTCATATCAAACACCTTCCGTGCGTCCCCAATCCTACCACAAACCGCATACATATGAATCATAGTATTCCTAACATATAAATCCAATTCAAACCCACATTTTATAACATTGGAGTGAACCTTCTCGCCCTCGCTCAGCAATCCCATATCGGCGCAAGCCTTTACTAACGTCGGAAACGTATAATTATTCTGAACGATTCCCTTTTCAACCATTTGATGATAATAAAACGCTAAAGCCTTTTCAGGCTCATCAAAATTCACGTAACCTCTCATAATCGTATTACATAGGAAAGCATCAGGCTCTTCAAGATACGAAAAGAGCTTCACAGCGTGAGGGAGTGTGAGTTTCGAAGAGCAAAGCTTTTTCACTAACCGGCCGGAGGCCATTGGGTGCTGAAAGTTTCCAGAGACAATGAGCTGGGCATGAACTTGGTCGACCTGTTGCAGCGTGGGGTTGATTTTGTCCAATGTGAGCAAGATGGGGTGGCTACGGCGTAACGTGTGAACGCCTTCGTCGTTTGGATCGCCGCCATGAGACCAGAGCTTCGGAGTTGGCTTTGAGAGGTTTTTCTGAATTTGGATGAATTTGGCGATGTTGAGAGAATTTAGGGTAGCTCTGAGTCTAACGTTCATGTTTTCAGTTTGTGGAGTTGAGATGAAAATGAATATATATGTGATAGCGACTGTGTAACTTCTTTGTGTAACTAATGTAAGTATCAAAGTTATAAGTTGTGTAAATTTCATTAGAAAGAACTAGTATTTTCGCCCGTGCGTTGCACGGAATGTATTCGTTATAATATTTTAAAAATATTTGAATCAATATACAATTATATAAATTATAACATCGAATATTATATAGCTCAATTGATGAAATTTGTTGGATAGATTATGTTTTTCTTTTATATGTTTTCGTTACTTGAATTAGAGCAAATAATTGTCCAATTACCCGTGCGATGCACAGATAAATTTTTTATTATATATTTAGATAAAAAAAAATATAACATTGAACGTGTGCATTTATTTGATTATAAGATTAGTGCAAAAGTATTACTCAATTAATTAAATAATATATGACTTGTTTATCTACAATTATTTTAAAAATATTGATATGTAATATGACTTATGTAATTATATTATTGCTAAAATAAATATGGGAAAAATGAAAAATAATTTAATTATAATTATTACGGAGTATAAAAATAAATTCAATGGCATGTTTAGCTTAATTACCATAATAATTATTAGGCAATTATTATTAGTTAATTACACTAATATATGTGCAATTATACTTTTATACATACCTTAAGTATAGTTATTTTCACCATATCGCGTTTAGTTTTTTCTTCCTCCTCAATGTTTGAATGAATTAATTGTAATTATTATTAAAAAAAATTCTAACAACACATGTTTAATTATTTTATTTTTAAAGTTTAAATAATTTAAAGTGTGATAAAGTACAAATAAGCCATCGTACTATTTGGGAAACAACAATTAGGCCATCGTCAAATAACACCCAAATAAGCCACTGAACTTGGTAAAAAAGAGCAATTAAGTCACTAAACCGTAAAAAAGAGCAATTAAAATTTTTAACAGGTTAACTTCAAATTAAAGTACAAATAAGCCTCTGAACTATCTGGGAAACATCAACTAAGCCATCAAACATTCCTAGTCCCTGGCGAATTAGTCAGTTTTCTTTTCCATTTTATATTACTATTGTTTGGACAGAAATTTCAAAAATATGATTTTATTTTTATTAATAGTAGTATAGATATAGAAGTATAGATAAGTATTCGAATTATTATTATTGGTGTAAATAATAATTAATAAAATATTTTTTCTTATAAAATTACGCAAAATTTGTTTCCATAATTCTCACAATTATAATGGTTTAATTATTCTCGGAATTTGGGAAATAAAATTTTGTAACCAATTAAACTTTATTAATTTTTTACTAATTAATTAATAATATTAGTTTGTGCGGAAGTTGAATGGAATGATTTTACTTTTATTAATAGTATTGATACTTGAATATAGAAACAATATTACCAATTAATAGATATTAGTTAATTTTCATTTTACATTTTCTTACCAAATAAGCTTTATTAATTATTTGACCAATAAAATATTTAATTAATTGATTGCAAAAGTTTGGGCGGAGAATGAAATAGAGGATTTTACTTTTATATATAGTATAGATTTATATTGATAGATTTATAATTAAAATTTACATTTAGAAATTAAAAAATTAGCATTTAAATTTTGTATAATTAATGTAGTGCATATGTATGTATTTAAAAAATTTCTAAATATTTATGAACACATATTTTGTGAATTTTATAATTTCATTTCCTTAATTATATATTTCTTATTTTATTGATTATAATTTAATGAAATTGCCAAAAATATTTCCACGGAAGAAATATTATATTTCTCAATGAAGTTAATTATAATAATTATAATTATCAAATATTATGGCAATACCATAATAATTTCATTAAATATATCAATTTAATATTTTTTCTCTTCTAATATTAAAATATATTACAATAACTTAGCATAATAATTAATGAAATTGCCACAATTTTGAAATATATTACCATAAAATTACCATAATAGTTACACGAAAAAAGTGAAAAATTACCAGAATAATTACCATTAATAAATATTAAGAAATTAAATTAAAAAATATTTATATATTAAAGTAAGTATAATTTATTTTGTGTCAATAATATTACAATGAAAAATGTGAAGAGAATTACAATAAATAATTATTAGGCAATAATATTAATAATTAATTATTAAGGCATGCATGATTTATTTTGAAATAATATATAATAAATAAGATATAATATTATTAAATCGAAATTATTAAAAATAATGTGTCCACAGTACAAAATAAATTATACTTGCCTTAATAATTAATTATATTAATATAATTGCCTAATATAAATTTACAATTATAGCTTTGTATAAGAAAAATATAGAAACTTGAATGCATATACAAACCTCGAAGTCAACATACTGACTATGAGTTAAATAAAACCCTACAAAATTATCAAAATCACCGTCGTCATCATCCTCGATCGCATCTCTATGCTCTTCCATAAACTAAATCATTAGGGTTTTGTTATCGAGCATCTTCCTCCTCATTTACCTTTTGTTGAAGCAGAGTCTCCTTAAGTATCTTCGAGCTCATACCAAGTGATATAAACTGCAAAAAAAATTGAAGTACAGGGGAATATAGTTAGAAAAATGTAGAAAATTCATACGGAAAGAACGTAAAGAGATGAATCTAAGCGCTCTACATTGTCTTCTACTATTACTGGTGAGATTTGGAAGCTTTTGATCGTTTGATTGATGAGGCAACGAAAATAGAATTCTACTGATGCAAAAAATAAAAAATAAAAAATGATAGGGAAGATACGGGTGGAGAACCCTACTGATTTGGAGAAAGAAATGATGAGGGAAGCTACGGATAAATTGGTTGTATTTATATGGGAAAAAGACTAATTCAAAAGGAAAGTATAATAATTTCCTTATAGATATTTAAATATTAACTATATACATAAATATATACATCCGTTATAGTTTTCCTAATTATATAATTATAATAATTCCTAATTGCCTAACGTAATATATAATTATATATTGATTTGCAGTTATATAGATATATATAGGGTATGATTTCTTCTTCTTATTATATACACATATTTAATTGACTTAATTTTTTTACCATAAATTAATATATCAATATGTTATAATTTAATAGGCTAGTGTTAAATTTTATTGATTATAAATTTATGTATAAAAATCTTCAAGGATTTTCCGTGGACTTTCATAACTATATATATATTTAAAAAAAAATTTATTTCAATATTAAATCACATATATAATCACATATATAATTATGTTATGTTATTAAAAAATTATTAATAACATTTATAATTATTAATGTATTTATTAATATCACATATTCATTGTATTTATACTATTACATATATATCACCAAATATATCACACCAATTATATCATCAATTATTCAATCACCAATTATTACCATATTATATTACTTTTTAACATTTTAATTAATTAATAAATCCAATCATCAATTATTCAATCACCAATATAATTAATATTACCATATTATATTACCTTTTTAACATTTTAATTAATTAATAAATCAATTATTCAATCACCAACATTAACCATAATAATTAATAATTAATAGATTAAGAAATAATTAATAAATAAATAAATAAAATAATATATTTACCAAAATGCCACTAACTTTGGCGGGAAACTTTAGAAGGAGGATAATGTTATTATATATAGATAGATTATTATTATTATTATTTGTTGTATATATATATATATATATATATATATATATATATATATATATATATATATATATATATTATATATATATATGGAGAGAGAGAGAGAGATTATAATTAATATTATTCTATCAATTATAACAATTATTATTCTATCATAATAAATAAATTCTATCATAATAATAATTACCATTACCATTATCATATACTAATAACGAATTATAACTGTGTTAAAAAATCGAATTATAACCAATTATAATTAATATTAAAAATAAATTTTATTATAATAATTATCATAATTACAATTACCATTACCATATTACTAATAAGGATTTATTACCATTACCAATTATAATTAATATTATTCTTATTTTATCATTTTATCATTCTATCATAATAATAATAAATTCTATCATACTAATTACCATAATTACTAATAATGAATATAACCAATTATAATTAATATTATTCTAAATCATACTAATTAACATATTACTAAAATGCCCCTATATTTGGGCGGGAAAATTTTGGAGAGGATATTGCTTTTATATATAGCATAGATGTTGAGGGGCTTGCCATATATGGAGTATATACTTTCAGTATTTTTGTTTTGTTTTTTTTTAGAAAGTTTATACTTAATCTAATTTCGAAATGTATAGTACAACTATTTTATCTGAAGTAATTTTTGTTGGATAATTTACGATTAAATTAGAATAAAAAAAAATCAAAACTATCATTTAACCAAAGGTACTAGTTTCACAAATATAAGTACTCAAAACTAAAAAACTTAAACAATTATACAAATTTTGAATAAAATTACAAGTTAATTGTACTAATTGGGAAATATACATTTTACATTGTTTAATTCACTATAAAGAGAAAATACATATTTAAATGAAATAATACCCAATTTGACCCCTCAACTTTAAAAACTATTTATCTTGACACTTTGACTATTGAAATGGTAATACTACCCTTGAATTTAATGGCTCATAGATAGTTTTTCTAAGACTAAATCAGGTAAAAATTTAATAGTCAGAGTACCAAAATAAGTAGTGTTAAAATTCAAGGACATAATTTATCAAACATAAATAGTTGAGAGACTAATTTTGGTATTAACTTATAAAAATAATATCACGTTGCGCGAAAATAAATTGCAAATGTGTGTTTGGTTCGCACATAGAAATTGGAATCAGAATTGGTATCAAATACTTGATAATGGTAATGGGTTTTGGTGAAAGTATTTTACATGTTTGGTAGTATGGTGGAATGAGAATGATTATTAATAATTGGGGAAGCGGAGGAATGGAAATGAAACTCTTATTTTATTTTATTTTTTGAATGAAAATTTTGCAATTAATGAGGTAATCAAAACTCATAATAGTGTTCTAAAAACCTGTCAACTAAACAATAACAATGACTTTGATATTCATTCTTGATAGCTAAACTTGTCAACCAAACATACCATATGTATTTACTCAAAAACATTTCTTATATATGACTTATTTTTCTAAAAAAAAATAGCGTTTATGACAAGACCAAAGTAAATTGAGAAAGTAATTTTTTTTTGGTTCCACCCTCAAAAGTAAAAATCGTACCAGTTTTATTCAGTAACGTCAAAATCTTTACCATTTCAGTCAAATTCCACAATATTGAATAGGGGCTTGTCATCCTTGACTAACTGATATAGAAGTCCGAAGGGAATCAATATGAGTTTCTTAGTTTAGATCATTGGCCTTCTCCAATAGTTAGAAATTTGGTGTAGATTTTGAGGAGATTTTGTAAGTGTGATTAGGAAAGAGAAAATGAGGTGGAAGAAAAAAAAGAAAAGGAAAAAATACAAAATAAAAAAAACTAAAAAAAATAAATAAATAAATAAAATTTACGCGCCCGCCCGCCCTGGGCACAATACTTTTTCCTCCAGTGGGGCCCACATTACTGTTCCAATTCAAAATCCCTTCCTCCTGCAAGGTATGCTGACACTCTCTCTCTCTCCCTTCTCTCCCTTCCACCTCAACCTACCTTTCTTAAAAAATGTGAATGAACCCCTTATTGGGGAGGACCTTACAAATCCTATGTAAACTTAAAGATCATGTTTCATGGAAGCACAAAAAACTTAGTACCCAAGCACCTTGTGCTCAGATAACATGTAGTGACTCTCCCCATGTGGAGGTCATGAGATCGAGTCTCAGTGGAGGCGAATTGACTCTGTGCTTCAACAGATTGATACTTTGTGCTTCAACAGATTGAGAAAGTATATATAAATGAACAAATACTACAATGTAATAGAGTCAGTTTTTTTAAAAAAAAAAAAAAAAAAAAAAAAAAAAAAAAAAAAAAAAAAAAACCTAGTACCCATTGCAAATGGCCATCAAATTAAATAACATAGTTACTATATGTCTATATATAACACAGGCATTATGAAACTTTATCACCAAGAAGTATACCAAAAATCTAAAGATGGCCTTCACATACATATACCATGAGAAGTCATAGATTTTTTGACATATGATTATTTAATTAGTACATAGGTTATACAAAACGAAGAACAACACAATCACGAGAGCGACAACCCATTTGTTCTCTTCTCCCACGGAAAAAATTCCATGCAAAATTAGAAAGGCAACCGCCACGAGCACCCACGACCATCCGCCATTTTCATCATCTACATCCCTCAAGCTATGAGCTCGAGCACTTGCATTACCATGCCGCCATCGATAAGAAGATCCATAACACATACTCAAATACATAATAAGTATCAAAATTAGAGGGCCAAAAAGCATTTTTGTCACCATGTATGTGGTCAAAATTAGTGCAAGAGGTAATATGATTGTTTGGGTTGTGTAATATATCAAAAGGCAAGCTAGAAGAGGGATGAAAAGTACAAATGTAAAGGTTGTGTCTTGTGCTTCAAAGACTAATGATAAATTTCTCATTAGGGTTTGGCCAAGGAGGAGTAACCCTAAAATGAGTACTAGGAGAAGAGGGATTATTGGGGATGGCCCTTTGGCCATCTTTAAAAGAATGATTTTGGAATTGATTGATGGTTTTTATTCCAGCAGGTAACATAGAATGAGTTCAAAATAGTAGTGGATATATCAATGTAGTGTAAGAAGGGGGTTAGGTACAAAATAAGTTATTTTAAATTATTTTTAAAGTTTATTGGTTGATTTAAGTTTTGTTTTTGTTCACCAACCCCTCTTGTTTGCTACTGCTAGTTTCACTTCCAATTTATTTTATGTAAAAATTTAGATTATGTCACTGACTTTTAATTGTGACACATTTTCGATCTTCATTCAATCCTCCAAATTTGTCCACATTAAACTCTATTAATGGGGTTTCTTTTAAGAAAGACAACTTATACCTGTCATTTTATTTTGTGATGAAAGTTGGTGGATTAATACGGTATGTTAATATATTTTATAGAATCAACAGTGAAACTAATGAATTGCTTTTACATTTGTGTAACATCACAAACTGACACCCAGATTATATGGGTCTCTTCCAATTTAATTAAAAGTCTCGGATTACCATCTTAAAATCCGAACAAGATTTGTCTCGGTGACTCCACAAACCAACTTGTAACAGAAAAGGCAGCAAGAGAAACACATGATCTTGGAGCTGCAGTTTAAGTGCATGAATCCACGGGCAAGTTTATTGTCTGCCCCACAATTTCCAGAAACTTACTCCTAATCCACTCATGCTAATTGGTTTCTTTAAGACATTTCTGTATTTGGGTAATTAGAGTTTAACCACTAATCCCATATCATAAAGTAGAAAAAAAAAACTGGGATTATAAGCAAGAGATGAATGAGTATGTAACTTGAAATAACAGTCAGTTTTTGCTTCTAGCTAATAGAAGAACTAGATTAAGAAATTGGCAATTGAATACTTTGCTTTTGGATTTGTATTATTGTCCAAAAAATTCACTTTCACTAGCTTTTCCAAGTTTTTTTTTTTTTTTTGAAAAATAAATGGTTGTGTATTTCTATAGAGTTTTGTCCGTTCATGAATATGTGGTTAGTTAGGAGTTATGTGTCTCTATATATATGTATGATGTTTTTCATTAGAAACATAGAATTATGGTAATATATTGTAATTTTTCAATATTATAAACATTTCCTATTTCTTGATTCTTCATCTGGTTTCCGCCTAACTAGCAGGTGGTTGTTATTTTCCACCCGCCAGGCCTTTGAATCTTTCAAATTCAACATTTTTGTTAGACCATTAGATGTCATGAGTAAACCATAATTATAAGAAACACATTTAAATTCGTACCATACTCATTTACTCATGCTAATTTCCGTTCGCACCGGGGTAGCCCGATTAAGAGACTAAGTGCATGCCATACTTATTTTTCCATATGAGAATGAATTTCAAGTCCTAACCTCTCTACAGGCTCTTTCTAGCTTTATCAAAATTTCCATACGGGGGAGTTTGAACTCCCCACCTCTATAGGCTTTTCCTAGTTTTATCATCTTTTATATTGTAGGATCCTACAACACCAATTAGCCTTGCCCGAATAGAAAGGCAAATTCAACCATAGACTGTCCCGGTCTAAAATGACATTCAGATTATGTATTGCAATTAACAGGTTAATTGAATTTACATAATTTATTAACTTCATGTACATTTTTTTTTTTGAAAATTCATATAATATTATTATGTTAATTGCATATACATAATACGTTAATTGTAATAAGCACATAATTAATTAACTGAAATTACATAATATGTTAGTGTCGTGTTCGACCGACTCCAAAGTTCATGGTATAACAATTGGAATAGACACCATTTATAGTATGTCATGCAAGACTTATTGCACATCAGTGAGAGGGAAGGGAGTACATTACACAGTTATCTGTCAGAAGCATTTATTAGACAATCTCCCATTACAAGTTTATTCAGCCACTACAAGTTGCAAAACACAAGTTCTTAAACTTCATGGAGTACATAAGTTTAAGTTATGTTTGTGACCTCGTATTCGTGCGAAACCTTGAGAGGGGATTCCTTAGACACAGGCCTATCTTCTGACCAAAGCTCCAAGTTAACTGTCCCGCAACCCCAATGCACCATGCACTTGTACACTTGATCCGCGTTAAATCGGTTCACTAGAGCCAAACCGAGGCATTTGTCCACAAGCATCCATTCACCTGCACAATATAATGTTAGCGAGGGTATTCAAACGTGGCATAGCCCAGATTCGCTATAATTTCCTCGAGGGTACAGCAGATTAGAGAAGCAAGAAGTGTAAATGAGGGAATGGCCCCTTGTTTACCCACATGCTATTCGAGAATTTCTAATGAAGGCAATTCTTTTCAGGTGAATGTTCAAATACTTGAAAGCTTGAAGGATTTGGAGATTGAAAAAAACAAGAAACACTCACCGTTTGGGAGAAGATCCCCTTGAAAGATTTGCTCACCGGATTCTGGCCAGACTTCATGCTTGGAACCATTAACGGATGTAAAGGACACATATGACTCAGTTGGGTGCAACAGCGTAAACGTTGGATGTACACGCAAGCATACGAGCCTACAAATTAACATGTTCGGTTCACAGAATGAATTTTAAAGGAATATGAATGCTATTTCATGGGGAATGGAATATGCAAGGAATAGAGCATGAATCATATTCTATTGTTTGGTTTGCTTAAGGAATAGACTTTAGGAATGTTATTCCAGTGTTTAGTTGGTTTGAGGATTAGAAATGGAATTATGTGTTTAAAAGACATAATAGCCCTATAATAATAATGCAGAGTCATAATAATGTTCTGTTTAGTGCTCCAGTTTAAGTAATGCAGTATGGTATCATTAAGGGCAAACCTCGAATATCCTCCAGAACCAGCTCCAACTTTAGAAGAAACAATGGCAGAGTCGATCCGGAAAACCTTAGGGGTGTCTTTTGGCAAAGATATCTGTCGCTCGAGGACTAATCCACCCCCAATATCTCCTTGTAACATAAGAGATTTGACTTCTCCTGCCGGCTCAAGATCCCTTCTGTAAAAATGTCATACTTTCAGTCGATAATAAAGAGAAGAAAATATGGTCATAAACATAATAATGCATACTTTGCAACACTCAGTATAAGTTAAAAAGCGTTATGGCAAAACTAAATTAACTCAAAGAAAGACAGTCCGTCCTGCATAATTTTATAATAGCAGATTAGGCTATCCTACTTTTTATGACAAATAAAATTTTATAAAGGCTTCTGAACTTACTCAATGACAGAATACTCTTCTGTACATCCAGCAGATCTGTACTCGAGGCCACTATATTCTTCATACCCATGTATATCTACTTTGCTGTGAAGCCATTGGGTTCCTGCCAGAGCCAAAAATGAAATTGAAGTATAAAAAATCTCAAGCACATGTCACCTTTTTGAAATCATAAAAGAAGTTTCCCTAAGAATTTAATGTCTATTCCTTGCCTCCTAAGTTCCTGGAACTATATAAATGCAAGTAATTGCTTTTAAATTTCTAAATTACTACAGAATTTAGGCAGAAAGGTTTGTTATAACAAAGGAAGTGACTTTGTTGGGCAGAGACTGGTGAAGGACCAAGTCAGCACCAGGTGGCTAGGGGGATTGTTGGGCGGAGGCCTAAAGGACCAAGTTCAGCACCATGTCTCTCAAAAATATGGCGGTATAAGGAAATAAAGTTACGCATTTGCTACTAGCTATAGCTTTTGACGTAGTGGTAAGCGTTTTATCTAACAACTAACAAGTGATATCAGAGTTATGACATGGGCTTGAGTCCCAACAAGAGTAGGCCGCTTGAAAGTGAAAGCATGAATTACCAGAAGGAAGATGGTCCATGGATATTATTCTACCACCAATCCACGGAACCACTTTCAGCTCCCAATCCCCACTTTTCAGTACAACTGGTGTTTTGGAACGTTCTGCTCCCTCGTGCCCAGAGGCACTATCCACATCCGGTATACGTTTAGCATTTTCTGCAAATAACAATGGGTTTAAAACCGAAAATTTTGAAATAAGGCACACTTCTAATGAGATGCTACAATGAAGATTTTAAAATTGACAAATGATTCCTGAACAACAGTCCTACCCATTCTAATCTTGTAGTTATTTTCACTTGCTAATACCAAACTCGACACTTCATTCTCTGATGGTATTGTTATTTGTATAGTCTCTCCATCAGTACCCCACGCATCAAGCTGAAACAATAACACTCAGGAAAGAAACATAAAGGTAATTCAAAATTGAGCATTTTCTTTAAACTACAAACCAGAATTATCTGGCTAGAGGGTAAATCATACCATAGCACCTTTACCAAGCAATAGCTTTACATGTAAGCGGCGCTTTGGCCTTTCCCACAATCCTTCGGTTTTGGCTACCCTCAAGGTAACAACCGAAGACTGACGTTCAGCAATATAGGTTGTCAACAGGTAACTGCCATTAGTATAATCATATCCATCTCCATCATCTTCATAGAGAGAACCTTCAGCTTTACCTGAACCATAGACAGCCAACTTGATTACATTGCTTTTTTATTTTTCTGGAATAGTAGTGTGAACAACCTTACCAGCTTCTCTTTTTACGTAAATAAATGATGAGTTCCTAACATATTTATGTATCTTTTATATTAAATATTATATACGCCTCGAATTAAAAAAGTACCCTGTTCGTCCAGAGCCACAAGCAGTGATAAATCATCCGTACGGTTAGCTTCACCAACATGTTGATACGGGAGACCTATTGGAATAATTGATCCACCTCGAAGGTATAACACCGGCAAATCCTAGCATTTCCAGATTTAGAGATAACACAAAATCAAGATAGGATGATATACAGATAAAAGGATCATTAGAAAGCCAATTAAGGTGTCTAGAAATGCCTACTGGATGTGAGTCTTCAAAATCAAAGCTTAACCATATGCCTTTAGGCAGCTTTTTCTGAACTTGATCCACGTCCTTGTCATGCTGGCTACTGCTTAAAGTCAGCACAATGTTATTGTGGATACAAACTATAGACAAGATAAACATTCCAAAAATATAAGGTAAAATCATGGGTAACGACCAAAAGACTTTGAACAGAAACTTCATCTCTGTTCCCCACATACCCCCAGACTTGAAGACTTCGAGCAGGAACATGTAGTGAATAGTGATGCAAAACAACTAAATAAATTCACAAAGCTAATTGTACGAAGGAGAAAGAAGACCTTGCATATACAAGAAGTGATCCAAGCATGAATGAGTTCTCAAGTTTTCTTAACTCAGGATCTTTCAAATCTGCACAAGAAATTGGAAAAATTTTTACTGGTATAAATAAACTACAAGAGGAGCTGATAAAATGAAGGTCTAATCTGTGAAGCTCAATTGCAGATTACTTCATAGGTACAAATTAAAGTATTTAGTAGTCTAACTTAATATACTCTGTAGCTTATACAAATCTAAACAATCTCTATGGATCTTAAAGAAAGCCAGTTTGATGTTTAAGAATTGCAAAGTCTTCCTTCAAAGAGTAAAATAGTTTTTATGGCATTATATCAACAAGCAAATAAGTTTTCAATTTTGACATTAAGAGAGTATACCAGCAAAAAACGTGGGAGTAGCCACAGGAGTGCCTCTTGTATGTGCCATATAAAAGAGAGTGTATATGTGTGGTAAAAGACGGTATCGCCTGATCAATGCAAGGCGGCAAACTTCCTCACACTGTCCAGAAATGAATTCGAATATTAAATAAGATACAGTGAGCATTACAAACCAATTTAAATAAATACTTTTGCCCTGTCCTTGATTTTCTTAAGGGAAATTTTGGGCTGAAGAAATTAATGTTCATCAGTGGACAATGCGCCAGTTAAGAACTTCACATCATACAAAGGTGGAACATCACTTAGGGTTAGAGGAGGTAAATTTAACTTCTAGTAAGTTCCATTCCCATAAACTTCTTCGGGGGGTTCAACATTACATAAACACAGTCTGTTAGTCATCAGACAGGATTAGCAACAGTTCTTGTACACTTGTCATACTGTTGTATTATATAGCCAAAGAAGTAGGGTATGCATGTTAATAGTAGTAAGCTATAAATGAAACAATATTTATTTATTGCTTGATACACCAAAAATATCTCATTTCTGGGATCTAAGGTCAGCAAGGCTCATGATATATTAATCTAACAAATTCAAGTATTATGTTCATATTCTATAAATTTCCAACCTACTAAAGTTATACCAGTATACTAGCAAGTAAAGACTTTCTCTGCTATCATAGGTTTTAGAAAGTGATACACTTAAACTAGGTAACTTAGCATGGTTATATACTTATGTTAAGAGTCCCAAATTGACAAAATAAGAGAGAACATATGGGTTTATAAAGCCATGGGTTAGACTAGCTAATTGATTGAATTCAGACTTTTAGTGTGGTTTGGCCCATGAGCATTATAGAACAGTTGAGTGACCTTGGCCTCATCTTAGATTATATAACATGGTATCAGTGCTTGTTCGGTCCACTTTGGTGGAGTCCAGAGCTTTTGTTTCAAGGGGAGGGTCCAACCTTGGGTTAGACTAGCTAATTGATTGAATTCAGTCTTTTAGTATGTTTTGGCCCAATCTTAGATTATAACATACACAAAATGTGTGAATTACATGAAGGAAACATGGCAAGAAGGACATGAAACAGCGCATGCCAATATGCTAAGTATAGATTTTCCTGCACTATCAGGTATATGAATTCTATTATAGCATACTGACTCTTAAGCATATAGTCAGATGTTCTGAAAATTTCCTCAATCAGTTGGAAATTCTTAAAATGAAGCCATGTAAGAAGATACGCTTAACAATTCCAAATCATTTGGTTGAAAAAGAATATTTATAGCATGAATAGAGTGACTACTCATCAGGCAAGCATACCTCTTCTCCAAAGGACCAAGGCTCATGATCTGTTGTGCCAGTTTCAGAATGCCCACGACAAAACGGAAACAAGGTACCAATGCCCATCCACCTTCCATACAGCTTCGGAGTTGCATTACCAACAAACCCTCCAATATCTGGTCCTGATAGTGGTTGACCACTGAGGCCCTGAAGAAAAAATTCCCCTCCATCACTAACTGATTGCATTGTGTAACTGTTAAAGCTGAATTTCACTCAGGTATATAATCTTGATAATGCATTCTTCTTATTTGGTCATTTAACTGCAAACTGGGCCTTGAGTCCTTGACAGTATCAATTCAAATTTTTTTTTTTGACATTGACAGTATCAACTCAATTGCTAAAGAAAAAAAAAAAAGAATTAGACAAGAAAGTTTAGTACATTGTTGGATGATCCATTAAAACTGTTGGAGAGGAAAAGATATTATTTTCAGAACTTGATTTACAAACAACCAGTGACAACAATATATATAGGCTGTAGAAGAATACTAACAGCACCTAGGAATACTAACAGGCATCTAAGAAATAAAACTAATAAAAACCAATAAAAACTAATTAAAGCATATAAGAATACAATGAATCTCAACAAAAACAAAAACAGAAGCAATGGCAGTAAAGAACAGAGCAGTTGATGTGTTGGAAACTGAAAGTATTACCTGAAGATTTGCCAATTCACATATTCAAGGAGCAAACTAACACATCATTTTTGTTGGCTAGGAAATTAAGTGCAAATGTGTGTTTAGAAGAGTATGACCATTTCAATAATAACAGGAGGGAAAGAAAATTGCCATTCTGTTTAAGCCATTTGGTTATTAGTCTTAGTCAATTTGGCCCTAGAACATCCATGAACTTAATAACCATTGTAGTTACATCAGACAAAATTCTCATTAAAAAAAATGCACGGTTATAATAAAGTTTCGTGAACTAAATGCTATGGCCATTCTGAAGTTCTTATCCATGGAAAATCAGTTTATTTTCAAACTAGAATATAAGCACATAGAACTACTGGAAAGCTCAAAATCATAATTTCATCCTTTTCAGTTACTCACTAGTTGGAGAACCATGGAAATACTCATATGGAGGTGCTCCCATGTGGAGAGGTTATCTCCTGTCCATGTTGCAGCATGCTTTTGGCTACCAACAAATCCTGCTCGTGTCAGAACAAAGGGTCGTTTATTTCTATTAGCTAGCTTCATCCCCTCAAATGTTGATCTCGCCATCAGCATGCCATAGACCTGAAAAAGACACCAATTTAAGTTGATAAGGTACAGAATTATCACAGGAAGAGCATACCAAGGAAAAATTCTATTCACAAGTAACCACTACAACTAACCTGGTACTAGAATTGGTGAGCTAAACTAAACCTACATCAATGTATTAATTCGCATGCTCATATATGTATGTATAATAAAAAATTGGAACCAGAAAACAAGGATTTTAGAAATAGTTACAGTACATTGTGATAATACAAGTGATTTTGTAAACCTCCAAATTCATCATCTCCTCTATGAATGTTGGTCTCGGGCATTGTCTTTGTTACAGTCTGCAGCAGAAAAGTTTCAGAAAAAGAATATAGCAGTAAAATATATGAAAATTTATTGTGAATCCCTTCAGTCAACCTTAAAAATAGCTGGCTCGTTCATATCATTCCATATTCCATCCACACCATTAGAAACGAAATCTTTAACTACACCAGCCCACCATGACCGGGCTTTTGATTGCGTGAAGTCGGGGAATACACAAGGTCCAGGCCACACATCACCTAATCATGCAAATAAAGGTGATAACCCAGAAACTGTAAATATTGAAGAGAAGATATTACTCTAATGAAGGTTAGGTGTACAGAAGTAGAAACTGCTTACCAACAAAAGGCTTGCCGTCAGCGGTTTGAACCCAGACATCTTTTTCAGATCCGCTGTCATAGACAAAATAACCCTTTTCAGATTTAATCCCTGGATCAATCATCCAGATAGCTTTGAAACCGCTTTGATGAAGATCTTCCACAAGGGATTTTGGATCGGGAAAACGCTCCTGAGAAAATTTAATGTATTTGTAAATTTCATGTTCGCCAAGAGTTAGAACAGCACAAGTAATGATATGAGCATATTATATTAAATGGCAAAGAGTCAAATAGTAGAATATGACTGATGGGCACAAAAGATTTACATCAGCAGTTCCTGCATTCCATAGAGAGCACATTACTAACTTACAAACTCTGTTACTCTGTGAAGTGCATATTCATCCCTT
The DNA here is from genome assembly GCA_003576665.1 of Ipomoea trifida. Lineage (NCBI taxonomy): Eukaryota > Viridiplantae > Streptophyta > Magnoliopsida > Solanales > Convolvulaceae > Ipomoea > Ipomoea trifida. Next base: position 14,186,922 of record CP025656.1, on the reverse strand, counting down.
CAATGATGATGAATAGCAGACAAAACCCAAGAAGAAAAATGTTGTGTCAAAAAAAGGTATCCACCCATTGACTTGTAAAACTAATTTTAATACATTATATAACCAGATGGCGTATGCTTCCTTTAAATAAAATATGTAGGCACAAGGAAGAGGTGATCAAAAGATTAGGTATCAGACTAAGGAATTGTAACTTTATGAGGATAGTACATAATGTAACTAATCTTTTATAAAGCACCAAAGGAAGCTTCCTAATAAAACAGCCTCTCAGCTTGTTTCTTGATGTATAGCTACAATGACTGAAACATATGATATCTCGTAGCAAAGTAACCTGTTTTGTCCTTAAACTTACTAAAGCATAACATATATTTAACCATAAAGAAAGAAAACAACATAGAACAGCTCCTCTAGCTGGTGAGCATAAATGTAATAAGTGAAAGAGCACACCATGGACAAATACAAACAAAATGACAGAAAATGTTGTGGTGGAATAGTACATATAATCGAGCTTGCTGTGGTTGCAGTCAAGTACAAGGTACATTATTAGACAACTTATTTGGCCAGTAAAGAAACAACATACCTTATTAAATGTAAAACATCGAAAACCATCCATGTAGTCTATGTCCATCCATATGACATCACAAGGAATTTTTTTCTCCCGAAATGTCCTTGCTATCTGTGTGCAGTAAAGAACCAGGAATCAAAGAAGCTGATTTAATAAGTAATCCATAATTATGATTCAGGGGACATCATTTTACCATTGATTAACCTTTCACCCTGTAAGGATAAATCAATGTTGGCATAACTTTTCGATACAATGAATATAGGCATGTTAGGAGAACCCTGATCAAAACTTTCATTCTCAATATCACACAGTTACTAGCAAAACTGGAGAAGGGTAGGCATCGTGGTAGGAACGAAGAAAAGAGTGGGAGCTACTGGAAGAGGAATGAAACATTTAATAACATCTGAACTTGTAAATAGCTTCATTTGACCTCTATGTGACCAAGAAAATGTGCACATCACAACAGGAGAGTTATAAGAAAATATGAAGAACAGCAGAGTGACCAACCTCACGAACTCGGGTGTCAGGCATGTAGCTCCAACGAGACTGATGATAACCCAAGGACCACTTTGGTGGCATAAAAACAGTCCCTGGATGCAAAACACAAGTGAACAGATAAATGATGATTAATGAGGAAAAAAGCCAAAAATTGTTGTGGGAGAGATAAATTAATAGAACAAGGACATAATCTTTGCATTAGCATACTCTTAACTTAAATTTTAATTGGGAGAATAACATAAACCATTTTGAAGGCCAAGAATTGCAAGTGTCATGGCACAGCATATTACCAATCGCATGAGACAAAGTTATAAGAACATCTGTTGGCGAAGCAAAGGGGCCAAATGTAATAACAGGATATGATGTTGGTGCAATAAACTTTATATTGGATTCTGTTCTCAAGTCAATCTGCATAAATAGATATAAAGAAATTAACCGAACTTTCCATCAGATAGAACAAGAACAAATACACATACCTCACAGCGCAGTGCAGTATCGGCCAGAATACCTATTGCCTCTCCACTGGGAAGAATAGCCAGCACCCAAGGGTGTGATTGGTATAATGAGGTAGTTCCAGGACCATAACCATATGCATCAGTATTCCAGGTAAATACCTTCATATAATACCAGTAGAATTAGCAAATCCAAAGAGCACTAACATATCCATACTGATCAAAAAGCATTTAGCACTCACCCTTTTACCCGTTCTTTCAAGCTGGCCACTAACTTCTCCCGTACCATAGCACGAAGTGCCTAGTGGAAGCTAGATCAGATTCCAATTCAACTTAATTAGAAATGTTCAACATAGGGTACAATAGACACTTAAGCGTTGCCAAATATGCTATCTCTCAAGATCTAGATGTAATACCTCAATATTAACAATTTGTTGCCCCATTGCACATTCAAAAGTAGGAATATAAGATGGAACTTTGTGAACACTCATAAGCGGCGTCTCCCTCGCTTTCTGGTTGACAAAAGAAAAACTTGGATTTGCTGCATTCCTATCATCAGCAGAGCAATCGAAACGGAAGACTCCTTCCTCTAAAATAGGCTCAAAAATCATATTCCCCGTTCTCACATCCGAAGTTGCAGATATCCCTTGAATCCCAGCCATCTTAGTATCCGCTAAATTCACACCACCCAACCTTTTACCGGTACTTCTCTTCCTAAATAAGCAACTGTATCAGTACTTTCCCCAGACCGTGATCATATGTAACAGTACAAATTACGCCCAACAACACTAGTGCCAAACAACAGATGCATCAAGGGAGTAAACGCAAATAGTCACACTTAATTAAGCTCAATCCATGCTTTAATATCATGAAAATCCTCAGAAAGGAAAAAAAAATTAAAAACCCCACAAGAGACTCAATATTCAACCAAATGCAATTCACAGGTTTATGATCTCCGCCAATATTCAAAAAGAAAAAGAAGATACACATGATTTTAGAGATCACTTAGACCAAAAGATAAAATAAAACTCGAGAAATATGATTAGGTGAACGCAGAACAGAAATAACCTGATTGAATGGTAAAGGACAGTTGAAGTCTTAGCGACGAGTAGAGAATTACGGTGCAAGAATCTCAGCTTGTTGGGAGACCCATTTAAAGAAAAAACGGAGTGAGAAATGATGCGAGGGCGAGGGTGCCTATATAATGAAGACAATGTTTCACCACCCGCCACTGATTTTATGCTCTCAGTAAGCACTGATGCATCCATCTGGCTCTTGATCCAGCACTTCTGCAGCAGTTATTTTGCTTAAAATAAACATTATTTTAAAATTAAAGGGAAAAGGGTCAAATAGGCCATCGAACATTTCATAAGGAGTCAATTAGGTCCATGAACTTTTAAAACTTGCAATTTGACCCTCAAACATGTCAAAAAAAGGCAACGAAGCCCACGAACAGGTAATTAACCTGTTATAACAGGTCATTTGGATTTTCCGGCGACCGGCGACACTTTCCGGCCACCGGCGACGACCGAATCGTCGCCGGTCGCCATCTCCGGCGTTTGGCTCGGCCGCCTTCTTCACGGAAGAAGGCGACTAGAGTTCTGGCCGCCTTCTCCGCGGAGAAGGCGGCCAGACGCCGGAGACGGCGACCGGCGACGAGTCGGTCGTCGACGGTCGCCGGACTTTGTCGCCGGTGGCCGGAAAGTGTCGCTGGTCGCCGGAAAATCCAAATGACCTATTATAACAGGTCAATTACCTGTTTGTGGGCTTCGTTGCCTTTTTTGACATGTTTGAGGGTCTAATTGCAAGTTTTAAAAGTTCATGGACTTAATTGACTCCTTATGAAATGTTCGAGGACCTATTTGACATTTTTCCCAAAATTAAATATCCAAATAAATAGTGGAAGAAAAGAATATACACAGATTCTTTAATAATAATAATTATTATTATTATTATTATTATTGAGTCACGAGGTAGACTTATAATCACTGCACCCGCGAGCAAATGATCACAAGTAGACAACCAGAATGTGTTATTCATAGCCGACTGAATCAAACTAGAAAAAGTCAATAGATCACTCTCATTGGAAGTGAAACTTATAAACTTATAACCAATCAAGACTAACTTAGTTGGGATTATCCTATGAATTTGTTTAGATACACAACTTACAACATTTTTATATGTTTTTAGATGATATTTGATACTTTCTCATCAATTAAATTTCCTATGATACTTTCTTATCAATCCATATTACCTTTCCAAATAGATGATCACACGATTGAACCCTCCCATTTAGTATTTACTATCATGAGTGTTTCTACAAAAATTATTGGGTGAGTAAATGTGGAGATATGTTTGTTGAACAATTTTATTGGAGAAATATTAGTAAATAGCATTATTATAGAAACATAACATTTATATTTAAAAAAAAAAAAAAAGAGTATTTTAAGCATTTGTTTTTGTATAACTTTCTTAAAGAAATTTTAAAAATTTTAATATGTCATTGTAACATACCCACAACAAAAATCCGTATTTTTTTTTTCCTTCTATTACACATTCAATAGCTGAGAGACATCGTAAACATTATTTATGAGATAAGTTTTTTTTAAGGGTCAAAAGACCAATAATAATAATAATAATAATAATAATAATAATAATAATAATAATAATAATAATAATTATTATTATTATTATTATTATTATTATTATTATTATTATTATTATTATAATAGTAATAATAATAATAATAATAATAATTATTATTATTATTATTATTATTATAATAGTAATAATAATAATAACTTGGTCAATTGTATACCTTAGTTTTAAGTAATCACATTTAAGCTAAATTTTGAACTAAACACTTTTTAAGTTGACGGAAAGTGTAAAGTTTTTTGCCACCAAATGGACTCTGAAAGTAGAGACTAGAGAATTGGGATATAATACAGTACCCAAAAAAATGAAGATAATACAATAATTAAAGTATTAAACCTCCTTAAAGTTTTCAAAAATTTAATAATTATTATTTATTATATTGTCCTCTTATCCCATTAATAATAATCTGGTGAGAAAATGTTGACACGTGAGGGAAAACTTTTTGACAGGTTTCGAAAACGCCAAGAATGCATACTCAGCTTGCTGCCCTTGCTTTCGCCTTCGCAATGATTCTTTTCACCCGTGAGTAAAAGTATATCTTTAAGATGAGATATTTTAGTTAATGGTAGAAAGTTGTTTGGTTATTAACCAAACACTTATATTGATTTTTTAGTTAAGTCAAACAATTAATAGTGGTCAAATAAGTCAAAATTAACTGATAAGCTATTATTATATTGTACATTTTAATATATTTTATTTTTAAATTTTTTTTATTTAAATTCATAATAACAAAAAAAAAAATTTGTACATCGCACGTAAAACAATATATATTTATTTCAAAAGTTACCAACTATAATGGGTAACCGTCTAGCTATAACTTACACAAGGGATTCCCTCCCTCTCTGGGATTTCTCTTGGTTTGCTTGTGATAGATCGATTTGGCGTCCTGGAGCAAGGACTATGGTCGGGAGAGTCCCGACTGTCCACGTTTTTTCCGGCCATAAAGATCATTTGTTTGGAAAAGGGAATTGTCTTGAAGGAGGGATTCACTGCTGAAAATCGTATGATTCTCTGGCAGCCCTGCGTTTGTATAAGTTTACCATTCTCCTTTGCCTTGTTCCTTGAGGTACTCCCGACAAGTCTCTACGAATTAGCCCCATTATAGTCTATATTCCATGACTCATCTGCTTTGGGCGAGACTGGGGTGATGGTGCGAAGGAATCCGGTCTAAATCTGGCGTGGCATCTTGGCCAGATGATGGTTATGCTTCTTTGGCGTTAATATGGTTCCCAAACTGGCAATTTGGGAGAAGATAGGCGACGAGGCTTACTGTTGCTTGAGCTAAACACATGTGTGTTATTTTCCGGCGTGAAGGCAAAGGAGTTAGGCCTAATGATCAGCGGCGGCGTGTTGTGCGTCCGGCAGCCGGAAAAATCTTTGAGACCACGGCGTTGAAGGTAGCAGTTGACCGACCAACTTTCCTTAGTCCATAGTGGGGGCTGAAAAGTGGGGAATATGTTCCCTCAAAAGTTGGATTGTTTTGGCATCTTTTTCTTGGAAGCATTGGGAGTATGATTTTCAAAGATCCCTTTATCTGATGGCATGCACGTGAAGAATTATTGGACTTGAAGCATTTGAATTTATTTTGTATGGCAGATATTCCTTAGAGATTCGGCTGCTTCCCATGCCCATATGTTTATTGGGCTGATTTGGAGTGTTTTTGGGCTGGCATCTTAAGAAAACGGGCTGATCAAGAATCAGCTGGCCCATTTTGGAGTTTATCAGAATTTGTTCTAGGCTACGCTTCTCATGGACGAGTCTATTTGGGCTCTTATTTGCAGATTTCGTGCGTACTTTGTTGATGGGCCAAATGACTCACATGGGCTGGAATTGCTCCAGCTAGTCTACAATGAATTTGTTGTTCTTATGTTTTTCTGCGGCAATTTATGCCGTGGACCCGGGTGCACCTTGCAAGGTGCACCCGGGTGGGTGTAACGGTGCTGTTAGTGGATTCACACTTATACAACTATAGATTCACAGTTACATAGTGATAGATTCACACCTTATGAACTACAGATTCACACATTATGAACTACAGATTCATACCTGATACTCTGTTTTGCAGTGATGGGTATTCATGTTTGGATTCACACTTATACAACTATAGATTCACAGTTACATAGTGATAGATTCACACCTTATGAACTACAGATTCACACATTATGAACTACAGATTCATACCTGATACTCTGTTTTGCAGTGATGGGTATTCATGTTTGGATTCACACTTATACAACTATAGATTCACAGTTACATAGTGTTAGATTCACACCTTATGAACTACAGATTCACACATTATGAACTACAGATTCATACCTGATAATCTGTTTTGCAGTGATGGCAGAGGCAGTAGATGAACTAAGTTTACACGTTGATGGCTCATCTTCGATTGCAGGTTTTAAGTTTTGATTCATGTTTGATGAATTGTATAGATTTATGTTTGTTTTTTTCGAATTTAGGATTTATGTTTAGATTGATTATGTAACAATGTATTTGAGTTTTAGATTCACACTTATACACCTATACATTCACAGATACGTAGTTGTAGATTCACACATTTAGAACTATAGATTCACACTTATACTCTGTTTTATTTTTTATTGGCTGGGTGTAACGGTGCCACTAACAGCACCGTTACACCCAGCGTCTAAACGACGCCGTTTAAGGACCCGGGTGCACCTTGCAAGGTGCACCCGGGTCCACGGCATAACAATTGTTTTTCTGCTGTTTGCATTCATGTTTTTAGGCCTCGGGCTAGTGTTGTAATCAGGGGGCATGCCCCGGTGTTTCATGTATTGTTGCTTTTCGTTTTTTAGCGTTGACTTTAATAACATTTACCTTTATGGCATGTTTGGTTCATGGAATTGGTTAGGAATGGAATAGCATTCCTTGGAATGACCTATTCCATTGTTTGTTTTGTTCATTTAATCATGGGAATGACATTCCAAGGAATGAGCTATTACCTTTGCAAAGGGAATAGCCGTTCCTTGGGGGGGCTATGGTATTAGCTATTCCCATGCACTTGGGAATAGCTTTTACATGATAAATACCAAAAATACCCTTTGTACATTATTTAATATTTATATTTAATAAATATAATGTATTATATAATATATATAAACACACACACAAAATAATAATAATAATAATAATAATAATAATAATAATAATAATTATTATTATTATTATTATTATTATGCATACATACACACATGTGTATTTGTTTATATATGAGTTGTCCTTAATTATTATTATTATTATTATTATTATTATTATTATTATTATTATTATTATTATTTTATAAGGGTATTTATGTCTTTCAAACCTATTCCATTTCCATTCCTTTAACCAACCAAACATTAGAATACAATTCTTAAAGTCTATTCCTTCAACGAACCAAACAATATTATATAATTCATATTCTATTCCTTACCTATTCCATTCCCCGTGGAATAGCATTCCTATTCCCTCCAAATTCATTCCGTGAACCAAACGTGCTGTTAAAGTAAAAAATAACTTACACAAGGGAATACATCTGCAGAATATTAAAAATTAGAACTTTTTACTCAGACAAAAGATAACACCGTTGCCGGGGATTGAACCCGGGTCACCCGCGTGACAGGCAGGAATACTCACCACTATACTACAACAACTTTGATGTTTGTTATCTGAATCAAACTAAATGTTACTCAGAGAGAACTTGTATTTATTATAATCGCAATGTTTTTTTTTTTTCATTCTCTAATTATTAATTTTTTTTTGAGTACTACTGACTCTGTTACAATGTAGTATCTGTTCATATCTATTTTCTCAACCTAATCATCCATGTGAGAGTGTAAATCGGGACACCGGGTGCCGCTAGACCACAAGATCTTTGGCCTAATTATTAATTTGATATCATTAAATTTGCGACTAAAAAAGTAGTGAAAGTGTCATTTTCTATCGTCATTTAAACTTGGGAAAACAACGCTTTTGCCCCTCAATTGTTTTACTTTTAGAAATTTAGTCCCTATCAATTGATTTGAACACATTTGGTCCCTGACATTTAGGGGTGGGCGTAATTTGGGTTATCCGAACCGAATTTTAAATTTTGGGTGAACCCAAATAGTTATCGGTTCGGATATTTTAAATTGTGGTATATCGGAATATAAATTTGGTTCGGATATCGGGTGTTAAAAATTTACCCACACCCGACCCGAAACCCGAACTAACCGAAATTTTATTATAAATATAATAATATATATTATATATTTAGTTATCAATGTATTTCATAATTAATAATATATTAATTTTAAAAAGTCTATTGGTTAATTATTACTATTTGTCTTATTTTTAGTTTGATAGTATATGAAAAAAATATAAATAATAAAATAATAAAAACATAAAAAAAATTAAAATTGATAAAAATAAAATTTTGGGTATATCCAAACTAACCCGAAATAAACTCGAAATAATTTCACCCGAACCGAACATATCCGAATTAAATTTGGTTCGGATATCGGGTGTCAAAAACATCACCCGAAATTTTCGGATATCCGAAATAAAATTCGGGTATCACCCGAACCGAACCGACACCCACCCATACTGACATTATATAATGATAAATTTTGTTAATAATTTTTTTTTATGGAGGTTATATTTGTCAATTACTCAACCATTAAACGTCTTCTAATCAAAATCATGTTCCTCTTCTTTTCATCTATGCCTGCGTATCTTTGATCATCATTTTCTGACGTAGAGCTGCTCCACTCTACTCTGCCTTGTACCAGACATTTTCTCTACTTTTCTTAAAGTAAACTAAAACATATTGAATACGTGTAAATAATAAGGTCATATCGTACGTGGATCTTTTAATTGTCTTCTTGTTGGTTTAAATCTTGAGCTCGTGTGACGACATGAGGTTAGAGAGTCCCGAGCTATATTGTGGTATGTGTAGATGCCAGAAAATCCACTCCTCTAGAATTAAATGCAGTATTTATAGCGGAGGGAGGGAGACAAATGTCGGGCTCTCGACATGTCTGACACATGTCGTACATGCAATTGTTTGGCTCGGGAAAAACGCCCTAATAGCCACATGAGTTGATATTCTTGACTATCCACTAAGGGATGTAGTCGAGATAAAGACAGGAGTACGAGTTTTAATTCTCCAAGTAACCCTGCTCGGGATTACTAGGGCTATCAAAGTGGTCGAAACCCGCAGGTTAAGAGTACAAAAAAAAATGGCTCGCGAAAAAGCAGACCTAATGGTCTTGTCTCGCTAAGACCCGCGACTCGCGTGGGCTATGGGTTAGCCCGCGAGCAACGCCGTATTTTAATATACATACATACATACATACATACATACATACATACATACATACATACATACATACATACATACATACATATATATATATATATATATATATATATATATATATATATATATATATATATATATATATATATATAAACTTAATAAGTTTCAATCAATGTTATGTCCTTGATTTATGTCCCTCTTTCTATATGCTAATAAATTTGTACATTTTACTTTAAATGTTGTACACTTCAATGTTATTAGACAAAATTGTCCCTACTACATTGTTGTTATACAAAACTACCCTTACACCGTTATAACACCGTTAGCTTTTAACTCCACCATTATTATCATACACCTATATCTATCATATCATTTTCCTATTCCTTAATTATCATTTTAGTAAAATTATTATATAATCAATTTAATGGTTGATTATATTTTAATTAAATTTCTATACGTGGTAAATCATATATGTGTGTGTATAAAATACATATACTATATTTGTATATATAATTAGAATTAAAAATTTTAATTATATATATATATATATATATATATATATATATATATATATATAGAGGATCGCGTTCAGGTGCGAACTGGCCGCCCAGGAGAGAACTGCGGACGAATCACAGCGCGCCACGTGTCCGGAATGTAGTTGCAACTAACGTTATAACTAGGTGCACTTCATGTTATAACTAGGTGCACATAGGTGTACCCGGGTGCATAAATGTTAACAAGGTAAATTACTTGCACCTGCAAGTGAAAATAGGTGCACACGTGCAAGTAAAATGTATTACAAGTGCAAGTAAATTATACAATGAGCATCAATACTAAGTGCACCTAATGTTATAACTAGGTGCACCTATTGCTATAACTAGGTGCACATAGGTTGCAACCAGGTGCATGAATGTTAACAAAGTAAATTACTTACACAAGTGCAAGAAAAATGTATTGTAGATGCAAGTAAAATGTATTCAGGTGCAAGTGAATTGTACAGTGAGCATCAATACTACGTGCACCTAATGTTATAACTAGGTGTACCTAATGTTATAACTAGGTGCAACCTATGTTATAACTAGGTGCACCTAGGTTGCACCCAGGTGCATGAATATTAACAAGGTAAATTACTTGCATTTGTAAGTGAAAGTATTTGCGAAAGTAGGTGCATGAATATTAATAAGGTAAATTACTTGCACTTGTAAGTGAAAATATGTGCGAATATAGGTGCACTTGTAAGTGAAACTAGGTGCACTTGTAAGTGAAACTAGGTGCACCAAAGTTCCAGTTATTTACGAAAATGCCACCGCGTCATTTTTTTTAAAATTGCATCTGATTCGTTGATCTGGACACGTGGACGACTGTGGAGCGTTCTCATTTCCTACCTGGGCGAGAGTTCGCACGAGAGTGCACCCCTATATATATATATATATATAATATATATATATATATATATATATATATATATATATATATATATATATATATATATATATATATATATATATATATGGTCATGTTCAGGTGTGGTCGTGCTCTCCCGTGCGGCCGTGCGGTTCACACCACTCAATGTTAAGAAACACACCACACAAATATGCAATGTGGTGTGTTTCTTAACATTGTGGTGTGTTTCTTAACATTGTGGTGTGTTTCTTAACATTGAGTGGTGTATTTCGTAACATTGAGTGGTGTATTTCGTAACATTGAGTGGTGTGTAACCGCACAACCGCACGGGAGAGCACGACCGCATTTGAACCAAAATCTATATATATATATATATATATATATATATATATATATATATATATATATATATATATATATATAAAGTAAATAGTCCTAAAGATACCCATGATTTGATCATTGCAAAAGTGAAAAATCTTTAATGAAAACAAAGCCAAGTGCAACACATCTTTTCAAAAAGGAATATTAAATTTGTCTAACATGCCTTTGCTTTTAAAAATCTAAGGAATTGGTAGCTGATGAGGTTGATTTGTTGGACAAAAGTTTTTAAAGATTTTTAGAAAAAAAAAAAGTGTTAGTCCGTAGGCCGACACGCATGGGGAAAGTTAGGGTTACAGGTTCTTAGCCCGCGGTGGGGCGGGTCAGCCCTAGGGACGATCGTCCCGATCTAAACAAGTCAGGGTTGGTCCCCATGTAATGAATCGCTACGGCAACAATGCTTTAGATCGGCTGTCGTAGTAAGGTTAGGGATACCAGGCTCGTGGTCAGTCAAGGTCGGGATTGACCCCTTTTGGTGAATTGACCAAATATCGAGCAGGTAAACGGTACGTAGAGGGAGGTGTACTAAAAAACTATTCTCTATCAAATATAAATAAAAAGTCAACTATCATATAGTGTGATAGCATCTTAGTTACGTTACCATTCCAAATGGGTAGTCATAAAAAATCATGAATATTTAAAAATATATATATAAATAAAATAAAATCTTAGTTCAATGGGATGACGGTAAACAATAATTGTCTTGTTTTGGTTGTCTTTAATTAATTATTATACTATTAAAATGCACAAAACTAAATTTTTAAAAAAACTTATGCTTAATAAATAATAATACATGTACGGTAACTAATACTTATTACCATCTCAGCTTCCATTTGTCTCTGCGCACGATATTTCACGGCGATTTTCCTGTGGTGAATGACCGCAACATCGGAAGATTTCTCGATTTCTCTGGTAAACTTCTAACTTTTGCTAAGTAAGAAGTCCTAAGTTGTTGCAATGTACCCAGAATTTCCCTCGTGTTGATCCTTTGCTGGGGAGAATCTCTCAAGCAAGCCATTGCTAAGCCACAGATTGACAACACACACTCTGCCTTTATAGCAAAATACTCATCTCCTTCCCTGATCATGTTGTTATCAACAACTTCCATGATTGAGTTGCACTCTATACACCGGCTTACCATAAGCTTCAAGTTCATTTCTCCCTCAAATATTTCGTCGGTGGGCTTTTTCCTAGTGAACATTTCCAATAGTGTAATGCCATAACTGTACACGTCACCACTTTTTGATACTATTCCGTCCGTCCCGTACTCTTTAAAAATAATCAAAATTTAAATTAAGTATATCAATTAAATGTAACTCATATATAAGACCAAATTAATATCCAATTCAAGGGTGGTTGGAAGTAGTAAATTAGTTAATTATTTATGGTTTATAAGCATTGGATGGTAAAGGTTAAACATGTCATATCATTAGAAAAAATGATATTTTTTGCTTTTCAACGATAAAGATATATAGTAGTATAGTATTTTTAACCACTATAAAATAATAATTTTAAATGTAATTTGAAAGTGGATGAGATCCATGTACTACTTTTAAAAGTGAGTTGGAATTGTAGAGATGTATAAAGAATTGTAAGGGAATTGAAAATTGATAATATGGTAGAAGAACCCACTTTTGAAAGTGAAAATGTATTTCCAATCTAAGGATTATTAAAAGTAGAGATACCAACGATTAAAGAACTGAATCTACTATAAACGATAAAAAATCTCATAGTAATTAATTGAAAAAAGTATCAAATAAACCACTGAACTTTTACACATTATACAACTGAACTATCGAACAAAAAAAGTGTGCAATTGGACCATTAAAAACTCAAAAATATTAAATTTAAGCAATAGTTAGGCCTAACCTGGTGACATATATCCAAGTGTGGCCAATGTCTTAGTTTGAGCCATTGACTCAGATCCCTCAAAGAGCTTCGCAATGCCAAAATCAGAAACATGTGCAACCATGTCTTCGTCCAACAGAATATTATTTGGCTTTAGATCGCAATGCACAATAGATGTTGAATAACCGTAATGGAGATACTCTAATGCCAATGCAACATCAATTGCTATGTTCAAACTTTGTAGGATATCTAGAGAGTATTCATGAGAATGCAACCACTTCTCCAGACTTCCATTAGGCATGTACTCGAGAACTAATGCTTTGAAATCAGCATTGCAGCAACAACTGATGATTTTTGTGAGGTTTCTATGGCGAACACTGCCCAATATTTTACATTCAGCATAAAAGCTCCTCATTGATCCTTCTACTTGCAAGTTGAAAACCTTCACTGCTACATTGGTGCCATCATTGAGCGCCCCTTTATATACTGAACCAAAACCTCCCACACCAAGAAGATTAGCTTCGCTAAAGGAATCTGTGGCTTGGACAAGTTCATAGTATGATACCTTCCTAAAAAATGCATCAGGTGGAAGAATTGTAGTTTCTGCTGCATCTTGCTCCATGGTTTGGTTTCGGTTTCGTGATCGCATCCACAAAATAACAATCACCACCACAAGCATTGCTACTATTAATTGTGGCAGAATATACTTTACCAACGATGGCTTATGATGGTTGGTAGGGCATGGCAGGACATGTAGCCACGCTGGACCGCAGAGTGCTTGGTTGTGCAAAAATGATTGAGGCGTGAAGTTTGAGAAGCACCCACCACTTGGAATTTCACCTTCTAGCATATTGAAAGACACATTCAAGAATTGGAGATGTTTGAGATCCTCTAGTGACTTTGGGATTGTACCCGACAGATTATTAGAAGACAGATCCAGGTGCTCTAAGCCTATCAAGTTGGGCATAGACAGAGGGATAGGACCTTCAAATTTATTGTCTGCCAAGGAAAGGTAAGCCAGTGATTGTGCTTTGCCTATTGAGCTCGGGATATGACCCGAAAGCTGATTGCTTGATAAGTCAAGATCGGTAGCTTGCTTTAGGTTTTTAACCAGTGATGGTAGATTGCCAGTGAGGGAGTTTGAGGAGAGGTTTAGAGCCACAAGATCACCAAGCTGAAAAAGTTTTAAAGGAATTGTAGAGTTGAAGTTGTTGGAATCCAAATAAAGCCTTCTTAGTGATTTTGAGTCTCCAAAACATGTTGGTATTGGTCCACTGAGCATATTGTGAGAAACATAAATATCCCCTAAGATGCTTAATTTGCAAAGATGAGTAGGAATATGTCCTTGCAGCCTATTATACTCCAAATAAATGCGTTCAAGATGAACTAATTTCCCAAGGGTGGATGGGATAAAGCCTGTCAACTGGTTGCTATCCAAGGATATCTCTGTCAAGCCTGTCAAGTTTCCAATACTAGTTGGAATGACTCCCCTAATTCCGCACCCAAAAGCAATGAACCGCTTAAGTGAAGTTGAGAGATTCCCTAAAGAATTTGGCAAGGCGCCATTAAACTGGTTAAATGACACATCTATCATCTCCAAGTATCCACAATTTTCTAAGGAAGAGAGAAACTTCAAATTTCCCGTTATATTATTTTCTGCTGCTAAAAGCCTCCGTAACTGTCTCAAATTGCCAAGATTTGGTAGTGAGCCTGTGAAATTGTTACTGGTAATGTATATTGTACTCAACTTTGAAGCATTTGAGATGGAGCTAGGGATGAACCCTTTTAACTGGTTTTCGCCTAAATACAACTCTTCAAGTTCGGGAAGCCGCACGCCAAAGCTTGAGGGAAGATGTCCTGACAAATGATTGGAATTCAAGTCTATGATCTTCAGTGTTGATATGTTGAATATTTCGTATGGGATGAAGCCAGATAAGCTGTTACCATGAAGATTAATTACCTCAAGTTCTAAACCGCCCAATTCAGCGGGTAATCCACCTGCAACAAAAGGAAATACCTTAGCTTGGGATTGGTTCATATCATACACTAAATCAGTCTTTTATTTACTTTTTACCATCCAGTTTCAAACAATGTTGATTGTCCTCATTGCTATAAAACATAAAATTTCACTCTAATTCTTTTAAATTTAAGTATATTCACTACAAATATATATATATATATATATATATATATATATATATATATATATATATATATATATATATATATATATATATATATATATATATTTGAAACTATAATCTTACAACTTTTGCCATCTTTAATTTGCAAAGGTTATAGTATTCATATTTAGAAAGTTGTTCTTCTTAAAACTTTTCTAAGTTCAAGATTGAGTTTTAGTTGAGCTTCAAATTGTTATATACATATTCTCAATCTTCTAGCGTTTAATTTGTATAACGAACTTGTCATTTTAGAGACATTGAAATATAATGGTGTATATATGTAATTATGTCATCTTTCAAATGGTGTAAACACTTGGGTATGTTGTCCCAACACTAAGGGCTTGTTTGGTTCGCGGAAAATATTTGAAGGGAAGTGGAAGTGAAATTCCGTGGAAAAGTAGTTACCAGGAAGATAAATTATGTTGTTTGGTTGGTAGAAAAGAAGTTGCTGGGAAAATAAATTATGATGTTTGGTTGGATTTAGAATGGTAAGGAATAATGTGTATAAAGACCTAAATGCCCCTACTATTATTATTATTATTATTATTATTATTATTAACCTAAAATAGTAAACCACATGTTTAACCAACAACCCATATTATTCTTATTTCAATTTGGGGCTTATTTCAATTTGGGCCCAATAATGATAATACAATTAGGTTTCTTCATTTTTCCCTCAAACCCATTCTCTGGTCGAAGCAGTTGAAGCAGAGCAAGAGAGCAGATGCGGTGAGCCGGCGACTAGCGATGCGGAGGCGCGACGGTGATAGAGGCGGAGATGCGGAGGCGCAGAGCTAAGGCGGCGACTGGCGAGGCGGGTGCGGCGAGGCGGAGGCGGAGGCCGCCGGCAGCGACCGGATGCGGCGACTGGCGAGTTTCCGAACACAGTGCTGGTGAACATAAAATGTTTGATTATATTTGATTTCGTACATAAAATGTTTGGAATTGAATTGGTGAACATACACAGTGTTGGTGTGCTGGCTTTCCAATTTCTAAACTTTGGGAGGGAGGAAGAAGAAATGGGAAGAGGATGAAGAAAACAGAAGGGCAAAATGGTCTTGCCAGATCAACTTTTGTTCCCAACAGCGAAGGAAAATAAAATCCGAGGGTATACCTCGGATTTTGTTTTCCTGTAAAATGAGGAAGTGCTTTTCCATTGGAATTTTAGTTCCAATCAACCAAACATGGGAAGAGAGTAATTTCTTTGAGTTTTAGGAACTCACTTCCCATGGAAAAAGAGTTCCTGCCAACCAAACATGCCCTAAGTGTGGCTATGGTGACAAAGTGGCAATCTTGGCAACAAAAGAGTGAGTGTATTGCACCCTACCAACAAATGGGTGAACGAAGGTCATAGAAGTGTTATTGTGGTACGGTATAGGGTGCACAAGAGATCCAAGAGACAAGGAATTTGTGTCTCGTCTCACTTAATGCTATGAAGGGTTGATATTCATTGAAGTGTTATCACCATCCTGATGAGTGTGGACCCATCAATGAGGGGTTTTCATCGAGGATGATTGTGGTGCCCACCTAATAGATGTGCCCTTAAGGGGTGGAATACATGTTTTTGAACTACTATAAATTTAGCGTTACTATTTCCGTTTCTCCTTTACATTGGAAAAATCTTGTGTGAGACCGTCTCATGGGTCTCAATCCGTGGGACGGGTTGGATCTTTGATTAATGAGGTCAAAAATCTGACCCGTCTCACAGATTGAGACCCGTGAGACGGTCTCACACAACCCCTTTACATTTATGCATAGTTTCCATATATTTGCCATCATTTACAATTGAATAAAATGGATTTAAAAGATTTAACCACTTAGGGATAATTTGGAACACAAATTTTTTTATACGAAGAAAGAAAAATGGAAGAAAAAAACGTGGTTTTCGAACAAGAAAAATGGCGGGTAACCACATTTACACCACTAATAATTCATGGAATGAGCACTATATGTCATGTTTTGAAAATTGATATGCAACATTTATACCACTAATAACTCATGAGTGACATTGATAATTGACATATTTGTGAGGGACATAAACTACAATTTTATCAAAAATAAATATGATGTGTTTGAGACTTCTAAGAAATAGAGAGCCATGGTTGAGAATGAGAAAAACTTGAAATTAAAGTAAAGTGTTTGAGGTTAGATAATGAAGAAAGGAAGAAGATAAGCAACGGATGAGAAAATGAGGAAAGGAATTGTAGTACGTTTTCAGTGCATTCTGATAGTGTGCATATGGAGTATATATACGAAGGAAGTAACTACTAAGTTTGTTATGTAATCTACCATTCTAACTAATTGTTGTTCAAATTGAAACAGATCAAAACAACTGCTAACCAGATTATCTAATAGAACAACTACTTTTAACTAATCATATTATTTTTTTACATGCTCCCGCTTGACTTGTATCTACATCCTTTGAGCATACACATTGATGCCATACTTGTTTCTCATAATTTCTAACCCAAGAAAATACTTGGTAGTCCCTAGTTCTTTGATCTTGAAGGTGAAGTAAAGGCGATCTTTTATGTTCTATATCTGAACTTCATTGTTGCTAGCTAACAATATGTCATATACATATGCTAGTAGAGAATTAAAAGAGTCACACGTACCTTTAGTAAACAAGGAGTAATCTGAGCTAGATTGAATAAAACCTTGAGCAAGGAGTTCTGTTGTCATCTTGAAGTTCCATTGTCTGCTAGCTTACATGAGTCCATATCAAGAGTTCTTAAGAATGGAAGCCCTTCCATCAGCGTAGGCAAGGTCGAACCTCGTAATGCCCCTAGAAAATATCGAGGTCAAGGCCGATGCACACGTCCTCGACCTCAAATTAATTCCATTGATTGGCGCTAGATGAGGTCGGACCTTGTAATGCCACTATGGTGAACCGAGGTCAGGGTTAGGGTTTCCGCCCTTAGCCTCAACGTATCACTTAGGCTCAAACCCCCCATTCCCTATCGAAATTGAAAAATACTTCAAGTTATATAGATTTATGTTTTTGAATGAACTCTTAAAAGAAATAATGAGGTTATCCACCCTAGACGTTGCTGGTAATCCCATGGAACTCGACAAATCATGGGATTTGCAAATCTAGATCGACCTTGGGGTCACCTAACTACGATTCGACCTCAAGGTTGGCTTAGACATTTGAAGCGAGTTGAGTCCTTCAGCACGAGCTTGGCAATTCACGGGCTTCGCTTTCCAAGACAAGGTGAGTCTTTTTGTGCTAACTCGGCTTCTCGAGATGAGGTGAATCTTTTAACGAGGTTGGCTTCCTAGAGAAAAAAGAACCCTTCAACATTGATTCGACAATTAGGAGTTAGGCACAACTGAGTTGAGCTCGACCATAATTCAAGATATGACTTACTAGGTTGGATTTCTCAGTTCCAACTTGGGGTGGGCTTCCCGGGCGGACCCTCAGGCACCTTTAAAATGAGTGATAGCCTTAGGGTCAGCTTCCTTAGCTCAACCACATGATTGGGCACCTGGGTTTGGATCCTAAGCCTGACCTTTAGGCTCAAATGGGATACGAAGGGCCTCTAGGGTCAATCTTCGGTAACACATTGATTTGAGTGACAACCTTGGGCCTTGGGCTCATGGCCCACAGTTCTTCTTATGTTAGACTTCCTTCGAGATAACGTGTTCATAGAATGTCTTAGTCCTAAGAAATCCTAGGTGCCTTGACCGATCCAAGGTGGACTTGGCTCGAGCTTGACAATCGGTTTCGTTCTCCCAATGACTTTGAGTTGCGTCTTCTCCTCCAAGTCGATTCAACCTCCTAGGCAAGTTATCATCCACTTCTACTCGGGGGTACTCCACAAATCAGGGTAGGTTAGTTAGTGCCACGTTTGGCCTTTGAGGGAATAGAGTCGCGATGGTTGTGTGTGGGCAAACCTCCTCTAGGCACCCCTGTGACGAGGTTAGCTTGATTCGGTGGCAACAAACTCTTGATCCCCGCTACCAACTCGTTGAACACAGTCATGGCCCGTTGGATAGCGAACACCCCGACTTAGATACCTGGTTGTTGGGTTTCTACTGGTAGCGAGGTGTGGAGACTCAGGGTGGGTTGCTCAAACGATCCCTCAAGTGTACCCCTGGGCCCAGGTCAAGGTTTGTAGACTTTTGGCCTTGTCCAAGTTGTTTTCCACCAGTGGTGGTACTGTTCTTGGAGTGCCGAGAGTTGTGAGAATGGGATCTCATCATTGTTGAAGCTAGTGTTGGTTTCGTAGGAAATGTCAATTAAGGAGCAATCTGAAGCTTGTATTTTGAGCTCTTAATAAAAGGACCAACGATGAAATAAATTAATCCAGGTACATAACAAGTAACCCCAGATAATAAGTAAGATATGATCAAGATAATGGAGATAATAAAAAATTAAGACAAAGAGTTTGCTAAGGGATTTCTTAGATAATGCTAAAAGGACTACTAAGGGATTTCTTAGATAATGCTAAAACGACTGAGATTGGTAATAAAATGAAAGTCATGCAACTAAATTGATAATTTTATCCTTAAAAAAAAAATGATAATTTTAATTGTCAAAAAAAAATTGATAATTTTAAAAGTTAATGACCATAGTTAAGAGTGTTATTAAGCCGTGAAACCAAAATGTGAATTTTTAAAAAAAATTATTCTTTGCTCTGATAAGGTCTAACATTAGATTTTCCATTAAAAAAAATAGAAATTGAGTATAGTTTTTTTTTTTAAAAAAAATACTCATGATTCGTTACAAAGTAGTGTATAGTAGTTGGTGGGATAAGTAATTGCAAACATTAATAATATAAATACCTGTCAAGTTGTTAGAGTGGATGTCTAGAAACTTAAGAAATGTGAGGTTTCCAAATTCCCTGGGCAGGCTACCAGTGAGTTGATTTTCTGACACTTCCAATTTCTGAAGGTTAGTAAATCCATATATCTTGGTTGAGATTGGCCCCACAAGTTGATTGTTACGAATGTATAATTCCTCAAGGCCATGCAGATCATAACTTAAGTCCACAGGCAAGTTTCCAGAAAGACTATTGTTATTGAGATCTAGTCGCTTCAAAGAGGAAATGTTGAAGAGAAAACTAGGAATCTGCCCTGTTAAACTGATACTTGCCAGTCCAAGTGTCTTCAATTGTGTGAGATTACCTATCTCTGCTGGAAGTGCACCTAACAAATTAAAGCAAAATTCATCATCAACATTTGATGATCGAGTTGTATGATAATATATAAATTAAAGTTTAAACTAATTAGATATAATTTGGGATATTCTTCATTAAATGATGAATATTTATGAAATTTAAACAAAATATTCATGGACTCTTTTATAGTAAAAATAACTGCTTGTATGTAGTTAATTATAAAAGTTTTATAATGTTTACTAACTCTTCATATTTTTCTTTGTTTTGGTATTAAAGAAAATTTTAATTAAAGTCAATAGAAAATGTCAATTGTCTTTCTTGATATTTAGTTGAAAAACATTTTAAAAAGTTTTATTTTCTCATCTCTTGCTCTTCTTTTTCATCACTCTTCAACTTCAAGCTAGTTTTCAGATTATTATTATTACCACGTACACCACCTGTACTCCTCCTCCTCCTCCTCCTCCTCCTCCTCCTCCTCATCATCATCATCATCATCATCATCATCATCATTATAACAAATAATTTCATTTTCAGGAAAATGAACCAAACATAAAAAATATACTCCGTAATTTTTTAACTTTCAGCCAAAGAGAAAAATATATAATTTTCTGACCTTCAGTCAAACAATAAAAAATTAAAATATTTCTAAAAAATGAGTTATTTTTTGAAAAACATTTTCGTTCTTTAGTGTTTAGTTCAAGATCATAAAACAATCATTTTTCTTGTTTGGCTTAAAGTAAGAAAGTTTTACTTTTTTATTTGCTTCATTTTCTAAAAAATAACAGAAATCTATTACAAAAGTATTTATTATAAATATTAATTGTTTTAATTATGATGCTATATCTAATTATTACTTATATTAACATAATAAAGTTATAAGTTACAATAATAAAAACATGTAAATAAATACGGAGTAACTTTTAACTTGTAATTATTATGATAAAATAAATACATAAAATGTTAAATATAATAATTACTCAAAACTAATAAAATTGAAGAAAAAACTTACTTTTAAAAACTATTTTTGGGCGTTGGGCCAAGCAAAGACTTGTTATTGTTTAGCTTAACTTGGTCTAGCCCATATTTAATTGGGCAATGATAAATGCAATAACTATATACTAAAAAAATTGAAGAAAAACAAACTTGATTTTAAAAAAATAATAATAAAATTGAGTTGTGGGTCGGGTTAAAATTTTTATTGTTCGGCTAACCCAACCCAATTTATATTCAATCAGATATTGATATACATAATAACTCTAAACTAAAGAAAATTAATAAAAACTTTAATTTTGTTGGGCTATGGGCCAAGCTGGCCCAAGATTTTTATGGTTTGGCCTAGTCCAACCTGAGCCATATTTTAACTGGGTTAGCTCAACTCAATTTAAATAGTAACTAAACAGATGGCGGGCCAACCCACCAAATTATACTGTGGATAATGGTCCACATTGCACTGTAAATAAATGTTCATTTTTATTATATTGAATATAATTATTTGAGTATTATTAAAGGTACAATACTTAGTAGTATACTAAATAACGTACATTTAGTATTCAAATAATGTATCTTCAAAAAATAAATCTTTAATGTATTTAAAAAGTACTTTTAGTATATTAAAAATATACCTTAATTTAGTGATCCACTTTACAAGATGGACCATGGTCTATGGTATAATGATTGTAAATTTCGCAATTGACACCACTAAAGAGAGAAAGAGAGTGAAAACTGAGCATGAGAAAGATATCTGAAAATGACTTCCTAATAAATAGTAAGGAATTTTTCAAAATAAATAAATAAATAGTAAGGAAGACTTTTTTTTTTTTTTTTT